>LR990860.1:722355-1943415 GCA_905163395.2 Endotricha flammealis | reverse complement strand
ACTCCCAGCCTCTGTGTTTCCTTCGAACTGTGACATGGGACTATTTATGAGGTACAGGTCTCGTCAAAGGAGGGCAACGCATTGGTAGCGCCCCTGGTGTTGCTGATGTCCATAAGCGGCGGTGACCATATTCCATCAGGTGGCCCGCTTGTCTGCCGTATAAAATTTAAAAAAAAGTGTAATTACACACTACGTTGGCGATATAAAGTATATTTTGATACTTATTAAGGTGATGGAGCTCGATGGTGTCGCTATGAAATCTAATTATACTTAAAATAAAAATAAAATAAATGCATTTTGTAGGAAGGCCTACGCAAAATATCTACGTGGATTCTACACCCTCTACAATGAAATCCTGGTTTTTATTTAAATTTAAAATTAACAGCAAATCCTAATTTAATCCTTGCAACTTTACTAACTGGTTAGAGTACAATCCGATTTCATTTACATAGTTAGTATTTACTTAGAGCTAGTACCTACTTATAGTCTTTCAAGAGAACCTAAACGTAAAAATCAAATGCTGATAGAGCGGAATTATTGTCAAGAGTAAGGTCCGGTCTACGAGCTTTCGTAGCAAGGTCTACGTAACAGCTATTCGTAGTTCCGTAGCTAGGTCTACGCAATATTTCTACGCAATTTCGTAGCAAGGTCTAAGTTACAGAAATTTCGTAGCACATTCGACTAATAGTAAGTAATGGTGACTTGTAATTTTATTTTTTGGCACTAAATTATGTCTATCACTGTCAAACTAAAAAAACAAATCTTTACTTAATAAAATTAAGTTTTGCTGTCTGTCTGTGCGTCTGTGTGTCCTTATGTATGCTTAAATCTTTAAAACTACGCAACGGATTTTGATGCGTTTTTTTTTAAATATATACGAAAATTCGTAGCGCGTTCTACATACCAACTCTACGAAAATTCGTAGCAAGGTCTACATACCAACTCTACTAAAAATTCGTAGCGAGGTCTACATACCAACTCTACGAAAATTCGTAGCGAGGTCTACATACCTACTCTACGAAAATTCGTAGTGAGGTCTACATACCAACTCTACGAATATTCGTAGCGAGGTCTACGAACCAGACATTTTTCATAGCAAGGGCATATGTTCCTACTCCATTTATTTTCATTGCACTATCTAATTACGTAGCGCATTCTACGTTTATACGTTGCAAGTTTTTTGTAGCAATTCTACACAATTTTGAAGTAAGGTCTACGTAACAGGTATTCGTAGGTCCGTAGCGAGGTCTACGCAATATTTCTACGAAATTTCGTAGCAAATTCGTGAAAGGAAGTTCTACGTAGCATCTCGAAAGAGTTGCGTAGCAGAACTTACGCAAAAAACTACATAAATAATTTCTTAGGAAGCTTGAGCTAGCTCCTTGAATTTTCACAGCATGGAAATTCTAGCCATTGAACGCTGGCAATACCAGTGTGCCTATCACGTTTTAAACTCACTCACTACCTCCTTCATATCATATGTCGTGCGAGATGGCGTTTGAGACTGAAACTTAATTTTGTAATTTTAGTTACAACAGGTAATTTTGCGGTCTAGTACGAGAGACTTGGATATCATTTTGTCCATGTTGTTGTCAATATATTAAATCAATACATTTTTCCATTTTTGTAATGACTGCTTGTAGCGAAATAAAAAAAAAACTATATTCAATACCTTAATTGTGAATCAAGTATGTTAATATTTTTCACCATTATCATTACTCAAGCTAATATTAGTCCACGGATAAACAGACCTCCCATCTAGAGGGCCTCTTGCCTCAATCCAATGCTTTAGCATGTTTATTTTACTTTGTATTGAATGCTACATGAAAAAATGAAAAGTAATTATGTATTTCTCCGCCTCCACCTGTTGAAATCGCGTGTTATGTGCCTGCACCCCCGCGGCCGCGGTCAACAACATCAGCACTAAGTCGCGTATCCATATTTCAAACATAGTAGCCGACAAGCTAAGCTAAGTTTTGTTTGCCCCGAAGATTGCCTTGAAAAGATTTCTGTTATTAAGGCCACCTTGTTGCAAATAAAATAGAAAACAATTAGATTGTTTCACACAAACACTTTATAACCTGAAGTAGCAGTTTTAATTCGTAAATTAGTAGAAATTATTTATATTTGGTATGCCAGCTGGTCATTCTGGAAGAGTTTGTCCAGCAGTGGACTTCTTGTGATGATAATGATGATGATGAGCATTTTTAGTCAGTTTTGAAGCTATCTTGTTTAATTATAAAAACTGAAGCTATCTTATTATTAAGTTTAATTAGATTTTATGTATGTGCTATTTCTGTCGTTCGCTAACTTTCAGTGCCTTTGTAATGGCGTGTATCGTGTCTAGTGTGTCACACTATTTATTATTTTTATCGCGATCGAATAAACTAATGAGTCATAACGCGCCACGTGCTCGCTACAAAAATATTTGTGTATTTGATCAAACTGGAAATATATAAAAAAAAACATGAGAATTAATACATAGGGAATGTCAATAGTTTGTTTTTCCTTTTTGGTTCAGATGAACAAGGTTATTATATATTATCTTAAAAATTCCGATTTTTGAAGACACCAATTATTTATATTTTTTATTCGATCTTTTTTTTAAATTATAGTTCCAAATACAATGAGGAACTGTAATTTATTTGTAAGTCTCGAATTAGGAACTAACTTAAGCTTTATTAAATGTATGGGGAGTTGGAAACTTTTCCATTTCCGTGTTAATTTTTGATTGGGAAATTTCCTTCCCACGCGCTTAATAGAAATAGCATCGCGCTTGCATATAAAACATTTTCCTTTTGGGATAAAACATGACACTTATCGGGACGGCCAGCGGAAAATGGGTCGTCAAACATATAAAATTCGTGCCGTCCGAATATGATTACTCTTTAGAAGAGAGTGGCGCGGCCTTCGGCGGGGGGCGGGGGGCGCGCGGGGCGGGCGGGCGCGGCGGGAGGTCGCCATTGACGTCACGAGCGCGGCCCAATCGCGTGCTGCCCCGCTCGAGTGTGACTTAGCCGCGGGTGGCTCAGCCTCTATCCCCGTTGGGCTTTGCTTTTTTACGCCGAACACCGCTGGCTGCCTTTGCATCTTGTATAATAATTAGCTGCCTTATGATAATCGTACATGTTTTCAGGATAGCTGTTGTCAATGATCCCTGAATGGTTCTATCATCGAGTACGTAGCCCTATGGGTTTGATGAAGCGTCATAAATATTATTAATGAATTATAGTAATTCACATTGTATAATTTGTTAGTGGTAACTTTTTTTCACTTGACGATTTATCAGCCAGTTGCTTTTTTGGTTCTTAAAATTTCCAAATTCGAATACTGGCCACATTGAAGAATGATATAAAAAGACTTATTACTTTTGTGCAATATCCAAAACAAATGAAGTCAACACATCAGATCATCATTTAAATTTTAAATCGTAAATTCTACACAAACCATACAGCACCACTTGGTCCCAAAGTGGGCCTAACCTACTTTGTGTTATTAGTACCAGACGATGAATATTTATGAACACAAATAGAAAATATCCAGAATCAAAGACAAACACAAAGGACTGTTTGCCTAGAGCGGAAATGGAACCTCTCTGGTGCCGAAAATAGAGTCTCTACACTACCAACGCACCACCATAATCTTTCAATTTCTATTATCGATTGAAACACAAATTTTTCCTTTGTTTCCTATTATGCACGTGTTGAATTTGAGATTCAAATCTCGCACCCTATTTGCGGAGTGTTTAGTTGTTTACGTCACTGGGAGCAGGTGTCACGGAGTTCCGGTTCGATTCCCGTTTGATGTGCGCGTACGGCGATCGTAAACGACGCGAGACACATTTGTTATTGTTATAATTGTTCTGCACCCGGATGTTACGGAGTCATCGGCCCTTTACAGCTATTTTTGAAGCGTGAAACGATATTAATTTATGTATACAAGTCCTTGGCCGAAATAAGAACGCGTTTGTAACGTTTTTCAAAATATTCTATTAATGGCATAGTTGACTTTTGGGTTTGTTAATATTGTTACCTTACCATCATATAAAGTAGTTTATTTTAGATCAATCTGATTAAGTTAAACAAAGTGTCTGTGAAGGCCTAGTTTCTGAAAAAATCATCTCATTTCATGTCATCTATATAAGTCAAAATAATTGTATATTTTTGAAAGAAATCAACATTTACTGGGCAAGTTAGTGTTTAAATAAAGTTATGACAATTTAGTCTATAAACAACTTGTTTGATTCACTAAACTAAAATTAGTAAAACTAAGTTTAATTAATATACCTACGTAAGAGCTCTCCTGAAAACTAAACGTTAGAGTTCGATCGCAAGCACGTGTAATATTTCCCCGAAATCGACTAATTCTGAATGAAACCACACTCAACTATAATTAGAAATTCATTCTTCATCACCATACATTTAATTTCTGAATGAAGAGTGCGTAATGACAGTATGTAAACACAGTTTAAAAATAACTTGCCCTTAACTCTGTACGCAGTGTGTTTTATCACCATCTCAAATAATAAACGGTTTGCTAAACAAATTTTTCACGATCTTACAATCTAATATTAAAATGAATTTGCATGGATTAATGTAGTTTAAGTAATTTGGTGGCTGGTCATTCAAAATACAAAACGAGCGAGCATAGCGCTTGACATAGATACTAAATTTTGACTGTTTTTGTTACGCGATCAGACCCACTGGATTAAACATATAATGATAGTTTTTAAAATTAAAATTACGCCGGGAACAGGAACCGAGGCTATCAGATATTATAAAATAACCATCGTGGTTGACCATAGTTTGACTACGAGGCAAACTCCATGCAATAATCTGCAATCAAGCAAACCATAGCAAATACGTAACCTTACACAGCGTATCCCGACACGCAAATACCCGTTTTTTTTTACAAAATGGATAAATAACCACGAACAAAGAAATTGTACAATTGGAATGACTCCCTAACGTAAATACGGGCGCGTTTTATTTAATTAGAATTCTAGCAATAAATTAAATTGAAAGGGAGTGTGGTAATCCACATCGCTTGCCATCGCCGTTGACGTCACAGATGACATAGTTTCGCTCCGTGCGCTGGAGAACGACCCGGTTACCGAACGGGACTCGCATCGAACTACCAGCTACTTGTGTACACTCGGCAATTACTAGAATAGTCCTGTCCTAGTTATATGATGGAATTTTAATTAAAAAAAGTGAATATGGTTTAAGCGAACCGTGTTTTACCTAAATTAGACGGAATTGAATATTTTTGGCAAAATACAAAAGCGAATTATCATTCCTTTTTTATTTAATTTTTTGAATATTTAATTTACTTTTTGCCTTTTATATTAAACTAGCGAAACCCACGCAACCTGTGTCCCGATTTACCGTGGGAATATTTGGAATAAATTATTCTTGACTCTTGAATCACTCTATCTAATATAAAAAAAAGCATCAGCATACATCGGAACAGACAGACAGTGAACGTTTTATATTATGTAAAGATAGAAGCAATGGGTGTTTATATCTTCTATATGTATCTATAGACAGACAGACTTCATCTATATAATAAAACAGTAGACCCAGATATGTCTGTACTTTGAACATATTTGGCAGAAATGGAGAGGGAACAGTTAGAGAAAATAAAAGCGAAAAAATATTTTTTTGAATTTTTTGTCTGTCTGTTTGTTTGAACGCGCACATCTAGTTACTTTTAATGCAGTTTTCACAGGAAGATAGAGCTCGGCTTGGAGCAGGATATAGGCTTTGTTTCATTTAAATCGCATGACAGGAAAAGGAGTTAAAATTCGAAAAAAATATATAGAAAAGATACATTAATTAAATCGTTAAAATAAAATCCACATTCGCCAGGTTTCGCCGCCCAGATGTCAAATGATAACTTATTGTCAATCAGTAGTCACACTAGTCGCCTTTGTATCCAGACTTTACAGGAGATAGAGAAGATATTGATCGTCTAGTTCCGATGATCCTGTAGCATAATATATTCTATAAGCCTGAATAACAGTTTCATCTCTCATCATGTTATCGTTTCATTATTTGACTAGTATTGTCGAATAGCTCGCAGCGCTGACGTCACGGGTGACACAGTTCGGTGCGCTGGAGTGACCTGGATTCATGCAATGAATGTGACGTCAGCGGGCCCAGTTTGCTGAGTTGCATTAATTGAAAAATAAATACGGAGAACAATAATTCGACTTAACGATTTTTAAGGCGTAGCCCCATAGGCAGACACACATATACTTTCTCTCATCAAAAAGTACATACAGTAATAATTTATTTATGTAATTTAATCTACTCTTTAAGCTACTACCATTTCGGAAACAAAAGCAAAACTACCACTGGTAAAAGAAATGGCGAAAGAAAACCAGTTACGGCCATTTTCGTCATTTAACAATACATAATCATATTTTGGCCAAATCATTAATACTTATTAATTTTTTAAATATTCAGATTCCAAATTTTGAAAACTGAATTCGAAAGTTCATTTATCAGCCAACATTCATTAAAAAAATATTTACACACAAAGTTTTGTCTATTGTGTGAAAAAAAAGTTTCTTTTTCTTTCAATTTAAAAATGCAGAAAGGACTGCTTGGTGCACCGTGGTGTTTTAATGACGTCATCTCACATTATCTGCAGACAGTGGGGCCTCGTTAGAGACGTCTTGACACCTGCTAAAGTGCAGCTCTGTAATGGCACCCTTTGTGCTATGCTATGCATTTCTAAACGTTACCTACTCTTGGGCACATTCATATTTTTAAGTGTGATTTATATAGCTTATTAAGAAAAAAATCTAGTCTATACTAGTTGCCAACACGGCTGACACGCACAGACAATGAGGTTTTATATATTCTTCAATAACAAATCACTGCGCACAGACGTAAATCGAAACTCTACTTATTACTCAGTGCATTACGACAATCCATTTTCAATTGTTTTATAAACTCAAATTTTGGCGCGATATAGTACCTACTTGTTTTTTTAACTTGATAAAAATGTATGCAAGCCATTGATGGTTCTCTTGTCCTTTTCTTTATCCCTTTTCTCCTTATTCCCTTCCTTGTAACAGGCAATGGTTTGTTCGTTCGTTCGGTTAGAGTGAGACAGACGGCAATGCCATCGCGCTCCTTCGTGTAAAAACATAGATATAAAAATTAACTATGTTATGAAATAACATCTAAAGCCTGTGTATTAATAATTTTACGTTTGACGTATGGCAGTAACAGTTAAGTAGGGCACCCCATGCAATGTTAACGGGATGCGAAGAAACGAATACACCTACAGCTATTTCCGTGCGTACAGGAATACACGCGCGTTATTTTAGATTATTGATATAAATAGAGTTATTGTGAATGCCGTGTTTGACCTATATTGGCCACAGAACTGTCCGATTGTCAACTAATATACAAATTCACTTTTACAGTCATAATACAACAACTTGTTTAATAAAATAAATTATCTGACTTATCAACGCACAGCCTAAACAGCTGATCGTAGAGACCTGGAACGAAGGAGGGCTTGGAAGGCGTGTCCTTTGTATGTCGTAGGCATCCTATAAGAAAGGATTATCCAGAATTCCCACGGGATAGCGGGATACATGGAAACGAAGTTGCGCGTGTTTCACTAGTAAAATATATAAAGTCATTGTCGCCATCGATCCAGTCTTGACTAGTCGACATTGCGTAAACTGCTCTACAAAAATCTTAATTAGGTAATCTGTCTTTAAACATGTGTTGAATATGTATTATACCATGCATAGTATGTACACGTTCAACAGTTCCTATAACAACAAAAGCAACTGTACTGTAAAGTCATCTACCTTTACAACGCGAACGAGAAGCATTCATAATTTAAAGGAGTTCTAGGACGCTTTGTCTCTTGTGTCAAATCATTGATTACTGCAAGAGCCCCGGGCACTGGGCGGTGCCTGGCTGCCTGGGCAAAGTTACTCCATTGTCTTACTCCTTTGTATGCTTATGCAACTCTGTTACACTTTGTTCTTATTGTCTTCGTGCATAGCTTAGAACAAAGGATGCCACTTAACTTTTTGATTCGTTTTCAGTTGATAAGTTAAACTGATCATTGAAGAGTGCTTTTCTTAAGATAGCAGATGACGAAGAAAATGCAAATGGTTTTGCGAATATTGTCTTAATGTTTAGTCCACCGATTTAGATAGAAAATGCTTTTTTTTGCAATACACAGACTATAACTATTACAATGTATAATTCAAACTAAAACATATTACGATGAACGTATAGATGTAGATACAGCAGTGGGAATGTATGGTCAGGATTAACAACTGTGACCACAGATTGTCAATAAATAGTGAAAGATGTCTAATAGGAAGTCTTACAACTGAATGGAATATTTGAAAGACACGGCATTGGCTCCGCGATCTCTCATAACTTATGTAAGAGTGCACATGCACTTATTGAATGGAGGCTTTGTAATATGTGTAGTAGCGTACATATGTGTATTACAGAGTCTCCCTTCATTCGAATCGGATAGGAGGATTAGAGCGCACTCTGTCAAGCTCCTCCAGTGTTTTCAAGCAGCCAGGAAGCCACCAAAACCACTTGGCTTGGCTATCATCCATCGAAAACAATTTAACCTAAACCGTGCCCTCCGGAGCACAGAGACTGCTCGACACAACGAAACCCATCCAAACACTGACTAGTGTCGTTGCCTACTAGCGTGTTCGGTTTACACTGCGACACACAGCAAGGCCTTCGACCTCCTTCCAATAATATAATCACAATCAATCAGAATGAATGAAAAAACACAAAATTTTATGAAACAAATTTTGCAAAATTATTAGAATGTAATTTTGTAAAATTTGTCGCCCTTCGTTTTGTGGGCTGCACCGCGCAGTGGTGGGACGGGGGTACCATTGACGCGAGTCTCTCAATGGCGATGGAACTAGGTCACCACCGTGTGACGTCACTGGTGGCCTACATACAGCGGGCGTAGCCCCGGTTGTTCAGCAAAGCTAACTATGTATTTCGCAAGTGCAAGGAAATCTATTTTTAGAATGGAACCGGAGCGGAGGTCTCGTATTTGGGATGTAATAGGAAAAAAAAAATTTTAAAGAACGAGAAGTTTTTTGAACGTTTTATTGACAATGTATTTAATTTTTGTTATGTTGTTATTTATTTTTTAGTTTTGTAATAATTGTGATCTTTGTTATTGTATGCCCGGAATGAGTGGAACTGATGTGTCAACCAGCCATCTGTAATTTCAGCTATACAATAAAAAATATTATTTTTTATTACATGGGGACGCACCCGCGACTGTGGGTGCGTTTTGTGTGCGTCTGTATGGACCCCCAATTATAAATACTTTATTGTTTTAAGTAATATTTATTTATCATTCTTTGACACATTTTGCGCCACCTACATATTCTTTTGATTTTTATTTCTCTACCCTAAGGTCGTCTGGAATAGATTGTTTAACGATAAGACCTCCTGTTGTACTATTACCTATCTTTATATAGGTACTATCTTGTTTTTATTGTTAGGTGCAATAAAGAATATGGCATTAACTTTTTGATTTATTTTGTGAAGGTTCTATTGATGTTAAATTTTATTAATATTGACCGTGATTTGGTTTTCATTTTTACTGTCTAGAAGTTAATATTTTTTTTAATGGTTGTTAACCTGAAATAAAGTGACGTCCTAGTTGAGGTCCAGATCGCAAAACAGGACATACGGAAAAAAGGGATAAGAGAGAAATTGAACTTCCGAATCTATTATGTTCTGTGAGGTACTTCCCCGGTCAAGATGGAGCCGTTTCATAAATGCTCTACCATATTCTTACCTGTCGACGAACAGTCCAATGGCGAATAGGCTTTAGGGGAACGGTTGCAGAGTTCGGTTAAGGGCATTGCTTACGTCAAAGTACGATGACACGGTGAGTAAATTACATTCACGGAATATCTGTCGTGTAACCACTAATTATGGTGAAAGTACTTTATTTTTATAGTCATTATAAACACATTAAAAATAAAATTGTGTTTCTATTTAACGTCAAAATAAGTTTTTTTTAAATGCATGTTCAGCTTGTTTCTTGAATCAAATGTCAAAGTTTTTTTTTTAATATTTAAATAGTTAAATTTTTTTCCTACCACCAGTTCAAACAGCAGATTTCTACCAGAATAAAATCTAAATTTCAATTCTGTATAATGTTAATTTTACAATAAAGTGCAAAATTTTAATTCATAATTTTGATACTTTATATTTTACTATTTGGTTAGCATCTAAACCGTTATTAGTAAAATATTTAGTTAACGTATTCATACAATTAATCCTGTTAAATGGTACTTCATTCTTCGTTAAGCGACAGGTGCCTAAGTACATTTCTGGTCTTGTATACATTATAAAGTAAAATTTTTAAAAATAAATAAATACATATAGGTACATAGAAAGACAAACATGTTCATGTACACAAATGTTTATAGGGATTCGAATCCACGAGCCTTAGGATAAAGTCGCCATTGATGACCCGACCACCAGGCCTGTCATTAGTATAATAATCTATTGAATATCAATATACGTTTGTCTATAATTAAACAACAAAATGGCTCCCGAAATAGACCTGTCACAGCCGTCGATAGTATCGGCATGTCGTTATCAGGACAAAAGGTAAATACCTGCTGTTGTTTCTTGCACTCCCACGAATCGCCCACGGGTCGAATGTATACTTAACGTAACAATGAATAGATGTTGTTTCACTTCGATTTTGGGTATACTTGTGATTAAGGTGCTCCCTGTATGTGGGTTTCTTTGGAGGGGTGACGTCATCGGCAGGTTAGAATTACTTGTAGGTATTTTTTTTCCTAGTTTGGAGGTATTGTATCTCACTGCAGAGCCAAAGCCCCTGTCTCCACTCGTCACTGTCCAACGTCGCTTCTGGCCAGCAGTAAAAAGACGATCTTGACGCGCTGTTTAGAAAAGTATCGCCAAAAAAAAGAGTGGAGAGTATTTATGAGTTTGACCGGAGTACTATCCTCACAGAATATCTGCGTAAAGTGAGAGGTCAGGAAGTCACTCCTTTACTATATCTTTTCTCTCCATTCCTTTGTCATAGTGGTCAACGCATTAATAGAGCCTAGTATTGCTGATGATTATAACCATTTCAATCAGGTAACCTATGTTTGTCTGCCAAAAAAGCTCTCAAATTCATTCAGCAGCAAAGCCTCATTTGTAGGGCTAAGTCCATCTTGTTGTATACATAAGTTTGTATTTAATTGAGTCTTGTATTAATTCATCAAACAAATAAAGCAATGTAAAACGTCATGAATAAAATTACGACAAGAAACGTCCCGTACCCACATCCCAGTTGACATTCAAAACTGTATGCTATCACGAAAGAAGGCTATCTCGACTGCTCACGAGGCACAATAAACTTGGCCATTTTCACACATCACAAATGTTATCTTACAATGCGCGCTCCAGTTCCACCGTCGGAACTAGGCGTATTGTCTACAGAGCATTGTTTATGGAACATTGTCGAGGCGCCCGTCTATTGTCGGGGAGACGTGTTGTCGAGATAGTGTTGAAGCCGGGATGTGTCGGCCTGGATAGCATTGTCGTTTTGTGCACGCGGTGGGCGGCTGCGGGTGGCTCGCGCAGGCTGTCGACTACATAATGACTGACGACAGGAATGTTAACTTGAAACTTTTGATTCTATCGGTCTATACGCAATATGTAACATGTATTTTGTAATGATTGTGAAATGCTGGTACTTTTTCTATTAAGAAACTAAGTAAGAAATCGTAAATTCGATGATCGCGAAATCGTAGTCTTCATGAAAATTATTTCCACAAATAAATTAATTTCTAATACATTAAAAAAGATTTTACGTGATTGTTTAACTTATGAATATTAGACAAAACTAGCAAAACTTCAACTTCGTTTGCGTGTATCCTGCTTTCCCGTGGGAATTAAGAAAAATCCCTTCTTATCGGATGTCTACGTCATACAAAGAAAACACCCTAAAAGATTCAGGTCTCTACGGTCAGCAATTAAGGATGTGCGTGGCGTCCGTCCGTCAGTCAGTCATTTTATATGTATAAGTAGATTTAAAGTAGGTAGGTACCATAAATATTTTTTTTTGTAGAAATAGAGGTCTCGATTACATTATGCTACGGTGCTACGTGGACCACGCTACGAGCTACGATCTTTTGCTACGAGCATACATATCTACGCGCGTAGACTGCTACGACGGAAAATTGAGGTGAAAATTGTTTGGAAGGTTTAAGACTTCACTATTTGTTTTTTTAAGATTTAAAATATAGGCTATCTAAGGCTGCGTTTACATTTGCAATTCCTCGCATTTCAAGTAAATTATTGCAATTACTGTCGCGCGAGACTCGTTGAGAATACTGTCGCATCTGAACTAATTGATGTCATGAAAATTTTGCCTCAATGTAAATCTATAATAGTTGATAGTAAAAAAAAAACAAAAACATGTACGCATATATTTTTAAATGACTAAATAGGCAGTAATTGGTTCTCTTTCGCCATTTCTTTTACCAGTGGTCATTTTGTTTTATACAGTATATGTATATATATAAGTTTATAGAGTTGTTTAATTACACAAATCATTTATTATAGTATATACTCTCTGACAAGAGAACGTGTTTATGAACCTATTCTATTAATGAGTTTTGAATCTTTGATGCAAATAAAGTTTCGGTTCATCTATCTATCTCTATAAACACTGTAATGTACAATCGTGCTGAGAATGAAACTGCATCGATAAGCTGCAAGAACTGTTGCAATTATATAGGAAATACATTTAGACAAGCAGTTAAATGCTTGCGCAAGAATTTATTTTTCATAATTTTCGTTTAAAAATTAATTTCTAACTCTATTTCGTATATTTGAAACTTATAATTATTAGGATAGTGTAAAACCAGATTTCGTTGAATTTGCGCTAATATCAATCAATGAAGATGAGTAAACCAAAAGTATTGGAAGGTCTTAGCCCTACAGCGTGGGCTCTTTAATACTATAATAATACTCGTACTTAATAGTTTTTTTGAGAGCTCGATGTGGTCACTCTAAAACGAATACGCAAATTAAGCAATGTCGAATCGACTCTAGTTTTGATTGTTTGTTTGTTTGAATGAACTTATAGGTATGGTTTATTATTTATTTGTTACAAGACATAATTTTCTTTACACACTGGTTCTATACACATGTGTCTATTTATACCATTACCATTGTAAAGAGCAAGTGCTAAGTTTCTTGCCGGTTCTTCTTAGTTCAAATTTTCCGTCTGAATTGGTAGTAAGAAAAAAATATGACGATTCCATCGAGTTGCAAATACTAACGTTTAATTCAAAACAATTCGAAAGAGCTTTATAATATAATTTGAATAAAAATAATGGCTTTGACTTTGTATGTCTAAATATGATAAAGAATTCTGTCGGCTCTGTTTTCTTCCGGCTAATCTCCGAAACTTCTGACGCTGGATTTATTTTGATGCAATCTCACTGATAGATTGCTCGTGTTATTTTGATTTTATATGATAAAGGTTATTTTAATATGGCACATGTATAGATCTGCCGTCTGAACTGGTGGTAGGAAAAAAGTGGGACGATTCGAAAGAGTTTGTGATGACTTTGACTTGACATGAGTATGGTTAAGTACAATGGGATTGCACGGATGAAAGTGACCGCTAATATTTTAAATATGTTTTCGCGTAAACATATCGCAAACCTTGTTTTTAAAAGTTAAGCTCAAAGTGCATATTTATTTTAAGATCTACATTGTACATTTAATCTTGATAATAAACGATCGAATTGAATATTTCCGTACACAGTTTTAAAAAGCAAAGTTACTGAAATCACGTTTAGCTGAGGAAAGTGCGTATTTGAGTTTTTATTAAATAGCGATAGATTTATAGGATTATACAGACCAAACAGTCTAGATACATTACATGGAGCCTACTTTACTACTGATTATGTACTGACAAAGGTACAGAAAAGTGTATAAATACGTATTCGAAACCTTTTAGTGTGTCATTTTTTAATATTTTAAAAATCCTGATCTTTCTATATGAAGGTTACGTATATTTCTTCTTTTCCTCAACATGTAGGCAACAATCACAATGGGCTTAAAAGATTTTCTATCTATTAATTATAAAGTTACCATAAGGTCTGATGTGTCGGTAAAACAAATGAAACATCGATATTCCGTCATTGATGAAAGCTCCAGAGACCAAAACAAATTGCGCAAAAACAAGATGTCCTCTTTTTATGGCGAACTTATCGACTCGCCGGTGACGGCCCTGAAGCGTAGCACTCGAAAGTGCACTTACCGCTGCTGGCGGGACATGGATTAGCACGCTCACAACATCTACTTAATAGTTAAGGGAGACCAGCGGGGGATGCAGCCGCGCCCCGCCCCGCGCCCGCGCTCACAAAAAAGCCTCTTACAAAACAGATCGATCGATATGTTCCCAAATGTTCACTCCGCTCGCCACCTTCGCGCTTGACTTTCAGCTGATCTAGAGCCTCCAATTATCGATCCGCCCTCTCACATACCGTCCCATGTCGTCGTGCTCGTATCTTGTGATCGCCTAACCCGCACCAAACGTCGTATGCTACATGCTTTGGGAAACAAACTCACTGGCGTCCTTGATATTTCAAGTGCACGGTGAAGATCACACGGCTTCGACTAGGACCTAAATCACCCGGGTGCCGGCGGGAAGGAGGCGGCGGCGTGGCGCGGCGGAGGCGTATCGATCAGGGCGGCGCGCGGCCGGACACGCCCGGGTTCTTCGCTGGAGCCGTTGCATAACGCGCTGGTCGTGCCGGCAAAGCGCGCGGAGCCGGTATTGACGCGCACGGGGCGCATGCGCGGCGCGTACCTTCGCAGCCGTAGCCCTGCCCGATGAGGCCCCACAGCAGATCCGAGCAGTGGTGGCAGTAGGTGGGCTTGTGGAAGGTCTTCTTCGCGAAGGAGTGGGTGCGATGGGGCGCGGGCGCGGCCTGCGCCATGGCGGGCGCACGGGCCGGGCCGGGCGGGCGCGCTACTCATGCCGCGGCGCCCAGGGGCGCGCCGCGCTCTCCGAGCGGCTGTCGCGGCCCACCATCGCGGCGCGTCTGCCGCCCGCGCCCCGACCCGAGCGCGCACGCGCCCGCACACCCCCCGCGCACCGCCGCGCGCGTACGGCGCATGTACGCCGCCCGCCGTGGCCGCCGCACAGCCGGACGCCGCCCGAAGCACGAACTTTGTATTAGCGAACAAGTATATTTGCTATCGATCCTCTCTACTTATAATGTTTAGAAGCCAAACATTCACAATACATGTACCTAATTTATGATCTAAAAACCTTTATATCAATAATCACGCAACCCCGTAGAAGTGCTACGAAGATGCTACGTAATTTAAATTAACAACCAGTTCAAGTTCTTCACCGTGTATTTTTTATTCTATAAAATAAATTTCTTGAAACTCAATTAGAAAAATGTCTTCAAAAATGTAATACGATAAAAATTAACGCATCAAAACCTGTGTTGTACGGATGTACGCCTTTACAAGGTTAGGGTGAGCGGCGCGTGCGCGTTGCCGCCCACCAATCGAAAAAGCTGTTGTTTACAATATTAAGAGGCGCAGCATCCTCGCAGCAGCCCGACGGCCAGACGCCAGCGGCACCACTCCGCACACACTTGCTTTGTAGCAAGTGTGTAGGGAGTGGTGTTACATTGATAGAACTACTGTAATGTAAAATAGCCTATTAAAATCTATAAGGGGGAGGGACAATGTCATTGAAACTGGCACGAGATTACGGGGCCTCGTTTACATGCTACTACTACGAAATAAGCATAACATCAAAATAATTGTATATGCCACGCCCAAAAGTATAATATTTACAGGTCCTAGAAACAATTAGCCCAGATGCTTAAACAATCGTCATAGCATGCTACAAGGCTGTATAAAATTTGTACATTTTCTATGAAAATTCTAACGAAGGTACTTAACAGAATTTATATGATAAATTACACTGCCTATTTTATCGGGACTTCAACGCGACTCCAAACTTACGAATAAATTTACTTGTTTTTTTACATGTTTTGACAGAGATCCATCAGTCATAAATGTAAATGTTTGAATGAGTCGTTAACAAAGAAAGCTTATAGGATTTTGTTGAAATATATAGGATAGGATAGTTTTATCCCAAAAAATACAACAGTTGCAAATAGTACATTCGACTGGTTAGAATAAGAGAAAACAGTTCTCTACTCTCCATCGGCACGATTGGTCGATGTTGTGATGGATTTTCATTTCCCTCCTTCATATCCATGAAATTCTTAATGCGGGTTGGTTTCTCAAAAAGTATAAAACGTACTTACAAATATCAAACAGCGAAATAATTATTTTCTAAAGGTGCTACTTTACCGGGAGCATTCGCGTGTAATGTAACGCTCAGATTCGAGCATTACAGTCAGTGAGGGAGGAGAAAGAACCGAGCATTACAATGCGCACTCTGTAATGATATAAAACGACTACCTCCCACGCTGACGAGCATTCGCGCATAATGTAACATTTAGTATATATTTGAAGTTTTGAACTAGCATATTTTGACCGACTGACCGACCGACCGACCGACCGATCGACCGACCGCCCGACACGACAGACCCGACAGACCCGACCGACCCGACCGACCCGACCGACCCGACCGACCCGACCGACCCGACCGACCCGACCGACCAACCTTCTAACATTTGCGAAATATGCTAATTGTTAGTAGGCCAAGCGGGCGAAGCCGCGGGCAGAAGCTAGTTAAAATTTAAACTAAATGTTACATTACACGCGAACGCTCGTCAGTGAGGGAGGTAGTATTGTATTGTAATGCTCAAATTCGAATCTATAATGTTACATTATGCGTGAATGCTCGTCAGTGAGGGAGGTAGATTGTAATGTAGTGCTCAAAGTCAAATCTAAAATGTTACATTACACGCGAATGCTCGCGGTGAAGGAGCACCTTAAGACGTAAGACTAGGTACCAAATTGGACAGAGAGCTGAACGTTCTAATTCAGGTGAGATCTTGAAACTTAATTACTTCCCTGTTTCCTTCCACCCTTTATTCTCTTCTCTCTCCGTACTCCTTTTAAAAGCTCAACTAGGGTCGTGAGTGAATATGGGCACAGCTTGCTTAGATGGTGCTGGTAAACAAATACACTGGGCGTCAAAAGTAAGTAGTACAGTTTTAAAATTGCAATATCTCCTAAACTACAGAAGCTAGACCTTTCAAATAAAAAAAAGTTAAAAGACAATTTCATTTCATTTAATAAAAACGTCATGCATAACATCATTTTTTAAAGATTGACTGAAAAAAAAACTTAATAAACAAAAACACTCTTTTTTAAACTGTTGGCTTGTACTTTTGTTTTTTATTGTTTTCTTTATTTCTGATAAATCAATTGCAATTCAAAAGCAAATGTGTCTTCAGCGAGTAAACGTCACTAATCATGCCTCTTTCACCAGAAGAATGTGCAAGAATCATAACTTTTCTCGAAGTAGGCATCAGTATGCGTCATACTGCAAGAACGGTGGGTGTAACTCTAAGAACGATCCAGCAAGTAAAGCGAAGGTACTAAGAGACTGGAAACCATCTAAGGAGACCAAGTAATAGCAGACCCAGGTGCACTAGTACCGGAGAGACCGCTTAATTGTCTCTACTGTGTTAAGAAATCGTCACCTTAATGCAGTTAAGGTCCAGCAACAGCTTCTTCAGACCCGAAGAGACTACGTTAGTGAGAGTACAGTGAGGAACCTTGCTGAAGCCAACCTGAAGTCGTACAGGCCAGCAAATGGCTCCAAACTTGAGACAGGGCATCGAGTAGCAAGACTACGCTACGCCCGTCAACACGTACAATGGGACGAAGAAGAATGGACAAGAGTTTTGTTCACAGATGAGTCTCGGTTTTCTTTATTCACTTCCGATGGAACGCGGAGAGTATACAGGCGACCTGGTGAGCGATACATTCAAGCTTGCATCTCGGAAAGAGTTCAATACGGCGGGGGCTCTGTACACGTATGGCCTGGCATCTCTTCAGAGGGTCGCACAGAGCTAGTGGTCACAGAAAATGGCAGTCTGACTGGTGAAAGATATGCATTAGAGATCCTTATCGAGTATGCAGGGCCATATTTAGTAAATATGGGTGATGGAGCGATACTAATGCATGATAACGCCCGGCCACACACCGCTCACCTCGTACAAGAGTACATTCAGGAGGTTGGCATCAGCTTGATGGCTCGGCCATCAAGAAGCCCAGATCTTAACCCGATTGAACACACTTGGGATGAGCTTGGGAGGCTAGTCAGAAGACGCAGACCACCCCCCGCCACCCTCAGGGCTCTAAAACAGGCCCTGATAGAAGAATGCGTGAATATTCCCTAACACCGCCTCCGAAACTTAGTGTTCAGCATGCCAAACCGGCTCGAAGATGTCATCAGAGCCCGAGGCGGCAACACAAGTTACTAAAGTGGGAACAAGGCCCAAAACTTAAAAATTAAGTTCTTGATAGTTACTTCAAAATGGTTAGCTTTTTAGTTTTTTCTTAATTTTCAGTGTAAAACTTTACCAATGCTAAATAAAATATTATTTTTAGAAAACTTTGTTAAATTTGCTATAAAATGACTTTTATTTCAAAACTCTAACTTCTATAGTTTAAGAGTAATTGCAATTTTAAAACTGTACTACTTATTTTTGACGCCCAGTGTAGTTTGTTTCCTCTATCCTAGTGGAAGAAAAGTAATGGCTCTGCCAAACCAAAATAGGGATTATATTGTTATACTAGTAAAATACTCTCAACTTCGTTTGCGTATATCTCGCTTTCCCGTGGGAATTTCGAAAAAAACATTTCTTAGTACACCCCTGGACGTCGCGTCGTTTGGAATATGGTTCCAGCGGTTTGGGCTGTGCGTTGATATATAGTTAAATCAGTCAGGAGTTTGAATTTTATATCTATATATATAAAATGCTTTGTCCTGACTGACTGACTGACTGACTGACTGAGAATCAACGCACAGCCTAAACCGCTCATCGTAAAAATCTGAAACTTGGCAGGTGGAACTATTATAAGACGTAGGCGTCCGATAAGAAAGGATTTTTCGAAATTCGAACTCTAAGGGGGTAAAAAAGGGGGTAAAGTTACTATGGGACAACTTGATTCCTTGGTCCAATCTACTTCAAATTTTGCATAAAAATTGTTTAAGAGAATTGATGGAAGATGTGATTCTTATTTTATTGAAATTCTTGAAAAAAATGTATTTTGTGGATAATTTTATTCGAGTTGATATCAATACTCATACTCCTTAGTCCTTTTGATTTCAATTACATTTCATTTTGACACATGACACATCCGTGAAGTGAAGTGTATCATCTGTCATGTAATTATTAATTGTGAATATTCAATCATAATGTCGTCTATTTAATCTGTTTGTGATATCGGAAAAACAGCTAAAATTCTAACTATGTATAATAAAGCGGACTGAATCATATTCATCGATAATAAATAGTAAGTAATTAAATATTAAATTTTATAATATTTGACAGGGTTCAAGTTAAATTGGTCAATGGTTAAATGGCATACATTTTGATATTGTTTCTTTCTCACTTATAGGAAATCTCATTACGTCGACTCGCTCTATTATTTCGTAGTGTTGTTGTAGGCTGAGGTTGTAGGTATTGAATTACCGATATACTTATACATTTTTTTTCACGGAAGTGGTTGGAAAACAAGCTCAGGAATATGGATCATTTGATAATAGGTGATTACCGTCGACTATGGAGCACATAGATTCTAGGGTCCCTAACCCGTTGCCGACCTATAACAGGAAAAAACAGGATATAGCGAGAAATAGTATAAGGAATGAGTTAGATTTTTTCTATACCACAAAGGTGACAAACAAGATATTTCACTCCCCGAACGAAACGCATTGCTGCTTCACGTCAATATTCTGTAAAAGGGTGGCTCTTCACTGGTCGGGCTAGCCTATTTCATAAACGCCCACTCCAAAGATTGTAATGAGAAGTAAAAAAATTCCCACGGGAAAGGATAAACGCACACGAAGTTGCGCGGGTTTCTCTAGTATAGGTATATAGATTGATAGCCCGGTGGTGATGCATTGGTAGTGATCCTACGTTCGGCGTCAGACGGCGCGAGTTCCATTGATGCTCGGGACAAACATTTATGTGACGGCCCTTGTATTTTTTCTCCAGTCTGGATGTTTTCTACGTTTACATTATATTTACTTATCTTTTTACATTACTTTTACTTTACGTTGTCTTAAGACTTACTTTGGGACCCGGTAGCGCTATGTGAATTCTGTGACATTATAAAAATAAAAATGATACAAAACTTATTTTCAAATCAGTGACAGTGGCCAAAATGGCTGGATAAATAAATAAATATATAGGGACAATTCATACAGATTGAGCTAGCCCCAAAGTAAGTTCGAAACTTGTGTTATGGGATACTAACTCAACGATATTATATTTTATAATAAATACATATATGTATAGATAAACATCCAAGACCCGAGGCCAAGCAGAAAAAGTTCGTTTTTCATCATGACCCGACCGGGGATCGAACCCGGGACCTCCTGGGTGGCGGTCTGGCGTGGTAACCATTACGCCACGGAATTCGTCCCACACTAGCAGGGCAGGAGTGTGGCAGGAGTACCGATGCCATTGACTAACTATCACTACTGTATTATGTATCTGTGCTACAATACTATTTTACTCTTGAATCTAATCGCAATTTAAATTCCATACTTAATTTCAATTTAAAATTATTGGCAATTGTTACTTCGTACCGTTTACTTTTGATGTACTATTGTATTAGTGTACAATCCGTTTTCATTTAGTTTAGTATTTAATTACCGCTATTGCAGTTTGTGAAAACGTAACAATCCAATGCTGATAGAGCGGTATTATTTTCAAAAGAGTAAAGCCGAGGCGAGGGCGTCTAGGCACAAAGCATTTGACGATCTCTCCCACATCGCGTAATCTTATTATTTCGTTTTGTGTTAGCAAATTTAAAAAATGTCTTTGTGTGTGTTTCAATTTTGTGTGCAGATTCCGCCACTGACTCTAGGACCCCTAAGAAGGACCGTTGGTGTACGACACACAGCAACGCTCTTCAAAAAATGTCACTATCTAGAGTTACTTGGTTGCTACAGAAGTTTTGCACTTTTGGTAAATGTCTAAATTAGGAAATCTGTATAATTTAGAAGCTTAAAATCTCATCTAATGATTGGAATACTTTTTGCGCTTTCCAATTGCTTTTTATCACAAGTTGAAATAGTCCGTGCGGAGTGAAAATCGAACAGATGTGAAAAAAAAATTTTTTTTTCAAACAATTAAGTAAATAAATAAAATGTTTTATATTTTTTACAATGTTGGCTTCTAAGTTACAATACAGGTATATAAGCATATAGAATGTGCACATAGCACAGTTTCCGAGTGGGCTTCCAGCGAGGGCGAATAGCGCTAATCGGATGGAAAACCCACCGCTCGGATCAGCGCTTCAAAGTTTATATTTAACCAGCGTCGCACTGGGGCGCAAGCACGGTACGCCAATTTGCGCCGTTACACTTCAAATAGGGTTTTTTTTAAGTTGGGCGATCGGGGTCAGGAGGTTCAAAGGATTCACTTGTTTAAAATGTTACGAGAAATAAAAGTAACTAGGACGTGTTTATTTAATGAAACACATAGGTATCGTCTGAACTGATGGTAGGAAAAAATTGTGACGGTTCGAAAGAGCTTGTATGGCCTATTTGAATAAAAATATTTGACTATTGACTACCTTGTAAAATCGTTTGTTTCCTACCTGAATACTACCTGAATTTCAATTTCTTTTAATGCAATCTTTTGAAGTTCAGATAGTAAACTCAAATCATTTATTTAGAGAACTGCACAGGCACTTTCTCTGGTCATTTACAACTTGTATACCTACTTAATTTAAAAAAAAACTACTTATCACCAAACAAGCCAAAGAAATGGCATAAGAAAACCGGTTATGGTCTTTTTCGTAAAAATTTTTTTTAGTTAATAAGCATATAGGTCATTTTAACTCTACACATAAGTAGTTTCCCCAAACTCCGGTACCTACTCAGCATCAGCCAGCCCAGAGCAATCTAGCCGATAAAGTTTCTAACCCGGTGGTCCTTCTGCTGAATGGTCAACGGCACTGTATTTCCATGGCGTTTATTTATGTTGTATGAATTCGTTTTATCTTTACGAAAGAAAGGTAATATTTGGAATATTAGTAGTTTTTAAGTTCTTAGAAGTGTATACCAATTGAATTTTTAACTTTTTGAGAGGGTTATTCTTGTAATATGTTAGCCATAAGGTTTTTTTTGAAGCAACTTATTTATAAACTGTTGGATGTAATAGGAAAATTTTGAAGAATTGAATCTTAAACCAGTTTGTAATTCAAGAAAAAGGTTCGAACATACATACCACTGATCCTAAAATGTCATTTACCGCATTCGACAATCCTTATTATTTAAAAACAAATATTAACTTTACAGAAAAAGATTCGTTAGGTAAGCACTTATCATAACTTATCTGATGAAAAATAAATAAAACTTCTTTTTAGTTAGAAAGTTTAATTTTTATTGTTACCTATGTCAGTTTTTCAATAGCGGATGGCCAGTAGTTCCTAGAAATGAGATCGAAAGGTTTCAAGATAAAAAAATATAACTTTACATAATAATATTATAATTTTTTATCATGAAACCTTTAGCAGGATCTACAGCGGCCGCCCAAGTTCGCAGAGACTTCGCAACTCTCAAAAAAATATATTTATGTCACGTTTTAACTAGGATTATACACAAATTAATCAATTTCTTCAGAAATAATAAATTGTTGAGAAATAAAATTATTTGATAATGTCGACACTGGGCGCCATCTAGTGATGAACTAAACAAACCTTTTATCGGCGCTAGCTAGAGACACCTACTCGTGAAACATAGCAAACAAGATTTGTGTTTGTGTGGTCTGTGTGGAAAAGAATTCACAACTAAGTTAAAAGCCAAGTTAGACTAAAACGCTAAAACGATGGATATCCTAAGCTGCTTTGATTGCTACTTGATATTATATGAATGAATTTAAGAGCAAATTCTACTTTACGTTGTTTGCTCATGATTAATGTAAAGGCGTATAAAAAAATTGAGTCTAAGTATATTGATACTTTATATAAGTAAGTATTACTTAAATATTTCTAATCCATACATAGAAAACCTGAAATAATTATCTCTTAAAAGTATTTACATGCTCTATTTTAAGAAAACATTCCATTATTTTTTAGGGGGGCGGAAGACGCTAAGTACCTACTACTTATTATTCTATTAGGATTTTTCCTATAGGTACTTATAAGTAGGTAAGTAAGTACCTATTTACTTATTAGTAATCTTATTCATTATAACATAAAGTAAACAAAGATAAAAACCCATACGTAATCGTGGAACCTTGCCACTTCTTTATCGAATAGCCAATAAAACATCAAACCGCGATTAAAATACGTTGACTGGGAACAATAAAATATTTTATAAATGGAAATGATATCGTGAAACGTGCTCCAATTCCATACACGGCACTCAGTCACGCGAACGCGCCAAGTTCGCGGCCACGGAACGGAACGCATCGCGTAGTGTCATTGCCCGTGGCGCGCGCTGTCAAAAAAAAGAAGAAAATGATCGACGAAAGTAGAAAAAAAACTTTTTTGGGATTTGATTTTAGTACTCAGAGGGTAAGTTTTATTTTAAATATTTATTAGGTACATTTTAATAAAATATCGTAATGAATTATTAGAAGATAAATGATAATAACCGCTGAATTCTTGTTAAGTTAATTGTATCTGTCTAATAAAATTAATTAGCTGAATTACCTTGAAATTAATTAAGCAAAATTTTTGTAACTGTAATAAATAACCTAGACTTAAAATTAAATGTAAACACCACATTACTAGAAATTCTCGTTTAACAACAAGTAAATAATAATTTTATTCTATGTAAGTCATCATGTTTCATGAAATAATAAGTTAAAAAATAGTTTTGTATGGTTAAATTTTGTGTATTTTGTTATGTATTTCAGTTAAAAGCACTTGTGATCGGTGAGAGCTATGAAGTTCTACACGAGGCCGAAGTCGAATTCGATGTGGACTTACCAGAATTTAGGTAAAAAAGATTATTTTGCTTATTTGGTTTGACTGCAATATCAAATAAGTGTATTTACACGAATGAACATAAAACATTAAAATATAATCGATAAGTAAATTGTCTGCATAGAGATTTTGTTTGTCTTCAGTCATAATTTTATTATGTATAAATATTACAATGATAACTCTTTAAGCAAAGGAATAAAAGACAAACTTATCATTAATCCATTATAAAAGAAAAGTAAATTATTTTCTTAGTAAACATTTCGATAACTCTAATTCATTACTCAAATAACTGCTCAGGTACTCTACTGGTTATCCTTATTTCACCTAGTTGACCTTCCAATAAGTACCACACATTTCAAATTAATAAATTTTACGAAATCAGGACAGCTGGTGGTGTGCTCCGAGGCGAGGATCGTGGAGAAGTCAAAGCACCACCACTGCTATGGGTGAAGGCACTCGACATGGTCATGGACCGACTCATTGTAGCTGGTGTTGACTTCTCGACCATTGAAGCCCTGTCTGGTGCAGCTCAGGTATTTTGATATCATTTCTTGTGTTTTTAATTGTGTCATGGGTATTTTGGTATGTACAGTCAACTGCAGAGAAACCCGACCCCCCTAACGAAGTAAGAAATAGGTTTGGTTCAGGAAGTAGAAATTTCATTGAATAGTATGTAATCAAAATGTACATTGTTATTAATTTTCGTTTAAATACATAAATTTTTGTTGATAAAACTTAGATCTAAAATAAAAATTTGATAAAATTCAATTCAATTCAATTCAATTTAATTTATTTGCAAACGTAGGTACAAAGAGCTGTTGACAATAATGTAGGTAGGTACATACATTAGGATCCTCCACATTTTAACTTTCGGCGTGCAAATTAAAAGTACATAATATAAATTTACAATAATTCTTATAAAATAACATTCACATAATTTTATTAAGATATAAATAAGAGCATGAAAAAAAATACGAATTAAAATAATTAGATCAGCTAAATGATAATTAAAAATAAGAATTTATGTCATAATCTATCAGAAAGATAATCATTCACGCTGTAATATACTTTTTCTTTTAATAGGTTAAATACATTATATTTAAATTCTTTAAAGTTAAGCGACAGAACATTTTTAGGTAAATGATTGATATGAATTGAATTATATTATACATTATTGAATGATAAAATATACTAAGATAAAATTAAAACATTGTGAATTTCATGAGAAAACTTAATTCTTAGTTCGTTTGTGGGTTAGGTACTAGTTTTAAAATAAATAAACATTCAAGTAAATGATTTCATGCAATATTAATATTTCAATAATATTTTAGTAGAAAATATTCATTCTACTCTTTTATTTTATTTGTTGACTATTATGCATTATTAATTTAAGTTAAAATCAAATATTATTATTAAAATAGGTCTATTACAAGCTCTTTCGAATAAAAATTTTTTCTGACTACAATTCAGACGGCAGATTTATACTAAGAAGAACTGGCAAGAAAAGTTGGCACTTGTTCTTATAAAAGAAACATAGCTCTATTTCAGCAACACGGCTCCGTATGGTGGTCAAAAGACGCCGAGTCAAAGTTAGGCAGTCTCTCATCAGACGATTTCCTGCACACGCAACTGGCTACTGCGTTCGTATCGGACTCCCCGGTCTGGATGGACTCCAGCACCAGCGCGGACTGCCGTGCGCTAGAAGAGAATATGGGAGGGGCGGAGGTAAGATATCATGGACCTGAATCATCATCATCTCAGTCACAAAAAGGTCATTGCTTCAGCTGCTGGACATAAGACCTCCCAAACATTTAGAATAGTAGTGAATAAAATCATATCTTTGAAAGAAAATGTTTAGAAACTCAAACACTATATTTTTAACTACATCTCATATGTAGACGGCAAAAATGTCAACATAATTGTATAGAAGTTTGTCATACTTTTCGTCGAAGACATCGGTCGGTGGTGCAGACCGACAAATTAGCGTCCGACCACGTGTTTCTGCTGTGGCGTAGTTGTGGTCCGTGTGAAAAGATGCTTATGCCCATTTTCACCAACAATTCCAAAAATTTAAAATTCTCCTAGCACAAATATATGTCCATAACTTTCTCTATGTCCAAATCCTTGTTTTTGGTACGTGTTTGACGTATAAAATTATCGATTACTAAAAACCGTATTTTGATCGATCGAAAAATCCTGTTAGGAAAATTTCAAATTTTAGGAATTGTTGATGATAACTGGCATTAATATCCCATGTTAATTATTGTTTTCAGGAATTGGCAAAAATAACAGGTTCAACGGCGTACGAGCGTTTCACGGGCCCGCAGATACGCAAGATGTTGCGCACGCGCCCGCGGGCTTATCACGCCGCCGCACGGATTTCACTGGTCTCTTCCTTCGCGTGTTCCTTGTTCCTCGGCAAGATAGCGCCTATAGACCTCTCTGATGGCTCTGGCATGAATCTCCTCGACATACATAGCATGACGTGGAATGAGAAGGCATTGCAGGTAAACACACTTTCAGTCGTAACTAATATGAATTCTGTACAATTCTTTATTTTACTCTGGAAAAACCAGCGCAACGTGTATCCCGTTTTCCCGTGGGAATTTAAAAAAAATCCTTGTATGTATGATACATCCCCTTCCCCTTGAATCTTTGCTGAAAACTATTAAAGTATGTAAAGATAAACTTCCACTTGGACATAAGAAAAAAAATTTGCTTTTATGTATCAGTCGTTAACCTACCAAATCTAACAGCTGTTTTCATTGAATTCCAACAGGCCTGTGGGGATGAATCTCTAGAAAGTAAGCTCGGTACTCCGGTCCCCACAGCCTCGGTGCTGGGCTGCATATCACCCTACTTCGTGGGCCGGTACAGCTTCAGGCCGGAGTGCCGCGTCGTCGCTTTCACGGGTGACAACAATTCTGCTCTCGCTGGTATGTGTTTATATTAAGGAAAAAAATGTATTTTACTATCCCTAGTAAACTTTAATTATTTCATCTAATTTCTTTCTGCTTAAATTCGTTGTGATTGCCTAGTAGTTTCTCTCCCGGGACGTCAATAAGCTTCAATGCTTATTGTCAATATGACTTCGCCGATGTTGATCCTGGCAATTTTTCGCTCAACTTCGAGATAGTAAATGTGATATTATGACAAAAAGCACTAATATGGTTGAATGATGATATCACAATATTATTATCTATGTGCAGTTGCGCGCTTTTATTTTACAACCTATCTAAAAAGGGTGAATAAGTTGTAAGACCCTAATATACACTTAATCAGCAAATAAACGTTTTAAAATAGAGTGTAGAGCTATCATCAGATTACCTTTCTAGAAAAAGCAAAGCATGTATACAAAAATATCGAGTTAGCTTTATCTCAAGTGGTTAAACTATTTAAATTCAATTATTTAATATGATAAGATTAGACGTCTCGAGATTGTTAAGTAAACTCGCAGTGATAAGATTAGTTAAAATAAAGTTACATAACATCAGATATATAGTTGTGGTTAAATAGAAAAACACAATAATTTAATCTTATCCATAATTCTAATTCAAATTCAAAACTTTTATTCAGAGAATAGGTTTTCACAAACACGTTCTCTTGTCAGAGTATACAGTAATAAATGATTTGTATAAATCAATCTACTCTATAAACTATTAATAATATTATAAACGAAATTTTGTAAGTTAGGAGGTATGGATGGATTGTTACCCTTTCACGCAAAAACGGCGCGATCAAGAAATATGTACACGGGTAGTTTATAACCTGAATTAACACATAGGATAGTTTTTATCCGGGATCGGGACAAGCCCACCACACATTCTCACCGATGTGTCTCCTGTGTAGCCAGGATCAACAACGGCGACCTCAGATAGACAATAAGCAATGAAGCTTATTGACGTGCCGGGGGAGAAAACTATAGCTGTCTTGGAACTCACAACGAATTTAATCAGAAAGAAGATAGTCGGAGTAGGAAGTATATATAAGTTTATCCGAGATATCAGCCGACTCTCACGTCAACTCGAAAATACACGAGAACGGTTGCTGCCTTGCGGGGCGGTCTGCTCCTATCTTTAACACCGATTTAGCATTTTATATTTAATTTTATGTTGAGACAAATTAATGGCACTATTTATTGACATTCCGCGTACGTAATGCTGTATGTATGTACCTAGTTTTAAATTTTATGTTGAAAAAGAAAAGAAAAAAGAAAAGTACGATATATTTTTAAATGACAAAAAATGCCGTAACTGGTTTTCTTTCGCCATTTCTTTTTACCAGTGGTCATTTTGCTTTTGTTTCCGAAATGGTAGTAGTTTATAGAGTAGATTAATTTATACAAATCATTTATTACTGTATACTCTGACAAGAGAACGTGTTTGTGAAAACCTATTCTCTGAATAAAAGTTTTGAATTTGATTTTTTTTTTGAACGAAAACAACAGGATTTCGCGGGTAAAATAGCGGTCATCATTCTATAGCTTTTCTTAAGAATTTTCTGAATGGCTGAAATTTCCTGGCTGAAGAAGATAGGTTCATCTTTTGGTTTAAAAAATTAGTTGATGCCAGTCATCACAACATTATGCATTATTTGTTATCAGGGCTCCGTCTCCGTTCGGGCTGGGTGGGCCTGAGCCTGGGCACGAGCGACACGCTGCTGCTGGGGCTGACTTCGGCGGGGGCCCCTCCGGCGGGCCACGTGCTGCGGGGACCCACTCCCGAAGCGCCCTTCATGGCGCTGCTCTGCTTCGCCAACGGCTCGCTCACGCGGCAGGCGCAGCGCGACCGCCTCGCCGAGAGGAGCTGGGACGCCTTCAACGACCTGCTCAGGGCCACTGTTAGAGGGAACATGGGATATATGGGTATTTCTATTATTATTACTTCTTCTGGTTCATACTCTGGAGTGCCTGGCAATGCCTACTTTTTCCAGTAGACAAATATTTATGTGCACGACTAAAATATTGGCACTCCAAAAATCAAAATTGATTTGAGGTGTATTTTTTTTAAAAAGGATTACTTAGCAACTCGATAAAATTGTGTAATTTGTCAAAAAAGGGAAATCTATACCGTTGGTCCAAATATGCATTGGATATTTTTCACGAATTGTATTGTTATTTCAGGTATTTACTACGACACAGCGGAGATAGTCCCCCGCGCGGCGCCGGGCCGCTGGCTGGCCGACGCCAGCGGCCGCAAGCTGGAGAAGCTGGCGCCGCAGTTCGAGGCGCGGGCGCTGCTGGAGGGCCAGGCCGTCGCCCGGCGCGTGCACGCCGAAGACATGGGCTTCCAGCTGGGTGAGCCATTCATTCTTTGCCACAACTTATTGTAATGTTATTACAGGTTGACCTAAGCGTCTGTAATGTTTCTAGTGTGAGTAAGTTCTTGTTAATTATTTCAGACTCGTCTTCGCGTATAATAGCGACAGGCGGCGCGGCAGTCAACAAGGAACTGCTTCAAATATTCGCAGATGTATTCAATACACCCGTCTACGTACAGGTATGACAAACTTTCAATGCGATTTATGATATACGATAGATAAATCGTTATTTCTTGCTTCACAGATGTAAAAAAAAAAATTAAAGGCATATTAATTCACCTACTTAAAATTCTGCTGGCTTCTTCTGTTTTGTATAGTAAATTTCTACTTATTATAATAATGTTATATATATCTAAAGACAACAAATGTTACTTCTAGAATTAAGCTTGTGAGAGGAAATAAAGATTAATTTTATTTATTTATTATATAAGGAGGAGCACGGCAACGCAGCGCTGCTGGGCGCCGCCATTCGCGCTGCAGACGTGTGGAGCGCAGCCGCTGGAATCAAGCTGCCCGGTGAGTAAAAACTAGAACATTTTGAACCATAATATCTCCGTAGCATTATTATCTTTTATTCAAGGTAAAACAAAAAGTTTAAAATAACAAATATACCGCACCACAAAAGCCACGCAGGGCTTATCCGAGGTGCCGGCTGGTCGCTCATACACAGCTTATTTATAAATAAAAAATTTCTTTGCGCATACAGAAACTGGAGGTAACTTTACACACTACACTTTATTAACGGTACGCGCACATAAACTTATTTGATTTTACACCCGTCGTTTCGACAGAGTTGCATCTGCCGTGATCGGGGAGAAACAACTCTGTCGAAACGTCGGGTATAAAAACAAGTAAGTTTCATTCAAAATGCTATAGTTTAAAAAATACAACCTTGCTCTTAACTACAGGTGCAGAGCCGACGGTGTCACCCGTGGCGACTCCATATCCGGACCACGACAAGATTTATACGAATCTGATAGCACGCTACAAGCAAATAATCCAAGACATTCCGAAACTCAACTGATTTACTTAACGCATTAATTGGAGGCCATTTTACATAATTTATATGGCGTAACTTTATTTCTCAACTTGTTACGCATTCCCACATATCATGATATTTTTATAGATAGAATATTCTTTATTTGCAATACACGTACAACAAAAGGAAAAAAAAATACATTGATACCTTACATACTAACTTACCTTAACTATTTAGCAGCGGCCTTATTGTTAAAAGAAATTCATCATAAAGACAAATCCCGCCAAATCCTAATCGTCAATTTCTAGGCAATAGTAAAATTTGAAATTGTTATAAATACGGCTCGAAGGACCAAAAGATGACTGATAAGTTTGCTAATTGATGGATTTTGTTGACGATTGAGATTGTTGTAAAATTGGATGGACTTTATTACTACACATAGACGCAAGCAGTGCCGTTATCGTCAGTCATGTTGACAACTGAAAAAAACGGGTAATATCTATTCATTACGATATAGTGGGAACGCGATATAAAGCTTAGCGTAATCCAAGCTAATTCGACTCGCGACGCTTACTGCGCCATACTTCGGTAAGATGCTACAGAGCTTGCAAAAAGCTGTATAACATACAAGCCATAACAAAAAAAGGGCCACACACAATTTTTTACCGTATTAACAATCAACTTTATGGATTGAAAATTTGTTTAACGTTTACAATAACATTGTAATGTTATGTTACAGATTGATGTGTCTGTAATGTTTCTAAAGTGAAATTCATTTAAAAGACTCGACCAAAAAATTTTTTCTTCAAGACAAATGGCCCTTTGTTATGACTAGTATAGGTACCTATATTTATTGAATCAGGTATTTATTTCTCACAAGTTAAATATAATGAAGATTGACAATTTGTATTTGGACAGTCTGCACTACACGGTTTTAAATCCAGTTCGAAACAAAGGCAAATTCCGCCAAATTCTATATGAAATTGTAAAATTTTAAATTGTCATAAATCCGGCTCATAGGACCAAAATATGACTGATAAGTTTGATAATAGAATGGTACGACTGATTTTCTTATAAAAATGAATGGACTTTATATCACCGGCTACATGGCTGAAAACCAACATCAGTATGTATAGACGCTGCATCAAACGCATGCCCTGCTACCAACGGTGTATAAAGTCTACCGCCGATCCCAATATGCGATCTCAATCCTCTATCGATGACCGTTGAGATTGACGGAAGTATTTATTCGTAGTGTACTTCCATAGATTAAAAATACAATGCATAGATTGGTTTAAAAGACGCGTAATGCTACTTTTTCAATGTGACATAGAAAAAAAGGAGTGATCGCATATTGGGTTCGGGCGTATGTGTAATTAATATGAAACCTGTTGTCTACATTGTTTTAAACCTCGTTTCCAAATGCTTTAAGCCGTGTAGGGCAGGTGTGAGAAGTAATTGTTGTCAATTTAATGAAACAGTGATCATTGCGCCAACTAGCGCAAAAACTATGACTATGTGATATTAGAAACATTCCATTATTATAATGACGGTAAACTAAATATTTTATATTATTATTTATTTCACCTTGAAACTGTAATTATTATATTGTTACGAGCGTGGGGTTCGGGATTTGGATAAAACACCGTTGACTTGTTAGAAGAATTTATTGAGCGATGAACAGGTCACAGATACACTCAACGTAGCCAAATCACACGAAGAATCGAAGTCCGTAGCGCGCTGAAGTCGTTGGTCCAATCACAGTAATCTTCCAAGTCGCAGAGTCGTCCGTAGTCCGTTGGTATCGCAAAGGTCGCAGGTTAACTCAGTCTTGATTAGTCTTCGCAGTTATCGCACCGAAAGCTCAGAATGAACTGACTGTGTCGGCCACCGTCGCGGTATTTATATGCCTCAATATACGCCTCGAATGTTCCCATTTTTTATGGCCCTTTTTTGTTACTTGTTTTGATCAAAACAACTTCAAGGTTATCACAACTTCTAATGTGTAAGCCATTTTGTACCATATAGTACAAGCATTAAAGATTAATGTCGCCTGTACCTCTGATTTTTACCTGACTTGCCTGTCACGCCGGTTTTGAATGATCACTTTTTCTCGATCCACGAATTGTTGTAAACAAGTGATTCCAGTGGCGACGCGAGACGTCGAGAACATTCGAGCACGTTCGCGACATTGCCCTCCTCTTAGAGATGCTCGTCCCGAGCATCATCGTTATTCCCGTGGTAACGTGCCAAGCGGTCGATGTGAACCACCTTTAGAGCTCCTCTCGGATGTCGTTGAATCCGGTAGGTGACGTCGTTTATCCGTGTTACCACTTTGTACGGGCCTTCCCATCTAGTCTGTAGTTTAGGTGACTTTCCTTTTCTTCGTATCGGGTTATGTAGCCAAACTAATGTTCCTTCATCAAAGCCACTGGTATTTGCTCTCCGGTCATATCTGGTCTTCATGTTTTCGCTCGACTGTAAGCCGTTTTCTCGTACCATGGCATAAATGTCTCGCATCTTTTCTCTTAGTTCAGAGACATAATCCTGAACGGGGATCGGTTCGTCTGGCACTCCTCCAGTTAGAAGATCGACCGGTAACCTTAGCTCCCTTCCAAAGTTAATATATGCCGGGGTAGTCTTCGTGCTCTCATGTTCTGCAGTTCTATAGGCGAGAAGGAATGGTGCAATGTACTTGTCCCAGTCCCTCTGATGATTGTCAACCAATTTCGCCAGATGCCTCTCCAGTGTTTGGTTAAACCTTTCTACCATGCCATCGGACTGAGGATGGTACGCAGTGGTTCTCGTCTTGTGCATGCCCAATAATTTGCAGACTTCTTGAAACACGTTTGACTCGAAGTTTCTGCCCTGATCTGAGTGGATTTCCAATGGTACACCATATCGGCATATAACTTCTTCAACCAATTTAGAGGCTACGGTCGTTGCTTCTTGGTTGGGTATAGCAAATACCTCCGGCCACTTGGTAAAGTAATCCATGACGACCATGAAGAACTTGTTTCCTGACTCCGACACAGGGAAGGGTCCGGCAATATCCACTGCTATTCGCTCCCAAGGTGCACCAACGTTATAAAGTTGAAGGTGTCCTCGACTCCTGGTGGATGGTCCTTTTACTGCAGCACAGGTAGTACATTTCCGGCACCAATCTTGCACGTCTGCTCGGCAGTTCAGCCAGTAGAATCTCTCCCGTAGCTTGGTCAAGGTCCTTTTAACACCCAGGTGGCCTCCAGAAACGCCATCATGTACCTCGCGGAGTACATCCTTAATCCGTTCCCTTGGGACTACCAGTTGCAGATGAAACTCTCTACCGTTAGGTGTTTCCCATTTCCGGTAAAGTATTCCGTCCTGCAAGATGAAACTGTCCCACTGAGCCCAGTATGCTTTGGTGGTAGCACTTGTAGGCGCAACTTCACACCATCGTGGCTTCTCATGGCCACGTTTCTTCCATGCGACAATGAGTCGTATGTCTTCGTCATCCTCTTGAGCTTCTCTCATTGACTCATCTTCCCAAGATCCCTGAGGGCTTGTCCTTGTCATTCGTACAAGTTCCTCCTTTGACTCCTGCTTGACGCAGTGCTTGCACTCTTGTGGGCATGGTCTTCTTGAAAGGGCATCAGCATTCCCATGTGCCTTCCCACTACGATGTTCAGTAAGGAAGTTGTATTCTTGAAGTTGTTCAATCCATCTGGCTACTTGACCTTCGGGGTTCTTGAACTGGAGCAGCCATTTTAGAGCAGCATGATCAGTACGAAGCACGAACTTTCTGCCAATGAGATATTTGCTGAAATGTTGAATTGTTTTAACCACCGCCAAGAGTTCTCTTCTCGTCACGCAGTAATTTCTTTCAGGCTTCGATAATGACTTACTGAAGTAGGCAATCACAACTTCTCTGTCCCGTTGCTTTTGAGATAGCACTCCACCAATTGCCGTGTTGCTTGCATCCGTATCGACGACAAATTGTCCATTAGGTTGTGGGTATCCCAAAATTGGAGTCTCACATAGACATTTCCTCAATCTCTGGAAGGAATCCTCGCAAGCGTCATCCCAGCAGAATCCTCGCTTTTCTTCCGTCAGGCGATGCAACGGCTTAGCAATTTCGGAGAATCCCTTGACGAAGCGCCTGTAGTATGAGCATAAACCCAAAAATGCTCTTACTTCAGTTTTATCCTTGGGTGTTGGCCACTTCTGTACGGCTTCTATTTTAGCTGGATCAGTTTGTATCCCTTCACTAGTGATGACGTGGCCGAGATAGTTCACCTTGTTTCGGAACAAACTGCATTTCTTCGGATTCAGCTTTAGGTTGGCTCCTCGTATCTTCCTCAAGACTTTTTCCAGGTTGAATAAATGGTCGTCGAAATCTCGACCCATGATGATGACATCATCCAAATATACCAGGCAGGCTTCTCCCACTAATCCTGCCAGTACACATTCCATTAGACGCTCAAAAGTGGCCGGTGCGTTGCACAATCCAAATGGCATGACGTTAAACTGCCATAACCCTTTTCCTGTAGTAAAGGCCGTCTTCTCTTTGTCCTTTGGATGAATCTCAACTTGCCAGTATCCAGACTTCAGGTCCAATGTCGAAAACCAGGTCTTGCCACTCAAGGTATCCAAAGTGTCGTCGATGCGTGGTAGCGGATAGCTGTCCTTCTTAGTGATGTCGTTGAGTCGGCGATAGTCCACACAAAACCTCATACTCCCGTCTTTCTTCTTAACTAAGACGACAGGAGAACACCACGGACTAGCAGAAGGTTCGATGATTTTGTTCTTCCTCATGTCCTCCAACATGTCTTGAACTTCTTGTTCCTTGGCTATTGGTATTCGCCTTGCTCGCTGCCGGATGGGTCCTTCATTTCCGGTATCAATCTTGTGTTGTACCAAGGATGTCCTTCCCAAGTCTCCTTCTTTGGATGAAAACAAGTCTGCAAAGCGCTGAAGCAGGTTTTTGGCTTTCATGTTTTGAGAATAAGTTAAGTTGCTTTTACTCTCCTCAAGAAGTTCCGTGATGGTTGAGTTATCCTTGATTTTTCTCGTACTTAAAGCTGTTTGGCACTTTCTCACCCAGACTGCTTCTTCGGATCTTCCAATGATATCACCTTCGTTCAATTCAATCTCGTGATCTTCTAAATTCACCACTCTTACAAATGCAGTCGCATTTCCCTTCACAATTGTCCTGGCTGCTAAAAGCTTCTTATTCGTCGATTTGCCTGGAATGTCCTCGATCAACACGCATCTGTTCTTTTTAACACGTGGTAGCTTCACAGGTACTTCAACTTGTGTTCTTGCAGGTATGCTAATCTTTTCCAGGCATGTAACTTTTCCTTCGGGTCCACCCAGAATGAAAACCTCTTCATTGCCACACTTAAATATACCGTTAGTGACGTCGATTTTGCAGTCATATCTTCTCATGAAGTCGAGGCCCAATACGCACTCATCCATAATTTCGGCCACGATAACGTTGTGAGTGTATGATGTTTCACCCACTTGCAATGTGACCGAAATTTCCCCTAAGACGGGTATCTGCTGGCCGGCAGCGGAGAGAAGCTGGACATCAGTTGTCTTGTTGCGCCTCTTCACGGTCTGGAGTAGCTTCGGCGTGATTATTGTCCTAGAGGCTCCTGTGTCCACAGTAATCTTGCAATCTTCCCCGTTCACTAAGCCGCGTATCCTTAAATTATTCCCATCACATGCCTGTGCGACGATCATTCTTGGGGCTTCTTCCGTTCCAGCCAGCACCCGCCCCTTAGCTCTGGCTGTTACTCGTTTCCCTGACTCTCAGCAGAAGCTGAAGTCTCCATCCTCTTTAACACTTCCTTAAATTGTTCTTGCAGCTTGCTAAGTTCTTCAGCAAGTTTAGCCGTTTGAGACTCCTTTTTGGGACAGGTGAACTGCAAATGCCCTGTTTCTCCACATCTGTAGCATTTAGGTCCGGTTGTCTTTCTCTTCGGCGGGAACGAAGATGTCTTTATCTCCCGCACTTCTTCAATCATTTCCCGTACTTTGTGTACTGGGCGCACATCGCGTCGCAGGGCTTCCACTTCCAGGGCGTGCGCTAGGGCTTCCTTCAATGAGGCATGATGATGAAGCCCCACTGCAGCCCTAATCTCCAAGTCTCTGATTCCATCGACGAAATACTGGAGTGTGTTCGATTCCACCCTCTTCGTGTCCGTAGATGGGTAGGCCTTGCGGACAAGCTTCTCAATTTCCAAGGCCCACTGCTGTAGCCCTTCTCCCGGACGCTGAGTTCTGTCCCGTAATTGAGCACGGAAGACGTGCTCCAGATGTTGTTCGCCGTACCTTGCTTCAAGTGCCTCCATTAGTTCCTTAAATGTGCTCCCTGAGGATGGTAGCGCCTCCAGGACCGAAAGAGCAGACCCCCGAAGTGCCACTGTGAGAGCTGTCAAGCTCTGTTCCTCCGTCCATCCGTTAGCGTTGGCAACCGTCTGGAACTGCTGCCGGTAGGCGGTCCAGGATGTAGTTCCGTCGTACGATGGTACTTCCACTCGAGGCGCCCGGTTGCATGCAACAAAACCACTCGACATGGCAGGTCCCGTAGTCTCCACACGCAGAAGCTCCTTCCGCAGCCCATCGACATCCTTTTTTAGGGTGTCCATGTTGTCCTCCAGGTTGGTAACCCTTTCTTCCACTTGGTCCACATTCTTTTGTAGGTTTTCCACCTTTTCACCCACCGATCCTACGGCATGCAGTAATTTCTCTTGCGATTCCTCCTGTTTCTGGCTTATTTCCTGGCGCATTGCTTCCATCATCTGCATCAATCTACTGAAGTCAATGGCAGATGATCTAGCCTCTTGAGCTGGTGTCGAGGTCCGGTGAGTGGAGGTAGTGGATGGGGCATGCGTGGTTAATGTCGCCTGGTCCTGGTCGATGGGTGTGGCTTCGTCGATGGAGCCGGTAGGCGTGTCCCGATGGTCCACTGATGGGTCCTGCCGGGCAGTAGCCATGGCTTCCGCAGCTTCCTGTGCCCTCGTTCTGACGCCGGTAGTTTCTTCCCTCGGAGTCACTGGCATCTCCAAATCCCACTTCTGACACCAAATGTTACGAGCGTGGGGTTCGGGATTTGGATAAAACACCGTTGACTTGTTAGAAGAATTTATTGAGCGATGAACAGGTCACAGATACACTCAACGTAGTCAAATCACACGAAGAATCGAAGTCCGTAGCGCGCTGAAGTCGTTGGTCCAATCACAGTAATCTTCCAAGTCGCAGAGTCGTCCGTAGTCCGTTGGTATCGCAAAGGTCGCAGGTTAACTCAGTCTTGATTAGTCTTCGCAGTTATCGCACCGAAAGCTCAGAATGAACTGACTGTGTCGGCCACCGTCGCGGTATTTATATGCCTCAATATACGCCTCGAATGTTCCCATTTTTTATGGCCCTTTTTTGTTACTTGTTTTGATCAAAACAACTTCAAGGTTATCACAACTTCTAATGTGTAAGCCATTTTGTACCATATAGTACAAGCATTAAAGATTAATGTCGCCTGTACCTCTGATTTTTACCTGACTTGCCTGTCACGCCGGTTTTGAATGATCACTTTTTCTCGATCCACGAATTGTTGTAAACAAGTGATTCCAGTGGCGACGCGAGACGTCGAGAACATTCGAGCACGTTCGCGACAATATGTTTACATTGGTCTGGGCAAAATTAATTATTTTGAGCAAAGTTAGCACATAACAATTATATTTTTAGAAAGTTAGCTACTTTTGGGACATCTTATAGTAATTGTGTTTTATATTTTAGTCAACATAAGGAGAATTTATATATTTTTTAAAATAAGTTTTTAGTAAAATCATAAAAAAGTCTAGAATTTAGTACTTAAATTGACACGGAAATACTCACATTGTTTGTACTTTATTTTTTGATAAAAATAAATTCTTAATATTATGTAATTTAAGTGAATACCGTCCATAAACATTACAATATGAAGAGTTTAGCAAAAATGAAATAGAAATATCTAAAATGTTCAATATCACAAATCTTTTCGTGCAACTCGATAATGTTATTAATGTTTAAAAATGTTTATGTATCTGATTTTGTGATTTTTAAGTTGCTCTATCACCGCGATCGTTCGCCTGTGATTTTAGACCTATTCACACTAGGTATATACTTGAAGTCGCGGCGATCGGCGTTTTATAGCGATTCTATCTTGTTAGGATTCCGTACCTCAAAAAAACGGAACCCTCATAAGATCACTTTGTTGTTTTTTCGTTGCATTTTGCCATCGCGCAAAGCCGTGTTTATAACAGCAAGAAATTGCACGCAAATTGCGTACTTGCACAGTCCCTGTAGGTACAGCTTGTTAGACAGACAGTCTCTGCGAGTTGCCGAGCAAGCGATGAACAATGTAAACGTATTATGGGTTCAATTGCAAAGAATTGCGTGCATATTCAGTCGTCGAATCAAATCGCAGTTATGAACGCGGCCTAAAGATCAGTGCCTTTAGTCGCCCATCATGGCCCATTGTGAAGAGCCATTAGATTGGTCGCGGTGAAAGTGCATCCTTGCATATATTTTTATAATATTTTAAACATTAATAAGTTGCGTCCGATAAATGTAATACAAAGTGATTTTATTTTATATTAATTTATATAAAGATTTTATTTATTTGTCGACGAATTCGTCGGCAATTCGGTGCTCGTGCAATAGATTCTGATATCACACTACATTCCAACACCGTAGGGGCCTTTCACCTATAGATTAAGCTTATTGCTTAATAGCTTTGTTATTTACATTTTACAGTTTTTATTAAAAGTTTTACTAAAATATTGCTTTTCAATTCTACCCTAACTTATAATATGCGTCAGTAATATTACTGCCGAACGGCCGTACCTATCTCGAACGTCACGAGGCGTAGTGATCATGCAGTTGATTTTGTTAACACCACAGAACTGTGAACTGGGTTCTTTACTCCCCAGTAGAAATGCAACAAATTAAGTTAAACGTCAAAGAACCAGATCAGAGAGAAAAATAAGACAAATAGAAAAAGAGAATGCACTCACGGCCAATCCGTTCCTCAAAAGAAACGAATCCTTTGATTGGCATTGTATATTTTTTTTAAATAAGCACGGATTCACGCTGTCAAAGATGTAAAGATTTGTCAATGTTATGACCAGAGGGACCAGAGAGATCACGCCCGTATGTCTATTCGTTTATTTTATCTATGGTGTCTATGGTTAATGTGCGCGTCGTTTAGCGACGTAAACGTAATTTGCCCTATTTCGAATAAACCGTATACAACTTGGTTGTTACTATGGCAAATAAAAAAATAAATAGACAAACGCTTTATTATATTTCCCATCAATATAAGTGGACTGAGAACCACTGAATTTATGGCTTTCATACACACTGTAAAATTGATCTTATTTCATCTTCATCAGATTAAAAGTAAACTACAAAAGCCATTTCGTATATTTTTGACAGATGTTCCAAAGTTCCAATATACGTAGTTTCACATTGTTGTGTAAACTTATTTCTATCGCGATGTTTTGGATGGTGTTACATTTTACTTCTTCCGTCCTCCTCTCTCCTTCACCTGCAGCTGGATGACGGCGCCGGGCGGCACGTTGTAGTAGGCCAGACTGTTCGTGTCTTTGAAGAACAAGCCCTGGAATATAAACATATTATACAATGCATAAAAAAATTAACAAAACTTTCTATCTAAAAATGTAAATTGACTAAAAGTTAAGAAACATTTTCAGTTGTTAAGTCAAATCAGTGATTGTAAAGTGGCTTGAAAACGCTGACACCGGCTATCCTGCATCAAAAAAAAAGTAGATTGGAACAAGCACAAGAAAAAATAATCGTCACCTCGTAATGCAGCTTCTGCTTGGCGGTGGGCATGTTGGTGGAGCGCTGCAGGATGTTCTTGAGCTCGGCGACGGTGGTGCTGAGCGGCAGGCTGAGCTTGAGCGCGCGCCCGTCGAGCCGCCACTCCTGGCGCTCGGGCGCCGCCGGCAGCGCCACCTGCAGGGGCGCCGCGCCGCCGTGCCGGGCCAGCCAGCCCGCCTCGGGCTCCAGCGCGTCCTCCGTGCGCAGGCGCTTGGCGGGCGGCGGCTCCTCCTCCTCGGGCGGCGGCGCCATCGGCGCGGGCGCCGGCGCCGCCGCGAAGCCGTACGCCGGCGTCGGAATGAGCGGCGCGCGCGGCGCCATAGGCGGCAGTACCATCAGCGGCGCCAGCGGCTGCAGCAGCACCGGCGGCGGCGGCGCGGGGGCCATCGCGCGAGCCGCCGCGCGGGTAGACGCGCCGCCCCCGCCGCCGCCCGGGACTGGCTTCGGCCCTATCTTCTCCTTCTCCTCGTCGGGAAGTAAACCCTTGACCTGGTGAGATATCAGTCAATTTTGTTATTTTCCATGTAAACTATGAACATTTGAAATAGGTATAAAACTATGGATAAAACCTCACCTTGTGTATTTGCTGAATCTGGTCCTCAAGAGTGATGTGGGCACGCGCGGCGCGCGTCGCGGCTTCCACGCTGGACGTGTGGCCGTCCCACGTGACACGGTCATCGCGCCGCTTCTCCTCCTCGCCGATCTTCTTACCGATAGCCGTCTCCTCGTCGCCCACACCGAAGATATCCGTACGACGCTCTGCGAGCTAAACAACAAATTGTCATGTAAGTAAAATAATCCAAAAAATTAACCACATTGTACAATATGAAGCATTACATACGTTTTTAAGTGAAGCATCGATGGCGGCACCTGGTGCGAGGGCCTCATCCCTGTCTGTGCGTTCTGCCGCCGCGCGGTCCCGCTGCTCCAGCCAGCGCGGGTCCAGCAGCCCGATGCGCATGTGGTCCGCGACTTTGTTGGCAGGAATCTTCTCGCCGGTGATGGGCGACACGAGCCACTCCTCGCTGGCGGGCGTGGGCTGCGGCCGGTCGCGCTTCGGGTCGTACTTCTTGACGACCACCCTGTCCGGCCGCGGCGGCAGCGGCGCCTCGTCGCTGGCCTGCCGCGACGGGGGCTCGGGGGGGCCCTCGTCTTCGGAGGACGAGCTGTCCTCCTCCATGTCCTGCACGCGATTGTCGTCCGGCCGTTGCTGTTGCTGGGTCCTGTCCTCCATTTCAGCCAGATCGTCGTCCGAGTCAGATTCCGACTCGGACTCTAGCTGCATTTCAGTATCGTCGTCGTCCTGTCCATGAGCTATATCCTCGCCACGTTCCTGTGCTAGTACACGAGCGCCGACTTCCAGTGGAGTGGTTGGCGGCGGGAAGTCACCTGGTTCACCAGCTGGGTAGTCGACAGTTTCAACAACTACAAAATCGTGCCAATCAATGGAAGCGTAAGCCAGCCTCTCTTTCTCAATTCTGGCTTCATCTGCCACTTTGCGTCGTGCTTGGTAGGAATGCCACGCGGCACGGCTGCGAGCTTGGTCTAGAATGCCACTGCGCACCTCTGACGTCAACTTAGTTACTAATTCCTTCGGCGGTAGCAATACCTTTGTGTATTGCTCTAGAAGTCGTGTGAAATATTGAAATAGGGAATGTTGTGGGCGGAGGAAATCAAACTGATGATTACGTTCCTCCCTTTTCATTAAATCTGTGAGGAACTGTCGCCCGTTTCTGGCTACAAACTGCGCTGTTAGCTTTACTATGTCGAGTTCGAGGGCGGAAATAGAGGGCGGATCTGCAATGAACTCAAAATCTGGGGGCGGGTCGCGCGGTGGTGGCGGCTCGGCGGGTACAGCTGCCTTTAGTAGCTCCTGTTGGCGCGCCGCGGTGGCCGGAGCAAGACCTGGTCGCTGCACCGGCACCAAGGGGGCAGGCACTGATGGATCAGTACCTAAAATGTTTTTTCATTTATGCAAATATTTATAAAGAAGTGTATTTGAACAAAATAATATATGGATTTATCAGTTTTGTTTTGGTTGACCCACATCACATAATCTAGTAATATTAATAGAAATTATTTTCTAAATCCTGAGCTCTGAGGTGAGCAAATTTTCACAATTAAATTAGAATAGGTTCCTATTCTATTAAATTTCTTTATTTCAGATAACTTATAATATGGTGGGTTTGCATTTCACTACTTTTGTTACAAGAATATTTGAGAGCTGACATATGGCAGAGTAAAGTAAAATAAACCTTAGTATAATGATTTCAAATCACTGTCAATTAAACCTTTTAGATGCAATCAAAGATTTTCTCTACTCTTCAAATTGAACAGATTTTTATACAAATTGCAAAACATAAACAGATCTTAATCTTAAAACATAAATATCTTTATTCAAAAATATTGCCAAAACAAAACTTACCTTTTCCTTCTCTGATCTCTTTGACCTTGTGCTGATAATAAGCATGGTACGGATCTCCAGAATTTAAGAAGTTGAACTTGGGGTTTCCGAGCTCATTCTGACGGATGCGAGCCTCAAACTCTGGGCCGTTACGTGCAACAAAACTGGCAGTCTTATCAACAATATCTAGAGAAATTTGTTAAAGAAATATTATAGGTTGATTATCTTCTTACACAATCCAATGGTACCAAGTGAAGCACGTCCTGAATCATAGCTAGTTGTAGCTACTGCAGACAATAACAATACTAATTAACATTCTTTGTAAATAAATAATAATATAATTAATAATCATCCAGTCTCGCCATACACAAAAGAAGTTATGAAGAAACGTATACCCTGCTAATAGTCAGACTATCTGATATTATATCTAAAAGTGGCGGGCCATTAGATTTTATAGGTGGGCAAAATTATTAAAGTTAAAGCAACCCCTAAATGAATTAATGACAGGCCCGGTGGTAGTTGCTAGCAATGGTCACATTATCTCGAGGTCGCAGGTTTGAATCCTGCGCGAGGCAAACATTTGTGTGCATGAACATGTCTGTTTGCCTAGGTCTGGGTGTTTTCTATGTATAATGAGTATTTATTTACAAAAAAAAAGTATTTATATGTATATATCAGCAATCTAGTACCCATAGTACAAGTTTAGTTGCTTAGTTTGGGACTAGATGGCGTTGGGTGATTCATCCAAGAAAAAAATATTTATTTTTACGAATAATTACTAAAATGACTACACAAAAAAGTGGTTATAAAACAGCTGACTAATTAACATGCTTTGGATGGCAAACTCGAAGACCCACTTTTACAAAACAATAAATTGGTAAATGAATAAAGTGCTTATTAGATTATACAAAACGATAAACAACATTGGAATTAGATAAATTGCAACTAAAGTATGAATATGAGTTTTACTACCACTAAATGCTTTGGCAAATACATGTCAAATTAACTATTGTACTTACATTATGTTTTCATAATGTGTGATCAATAATTCTTGTTGAAGAGAATGTATGAACCTGATATGTGTAAGAAAAACAACAAAACCGAAAAAGTGAGGTTATAAAAATACACTAAAACCTAATAATACACTTTGTTTTACAACGAACACTCTCAAAAGGATACTTCTAACCTCTGGGGGCGGGTATATGATCCCGATAACTGGCGGTGGAGGCGCCTGGGGCTCCTCGGATGGTCCTTCTTGGGCTTGCCCCGGAGGAGCCATCACGTCAATCGACGGCATTTTTGCCGCAAATCCTTTAAAAAAATTACAATATTAATATAATTTACTAGAAATAATAATAAAATTTACTAAAAATAAGTAGAATACTCACCTAAAACTAATTTACAGACCAAACCAAACACCAAACCAAGCTTTATTTGACAAAATTGACACTGACTGACGACACGACAGTGACGGACGACTGACTGACTGACAGACAGAAGTGACAGACCGGACATGACATTACATTACAAACAAAAGTACCTGACAGAACTGACCAGAGAGACCACACATAAGTAAAACAGTCAATTTTCATAGACATCTGCGACATTTGGTGCCTGGCGGATGAACTAAAAAAAAAGCGGCGGCCATAACATTGTACTTCACTCACATTACGTCTGACGGACCATTCAATTGCATTGACGTTATTTATTTTATTAGTTATTTATTTACTTAAAATGTAAATAAAGTACAAACTTGTTAATTAAATAATCAAAATTTTATGTAATCCGTCGGATGGGGAACTTCTTTAGAGAGCTAACAAAGAAATATCTTCATAAAATAAAGGGTAGGGTATACATACTATGTATAGCTATTGATTATGTAATAACCCGAGGTGGAATGGCCACTCTCCGCCCTGCACCGAATTGCGTTACGTTACCCCAGGCGGGTATCGAGGCGGGTGCAGTCGTAAAGGTGTGCGCGTGTACAGACGACATTGACCTATGTAGTAGAAATAGGTAATTATTTCACGCTCGTTGTATCGAGTGTCCGGGGTGTGTTAAGGCTTTAGTTGGAATTTTAGTTCATCTGCCAGGCACTGCATGGCAGCACCAACGACTATGACAGCAGCCAAACATTACATCTTTTTTTTTTTAATTATGCGGCATTGGATAATCTTTCATTTTCTTAAAAATATAAACAAAATAAAATGCAATCGCTTTCCCACATAACATTATCAGACTTTTGTCCTGCATAAGTATTCTACTTCAGGACAATAAAAAAATGTATTCCAATCACAAATAATTTATTTATGATTATTTTCAAAAAGCGACATAAGCGACACTTTTATCACACAACAATAGACTGGAGTTGACACTAGGCCAGGACAACAAGTTGTTGAGGCTGGGAATCGCTCGCAGGCCGCAGTCGTAATACTGGCTAATCGTCATGGTGATCGTGTACACAATCAACCACAACAGCAACGCAATCACAAGCATAGTCAGAGTAGTCTTGGAGCGCCTGTCCAAGAGTGCATCTCGTTCCCTCCGATAATTGTCTACCTCTATACAGTTCTCCTGGGCCTCCTGAAATAAAAAAATATCGTTAATGAAATGAAATGTTTGTGTTCGTTCTCAACAATAATCTGGGGTCCATAAGTCTGCTATTTTCAATTAGGCGACCAACTATTGCCATACCGTCGCCACCCAATTGTCATTATATTTCCATAGTGCCAAATTTGGTATTCTGCTAAAAGTTAACTAGTACTTGAATATATTGAGTAATAGAGTATCAGTGGAATATGAACGGAATGGTCGACAGTTTCAGTTAAATCGCTTTTATGTGAAAGATACTACCGGAAAGATCAATAGTAGTTCAATAGTGTGTCAATGAAATGGCCTTAGACTTCAACAATGATGAGAAAACAAGATGTCAAAAACTATTCAAGTGACACACTATCGACACTGTATTGGTGCATTTGTATTTAGCAGACTTGGGCCCCTGGTAGATTAAGAATAGGGCTAGCTTAAACCACCTGTAACGGAAAAGTACGACCTTTCACCACAGTAAACCAGCGTCGTGGTACCACCACATAAGTGTCGTGTCGTAATGCTGAGTGCGTCTCCACTCAGGAGGCACATTTGGAACACAATTAGTTAATTAATTTTAATGTTGTTGTTTAGTTTTTATGTCATACAGTAGACAAACAAGCAAGCGGGCCACCTGAAGGAAAGCGGTGACCGCCGCCTATGGACATCAGTAACACCAGGGGCGCTACCAATGCGTTGTCACCAAGGAAGTTGGAGGAAAGGAAGGAGGGGGAAAGAGGGTATAGGGAAGGAGTTGGGCTTCCGGATCTCTCACTCACCGAACGAAACGCATTGCTGCTACACGTCGATATTCTGTGAGAGGGTGGTACTTCCCCGGTCGAGCTAGCCCATTTCGTAATAATTGCTCTACCACTCCATAAAAATTGTTCCAAATAACCGTTTTTTTTCTTTCTTTCTTTCACCAGAATATCGAAATTACTATTCGTTTTTGTCTTTAGTCCACATGTTGACAAACTCACAATTCGAATATGAGTATGTAAATAGTTTCGAAATTAAGCTAAAGAAATATTTCATAACACAAACTTACACATTCATAACTGTGCACCAACAAACCCTCCTTTCCAGTTAGATTCGTCATCTCTTCAAAAGTAGGTATCAGCAGGTGTCACTCCTTATCAAAACCTGCATCATGCAATAAATTCGTGACCACTTTATAATTTAAAAAAAGAAAATGACATCACAAAAATGTTTGCCTCAAACGGGAATCGAATCAGCTTGGGTAGCATCACTACCAAACCAACCCACCACCGGCAAGGCGAATCGCAGCAATTATGATCGGAAAACAATAAGATATTTACAATAAATAAGATGACGTCCGGGATCCCTATTCGTAAGCTATATATCTACTAGATTATACTTTTAAAATTGATAAAAAAAAGTGCCTGTGTAAAAAGTAGTTACCTGCGCACACAAAATCCACAACATAAAGTGTAAAAAAAAATTGTTACATAAAATGTAAAAATATAAAATAAAATATATAAAATTGTAAAACTCCCTAAAGGGCGTAAAAATGTAAATGCCAAATACTTAATGTCATTCTTTTTCAAAGCATAAGTTTTTAAAACCCATAGAGGAAGAAGTAGAGACTTCCTTGAAGTCCAATGTCTATTAAAACTTTTAAAAATACCTACTTTCAAAAGGTTTTTTTGGGTTTCAGTCGCCATTGACGTCGAAGTGGTAGTATGAAAATCGACTTGCAAAAAATATTTTTTTGTAGATGAAAGCCGAGTTTGATGACGAAATAAATAAACACAAAAAGTAAAATATGAAATGACTTTATTGTATGAATAAACAGTTTATAATTTCATTATAGTCTAATTAAATCTTCATTTGATTCTACTGGAATTAAAATTAATTGATTCGCAGTATATAAATAATAATTTACTTATACAATTATTACAATAATCATTCAATAAAATATTTAAAACTTAGAATATTAAAATGTATTCTGTAACAGTAATTTACTTATATATTACTTACATATACTAATTAATTACTATACTATTTTATAATGTACTTATTTTAAAATATTACAAGTTGTATTGCCTTGTGTAGTTGCGTCTGGCCGAACATCATGTTTTTATAACACTAATACAATAAATAATCATTACCGACAAAACATAAAACAATAATATTCAGAGATATTTTTTACACAACAGGGCCATTATTACCGAGTGTTTCTTTTTACTTTAAAAAATGAACTAAAATCTAACTACTATTTTCACTAGACGGCACGACAGATCTCTATAATTTTTATTATTTTGAAATTAAAAATCCTTCATTAAAAATTTCTTAATCTTAGCTTAGAGGTTAGAGGTGTTTATAAGTTGCAGACGAAGACCTCAGTTGACTCCATTGATAGCAGCCAACTCGTCTCTTGAACTCTGTTCGTACGTGGAGCGAGGAGTGATCTTTTCTCTCTCTTCGTTGCCCGCCAGAAATACTGCCAAATGTTCCTGGAGGGACAAACATCTTTATTTAAAAAAAACATTTCATAGCATTATGTATGGACCATATTAAAATATATTTTGTATTCCTCTTTCCTGTGGGAATTTAAAAAATCCTTTCTTATCCCATGCCTACAGTATACAAAAAACACTCCAAGTTTCAGGTTTCTACGATCAGTGGTAAGTATATTCTGTGCTTTTATCCGTCAATCATTGAGGGGCCCGATTCTACTAACACAAATGCACCAATGGACTCTCAATGGTGTCTCAAAAGAATTCCGATAGTGTATCAGTGGAATCGTTTTTGACATTTGATGGACTTAAACAATAACATAATGTTTAACTTATTGTTTAAGTCCGTAACAAATGTCAAAAACTATTCCACTGATACACTATCGACATTCTTTTGGCACACGATTGAGACACCATTGAGAGTCCATTGGTGCATTTGTGTTAGTAGAATCGGGTCCCAGAACGAAGTATTTGTATATAGATAATGTAAAAGTATAAAGAGGTAGGGCACAGCGGATAATCCGCTCAAATTGAAGCAGCCCGTCTGGGAAAGGACCTCCACCTTACAGAAGATCGTCGCCACATAGCATTGGTCTCGGCCATGTTGTGTTCCTACGGTGAGTAAGGTCTCCAGAGCTCCACTTGGGAGGGTTGGCATGGGAGGGTTGGCAACGCGTGAGTGATAGGCCCCCCGGCCCCGGTACTGCAAGCGCCTTTTATTTTATTTTATAGTTTTAAACAAATTACCAGATATGTTTTAGAGGTGGCTTGCAGTTGTTGCAAGAGTGCCTGGAGTTTGCTGCGCAGCCCTCGGACCTCACTCATTGCGGATTCCATCGGCAAGGTCTGTGAAACGTACAGCATTTGTAATAAAATATATAGTTTTAAATCTGCAATTAGTGATAATCCTATTATAATTATGTGGTGAAAACACAAAAAAGAATACTGGAGATAACCAACAAAAATATATAATTTTAAAAATCATAATCGTATGTTTAAGAAATGAATTAGTTACATTCAGGGACTCAAACATAAAGCCAACGTGACATTAAAATTTAATGTGTTTCTGGATCTAACTGATGAATCTAGTCCACAACTGTCGAATTTTCTGTGAATTCAATATTTCGTTCTAGGGTGCAATAACAATGCACATTGAAATCTTAGGAAAAGTTTCAAACGGAAAAGTTGTGTAATTATATTTATAAAGTCATAATAACTGACGCTGACTTTCACATGTTTGTGAGTCAACACCACTTCCTAAGTGATGCGGAATGAAAGGTCACGGGCAAAGTCTGATAATATCATTTTAATGGTAATAGATAGGCCGATGTCACGCGCACGTGATACTGCATGGTATGCAAACTATGCAATGCACTTATATGTAGATGATGTGACTTTAAAAATAGCGGGTGATAACTTAGGTAATAATAATATTATGAAAGTTTTTTCACTAAAAAAATGTTTATTGTAAGTTCTAACGTTTAAAATGTTTTGTGTAAATAAATAATATTTTGTTCCAGCCGATTTTAATGGGATTTCCACTGGAACATAACTTAGTTATAAGACTTTATTTCCAAAGGCATGCCTATGGTGAATGTAATAAAATAATATTTGTAATGAAACTCAACAATCGTTAGGAATGCTGACTGTTCTCATGATACTGAGGTGTAAGGAGACAGCCTGGCGTAGAAGCAAGCGTGAGGAATCATGCGTGGGATGATGATGCCCTCTCCTGCCCGCTTGTCGCAATACCTTAAGCAGAGCTTCGGCAGCAGCTGACAGATGTCCGCTCACCATGGTCATTCCTTGCCGCACGTTCCTAGGATGAATAAGAATAATACAACCCTAATAAATAGACGTACTATTCGCGCCACGACAGATGAGACCTGATTGATTGCTGATTTGACTGCGCAGTACCTAGTCGATTTCTAGTAAAATGGCATAGAAATCGGCTACTACGGAGGTCGAATCACGTGCGCCAGGGCTCATCTCTCGTGGCGCGGATAGTAGCGAGTTTGAGTAGTAGTAACTTAATTCTTTATTTCTCTAAGATTTACAAAAATCTTAGAGAAATACTTATATAAACTTATCACTAACAATAAAAAAATTCACAGTTCAAAGATTGCCAAAAGTTAACTTTGAAGAGTAAAAATATCATCAAATAACAGTTTGTTCTTTCTTGAACACTTTCGAAATTTAAATAACTATTTATTATCTTAGGTTATTGTATATTCGTTGCACGCGTCATCTCGATTGATTAAAGATGGTGGCTGAAAATCAGTGATTTGCTCCCCTAACAAATAATGCACTAACTACTGCCTCTTTGTATCACTGTGGCACACATTACCATTAGTATCTTGTCAACATTAACTGTTTATTTCTGTCATTTTGTGTGGAGATACAAATAAACTGATTTATCTATCTATTTTTATGACTTACCTGGGTAAGTCGGTATGTGTGTAGTTGACAAGGTGTACAACTTTCCTCGCTGTCTCTCGGGCTAAGAGCACAGTCAGCTCCTCCAGGGTCGCAGGACGGGCCTGGTTCTCCGGCTCGGGCTGGCTCAATGTCGCGTATAGCTCCTTGACTTTCTTCCAAGCAAGAGCTGGATCTGTGGCCACCTGGTAAAATCACAAATGAATTCATTTATTCAAGTCTAACTGCTGTTTTCTTTTTTATATTGCATAAAAAACTAAGATCTGCATTCTTAATTTTCAGTTTCATGTTTTTACAATATCACGTAGTTTTTTTTTTTTCAAAATAATCACAGAATTTCGTCTGATCTTTCTTATTCTAAAATAGCCATGATATCTTACCAGCTCAGCAACATAAACCAGGACGTGTATCTGCTCCTTGATCGCCTTGGCTTCTGCCAGGGCCTGCCTTGTGAGACGGCGTTGCAACTTGCGCCGAAGACGAGCTCCATGCTGCACTGCCTGCGCTGCCCTCGCGCGCCCCGACTCTCCTTCCACGTCAGCTTCCGGTCCGGTCACTATGATCACCACTACAGTAAGACACATAGCAATACATAAACAACCTATCGAGCTCAATACTAACAATTGTCAAGCTGCAATCTTGCGAGCTGTTGGCATTGAGGTCGCGGAATGTTAAAGCCATGGTGGTACATTTTGCATACTTAATAACTTACTATAGGATTAGGATCGCAAAGTTTATGAACGAGAATTGGTTTTTGTTCCATTTCAAACTTTTTTCGAGGGACAAGTGTCAAGGCGGGAAACGTTTGGTAGGCCTATTTCCAACTGTGGACTTCTTGTGGCTAAGATGATGAAGATTTGACTAATCAGTCGTTTCTCTATGTGAGAAATTAAATGAAATTTAAAAAAAACCCTACCCAATACTAAGTATGACAATGTTTCTAAACATTTAATACATCGGTGTTAGGTAGTAAACAATTCCTTGCAGACGACATACTTAATGACTAATTATTGAAGTTATTTTAACAAGCTATTAAATATTGAACGGACCCAGAGTTCAAATAAGGCTGAACTAGAAACAGAATAATATCTAACTAGGTAATTTGTCGTCGACAGAAGGGGGATAACATAGGAAATTTTCTATTAAAATATGGTTTATGAACCAAGTGAGCTTTATTACCCGGAGACAAGTGTCATAGGTGTACAATGCGACTGCTAATGGTCTTTGAACCGATAACAGTAATTAGACATCCGCACAGACGACGGAGCAGAGTTCGGGGCTCCACGATATCTTATAACCTTGTTTAATTTATAGCTTTGAGTAATCAACAATTTAGTATCCTATTAATGATTACTGGACGGAGTGAGTCAATCGGCATCTAATTATGCATATTTATACAATGATAAGACATAATTTATTATTGATGGTGGTCGCTCATAGTGCTGTAAAAATCTGTAATTTCCTGTCGAACTCAAACTCAAATTCTATATTCCAATAGGCCTATTACAAGCTCTTACAAATAGTCTCATTTTTTTCCTACCACCAGTTCAGATGGCAGATTTGTACGGACAGAGCTGTCGGCAATTTCTCGCAGCAATTTATTGGGCATATTACCTTATGCTATTTGGTGGAGTTTTTAAGAGCCCCTTCACCTTTCGATGCGCTAATTTAGATATTTATCAGAGTAGTGTGCGTGCGAGCGTCCGAAACATCGTAGTGGTACGGTGTATCGGAAACAAACAGTTTTGATCCTAATAATAATACATTGCACCATTTCTATGGGTTATTATTTATTTATTACCACCGCACCGAATTATAAGCATTTTTTTAGAATATTTATTACAAAAAAAAGGTGTAGTAAAATAAATTTTAAAAATTTGTATTGGTTAGATAAACACCTCAAGTTTCATAACGTTTAAAAGTTGTTGACAAAATAATTGTATTTTGACGAGTAAAATGACGTTTTCGCGCACGATTTTCTTGGAGTTATTCAGCGAGGAATTTAATTTTTTTTGAGTATTGATTCAAAAATTTTAAAAATAATTTTTTGTCCACCTACTAATAAACTATACGACCAGTACGTATAATTTTTTTGAGATTGATATTCACTACCAGTTAGCTAAAAAAGGACTTGGAAAACCTCGTGTTTCGTTAAAATGTTAAAACGTATGTTTGATTTTTTTGTTTTTCTAATTAATATTGAATGATAATCAAAACGAAAAATTGTCAGCTTACTAGATAAATAGGTGATGTATGACTGTGTGTTAAGTAAATTACCAGTAATCTTATAGTTATTGAGAAATTAGCCTTGAAAAAAGTAGTATTTTCGGTTTTCTGGCCTTCTGGCTTCTAGGGACTCTTAATTGTGAGTCCACACTCCATTGACACGGCTCTGAAGAAAACATCATGACTATTTTAAACATTCTTGTTTTTGCCCACAGTCAAAGCAGGCTGTTACACAATTATTTTACTTATAAGTCATAGGTAGTAATCATCATCATCTCAGCCACAAGAAGTCCACCGCTGGACATAGGCCTCCCCCAAACGCCTCCAATGCGACCTGTTGGCAGCGACCCGCATCCAGTGGCTTACGGTATAAGTAAGGTTTATAACTACTAATAAATATACAATCATTTAAATAAAGCTTTATCTAATCAATCAAATACCTACTGTACAGGAAATGATACACAAGTAATCGATTTGATATTTTTTTGATAAAATTAGTATCAAATGAAACCGCAAATAACCAATCAATGGAATCACATATTCCGGAATGTGCAAGGGTCTTTGTTTACAATAAAATTCTCAGCCAGTTTCTGAAAAAAAATTTTTATCTTCTAACACAGGTATTATATACTTAAAAGAAGTTCCCTGCAACCATGTGTATCTAACCGATTTGATGAATAAAGATTATTATTATTATGACTCTTTTTTTCTTCTTTAGTTGGATAAATAAATAAATAAATATCTGTTTTGTTACTGATAACGTCCTATATGAACCAAATTTTTGTTGTAATTTTTGGATAGACCAAATGAAAATAAAGGTCATGGCATCATATAAGACAATGATGATGATGCTTTTCAGTCGATTTCGACTATGGCTACTGCTTCATCTCCGGGTGTTTGGGCATGGGGCTAGCGTGTAACACAATAATTATGTACCGGTCGAATGATGGGTATAGAAAGACTGTAATGGAATGCTGCTGGAGTTATTATATTCTTATCTTGCTTACCATCAGCGGCGTCCTGGTTATCCGGAGGTAGATATTTGTCGACGTACTTGTCTGCGGTGCAAAGCGCGCGGTCGAGGGCTGTCGCCGTGACTGCTGTCACCCTTGAGTCCAGTACCGCTGTGCCTAACTGCTTTACTGAGTCCGCACGCCGCAGGACAAAACGACGAGTCTCTGAGTACATCTAGAAAATAAATGTAGGTTTAGAAACAAGTAAATACTACATACTATACTTCTTAAACCAGACACAGACTCATAAGGCGCATTTAGAAGACGCAAAAATCTGCGGCCGGTATTTTTCGATGGTCGATAACCGCCCTTACTATGTATGCTCCATCGCATTTCACCTTAAGCCTCGGGTTATTACTTATTCTATGCCTTAAGTTAACAATGGCAGCGGTCTCCCAGAGTTTTAAGTAATTTTTTGGACAAGCAATACGCGCATGCAAATGAAGTTTAGCGGGTTTCACTAAGTATATTATAAATCTAATAATAGGAGGATAATACAATCTGGTTTTAAGTCAGCAGTCGCATTAATGTTTGTAATTTACGTTCAAAATACTGCTGATAACATGACATATCGTAGGTAACATGAAAATAATGAGAATGACCTGTGACACAAGATATATACTCGGCTGGCGGCGCATAAATAACAACAGAATAATTTATTTATCTTGTTACGTAATACAAGGAATCTTTTAATTTATTACTATTTCGAAAATGTTATTAAAAGAACTTAGATAAAAATGTATTTCTGCAACAAGTTATGTTACTTACCGCTTGCGGTGGCAAGTAAATAGAAGGCACGGTCTTCTCAACGATGTCCAGTGATTTGCACAGGAAATTGTCGAGCTGGTGGATTGGGGACTCGAACAGGAGTACCGCTGGCAGCGACATCTGTACCCCAGTGGCGAAAGTCTTCTCTCCCATATTGAGGTACCAACGGAAGAGGGGGTTTGACTCCTATAAAAGTAAATATGTAATGTATACTTGACATTCCTTTGATGGTGGTTTGACGCATTAATGAAGCCTTAATTTCAAAGGTAAAGGCTCCTACCCTACCATAGTATCTATGTTGGCTTATAGCATTCCAAAACAACTGAAAATGCGAGATGGTGCAACACTAATGGATGGCGGTATCTCACTTACAACCGTTTCTGAAACGCACTTATTACTACATAAAATTATAGCTGTCACTGTTAAACTAAAAAACACTAAAAAGCGGGCAAGTACGTGTCGGGCCACGCACAATGTATGGTTCCGTATTTGCTGTGCTTTGCTTGCATTCAGTTGAGTCCAATATGACATGGAGGAGGCCCCCCCTCCCTCTATCTCCGAAAGTCTTATGTTTAGAAATATGAAAAAAATCATGGTAGTAGTCCATATGCTGAACCTTCAGCCCCCCCCCCCCCCTCTATCTCCGAAAGTCTTCCCGGACCACCGTGCGAAATGAAAATTGACACGATAAATGTAAATAATTCCGAAACAGATCATTTTATTTATTTATTCTTTATTTCAGGCAAACACAGTGTTTACATAAGATGTTAAAAATAAACAAAGGGCCCATAGATATATACCTTAAAACTAAAATACATATAAATATAAAAAACTTTTAAAATAAAACTAATTGACACGCAGTGTCGGACGCGTATCAGTCTGCTGGGTGTTCGGTAGCCGACTTCGGTATCGCCGGAACATCACACCTTTCGGCCAGAACTCCTCACTCATGTAGGTCGACAGTTGGTGGGTCGGAACTCGCACAACAAAGGAATTAAAATTCACTCTGTAGCGGGACTCCAACCGCTCGACCCCTAACGTGAGGTTGGTCTTCACGCGCATGAACTCTATGACGTCCTCCTTCTTTGTAGAGTGATGCAGCCGGGACACGTACAGCAGCGTCGACGGAATGGCTGGACGCAGCAGGTGTTTTGGTCCTGTCGGTGCTGATCCGCACTTGTTCCTGGAAGACGGTTTCTTCCTTCTCTCCACTTTTGTGAAACCGTCTTCATCGCACTGAACCCTTGGTGGGACCAGTAACACAGTCTCGGGTTCCTTCCCTCGTGGACTTCTAGATGACGAAGGCCGCTGAGATGACGGGACAGCGGCGGCGGCGGCGGCGTAGGCGCGTGGTTGGCTCGGTGTCGCAATACTCGCAATCGACGTGACCCCCGGCGAGGCAGGGGAGCGGGCGGCGGGGCACGGAGCATCGCACATAGCGCCAGCTGACAGCGGCGACGCAAAACTGCCGATGGATGCATTTTGCGCTTCACGGCGTGTGTCGGTTTCATCGGTCTCAGGTGACCTACTTACCGAATTATTACGTTTTAATGTAGATAATTCGGTACGCAGTTCACCGATGGTGGATTCAGACTTCTCTAACCTACACTGCACTTCGACCAGACTGGTCTTCAGGAACGTGATGTCCTTCAGCAATCTGGTGACGTCGACGTGGTCGAACGTGACGGGGGGCAGCTTATGTAACTGCTTCGCCACGAAAGCGGGCACGTCGTCCGGATCGGTCTCCTTGAGCAAGGTGATGACGTCTTGCACGCTCCTCTCTCCTCCATCCCTCCTACGAGAAGGCATCTGCGCGGTCTTTCCGAGCGTTTCGAACAGCAGCTTCTTGCCACTGCAAATCTCGTCCTGAGTGAAACTTGACTTGCAGATCTGCATGATGCTGACCTCGTCCATCGTGTCGATGGCGTGCTGGATAAACGCCAGGAACTCGTTAGCTATAAGTTTTTCGGAACTCATAGCCATTGCTTACGTGCAGCGGCTAATGCCGCGCGTTTCGCGAATAAAAATTCGTACTGTGCAATGTAGCGGTGTGCGTCCGTATCCGAGCGCGCACTGCACTGCACTGATCATTGTATCGAAAAATGATCTTTCCAAACCTTCGATGTTTTAAAGAGACCTATCTAACCATACCCAACAACATGGGGTAAGTGCAAAAAAAATCATTCCCATTTTACACGTAGGGGAGGCACACGAAAAAAATCATTTTCAATTTTTTTTTCACTTTGTTAACATTGTTGATATGTGTACATACACATACTAAATTACAGCTTTCTAGCATTAAGCGTCTAGGCGCTAGACCGCCGACAGACAGACAGACAGACAGACGGACATGGCGAAACTATAAGGGTTACTACGGAACCCTAAAAATAGTGATAGCTTGAAACTTGGTGGGGAATTAAAATTAATATGCTTTTCAAAAACTGACTGTTACTGTAATCATGTACAAATATTTAGAACCAGTCGTTGTAATCCGGCTGGTGCATTCTAAATCTGAATATAAGATAGGGGAGTCTAATTACATTCCTTTTCATGAACGCGATTTAAGAAGGATTTTATACACTTTTCTACAAGTTTGTATTGAATCTTACCTTTATCCTGTGGTATATCTTTTCAGTAACATCGATTCCTGACTCGACAATTGGGATGGCTGCCACCCGCGACACGGACTGCAGCTTCAACGCTGGCTTCTCCACTGCCGTCACTTCATAAACATAATTATAACGTTAGATATAATTAATAATACCGAATATTTTCTTAAACTTACAATTTATTTTTAAAAAAACTTGGATTTTTTGGAAACAACCTTTTTGCACTCAAAAAAAAAACAAAAAACTTTATTCTGTCGTTGCTTGTGTACGTACACTAGACACGTCTTTTACAATATTTTATATATATTTTTTAATCTACCAAAAAACAGAAAACATGACGCTTGAAAATAATTTTTATAAAATAATTATATAAAGAAGTGTTGGGTATATTGACATCACTTAATTATTTTTTATTAATCTGTTTCACATCTAAAGATTTATGTCCACAAGTAAAACGAAAATATACTTATAGTAAATTACCCATTTTGTTTAATTGAAAACTGTATGTTGTGTTTAACGATAGGAGAGTACTTTGTTATTAGAATGAAAGCGAGCATCCGTCGTTATAAATAGCTTTCATGCGCCCGCCACGAATACGATGCAGATAGGCTGCGTGTGCCGCAGCGGTGAAACACAGTTAATGTTAGTAATTTAATCTTCTTTATTTTAAAGAGGAAAGATTTGTATTGAATAGGTTCCGAAAGTATTGGACGGACCGATTTGAAAAATGCTTTAATTGTTGGAAAGCTTCACTATCCCTATTTTTTTTTTAAATTTAAGTTCCCTACCTTACTAAAATCTGTGCCAAACCGGGTAAGGCCCCTTGTATTATACACATAACTAATACAAAGTTAGGTAATTGAATTTAACCTAAACCTAGTACCTAATAACAATTCCAGAAATAAATTGTATGAGTCATTTTGATTTAATTCAAAAAATATTTTTAAGGAATTATATTTTTAGGAATTATATATACTATTACATACCCTTTGGATAGCCCTGACTCTGATTGACAGCCTGCAAATAGGCTTCAGCCTTCTTTGCTATAGTTCCCTTGGTCCTTTTATTTACACCAAAAGCGCACGAACCGTTGAAAGATTTTTTTAAAACATCACCATTGCCCGACATTTTTGTGGTGACAGTTATCCTAGCGCGATATTCCGCCATAAAAATATATTTTATGAGTATTAAAGTTTTTTCTTTTCAAAGTAATATAAAAGTGTTAGTTTAAGAGAGTTAAATAAGGAATTTAAAAAAAGTAGTTTTACTATAACAATTGACACTCAATTTAGCCCTAGAGTAAAAGGTACTGGCTTGAATCTGGCGTAGGTATCTAGGCTTATTTTAATATAGGATTTAATTCTAAAAATAAGTTTTTTTAACTATAATTACAGACGATGTTGACTGTATATTTTCACGGCACTAATGAGCAAGTCTCGTAGTTTATTGTGTTAATAAGGTTATCTTATAGTTTTAAAACATTATGTCGACATATCGGCAATGAAACATCCAAGTACGAATTGAAGAATTAGGTCATCGACTTAATTGGAAATTACATCTTATGTGCTTACAACTCCTGGTACTTAATAGTTAGCAAAGTTACATATTATTGCAGACCTTGAATTTGTATTATAATATACTTTGCATTGTCGGTTTTATTTGTATGTCTTGAGTCTTGTCAATAGATTTTTTTATCAGAGAGGAGGACAAGCGAAATCACGGTTCATCTGATGGTAAGCAATCACTATACCCAAAGACATCCACGACTACACGAATCTTGGATGCGTTGCCCACTTGACTTTTTTATACCACAAAGGTGGCAAACTAGCATACGGCCGGCCTGATGGTAAACCGTCACCGTAGCCTATAGACGCTTATAATACCGGAGGTATCACTCACGCGTTGCCAACCCCCTACCCCATTGACTTACCTACATAAGTATGTAGGAATGAAAAAGGAAGAAAGAAGCATGAGACTTAGAAGGAAGCAGGGCGCGTAACTAATCTTCCGGCTCTCACAGTCATCGATCACTCATCAGTCGATATTCTGATGAGATGAAAGAAATGAAATGTGGTACTGCACTACTGCCCCGCGAGCTAGCCCATTTACGACGTGAAATCCCATTAATAGTATAAAGAATATTGTAACTTCTTCTTCTTCTCTCAATTTTTTATGATATTTGGTATGTAGGTAGCTGATACCTTGGATTAACTATTGGAGTAACTTTGGTGCAATAAACATATTCAGTATTAACACATAGGGTACTTTCTATTCCGACCCGAAAAGTACGCGATTCCCGTAGGATTTGTTCAAAGGTCTGATAGTCAATGGCACTTTTGGCAAATACACACAAACGAAGTTGCGCGGACGGGTTTCGATAGAACCAAATAAATACCACACAGTTCTCGAAAACTATCATAGTATCATACTCATACTAATATTATAAATGAGAAAGTGAGTTTGTTTGTTTGTTTGTTATTCCTTCACGGCTTGACTAATCAGGCGATCATTATGAAAATTTGTATATATTGTCAGGGGTACAGAGCCCAACATAGGCGACTTTTTATCCCTTGAAAGCATGTCATTCCAATGGGAATACATTTTTTCTACTTTAGAGGGCGCTGTATGGCATGCTATCGGCCCACAAATGGCGCCACAAGTCGCGCTATTTGTTGTTTTATTGTCAAACGAGATCTATGTCTATGTTAAGAGAGGTAGGGCACAGCGGATAATCCGCTCAAATCGGAGCAGCCCGTCTGGGGAAGGACCTCCACCTTACAGAAGAACGTAGCCAAATAGCATTGGTCTCGGCCATGTTGTGTTCCTACGGTTAGTAAGGTCTCCAGAGCTCCACTTGGGGGGGTTGGGAGGGTTGGCAACGCGTGAGTATTATTATTTTCCCCCGGTATTGCTTACGTCTATAGGCTACGATGACGGCTTGCCATCAGGCCGACCGTATGCTTGTTTGCCACCTGTGTGGTATAAAAAAACAAAAAATAAAAATATGACATAAAATTAACGCGAGCGAAGACTCGGGGAAAAGCTAGTTATAAATAAAAACCAATTTATTATTCCCACAAATGGATTATGGGGGGTGATGTTCACTGTTCAGATGTTCAACAACTATCAGTTCCTGCCGGATGTACGGCGAATCGAAAGTAACCTTGTATGACAGTTTAATAGTGACCTCCCATATCTAAAACTTCAATTTATCATCCCGGAACCATGTTATCGAGTAATTCAACTTTACACACTTATCAAGGGCAAAAAGATTCATGATTGTCTAATCGCAGGAATTTAGGAAAAATCCCCTAATTTCTTTACTAAGTTGTTTTTACCAAAACTTGGGAATTAATTAAGTAGGTAAGTAACACTTTTTTTGGGTGTTAAAAAAATAACGTGGAAATTAAATTACGTTAGTGTTTTTAATGTATAGGTACCTACCTACTTACAAATAAATGTTTGTTTTTAAAGTCACATAAATGAAATATGCATATTTTTAATGTATTTTACAAAAACAAGTTATTAGGTATTAGGTACCTACCTATTGGTGTAATTTTTTTTCGTTTGGAGAAGTAGCCACATATTACTTTATACCAATAAAAACACTTGTGCGCCACATCATTTTTTCATGACACGGCGCGCATACAGCGAACTTTGACCCTTTCTTAGGCCGCGTTTACATATGCAAGAAATTGCATGCATGTACACTCGCAAAAGCTTGCCTCGCCCGCAACAGTCTCGAAAGGGATTAATTAACGTATCCTATCCTAACGTATTTACAAAATATTGCCACAGTTCTTACAGGTTTCATATATTTCTTGCATATGAAGCTGTTTGCAACAAACTCAGGCAAGAATTTGCAGGTGTAAACCTGGCCTGACAGGGTATAAGTTTTCATTTTACTCAACTGATCATAATAAACTGCATATTAATAGAATGCTCGAGTCTTTATTTTTAATAATATTGCAGTGAAACTGTCATTTATAAGTTTTTATAATTCATAGCCGTTTCTTATCACAACATTTTATCAACCGAGAGTGAACCCTTGAACTATCCATTCACTTGAAACATGAACTTAGTTATTTATATATTAGCTGACCGCCCAGGCTTCGCCAGGGTTTTAGCTGTGGTTCTAGTAAAAATAAAAAATAAAATATATAGCTTATGTCACCCGCACCAAATACTATAGAAGACTAATACCCACAGCTTCGGAAGATTTCTGGCCAGACGCGACACTAGCGCCCCTACGGCATGAGGGCGGCATGAGGTGAACGATTTCAAAACTTTTGTATGCAAAATGTTATAGCGCCCCTAGCGGCATGAGGTGAACTGTGCGTTTTGTATGCAAAATGTTATAGCGCCCCTAGCGGCATGAGGTGAACTGTGCGTTTTGTATGCAAAATGTTATAGCGCCCCTAGCGGCATGAGGTGAACTGTGCGTTTTGTATGCAAAATGTTATAGCGCCCCTAGCGGCATGAGGTGAACTGTGCGTTTTGTATGCAAAATGTTATAGCGCCCCTAGCGGCATGAGGTGAACTGTGCGTTTTGTATGCAAAATGTTATAGCGCCCCTAGCGGCATAAGGTGAACTGTGCGTTTTGTATGCAAAATGTTATAGCGCCCCTAGCGGCATGAGGTGAACTGTGCGTTTTGTATGCAAAATGTTATAGCGCCCCTAGCGGCATGAGGTGAACGGAGGTTGCCAAGTCATTGTATGAGAAACGTCAAGAGCTGTGCGTATTACTCGTCTATAGTATTTGCCCGCACATAGTGTAGCTTTCCAACGGTGAAAGAATTTTTCAAATCAGTCCAGTTGTTTTTAAGTTTTTTCATTACAAACAAAATACAATTTTTTCCTCTTTATAATATGTTACAGTAAGGATGAGTGTATTTTTTTAAATATGATACCTACATAGGGTTTATGCCACCCGGAGTAGTGTAACTTTAGCTACCCAACGGTGAAAGAATTTTTTAAATCGTTCCAGTATTTTCGAAGCCTACTCAATGCAAACAAACAATCACCATCTTTGTTCTTTATAATATTATTCGTATAGAAATATAGACAATGGAATAGATGGAATACGCCACATGAAATTTACTTTGAATAATATTAAAATGTGGGTAGATATAACGTACAAATTTTTTGCACAATTTCGTAATTATAATTTCGACAATAAACTATTAGTAATACTTAGTTACGGTAAATGTCTCATTAATTGCAGATATATTACAATAATTTCATAATTACGCATTTTTGTATTTAATTTAACCTAAATTAACTCCAATTTTTTATTAAAATAATTAATAATCTCAATTAAAATAAAATAGCAAGAAATTATTGTTACTAGAAATATAAGTACAAATAAACAAATTATTAAACCGGTAAGTTTTTAGTTACCGAAACCAAACTGAAACTAAATCACACGTCAACCCACATTTTTTGAATATTAACTTAACGATTTAAAATTCATAAAGAAATAATTAAAAACGTTAAAAACATTTACAATAAGTAATTATAATTTATAAAACATTTAATACGTTTAACAAAAAAAACTTACTTGTTAAATTGTATGATAACTACTAAAAACACTGCTTTGTTGGGAGGCTGGGGCGCGTATGAGGTCAAGTCACACTATCGTAGAACTAGCCAGCAAGGCGGTCGTCAATCAAGTAAATAAATAAACTTAACACCCGCTTTTTTTTCTGACAATAGACGATCGATTGAGATGAGATTAAGAGGTTTTTTTTAATTTAAATTTAAACAATGGCCATAATTATATGCAAAGAGTAAACTAAATGTTTTTTATTAGTGGCCAGCCATATTGATATTATTATGAATAATAAAGAAAAAAGTTTTTTTTAAATTAGCGGCCTGCCGTTGACCAACTATATTGAGATTTATTTTGATTGAAACGACAATCGTCACAATTTTGACAAATTTTCGCGTATTATGGAATTTATCGAATTATGGAATTACAAATATTAAACAAATAATGCAACACAGCAATGATTTGCTGTTCATATAGTAAAACATGGATTTAAATTATACGAAACAGCATGAGTAAGTCCCTTTATTGTATGTTACCTCAGAAATTCCTATAAAGGCAAGGTATCCATTACTTGTTCGACCGGGGCAGTACTAGGCTTCTCACAGAATATTGACGTGAAATGGCCACGCAAAGGAATTTAAACCGTTATAAGAATGAGAGATCCGGAAGCCTTTCCGCGTCCTACTTCCTCTTCCCTTCCACTTTGTTCCTTTTTCATTGCTTGATAGGTGCGCAACGCATCCAAGACTAGTAATCGTGGATGTTCATTTGCATTGGTGATTACTTACCATCAGGAGGCTGATTCTCGTAACAAAAACCGATTCTGTTTCGATTCAAACACACTCGTCCCGTTCAATTCCTATTTTGTATGAGTGAGACAGCGATTAAATTTGACTCGAAATAGAATCGAGTTTTGTTACGAGAATATAGGGTCAGGTTATCAAATAAATAAATAAATATAAGAGGACAAATCACACAGATTGAGCTAGCCCCAAAGTAAGTTCGAAACTTGTGTTATGGGAAACCTACTAACTCAACGATACTATATTTTATAACAAATACTTATAGATAAACATCCAAGACCCGAGGCCAATCAGAAAAAGCTCTTTTGTCCTCCTTACTTATAAAAAAATACTTGGTACTTATATTGGTCGTGATAAATTTTTTTTTGCAATAAATTATTGAAAATCTAATCAGTGATGGAACTAGACGAAATATGTACCTAATTAATGTAAATATAAGCAGGTCATTAAAAAAATACTATAAATTTTCACCCCACTCAAAGCATGAGTGTGTTTTGACAGCCGATAATATAAATAATATGTAAATAAGTTTATCTTTAATTATCGCCGTTTAAAACTATTATATTTCCTTATCTCTGATCAATGGGAAATGATAAAACTCTTTACACTAATTGTTATCATACAATTAAGATAGTGGCCAGACATAGCATGCAAAAATATATACCTTTTTAAAATAAAAGAAAAACATTTACAATCAAATTGCGAATTATTTATTGAAAACTATAAAACTTTGAGTATAGATAAGCAAGCTATAGAGCGCGCTTGAGCAAGTATGAACGGTAAGCACGAGTATGAACAAACAGACGAACTCAAAACAGCAACAACGAAGCCAGCAACGAACGAAGCTATTAGTCACGCACGCTGATTGTTTCTCTCGATGTTATTTATTCGGATTTTAAGGAATCACGGTGAAATGTGCAGTGCAGAGCTGTAAAAACGACGAAATGGAAGCAAACTAAAAATGAGCATTATAGTACATCCTGCTTACGCTTTGCACAATGGTCAAAGAGCGATGCGCGCGCTCTATAGCTTGCTTATCTATACTCTAAGCTATAAAAAGTTTGTAGGAATTCTGCAAATCTTTTTTGATGGCATCTACCACAGATAGTAAATCGAACTTTAATTTTTATTTTCATTAACATTCCAAACTTTAAACATAAGTTTCTATCTTTGGTTCATAATGTTTCCTCAAGAGAGCGGTGGGACATACAGTAAAAAAGCATTTCCCGCCCCTAAAACAAAAAAGTACCGAATAATTCTCTGTATGAAAAATAATTTATTTATATAGGCTACAAATTATAAAGTTTATTTGATACGTTGAGCTAGCCCCAAAGTAAGTTCGAGACTTGTGCTATGGGATACTAACTCAACGATAGTACATTTTATAACAAATACATATGTAGATTAAATATCCAAGATCCAGGCCAATCAGAAAAAGTTCGTTTTTCATCTTGACCCGAAACCGGAACCTCCTGGGTCGGCGGCGGCCGGTGGTCCGGCATGGTAACCATTTCGCCACGTAGGTCGTCAAATTATAACTACACTGGGCGTCAAAAATAAGTAGTACAGTTTTAAAATTGCAATATCTCCTAAACTGCAGAAGCTAGACCTTTGAAATAAAAAAAAGTTAAAAGACAATTTAATTTCATTTAATAAAAACTTCATGCATAATATCATTTTTTAAAGATTGACTGAAAAAAAACTTAATAAATAAAAACACTATTTTTTTCAACTGTTGGCTTGTACTTTTGTTTTTTATTGTTTTCTTTATTGCTGATAAATCAATTGCAATTCAAAAGCAAATGTGTCTTCAGCGAGTAAACTTTAATAATCATGCCTCTTTCACCAGAAGAATGTGCAAGAATCATAACTTTTCTCGAAGTAGGCATCAGTATGCGTCGTACTGCAAGAACGGTGGGTGTAACTCTAAGAACGATCCAGCAAGTAAAGCGAAGATACGAAGAGACTGGAAACCATCTAAGGAGACCAAGTAATGGCAGACCCAGGTGCACTAGTACCCGAGAAGACCGCTTAATTGTCTCTACTGTGTTAAGAAATCGTCACCTTAATGCAGTTGAGGTCCAGCAACAGCTTCTTCAGACCCGAAGAGACTACGTTAGTGAGAGTACAGTGAGGAGAAGACTTGCTGAAGCCAACCTGAAGTCGTACAGGCCAGCAAATGGCCCCAAACTTGAGACAGGGCATCGAGTAGTAAGACTACGCTACGCGCGTCAACACGTACAATGGGGCGAAAAAGAATGGACAAGAGTTTTGTTCACAGATGAGTCTCGGTTTTCTTTATTCACTTCCGATGGAAGGCGGAGAGTATACAGGCGACCTGGTGAGCGATACATTCAAGGTTGCATCTCGGAAAGAGTTCAATACGGCGGGGGCTCTGTACACGTATGGGCTGGCATCTCTTCAGAGGGTCGCACAGAGCTAGTGGTCATAGAAAATGGCACTCTGACTCGTGAAAGATATGCATTAGAGATCCTTAACGAGTATGCAGGGCCATATTTAGCAAATATGGGTGATGGAGCTATACTAATGCATGATAACGCCCGGCCACACACCGCTCATCTCGTACAAGAGTACATTCAGGAGGTTGGCATCAGCTTGATGGCTTGGCCATTAAGAAGCCCAGATCTTAACCCGATTGAACACGCCTGGGATGAGCTTGGGAGGCTAGTCAGAAGACTCAGACCACCCCCCGCCACCCTCAGGGCTCTAAAACAGGCCCTGATAGAAGAATGGGTGAATATTCCCCAAAACCGCCTCCGAAACTTAGTGTTCAGCATGCCAAACCGGCTCCAAGCTGTCATCAGAGCCCGAGGCGGCAACACAAGTTACTAAAGTGGGAACAAGGCCCAAAACGTAAAAATTAAGTTCTTGATAGTTCCTTCAAAATGGTTAGCTTTTTAGTTTTTTCCTAATTTTCAGTGTAAAACTTTACTAATGCTAAATAAAGTATTATTTTTAGAAAACTTTGTTAAATTTGCTATAAAATGACTTTTATTTCAAAACTCTAACTTCTATAGTTTAAGAGTAATTGCAATTTTAAAACTGTACTACTTATTTTTGACGCCCAGTGTATTATAATACTTAACAGTACTTGAAATAAGATTCAAAACATCCTCCCAGACATTTGGGTTTTGAAATTGAAGGAAAGAAAAAATGCTTATTTGGACCGTTTGGACCATTATTTGCATAGAGTTTTAACAAGTAACACGATCACTGAAGTTAAGCAACGACAACCCTAGTCCATACATGGATGGCTTTTAAAAATTTCGAGCTCCTCTGTCCTTCGGAGCCTTCGGAGGGTAAGTAAAGCTGTCAGTCGCGACCCGACTGTTGATAGGTAGGTAGCAGTCATCAAGTCTGTGACCGTTGGATGTCTTGGAAACAATTGACACCGGGTAGCCTGGTGTCACTGTTTCCAAGAGTTGATACTAATTACGGGAAGCACACGAAAAAAATAAAAACTGATTTTTATACCACAAAGTTGGCAAACAAGCATATGGCCCGCCCGATGGTAAGCATCAGTATAATCGATTGTGTCCTAATCGTAGAGTTTTATTAGGGAAATAACATAAAATATGTGCCACTGCCCTTATCAATGCGAATGTATTTAATTATGACTGATTTTCATGAATAATCAGTTAACTAATCTTATCTAAATCGATGTGGATGTCATACGAAAATTTAATAATATAGTGTCCTATCGCCACAATTACATGAACCACTTCATACATTTATTGCAAACATAGACAGTTTTATTGTAAATTGAATTATTTTTTGTTTCCAGTGTTTGTTAGTGTATTAAGTTTAAAAATTAAATTAGTATCACAAATAAATAATAATAAAAAAAGTTAAAAAGTTGTAAAAAACTGGTTTCTTAGGAAACCAGTTTTTTACAACAGTTTTTTAATCGATAAAAAAAAATTGCATTCCATTTGTAATTTTTTTAAGCATAATTTCTGAGGTGAGACAGTGAAATATGCATTGAACCGGAGCAAGTGAAGTGCAAAAATTGTGTGCAAAAAAGTAAATAGTAATTTAACAGTTACATAAAGAAGTTTTTAAAGTGTGTACAAATATGATGCAAACTTAGTGAATGTGTACAGAAAAAAATATAAATAATTTGTAAAATTGGTACGTATACATGTATGTATCATTGTTTTTCATAGTCATCTCAGTGCGTAGTACAGTCAACAAAGGAATGGGCTGACATCCCCCCCCCCCCCCCCCCCATGTATACATGATTAAAGATTTCTAAATATTGTGTGAAGGGATAAGGGAAAATGTAAATTTTTCCCATGGGAATCACTTTATCCTTTGAAAAAAGTAGCCTATCCATACCTTAAACTATCCCCAAAAAAAAACATCACAATCCGTTTAATTACTCTCGACGTGAAGAGAGGATAAACAAACAAACAAACACACTTTCACATTTATAATATTAGTATGGATTTTCCCTTCACGAAATATTTAGATATCTTTAATCATATATACAGTCCATTCCTTTGTTGACTGTACATGTTTGCACCGCACTTCACAAGAGTGCGTTAGAATTTTGTATTAGGGAGGTATGGGAAAAATAAAGCGCGGCAGAGTGACCACTATGTCTAACAGTGGTCTTCTAATGGCTATAACGATTAGAAAGTGGTTGTAACATGCTTATTTGAATAAAATATTTGACTTTGAGATGATGATGAGTGATCATAGAAAAAAACTCGTGTAAACACTGTAATTACGAAAGAAGACTTCCTCAGTGGGATAAGGGTTGAGATATGATGATGATATCAACCACTATCATCCCAGTGAATAGATCGTCTATATATTAGAACATACTCTGCTGTGTAATATCTGTTCTATTATTTGGCGAAATTCAGTATTTTCAAACAACCTGACGGACATTTACTCCGCTTATTGACTAATCTATCAACATTCAACAATAATGCAATTTTTAAAAGCAACCAAATACTAGTCCTTATAGAGTGAGTGCATTTATGATTTCAATCATTGGAAATCATTTATTGCTAATCGTAGATGGACTGATGCCTGGCTACGAAGCTACGACGTAGTTTTTTTTGTCTACAAACGTAATTATAATGCCTGAAACATACAGCGATATATTGGAGCGGTTCTGGAGCGGCGCGTGCGCGTCATATCAACGAAACGCAGCGCGGGTGATGTTTATACAATGATGGGATCTCGATGGGGTATAACTTAAAACGTTTGCACCAGCCCTCGACTCGACCCGATCCCGTCGCGTCATCGTCAGTGTAATTTACACTTAAGGGTGCATTATCACTATATTGTGAACTTATATATATGCTTGAAGTTGTTCACGTGTTGCTATAAATAATTATCATAAATTATATCACTTAGATAAATTTCCAATGATAAAAAAAATCGTCATGACATGAGAATGCGCGTTATATGATTCTTTTCTTAAGGACTTGTTGATTGGTTGATTTTTTTAAAATCAATATGGTACAATTATATAAAAAGCATAAACTATGTACATCTTATAATTTAACAAATTATTGAATATAAAACTTAATTTAGGTACAGAATATGCAAGATGTCGACTCACCATCATCTTGCAGCAATTGTGCTGCTGTTGTCGGCGGCACCATCAATATCCGCAAGTAAGACCATCTCCCATCCATATTGCGCGTGTGCAGTAACTACGCAACTATTCATTTATCAATAGTATTCATATTGTTCTAGTAAATCCATTTACGCAATATTTCGAAATCTTTACTCATATTCAACCTGCATGGTCAACCCTTTCCTTTGTTGACTGTAAAATAAATTCGAAGTTAAATACGTCATAATTCGCATCAGCATCAGCGTCACCACAGCCTATAGACGCTTGCAATACCTGTGGTATCACTCACGCGTTGCCGACCCTGTAAAAAGTGGAGCTCTGGAGACCTTACTCACCGTAGGAACACAACATGGCCGAGGCCAATGCTATTTGGCTACGGTCTTGTGTAAGGTGGAGGTCCTTCCCCAGACGGGCTGCTCCGTTTTGATCGGATTATCCGCTGTGCCCAACCTCTCATAAAACAATACGAACATAGAGAAATAAAAGCTGTCTTATTTAGTGCATATAATATGTTTTAGTATACTGCGACCCCTATGTCCCTGATGAGAAATTAAAGAAACTCGTCATAATCATATTTATTTAAGTTATTAAAGACCTATATAATTTAGAAATATAGATGTTAAATGAATATATTTATGAACAAATATGGTAAACTATACTAACATTAAAATGGAATTAAAAATTATTTGCCTATTTATTATATATTTATGTATGTTTTTTTTTCAGCTCGCTGTAGTTTTATGACAGAAATTCCACGGCCTGAAAGACCTGAAGAACTTGAGTACCCAGACTTCAAAATCGGTTAGTCTTTACTTTGGAATTTATTATGTTTCCATTTTTTCTGCTCTGAATTTATCGACAAAAACTCGAAAACTGATCGATTTAGGAAAATATAACTTTAAAATCGACATTGCACAAATGTATTTCAAACTTAATTCTACATTATATCTCGAGCTATATCTTTCTTGCTTTGACACTATTGGTAAATAAAATCACTGTGATGATGAATGAAATTGAATAATAAATTAAGTTATAAGAACAGATTTAATCTCGATTCAAACTCACGCGTTGTCTTACTTGTTACGAGACTAGAAACCAGAGGAGGTGGTACTGGTACCAAGGTGGTACTGGTACCAGTACCATCTCTAGTGTTGCTGATTTTCATTGACACTTTGCCATTTATAATATTTTTTTTACAGGCACACCATGGGCAGTGCGGCCTCTATGGCCACTGGACCCGGAGCACGAACAAGTTTGCGTGGAAGACTTCCCGGCGTCGGAAGCGTCGAGAGATCAGATCATTTACATGGATGAGGAGATTGATGGAGACGTTTACATCGCTAAGCTGAATTATATTGGTAAGCAACACTGTTTTTGTAAAATTTTATTAGCTTCTTTTACTTGAATAAAGTTCATATCAGTTGCTCTCTAATTGGTATACAATTCATATTGCAGGAGAAGCTGCACCAGCGATTGTTCAGGTTTATGGCGTTTTGATTTTGCTCGGACCTGAAATAAGATCTCAAGACGGCGAATGGTTTCTTGTAATTACTCAAAGGTTAGCTATGATTGTTTTATCCATAATCTAGTCTCACAATATAATTTTTTTTACTATAAAATTACCATGTTTCCGAATGATAACTAGCTGAGTAGGTAGTGTCCTAAACTCTTTCTCCGTCTGTTCTGGGCCTTAGTCAACTATTTTTGCCTAAAATATGTCAACTGTTTTCGCCTAATATAAATATAGATAGATATTGATTAGATAGATATGCTTTATTTGCATTACACAATCAGGAAACATTTTTACAAATTGCATCTTGATAGAATTTTTGTGAAAATTTATTTGATGACAACAAATACAATATATTACTGAATAATTATCAAATAAATTATAAATATTGGTTCTTCTCATTATGAATGTGCATAATGCACGTTTATAGGGAAAAAGATGCACCGTGGACATTCATAATCAAAAGAGCTAATATTTTTAATTTATTTGATAATTATTCAGTAGATATTTTGTATTTGTTGTCGTCAAATCAATTTTCACGAAAATTCTATCAATGATTGAGATGCTATTTTAGTAGAAGACGGTAGCGCGATGATTGTGCACTTTGGTATAGAAGCATGAAATTTCTACCATGGATAGAGTGTCCCACGGTGATCGTTTTAAGATGTGGAGGGAAGTCAGATTCTTCCTCTGTGAGTGGGGGGAGGGGGGCAAAGGGGGTGAATTCCACGTCTTGATGATTATTTTTTTACTGATCCGTTAATGTTACTAGGGCTTGTATGGTGTCGTTTTCATATAAACCGAATACAAGGAATTCATTTTTAACAATAAAAATGTATGGTCCCATACAAAAAAATTAAAAATACTGCCAAAAAGTAAAAAGTTCCGCTAGGTTTTTTTTGTAAGCACGTTATTTTTACTTTCAAATCTTAATTATTATGATATTAAAAAAATACTGTGTTATAGCTTATTTAATGTAGTTTACAAATATATATAATTGTAGTATACTTGTCATACAAAAACTATTTAAAAAAAAAGAAGAACGTGAAAATTCCAGAATATGCGCGCGGTGATTCGGTGAGATGTAGGTACGCGTAGCGACAAATTTTCATAATGTACTATGGTCATTTGTTATAAATATTTATAGCAATGCTACTAGCCATTATGCGACGTAGTTTTAATGTTATCAAATGTAAGAAATGCGTTTTTATTGCTTCCACGGAAAAAAACATTTAATAATTTTGACATAGAGAAGGTTACTAATAAAACGTCAGAAATAAAAGTAAAATGATGTTTCTGAAATTGATTTTTTGAAAGAAAAATTTCAACTCCTCCCCCAGGTGGGATTCGAACCCACGACCCCTCGATATCCGGCCGTGGGTTCGAATCCCACCTGGGGGGAGGAGGTGAAATTTTTCTTTCAAAAAATCAATTTCAGAAATATGAATGGCTAGTTGCCTAACAACTATAAATAAAAAATCATAAAATGATGTTTAACCAGCAGTCACCAGTACAAAAGCAAAGTGCTGTACATTTAGTGCAGCTTTGTTACATTTACATCTTCCAGTACACCCTTTTTTAACGCTGCACCTAATTAACTCAGTACATAAAGTTGCTACTTCAAGTAGCGTTGTCCAGACTGGCTGCCATTCGTTCGAATCTTTAATCCAACCCCAGTTAGATGGTTCAGGAATATCTGGAACTTTTGTTAAAGATTGCATCCAAATGTAAGCCTGATAAGAAGCGCGTTTTATATATTGCTAGAGTGCCTTTTTTGTGGGGGGGTATGTTCTCTATGGCTCGGGATTTTTGGGTAAAGAGTTTTTTTTCTGGCTTCATTTATAGTCAGCATTTCACTAATGCGGTCATACATTAAAACCACAAATCTGCAATGAGTCGTCGCTTATTTGTTGTGGCATTGTTGTCATTTCTTCAAAGGCGCTGTTTACTTCTAGAAAAGATCGCCATGTTTCCCATGCTGTTTTTTCCCTATAACAACAAAAGTGAACTCCGTATCACACCCTGTGAACGCATGAAAGACGGGAACGTACTCACATTGTGACAAACTCATTGACGCTACCAGGTCGTGTAGCGGAAACTTGAGCCAACACCAAATGCAACCTGTAGTTCAGATAAATATATCTTTCTGAAGAATACCACAGCCAGTACTAATACATCTGTGTCTACGGTGCGTATTGTCACTCTGCTAAATCCTTTCTTTACTGCGCCAGCTAAATGCAAAAACATTCGGGTGTCAGCTTCATCGTGAAAACATGGGGCTATGTCACGTATATCTGAGATATTGATAGAACAGAGAACTTCGATTCAATGTGTCGCGTATATTTCTTTTTCTCCTGCCTGTAAAGAACAAGTTGTTGTGATAAAAATAAAAACAATTCGGTCTTGTTCTCATTCACTGAAAGGAAACTCTTCCAGTTCTTAGGCATCGCATGCGTGGGAAGCCACTCTTTTCCTTGTGCCTTTTTCTCGTAAAGCAGCTTTAAAGCTCAACTCAAACAACTTGCGCCGATAGCTAGATAGATAGATGTTTTCACGATGAAGCTGACTGAATGTTTTTACATTTAGCTGATGCAGTAAAGAAAGGATTTAGCAGAGTGACAATACGCACTGTCTGTAGACACAGATGTATTAGTACTGGCTGTGGCATTCTTCAGAAAGTTATCTTTATCTGTACTATGGGTTGCATTTGGCGTTGCCTCCAGTTTCCGCAAGACCTGGTAGTGTCAATGAGTTTGTCACAATGTGAGTACGTTCCCGTCTTTCATGCGTTTTGTTGTTATAGGGAAGAAACAGCATGGGAAACATGGCGATCTTTTCCAGAAGTAAACAGCGCCTTTGAAGATATGACAACAATGCCACAACAAATAAGCGACGACTCATTGCAGATTTGTGGTTTTAATGTATGACCGCATTAGTGAAATGCTGACTATAAATGAAGCCAGAAAAAAAACTCTTTACCCAAAAATCCCGAGCCATAGAGAACATACCCCCCCACAAAAAAGGCACTCTAGCAATATATAAAACGCGCTTCCTATCAGGCTTACAATTGGATGCAATCTTTAACAAAAGATCCAGATATTCCTGAACCATCTAACTGGGGTTGGATTAAAAATTCGAACGAATGGCAGCCAGCCTGGACAACACTATCCCCACTATCACTATGTTAATTACGTGCAGTGCAGCGTTAAAAAAGGGTGTACTGGAAGATGCAAATGTAACAAAGCTGCACTCAAATGTACAGCACTTTGCTTTTGTACTGGTGACTGCTGGTTAAACGTCATTTTACTTTTATTTCTGATGTTTTATTAGTAACCTTCTCTATGTCAAAATTATTAAATGTTTTTCTCCGTGAAAGCAATAAAAACGCATTTCTTTCATTTGTTTACATTAAAACTATGTCGCAAAATGGCTAGTAGCATTGCTATAAAATATTAATAACAAATGACTATAGTACATTATGAAAATTTGTCGCTACGCGTACATACATCTCACCGAATCACCGCGCGCATCTTCTGGAATTTGCACGTTCTTCTTTTTTTTTTTTATAGTTTTTGTATGACAAGTATACTACAATTATATATATTTGTAAACTACATTAAATAAGCTTTATCACAGTATTTTTTAATATCATAATAATTAAGATTTGAAAGTAAAAATAACGTGCTAACAAAAAAAAAGTAGCGGCACTTTTCACTTTTTGGCAGTATTTTTATTTTTTTGTATGGGACCATACATTTTTATTGTTAAAAATGAATTCCTTGTATTCGGTTTATATGAAAACGACACCATACAAGCCCTAGTAACATTAACGGATCAGTAAAAAAATAATCATCAAGACGTGGAATTCACCCCCTTTGCCCCCCTCCCCCCACTCACAGAGGAAGAATCTGACTTCCCTCCACATCTTAAAACGATCATTGTGAGACACTCTATCCATGGTAGAAATTTCATGCTTCTATACCAAAGTGCACAATAAGGCTCAAATATGGCACAACCGTCTTCTACTATTTGTAAAAAAACCCAAAAAAATTTGAATTTCCCGCGCGGACCGAAACGGAGCACAATGTTACAGACTAGTGTATATGCAGCAAGGCAGAATGCTGACATCATCTTTAAAATTATTGTTAATATTTTACAGACAAGACTTCGAAACTCCTGGAATGCAGCAATATTTATTCGACATCACAGCGCCGGGGGAGAGCGTAGCAGCCCAAGTGACTCTCATTATTGTCAACATAGATGACAATGCGCCGATCATACATCCAAGAAATGACACGTGCACAATCGATGTTAGTGTCACTGGGTAAACGCTGTGTGCCTATCCACACGACATTTATTACCTTGTAAATATCCTCGACGGCCTTATCGGCTCCGGCTCTACACGTTGGCCAATGTTGTGGCCAATACATATTGGCCAATGTAATGGCCATCGTGTAGAGCGGGGGTTTGGTAGGTGTTGGAGTGATGGTACGGGATGGCCCACAAGTTGGCGCGAAATCTGTGTGGTGTCGGTTTTTTCACACAGATCAAAGGAGTTGGCTGTGGTTGTGGCCGAGTTATTGGCCACCGCGTCCACACGTTGGCTGCGTGTTTAGTTTGCAACAAACAATATAATAATATTAATTTAGTTAGGTAGGTACTTGTACCTTGTTTTGTTTCGATGTATTGACAACATCAACCACCTTCTTTTTTTTCCATGTCTATTTTATTACGTAGTAACGGTAGGTATGCTGAAAACAAATAAATCGCAGCAGCCGTCAGCGCCTCAATATTCATTAGTAATATCGTCCGCACATTGGCCCCAACCAAATCAAACTGAACGACATTCCAACGTGTGGACGTCGTCACAAACATATCATCACAACATTGGCCAATGATTGGCCAACGTGTAGAGACGACAACGCGCAAAATCTTTTTCTTAAAAAAAAGTACCTATCTATAAGTACATTAACAATTTGGTAGTTACTATTCGCTCAACGCATTTCTATTTCCAATTGCCATTCAGCGAGGTTAACGCTGCTAGCATTTTAGGTATCCTGCCACAGGGTATGCCCTGCCCTTTTAGGGTTCCATAGTAAACTACAAGGAACCCATAGAGTTTCGCCATGTCCGTCTGTCTGTCTGTCCGCGGTCTAGCGCCTAGACAGTTAATGCTAGAAAGCTGTAATTTGGTTGGATTAATGATGCCAATAAAGTGCTGGGACAAATTTGGAAAAAAAATTTTTTGGTGCCTCCCCTACATGTAAAGTATAATTTTTATTTTTCGTGCCTACTCCATGTTGTGGGTTATCGTTAGATAGGTCTCTTCAGAAGATTGAGGGTGTGGAAAGATCATTTTTCTATACAATGATCCGTTTCGGAATTATTTATATTTATCGTGTTAATACTCATTTTAAACGGTTGTCCCCCCCCCGTCCCCCCCCCTATCTCCGAAAGTCTTATGTTTAGAGATTTGAAAAAAAACATGGTAGTATTCCATATGCTGAACCTTTAATGAAAACTATAACGGTTAAGTAGGATCTACTAGTTACCGAGTAATAGCCGACGAACTGATAAAATAACATTTGTTTGATGAAAACTTACAAATGTGATAGAATTTGATATTGGACTCAACTGAAGGCAAGCAAAGCACAGCAAATACGGAACCCTACATTGTGCGTGGCCTGACACGTACTTGCCCAGTTATCAACATTATTAGTTCTAGTTTTTATTTTAATGTTAGTATGTTAGTTTAATCATTATAATTTTACCCAATAAAAGGATGAATATCTATCTTTACGATAATAATATTCTTTAAACCAGGAACTAGGAGAGATTGGCCTGACGGAGTGCACGTGGGAAATAACGGACGTGGACGGCTGGATCAGCATCAGCCAGATGACATTTAGGATAGACAGTAATAGACGGGACGATGAAATATTCTTCCTGCAAGGAGACACCATCAGCGGAGTATTTAATAGGATGTACATGACCATCGGTCTGCACGAGACACTTAACTTCGTCACTAATCCACTACACGTTTTCAATATTACAGCCATGGTAGGTAATTTAAATTAATCATAAAATATATATAAATAAATATAAATATATGTATAGGGACAAATCACACATATTATTGAGCTAGCCCCAAAGTATACATATTTATGTTGTTATAGTTTGTTGCTTTTAATTGAGGAGCTTCATTTGATATCGTCACTGTGTGTCGCAGTCTAAACGAACACGCTAGGCAAGCAACGTCTACCCTAGCCAGTGTTTGGATGGGTTTCCTTATCTCGAGCTTCTCCGTGTTTGGACACGTTGTTGTTGATGAATGTTCCGTAACCTTCAAGCGACTTGAATACACCGGCCTCTGCCAACCGTATTGGAGCAGCGTGGCAGAGTACGCTTTAATACCCTTAGGTTGAAGGGAGATGCGTATCCCGGGATTGGGATGTTTATGGGTTGCTATAAAGTATGAAGTTGCTTGTAATGAAGTTATTATCTAAATCGTTATTAATGTAACAATAAGGTGGCCCACCGATTGTAGTTGCAATACCCTATTCAGGGTCCATGTACCAATTAGATTAATTAGATTTAAGCTGTACATGTGCAATGAATGATAATAAATCAATAAACGTCTTACAGGATTCAAAACCCAACGAGCAAACGATGATCACATTGGTGCAAGTGAACAATGTGGAATCCCGGCCACCTCGGTGGACAGAGTTTTCTGCCGTACAGCAGTTCGATGAAAAGACCAATCAGTCTTTTACAATTCAGGCCATGGACGGTGACACCGGCATTGACAAACCTATATACTACGAAATAATAACTGACCCTCGAGGTATAATTTTATTAGTTATAGAACCTGTTTAACTGGTTGCTGACAACTTTATCCAATCTATCAGACTCCTAAATTGATGATAAACCATATAATAATCAGAGAATTTATCAAACACATGTTTATAAAAATGACATACCTATTTCATACTTTAGTTTGGTATTTTTCTGTATAAACTGCAACTTTTCGCTTCAATCATTAGAATCATAACTGAATGTATTTAATAGTATATTGAGTAAGTATGTATTTAGTTGATAATACTGTAATTTCTGATAGGATTCTGTCCATATTTTTCTCAGGAGAGAAATTTACTCAATTGTATAAAATCGAAGAAAGTTCTTAATTGACGATCATCGATGGAAATCTAGTCTTCTGCATTGATATGATCATTTCATCTTAAATTATAATTACAGATGATTTCTTCTCGATTGAGACAATCTATGGAGGACGTCATGGAGCCATATTTAACGTATCAGAAATTGATAGAGATTATCTTGAGAGGGAAGTATTTCAAGTGAAAGTAATAGCTTACAAGTATGATAACAGATCATTTTATGCGGAAAATGACGTTGTGATCATCGTCAATGATGTCAATGACCAACGGCCGGAGCCCCTGGCGAAGGAATATACCATATCCATTATGGAAGAGACTCCACAAACCCTCAGTTTTTCTGAACCCTTCGGATTCCACGACCGAGATTTGGTTAGTTAATCAAAATGTACTTCTGCAACTTAAGAATATTTTTAAGTCAGGTAATCCTGAAAACATCTCCCTCGTACCCCAAAATGCCGGAAAGGGGTGACTCCGCGATGGATTGACAGGCTGGAATACGCGCAAACACATAATCCCTAAATAGTATCAGTAACCTATATTTCAGATAAATTTTTCAAATCTCATACGAAACCTATCAGTTTATCTGATAGATTATTTATAACTTATCAGGACATTGTGAAATTGATCTTGGTCTCGAAATATTTCAGGGTGAAAACGCACAATACAATGTAACCTTAGAAGACATATACCCAGTTGGCGCAGCGTCAGCATTTTATGTAGCACCAGAAATGGGCTACCAACGACAGACCTTCATCATGGGCACCCTCAACCACAGTATGCTGGACTACGAGGTTAAAGAGTTCCAGGAGATTGCCATCAAGGTAGCAAACCTATCTTCAGTATATTAAGCTATTATTATTATTACTACTATATATATTATTACTATATATTATTTGCTTTTGGCCGTGGTGCGCATGAGGCCGGCTACTGGCTTCACGCGTACCCTTCGTCAAATACAGGAACATTTCTTGAGCCTGACACGCTCCGAATCGCGACTTGTCTACGGCTTGGGGTTCCGGTCTGCGTTCCTCATAAATGTCCCTGTGGGAGTAATGTCGACAAGCTAGGACATCACGGACTGTCATGCCAAAAAAGTGCAGGCCGCTTTTCGAGACATGCCGCACTTAACGATATCATACGCCGGTCCCTTACCACCGTCAACGTGCCAAGTCTACTTGAGCCGACTGGTATTGCAAGAGACGATGGCAAGAGACCGGACGGTATGAGTTTGATTCCATGGAAGATGGGCCGGGTGCTGGTATGGGATGCAACCTGTTCAGACACACTGGCCCCTTCCCATCTACATGGAAACAACAACAGAGCTGGTGCGGCTTGTGAAGCGGCTGAAAAAGCTAAAGCATGTAAATACAGGGGTCTAGGCTCCGAATATGATTTTGTCCCATTCGGTGTCGAGACCCTTGGTCCGTGGGGTTCTTGTGCTATAAGACTTTTTAAGGAAATTGCAAAAAGGTTTGTCGACATCACAGGAGACCGAAGAGCTGGCAGCTACCTCGGACAAAGAATTAGTCTAGCTATTCAAAGGGGGAACGCTGCCAGTATCTTCGGAACCTTGCCTAAAGGGACTCCTTTTAATAATATATTTTAGTTATTTTATTATATTTTTTAAGGTTTTTAGTTATAAAGTTCATTATAATTTGTTTATAATAATATGTTTAGTTTAGCTATCATATATATTGAGTTATCAGTATATTAAGTATATTAAGCCTGAACTTATTAGAAACGCAAATTTCGCTGTCTGTCTGGAATCGATTTAGATGCTTGTTACATATGTGGTTGGTTCTTTGGCGCCAGAAGTAGGGTCACGACAATGAACCACCAGTTGAGATCAATAGTTTGAGTATCCGGAAAGGAAATGATTTCATAAACCGGACGCGCATTAATACCCTCTTTTTACTAGATTAAATATATACTTTTTTATATTTATTGGAGTAAATTTACTCCTTTCTTTTCCCTTAACATCCGTTCTTTATAAGTTTGTTTTTTTGTTATTGAGGTAATCGCAATGGATATAAACAACACAGATTTCATTGGCGAAATCATTGTTTACATCAGTCTTATAAATTGGAACGACGAAGAGCCGATATTCGAGTTCGCAAATCAGATTGTATCTTTCAATGAAACTGAGGGTGAAGGCTTCTATGTAGCCACGGCGCGCGCTAAAGACAGGGACTGCAATGATACAGTCGTGTAAGTAACAGATATTTTATAAGACTACTAACATTTTTATAGACAAACGTTTGTGACAATGTCTTCGTTAGTACTTTTATTGAAACAAGCGGCATACCGGCAACAAACAGAAGAAAATGTTGCAATTTTGTTTTTTTACGACCGGCTCCATAATACTTCTTGGGACTCCTGTTTCCAATTGAATTTTGGCTCGAAGAAGTTTGAAGAAGATAAGCTTCAATACTATTCTAAGTCTGCACACCACACAGACGGAATAATTTAAATCTACACTAATATTATAAAGAGGAAAGATTTGTATTTTTGTGTGTGTGTGTGTGTGTGTGTATGTGTGTATGTTTGTAAACTTTGTAATGATTAAACTCAGAAACTACTGGACCGATTTCAAAAATTCTTTCACCGTTGGGAAAAATATGGGACCCTTAGTAAAAACCGTGCAAAACTAGCGGGTGGTCTGCTAGTCTTACACAACCTGGCACTATGTTTGCTTAATTTAAAAGGCACTAAGTGAATGGTTTGTTACATGTATTTTGAAAAAAGTTTAATTTTTCAGACATTCGCTGTTGGGTAACGCTGGTGACTTTTTAACTATTGACGAGGAGACTGGCGAAATATTCGTGTCAGCTAACGACTCTTTCGACTTCCACAGACAGAGCGAGTTATTTGTACAGGTAATATTACTAAGTTTCTGAAAAACTATGTCGAAAACAAAAACAATATACTTACATAGATACTAACTCGGCTAACACTACTTATGACATCTGTGAATCGGCTTATAATCTTTGAAAATAAAAATATTTTAATGATTCATCCCACTGTAAATCTTCTAAAGTTCTTTCTCTTTTCGTGTTTCCCGAAATTAGTGTCAACTGAGTAGCTGGTGCTCAGTGTTGTCAAGTCACCTAATGGTCACTGCCGACTTCTCTTGATATTAGGTTACCAGATTATAAGCAATCATAACCACCCATGTACCCAAATCTTACAAGATTTTTGAGTTCATTATGACAACTTCTCAACAGGCCATTCACGTCTCAAGTGCTAGTGGGATAAAAAAATATTGACGTTCAAAGTATTTCTTGTAAATCTACTTGCAAAATAAATGGTTTTATTTTATTTTAAAATTAATAATTTTGTGTCTAAGTTCCTATAATAGAACTTCTTTCTCTCTATGGTCTTCTTGGTCTTTTGTGGCAACTTCTGGGTCTCTGTGACAGCATTATTGGTCATTTACCATTTCTTTTATGACGCTTTAGCCAAAAAGTATCTCTGGTAGATACTTTTTGCAGGGCATATAAAAACTGTCTGGAATAGTCTTAGGCTCTTCAAAATGTTTTTATTTTATATTTTTTTAGATCCGAGCAATAGACACGCTAGGCGACGGGCCATGGCACACGGCCACCGCTCAACTTGTCATACAGTTGTACGACATCAACAACACACCACCGACGCTGCGACTGGTAAGCACTTTGTAATATTTTGTTGTGTTCCTTCGGTGAGTAAGGTCTCCAGAGCTCTACTTGGGGGATTGGGTTGGCAACGCCTGAGTGATACCCCCGGTATTGCAAGCGTCTATAAACTACTGTGATGCTTACCATCAGTCGGGCCGTACGCTTGTTTGCCAACTATGTGGCATAAATATATGTATATTACACATTACGGCAGGCCGCCCCACATATCGTCATAAAACAATATACGCTTCCTCCATTTGCTTGTTAAAACTCGAGTTCAAACTTGCATTGTAGGTTTTCATACTGCCATCTCCATTGTTTTTCGCGTCTGTCATCCTCGGGTAGATGTGTCCGTGTGTTCAAGTCACCTAAACGGTCACTGACTTGACGACTGTTACCTGTCGACAATATTCGGACCCAACTGCTAAACATGTTTGTTTTAGGCTCGTGGCAGTCCCAGCGTCGAGGAAAACGTACCACAAGGCTACGAGATACATTGGAACATTCGCGCGACAGACCCTGACACTACAGCTGAGCTGATCTTCGAAATAGACTGGGAGACATCATACGCCACCAAACAGGGACGGGAAACGGATCCTATACACTTCTATGAGTTAGTATACTTGTTACGGATGGGATGGGAATGAATTGACATAAGTATTATCAACGCGAGAGAAAATGTAATGAATGAAAAGTAAAAATATGCTGGTGGTAAAGTCGAATCATAGCAAGGACTATTTTAATCTCACGGTATCTGGTTCGATTCATGCGCTAGACAAACATTTTGTGTGCATAATATAACGATTGATGAATATCTATTTAGCAGTTTTATATCAACGGCGCTTTTTTAGTTGAGGACTTTGCGGTTTCTTCTTTTAAATAAATAAATAAATAAATATATAGGGACAATTCATACAGATTGAGCTAGCCCCAAAGTAAGTTCGAAACTTGTGTTATGGGAATACTAACTCAACGATATTATATTTTATAACAAATACATATATAGATAAACATCAAAGACCCGAGGCCAATCAGAAAAAGTTAGTTTTTCATCATGACCCGACCGGGAATCGAACCCGGGACCTCCTGGGTGGCGGTCTGGCGTGGTAACCATTACGCCACGGAGGTCGTCAAAAGTAAGTAAAAGTTTTTTTTTAAATTTTCAATTTAATGTATTACAGATGCGTAGACATCGAGACGTTGTACCCTCAAGTGAATTCGCGCGGCGTCGCAGATGGACGGATTACAGTAAAAGAAATCCGCGATGACGTGACCATCGATTTTGAGGAGTTTGAACTGCTGTACCTGACCATCAGAGTCAGGGATTTGAATACACTTCTCGGGGAAGACACAGATGAATGTAATTTCTTGATACGTTTTTCTTGATTGCCACAAAACATATAACTTTTTTCTACGCCTTTTATATCCGTAGCAGTAACAGTCACCAGCATAATTGTTATTTAGCACCTTATCACTGTAACATTGTTGTCATGTACAATTAAAAGTATTCAATAAATAAAATTAAATGTAAAATTGACGAGGTAAAGTGACAACATATTTATGTCGCTGACTGTACGTCATATAAGGTTTCTTTAAAAAGTGAATTAAATTTAAAAAAACTTTACTTTCTTTAACTTGAATGAAGCTCAATAACCCTTAGCTCCAATGAACGAGAACATTTTTATTAATACTAATCTAATTCTTTCGACAGCGACGTTCACAATAACTATAATAGACATGAATGACAATAAGCCAGAATGGAGTAATGGCACCCTGGACCAAGACTTCAGGGTGACGGAGATGGCAGCCAGTGGGGCGGTCATCGGCTCCGTGCTCGCGACGGACATAGATGGGCCGCTTTACAACCAAGTGCGCTATACTATATTGTAAGTGATTATAACAAAATAGCCTTGTCTCCACTTACTTTAATTGGAGCTATAGACAGTTGCTTATTAAAAATGTGTTTTTGTCATGTGTCATGTGTACAAGCGGTATCGAGCCCCTCAGTCTGCGGAAAGGCATTGCCTCCCTATGCGTGTTCTACAGCTTGTATAATGGGGTTTGTTCCGAGGAATTGTTTGACTCGTAGGCATCAGCCTACGGCCACTTTCTACCATCGAACTGCTCGTCACCGGCGGGGAATCCAACCTCACACACTAGAACCAAAATGGTCGCGTACTACGCGGTTTCACAGGAGTTTCCTCCCGCGAACGCTGAGGCTGTGGAACGAGATCCCCGCCGAGGTCTTTGCTTCAGACTGTAATATGGAGTTCTTCAAAGGGGGCATTAAAAGATTTTTAGAGGGTCGGCAACGCGCGAGTGATACTCCCGGTGTTGCAAGCGTCCATAGGCTACGGTGACCGCTCACTATCAGGCGGCCATTGTTTGCCACCTTTGTGGTATAAAAAAAAATAAAGGTTAAAAAAAACTTTAACCAAAACCCTCGGTGGGCGACTTCGACACCGACATTCCGACATTACTTTTCATATGAATTATTCACTTTTACATTAATATCTTTTTAATTCCCGGTAAAACCTTCCAACTCAAGTTCTACTATGTAGTTAAGTTTAGTTAAAATGTATTGTTTTTTCAATTTATAGCCCCCGCGAAGATACACCAGATGATGATCTCGTGATGATTGACTTCTATACTGGTCAGATCACGGTAGACGTGAACGAAGCTATAGATGCTGATGATCCGCCAAGATACAACTTGTACTATACTGTGATCGCCAGTGATAGATGCTACGCGGAAAACCAGGCCACTTGTCCCCCAGACACAACTGCTTGGGACACTGAAGGTTATGTGAGTATGATCAAAAAAGTTAAACATTACAACACAATATTCTTTTCACCTCACAAGCTCGGAAAGAATCTGTTTGTCATTCGAAATCTGAGCACAAAAGTGCATTTTGTGCCCTAGCGTGGAAAGTATTTTTAAAATTCGAACCTTTCTATTCTTTAATTTTTTATACCGCCAGTCCTCTGAAAATGCATTAATACTTATTTCATGCCAGTGCGCCAACCTTATTTTTAGAATAATCGAACTGGCCAGCACGACACCGCATGAAAAAAAATAAACACTTATTTAATATATTATTTGCGTTTTTCTTGCACCTAAGATTTTCCTCGCTGTAGTGAGGTGAAAAATTTTGTGTTTCGCTCGGCAGCAAAGTTATTCTGCGTCTCGTACCTTTGAAACCCTCGCTACGCTCAGGATTCTATATTTGAACCACTCGCTTCGCTCGTGGTTCAATCCTAGAATCCTTCGCTAGCTCAGGTTTCAATTTAAGTACTCGCGCCAAAAAACAACTTTGCAGCCTTGCATAACAAATAACTATTTCACCTCACAAGCTCGGAAAGAATCTGTTTGTCATTCGAAATCTGAGCGCAAAAGTGCATTTTGTGCCCTAGCGTGGAAAGAATTTTTAAAATTCGAACCTTTCTATTCTATAATTTTTTATACCGCCAGCCCTCTGAAAATGCATTAATAGGTACTTATTTCATGCCAGTGCGCCAACCTTATTTTTAGAATAACCGAACTGGCCAGCACGACACCGCATGAAAAAAAAAACACTGATTTAATATATTATAATTTGCGTTTTTCTTGCACCTAGCATTTTCCTCGCTGTAGTGAGGTGAAAAATTGTGTGTTTCGCTCGACAGAAAAGTTATTCTGCGTCTCGTACTTTTGAAACCCTCGCTACGCTCAGGATTCTATATTTGAACAATCCTTCGCTAGCTCAGGTTTCAATAAAAGTACTCGCGCCAAAAAAAAACTTTGCAGCCTTGCATAACAAATAACTATTATAATCCAGTAACTTTATACATCACAGTATGCGTCAAATCCGGTAGTTCTGATTTTTTGCACACTTGTATTATTCATTAGACCAACATCATAAATGTTGGTCTAATGAATAATCCAAGTTTGTGACCTCGAGCGCCGAACGGAACTTTTGTCAAAAATCGAAAAACCATCATTTTTTTTTCTCTTTTTTTAGTTTTGTGCCAAAAAATCGACATTGGAGAAGGCTCTGACGACAAAGGTCACTACTACTTTTTTAAAGTGTATAAAATTCCTGACAGTTTGAGGCCTAATTAAATTGTCTAGGTCTAATAGATCATATGATACAGGGTTCCTAATGTTCACTATTTTCCCCAAAATGTAGAAAATTTTGAAATTTCAAATTTTTGAAAATATCAGGTATAATGAGGTATCTCAGGGGAAATTAATGGAAGGTGAAGTTATAGCAAATCTAAATTACCTTCATTTTGAGTCGTGTGGCGTGAAAAAGTTGTGAGTCTGAAATATGGGCTAATTCAGAATCACAACTTTTTCTTTTGTTACAAGTGGTCTATATATAGGGTGTTTGGTAGAGGATTGAACATGGAATAATGTCAGAAAGGTGAGATGGTCCGCTACTTGCTGAGCCAAAAAAATTTGACGCGGGGCCCATAGTTTTTTTTTAAATGATTTTTTTAAACTTTGCACCAAACTTTCTTCCTTCCTGAACTTGAAGTACTATAACTTTTTTTTTAATGAATCAATCGGTCAGCTTATTTTTTTATTCTTATCATAAGTGTATGTAGCTTACTATATAATTGATATTTTTCGGTTAGATTAACCAGAAAAAATAATATGAGCCCTCAAATATCAAAACGACAAAAATCACGTACCGAACGTTTCACTTTGAACGGAATAAAAAATAACTAAAGGTGATACAGCAATTTTGATTCTTGAAAAACAGCTCTAGTTCATGCCCTTTCGAATGGTATATAATTTACATAGTTATTCTTTTAATAAATAGACTTTTTCGTAAATTTTCATAAAGCGGATCATTTCTGACCAAAGTAGTTTATGACAAAAAAGTCAAATTAGCTTACGAAATGAGATGTTAAAAAAGAAAATGAGAAGTGTGAACTATGATGTAATTCGAGTGACGTCTAAAATATTGCAAAAAAATGCGAAGTTCGAAAAAAATTATAAACTTTGAAAGGCTTAATCTCAGAAACTATTGGGTCTACAGAGACAGTTTTAGTATCATATTGTAGCAAATTTAGTCTTCTTTAAAACGTCCAAAAAAAATTTTTTCGAAAACTAGTCCTTTAGGGTTAAATCGCCAAAATTTTAAAAGAAAAACTATTTTTTCGCGGTTTTTTCGATTTTTGACAAAGTTCCGTTCAGCGCTCGAGGTCACAAACTTGGATTATTCATTAGGCCAACATCATTAACAAGTGTGCAAAAAATCAGAACTACCGGATTTGACGCATACTACCCCATACTTTCAGGCGACAAAGTTACTGGATTAATATATTGCACAAAAAAAATATTTAACAAGATATGTAGTACATAAAGATAGGTGAAGGAAGTAAAACAGACGGTCTTATCGCTAAACCAATCTCTTCCAGACAACCTTGTAGAGAAAAAATTGCCCTTATTTGCAAACAAGCAAACTGACAGGTCACAGGTCACAGGTGGTCGTGTAGCTAGTAATGGTCAGTTTGTCCCAAGCGCCGATGGTCCGAATTCTGCGCAAGACAAACATTTGAATGAATGAACAATATGAACATGTCTGTTTGTCTTGATCTAGATATCATCTAAGTATAAAAAGTATTTATTTACCAAACGCATTTTTAAAGTTAATGACACTGACAAACTAATGACAAAAAGGGATTGCTTGAGACTTAATGTGGAATTAAAATTAAAACGCGCTTCAGGAACTGCCTGAAAATCTGATAATTTACTTGACTAACTCGACCGTCTTTCTTTAGTTTTATTTTTCAATATTAATATTGGCACCTTCCAGATCACCATTCGTATTATTGACACCAACAATAAAGTACCAGAATCGGTGTTTGACGAAGAAGAGGCCACTGAACTATACCAATATGTGGTTCACATATACGAGAATGCAAAACAAAATGATCCGGTGGTGCAGCTAATAGCATCAGATATGGATAGAGATGGTAACACCAATTTGATATTGATAATTTTTATTGCAAGCAAACATGATAAAAATGTTAGTAGTTCAACTCTAAACTCGGACGACCGCCGGCGGGGCAGCGATTGTACCAATGTTCCCGCAGCCCCGCCCATCTAGGCGGGTGAGGTGGCAGTCAGTCAGGTTTTTAGTCGGTATACCCCAAGTGGTCAAAGGGGGAGCCCGACATACCCCCGCCGCTCCCCAAGCGGGGCATGCAGTAATGCATTTTCCTGACTTAAAACAAAATAAAAAAAAGGTTCAACTCTAAATACTAGTAGGTATAATCGTATTGCGCCATTCTAGCTGTTACAAAGTATTGGCAATTGCTTGAATTTTCATACTACTACAGAGTAAAACTAAACGAAAACGTAAGCACGGATGAACGGTTCCAGGCAATATTTGGATGTGTTCACGAGTTTCTCCATCATATCATCCCACTGCCGGGATACGTGTCTCCCATCAATCGAAGGGGATTAGACTGTACTCTGCCACGCTGCTCCAATGCGAATTGGCAGAGGTCAGTGTTTTCAAGCCTGGATGCCACCGATTTGGCTTAACGACTGTCATCCATCGACAACAGCCGGGACCGACGGCTTAACGTGCCTTCCGAAGCACGGAGATGCTCGAGATTACGAAAGTCATCCAGACAATGGCCAGGACTGACATTTCTTACACAGCAGATAATCCGCTCAAATTTGAGCACCCCGTCTGGGGAAGCCTCTACCTTACAGGAGATCGTAGCCAAATAGCATTGGTCTCGACCATGTTGTGTTCCTAAAAAATATACAGCGATGCCATCGAACTCCTCATAATAATAAAAAATAATAATTTATCTGTACATTTTTGTGTCATTCAAGAGATATACCACAATGTGAGCTTCCAAATCAACTACGCCGTTTCGCCGAGGCTACGCGACTTCTTCGCGGTGGATCTGGAGACTGGTCTGGTGTACGTGGACTACACCACTGATGAGGTGCTGGACCGAGATAACGGCGAGCCAGTGCATGAGATGTTCATCACTTTGATCGATAACTTCTTCACTGGTGGAGGTAATTTTAAGGACAGTTTAATATGTATAAAGCTAACAAAACCCTGCACTACTTCGTCTGCGTGTATCCCGCTTTCCCGTGGGAATTTCGGAAAATTCTTACGTGTAGTATACATATAAACCTCATCTTGAATGCTAAAAACTGCATTAGAATCCATAAAAGGATGACTAAGGGAACAGTCACATGACTTCATTTTATACCATGTAAAGATGACAGGCCGGTGATTTTGATTTGATTTGATCTGTCCGTTGCATCGTAGCATCCAAACGGATAGTCCGATTTGGATGCAGTTTTTTTTCTGTTTTAGAGGTAATTTGTTACACTTTCATAACTGGTGAGCCCTTTACAAAAACTTGTTATTATAAACACAGCTTAATTAAAGAATAATTCGATGTAGAAATTCGTAGACTAGCTACGTCGTAGCAGTCGTAGCTATAACGTCTACAACGAAAATAATCTTGGAAAATACAACTACGTTGAATAACAATTGGCATTGAGAATCACGGAAGATGCCCACCACACATTCCCACCGTTGTCTCCTATAAATCCAGGTTTTTTTTTTATATATAAATAAATATATAGGGACAATTCACACAGATTGAGCAAGCCCCAAAGTAAGTTCGAAACTTGTTTTATGGGATACTAACCCAACGATATTATATTTTATAAGAAATACATATATAGATAAACATCCAAGACCCGAGGCCAATCAGAAAAAGTTCGTTTTTCATCATGACCCGACCGGGATTCGAACCCGGGACCTCCTGCGTGGCAGTCTGGCGTGGTAACCATTACGCCACGGAGGTCGTCAAATTAGAGATTAACAACAGTGACCACAGATTGACGTCTCTACTTACGAAGTAACTATTTACTATGGAGTGATCTTGGAACAGTTATCTTAGAACTCACACCGAATTAATCAGAAAGATGTTAGAGTAGGAAGCATTAACGAGGACATCATTTACATTGAATACGGGAAAAGCATCTCCGCGAACTGAGAGCTCAGATGGGCAATAAATAAAATTTCTTTGGCAGATGGCAGAAGAAACCAAAATGAAACGACAGTACTGGTGATTCTGGATGATGTTAACGACAACGCGCCCGAGATGCCTGTCATGCCACCGTGGAGTATTTCAGAAAGTTATACCATGGTAATTTAATTTTCTATATCGGAGTGCACAGTGCGAGTTTTTTCACCTCATGTTCGAATACGAGCAAGTTAGAATTTAGTATGGGAAAGATAAAACGCCGCCTAGTGAGCACTCGGCTTGGCTCACTTACCTAAAGATGCCAAAGTAAAAATATGCTCTAGTTTTGCAAATTAAAAAATGTACAGTATACCTAAAAGTTACTCTAACATAACTTCTCAATTTAATTTTCATGCAAATTCCCCATTGTAATAGTTTCACCATTTTAATTTTCACCAGGGTACAACACTCAGCCCTATGATCTTCGCTTTCGACCGCGACGAACCAGACACCAACAACTCCCGTGTGGGCTACAATCTCCACAGCATACAAGTCACCAACCGTGATGACCTTGAAGAAGACCTAAGTCACCTTTTCTACATAGAGACGTATTGCGTTACATTTTTCAATTGTTCCGGTGTGCTGTGGACCAATACAGACTTGAGGGGCTATTGGGGAACTTATGAAATTGTTATTGTGGTAAGTAATACCTCAACTGGGTTTCTTTGTTGTCTTGTGTCTCATGTGCTGTACAGAATAAATGTATTTTCTTTCTTTCTTTATTTCTTTAGCAATTTCTTTTAGGGTCGGAAACGCGCTATTGATACTCGCGATGTTGCAAGCATCCATAGGCTACGGTCACCGCTTACCATCGGGCGGGCAGTAACCTTGTTTGCCACCTTAGTGGTATAAAAAATACCAGTTTCCATTTTGCTTTTGTTCCCGAAATAGTGGTAGTTTATAGAGTAGATTTATTTGTATAAATTAATATTATTTGTACATTTCGACTAAAGAACCTGCGAGGACTTAGTCTCTGAATAAATGCTTAACTTATCAAGAATAAATTACGGTTACGATACTTACGATTCTTTGCCTAGTAGCAAATCGTAGCTCATCTACGATCTACTACGGCGTAGCAGCCGTAGCCTTCCAGTAGCCTGGGTCACGAATTTCCGTACAGTATGCATACTCTATATAAATTATAGGTTGTAGTAACCTGTACTTATACAAAAACGTGGTACTTAAGTAATAAAAATATTCTTCATGAAATTAGGAATTCGCTTGCACTTCCTTTAGTAAAAGTTGTACAAATAATAATTATTTGTAAAATCTACAATTTTGTAAGGAAAAATGGAAACCATTCGATTGATTTTTGAGTTTATCTTATTCAAAACTTCAAATAGGCAGTCGTGAAGGTAGATTTTACATTACAGAAAATTTCTCTTTCAGGCATTTGACCACGGGGATCCACCTCTGTCTTCCAATGCGACTTACGAGTTAATAATCAATCCCTACAATTTCCATAACCCCGTCTTCGTATTCCCAGAGCATAATAGTGTTATTCGACTGGCTAGAGTAAGTATACGTGAAAATTAGCTAATTTATATTTTTGAGGTTATCGTAGAAGAAATCGGCCAGTGAGTGACAAATATGCCACATTTTTGTTATTTTTTTAATGAACATTTGTATACAAAACCAGCTAGTTTCATATATTCCATGTTCATATCATCACACAAGCCGTAGATTGGTTGGCAAATACCCTAATAGATCACACGTGGAATTAAAATTAAAGAAAGAACCACATTAATTATTATGGTCAAAAAGTATCTAATTAGAAAATTTAGGATGCTAATATTTTCCAAAAATTTAAAAATTTAGGATTCTCAGACTGTTTATCCTATCAACATTATTTTCAATATAACATACCTAATTAATTACTGATACAGAAACAAATTAATAAATAAATTAAAATTAGCGGGGAATTACATAAATCGATTTTGTCAGCGCAAAAATTACAAAACAGCTTTTAATTAAACATAATTGACATAACGAGTATACTGTTGATGACCTTCCTGGTGATATGTTAAACACAGGAATGGGCTGTGCCTAATGCCATGCTGACGATTGTCGGTGGAGACTTCCTGGAGCGAGTGCAAGCGACGGACGAGGACGGCCTGGAGGCGGGCATGGTGACATTCGAAGTCAGCGGAGATGGTAAGCTTATTAATCATTCTTTATTTATTGTTATTTGTAAAAAAAAAACGCAACGTCTAAGTGAATTAATATTCCGTTCCAATATAATTGGCAGAATATTTCCAGCGAAATTTAACGATTTCTTTGTTTGCATTCATTGTTTCAAAATAAATTTGTATTAACTTTTCCGACTATTGTGTGCTTCATAACAATAATGTGATTTGTAATCGATTCGATTTATATTTTAGATCTAATGAATTTTTGGCAGATTTTGTGCCAAGTATATTGGAAATATTGGAATGGGTTATATGCTAGACAAGTCAAGTAAGAACTCGTGTAATGTGGATCAAGTTATGAGCTTCAAACGAAGGCGCACAGAGCGTTTTGACAAACTCATATTCAATTATTCGATCATCATAATCCACATCTTCTTGGCCTTTTAACTTTTACTTCTGACTTCTTCGGCTATAATGACCGATGCAGCCACAGCTGCAATCAATAAAATATTTAATTTAATAAATCAATTTTCGCCGAGTCGTGAGTGCACTATAGAAAACTACGTTCAAGGACAGTAAAGTTGATCATTGTGTACATTCTTTGTAAGTTCACACCTGCTAGCAGAAAAACTCACGGTTTTGCGTTTTTTTCACACTTGTATGGTTTTTAAACGTTATCCAAATTTGTAAACATTTTACCTTTTTCAGCTATAGCCGAGGAGTACTTCGAAGTATTCAATGATGGTGAGAACAGTGGCATTCTGAGGTTAAGAGAAGCACTCACTGGTGAACAGAATGACGTACAAGAGTTCCAGGTAAGAGACTAGAGAAGCAACTTAAGTACCGGACAAGTCCGCCACACATTCCCACCAATATGTCTCCTGTGTAGCCAGGATCAACAACGACGACCTCAGATAGACAATAAGTAATGAAGCTTATTGACGTCCCGGGGGAGAAAACTACTGCTGTCTTGGAACTCACAACGAATTTAATCAGAAAGAAGATAGTCGGAGTAGGAAGTATTGAAAGGACTTCCCTCCTTAACAACTACGTGATAAACAGCAATTTGAAGCAAAAGGCATTATACCCTAGAGAGATGGCAAATCAAGTGAGGCTCGATTGCCGAGCACCACGGTCTATTGTTACATTACTATTGGGACCTAATGCTATGAGCTGTTGTTTACTATTTTGATCCCAATAATATGTATTGCAAAACCTTCTAAATGCCTGATGCAACTTGAGTAACGACGAAGTCATCTAGAAATATACTTTACTAGTGAAACCCGCGCAACTTCGTTTGCGTGTATTTATTTTTGCACAGTGGCGCCACCTATATCAGACTTTTGATGAAATCCTACGGGAATCGTGTGCTTTTCGGGATATAAAGTATCCTATGTGTTAATCCAAGGCATCAGCTACCTACATACCAAATATCATAAATATTGACCCAGCCATTTGAGCGTGAAGCAGTAACAAACAAACGCATAACTATATAATAATATTAGTAGGATTTCCCTCCTTCCACCCTTTATCCCTTTGGACAACAAAATAATAAACTACTACATAACAACTAAACTAAAAACTATAACTAATGACGATAGAGATCCGATGAGCGAAGTAATTACCAACCTTTGGGCCACCCACCGCAAGTGGTTTGTAATTAGATTTCTTTTACAATGAAATGTTTAGTGTCAAGCTATCACTTGTTCTTCTTTAGTTTGACAGTCAGAGCTTATTTAATGTGTATAAACTTTAAAAATGAGTTGCAGTAACTGGCTGTCAGTCAGAATTATTAAAGGTGGTGGTTGAAAAGCAGTGATTTGCTCTCTCAGTAAATAATGCACTGAGCTGTTATTCTGTTTGTATCACTGCGGCACACATTTCTTCTACTTCCACCTTGTCAACTTTAACTTAGTTTATTTCTGAGTGTCTTGTAGATACAAATAAATTATTTATCAATTTTTTTAGAATGAGTTTCAATCTCGAATTTCTCTATGTATTGATTGACTGTCGTTAAGCTAAGTCAATTTTCGTAACTTATTTTATACTATTTTTAGGTAACCATAAGAGCTACTGACGGCGGAACCGATCCACACAGCTTGAGCGCGTATAGTACTAGCAGAGTTATTTTCGTGCCAACCCAGGGCGAGCCCATATTCAGGGTTGATACGGAGACAGTAGGATTCTTTGGTAAGTCACCAATAACACTACATTTATCATTCATCATCAAACAGGATACATAAGTTATAAATGACGAGAAAAAGTGCCAGTGAAGGCATAATTTCATTTCATTAACATTTCTTATATATTTAAGAGCTGCGCTCTTGTTGGTTTAGCGGCTTCTTAGTAATATTGTAAAAGCGAAAGTAACTCTGTATGTTACCTCTTCAGAACAGGTTAAGATGAAATTTAGTAGGAAGATAGTAAGGAGATCCGAGAAAGAACATAGAACAGTTTGTATCCCGGAAATCATTGAGAATAATCATGAACGATGGAGTATATTTTATTTTTGTTTGCAGAAGGCGATGCCGGTCTTGGAGAAAGCGCCGAGCTGCCAGCAGCTGAGGATCCCAAGAATTTCGAATGCACTACCGATTGTCACGAAATTTACTACAGGATAGCTGGTGAATTTCTCTTACTTATATCACACAATATTTTTTATTAAATTAAATAGAATAAATAAATGAAATCATTTATTTTGCAAGTAGATTTACAGGAAATACTTTTGCCCGTCAACAGTTTTAAAATCGTGGATAGGCACTTCGAAGTATACGTCGACCAATTGGCCTGTTGAGAAGAAGACGCAAGGAACTCAACAAATAGCCTATTAAATTAAATTATATTAAGAATGGCATTATCCAACGCGTGAGTGATACCCCCGGTATTGCAACCGTCTATAGGCTACGACTACGGTGATGCTTACCATCAGGTGGGCCGTATGCTAGTTTGCCACCTTAGTGGTTTTAAAAAAAAAATAAACGTGCCGAGGGTCTATTCTCGTAACAAAAAATAATTCTCATGTCAATCTCAACTCATACAAAATAGGAATTGAGCGGGATAGCGGGAGATTGACACGAGATTTGAAATATTTTTGTTACGATAGTACCTATAGAGCCGCTGGAGATGAACAAAATATACAATACAAAACACTTTATTGCCATTAAAAAAATATAAACATAAAAATTTAAAAAATTACAAAATTAATTAACAAAAGGCGGTCTTATCGCAGAAGCAATCTCTTCCAGACAACCTAGTAGAGGGGGAAAATAAGAGTTATAGACGGTGGTGTGTGTATGTGGTGTATAAACATATAACAAAATATTCTAATACCTAATAAAATTACCTAATCTATATATATAAAATGCTTTGTCCTGACTGACTGACTGACTGACTGACTGACTGACTGACTGACTGACTGACTGAGAATCAACGCACAGCCTAAACCGCTCATCGTAAAAATCTGAAACTTGGAGGGTGGATTGTTTGTATGACGTAGGCGTCCGATAAGAAAGGATTTTTCGAAATTCTAACTCTAAGGGGGTAAAAAAGGGGTGCAAAGTTACTATGGGACAACTTGAATCCTTGGTCCAATCTACTTCAAATTTTGCATAAAAATTGTTTAAGAGAATTGATGGAAGACGTGATTCTTATTTTATTGAAATTCTTGAAAAATATGTATTTTGTGGGTAATTTTCTTCGATATGATATCAATACTCATACTCCTTAGAGCTTTTGATTTCAATTACATTTCATTTTGACACATTCATGAAGTGAAGATGTCATCTGTCATGTAATATTTTTATAAATTGTGAATATTCAAACAAAATGATTTCATAATGTCGTCGTAGATCATCGTACTATTTATTCTGTTTGTGATCTCGGAAAAACAGCTAAAATTCTAACTATGTATAAAGCGGACTGAATCATATTCATCGATAATAAACAGTAAGTAATTAAATATTAAATTTTATAATATTTGACAGGGGTCAAGTTAAATTCGTCAATGGTTAAATGGCATATTGATATTGTCTCTTTCTTACTTATAGGAAATATCATTACGTCGACTCGCTCTATTATTTCGTAGTGTTGTAGTAGGGATGGTTGTAGGCTGAGGTTGTAGGTATTGAAACACCCATATACTTATACATTTTTTTTACGGAAGTGGTTGGAAAACAAGCTCAGGAATATGGATCATTTGATATTAGGTGATTATCGTCGACTATGGAACACATAGATTCTAGGGTCCCTGACCTGTTGCCGACCTATAATAGGAAAAGACAGGATATATAGCGAGAAATAGTATAAGGAAGGAGATAGATATTTTTTTATACCACAAAGGTGGCAAACAAGAATTTCGGATATTTCACTCTCCGAACGAAACGCATTGCTGCTTCACGTCAATATTCTGTAAGAGTTTAAACGCCCACTCCAAAGATTGTAATGAGAAGTATTTAAATAGAAAAAATAATCATGTATACATATGAAAATGTTTTGTCTTGACCGTAGAGACCTGAAATTTGGGTGTGTGATGTAGGCAACCGATAAGAAAGGATTTTTTGAAATTCCCACGGGAAAGCGGGATAAACGCAAACGAAGTTGCGCGGGTTTCTCTAGTATGCGTATACAATTACAAAAATCAATAGCTAATATATTAATTATTATTTTTATTTCTCTGTTAGAGGGTAGTAACGCCGGAGGTCACTTTGCGTTGGACGTTAATACCAACGTCTTATACCTGATCAGGGAGCTGGACCGCAACGAGACGGAGTCTCACGAGCTGGTGATCGCGGCCAGCAACTCGCTTACACCAGGCCCTATAACAACAGGGTCCACACTTACTGTCACTGTTAATGTAAGTTGATAAATCATCGTCATCAACTCGGCCACAAGAATGTCCACTGCTGGACAAAGGCCTCCCCAAAACTGTTGTTAAATAGTGAAAAAAAATCAGATAAGTAATTTATCTGTCAGTTTTTTTTTCCAAAAACGATAAAAGTTTCAAATAACCTGTGACAAATGGGTTATCTGGAAGTTATCGGGACATTAAGAAACTAGCCCTTTGTAAAAGAATTGCTTTTACCTACGCAGTCTCCATGTTCTTCATAATTATCTGAAATAATTTACGGGATAAAAACTATCATATATCTTTTCCCGGACATTTATCTCCATACTAAATTTGATCTAAGGCAAAGCAGCTAAAGTAACAAACAGCCAGTTTCTGAAACGCATAATTTTTAAGTTAATGACACATTAAATTATAGCTGTCACTGTGAAACAATAGAGGAAAAAAAGAGATAGCTTGAGACTTAATGTGGTATTAAAATTAAAATACGTTTCAGAAACCGGCTGAAAGAGTTTTTCACTTTTACAATAATAATAAATAAATAAATATTCTTGGACGAATCACACAACGCCATCTAGTCCCAAACTAAGCCTAAGCTTGTACTGTGTGGGTACTAGATTGCTGACACATTAAATACTTTTATTTTGTAAATAAATACTTATCATACATAGAAAACACCCAGACTAAGGCTGTTTTATACTTTATCTTATTTTAATTATTTAATTTTGATTTAGGTGAGAGAAGCAGATCCCCGGCCGATCTTCTTGAGCGAGGTGTACTCCGCTGGCATTTCCACGGCGTTCACAATCAACCGAGAAGTTCTTACAGTGGAGGTATGTGTGTGACAATAACTTTCCTAATTCAGTTGAATTCATTTTTTTTATTTTTCAATTAATATTACGGGTGACAACTATGTTTCTTTTTTTTTTAATTAGGGATCTTTAAAACCCATTCGAAGCCGGGCCACTAGTATCTACTTATAATATTTCCTAATCTATAATTACCTATTTATGAATTCATATCTCATCAGGCGCGTCACTCAGAAGGTGTTCCCATCACGTACAGCATCAACGAAACAACCATGACGGTACACCCGACCTTGGAAAATGTCAAGGATACAGCATTCATCCTGAACCCCACCACAGGAGTCCTCACGTTGAACATGCAGCCAATAGCCTCTATGCATGGCATGTTTGAGTTCGAAGTAGTTGCTACGGATCCATGTAAGTCACTATTTGACATTTTATGTTAACTTTTTTGAGGAGCTTAATAGCGTCGCGGTGTCACATTCTAAGAAACACGCAAGTTAAGCAAAGTCGACACTAGCGAGTGTTTGGATGGACCGTTATCTATTCTTGTATCATAATGTGGTTTGGAAACATTGGCCTCCGCCAATCTGCATTGGAGCATCGTGGCAGAGTACGCTCTAATTCTCTTCGATTGAAGGGAGACGTATCCCTGCAGTGGAATGATTTATGGGTTGAAATGATGATGATTAAACATAAAACAAGGTGATACCAATTGCAGCTATGGCGAATGGTACAGCTGAGGTGAAGGTATACCTGATATCGTCGCAGAACAGAGTTTACTTTACCTTCGTGAATACTCTACAGGCGATCGAGGAGCATGCAAATTTCGTAAGTCTCAGTACTATACCTATCAATGAGGGTCAAATTTTCTATATAGCTGATAAAAGAAATTAAATCAGATCAAGATGCAGATCTATGTAAATAAATAGTATAAATCATTAAGATTACATATTTGATGGAATACAGTTAACTTATTTAAATTAATATTATTTTGAATATAAGTAATAAAAGTGGAGTTGTTACGATGGTTGTTACATGTGATTCTATTTTGTTTATTAAAATGATTGAAAATTAAAATACCTATATTGATAGTCACTTTCATAAATTGAATTAAGTCCACAACAGAAGAGTAGGGTCAGAAAAATAAAGGGCGGGCAAAATCGCGGAGCAAAATCGCGGTCTGTAAAAATTTTCTGGGCTTCTGTCAACAATGAGCACCCACATAATCGCTTGACTGGTAAATCTATAAATTAATAGCTTTTAGAATTATTTAATTTTACTTATGTCCAGTCGACCTCTTGTGATGATGATGAAGAATTTTGTTTATATAGATTGCCCAAACATTCAGCTACGGCTTTAATATGACATGTCACATCGACGACGTGGTGCCATCTAGCATCAACGGCGTAGCGCAAGACGACCGCACCGAGGTGCACGCGCATTTCATAAGAGACAACGTGCCGGTGCCTGCCGAGGAGATCGAAGAGTGAGTATCTCAGGAAAAAAAGATACATCCTTGGAGCTGAATGAGTGGAACCTAGGAAGATTCCAGGGTATGCTGAGCCAGCCTTCATCTAAGGCAACCAAAATGGTGTAGCTATAATATGGTTGTGCATCTGTGTGTCATAATGTTTGTAATTTAGGGTACGACAGGATTCACATGCATCTTCGAGATAAAATTCCTTAATAAATAGATTTAAATTATAGGTTCCTTTGAGTAACCTTTAAAGGGGTGGCTAATGATTCGGCTCGCAATATCCGAGGGACCAATAAATTTACAGCTCCTTTACACGATAAGTCATCAATGCTCGATAAGATGGCTAAACCCTTAAAGAATGGAAGTGGTTGAAAAGGTGGGTTATAGAGATTAAAAATAAAAATGATATTTTTTGCCGCAGCCGGATTCCTCTAGAAATATAAACAATAACTACATAGAAAGTAGACATTATCAAACAATTTATTTTCTCATTGTTTTATACAGTCTCCGGGAAGACACCACCTTACTGCGTTTGATCCAAACAACCCTGAACACCCAGCTGCTGGTGCTCCTAGACTTCACGACCCCCATCAGCCCCGAGCCCAGCGACCCCAGCCTCACCACCATATACGTGTTGGCAGGCCTCTCTGGTTTACTCGCTTTCATGTGCATAATTTTACTTATCACATTCTTTGTTAGGACCAGAGCGTGAGTATCATACTAATATTATAAATGTAGTTTGTTATTCCTTCACGGCTTGACTAAGCAGCCGACCATTGTGAAAGTTTGTATACATATTGTCAGGGGTACAGAGCCCAACATAGGCTACTTTTTATCCCGTGAAAGTATGTCATACCAATGGGAAAATATTTTTTAGGTGGCGCTGCAATTGCGATGTCGGCCAACAGATGGCGCAACAAGTCGCGCTATGGGTGGTTTTGTTGTCAAACGAGATCTATGGCATAAAATTAACCATGAGCGAAGCCGCGGGGAAAAGCTTGTTATCGATATTTTTTTATTAGACTGAAAACCCCAAATACCAGCAATGATCCAACTTATCAGCAGCGTGATGAATTTTAAAAAATAACTTATTTGCTATTTAAATTTTTTCAAGTGAATATATCTGTACCTAGAAATGTTTATTGTTTGGTATTACTGATCTTCATAAGTGGCGGTAATTACTTTCCATCAAGTGGGGGCCACTTGATGGCTTGCTTGTTTGCCTGCGCTTTGATAAAAAAACTGTAGGTTCGGAGTGTTGTAATGTTGTGTCTAAGGCGTGCACTTGCACATTGTTTTAGTGTGCGTGACCAAATTCACGACTGATCCCGAGGTTACGCACACTAAAATAATGTACATGTGCACGTTACAACATTCATAGCCAAACGGACTTCGTGAACAAGAGCACATTTTTTATGTTTTCAAATATTTTTCAGTCTGAATAAGCGTCTCCAAGCATTGTCAATGACGAAGTACGGCTCCGTGGACTCCGGGCTGAACCGCGCCGGATTCGCGCCAGGCACCAACCAACACGCCACGGGCACACACCCCTTGTGGAATGAGACAATCAACGCTCCTGACTTTGATGCTGTCAGGTACCTGCTTTATAAATAAATAAAATCATTTATTTTGCAAGTAGATCCTACAGGAAATACTAATTTTTATCCTACCAGCACTTCGACATATACCTACCTTACTACTTAGTCGCCAACAAGGCAGCGCTGACGCTTGCGCTGACGTTTAACGGAGTTCGTACTGACACTTATTACTTAGTGCATAACGAAATCGATTTTTAATAGTTTTATAAGCTATGAGTCGCGTTGTTGGCGCATACTTTGTCTTTCAATTATATATTTTTTATTGTTTAGCTATTTGGCTAACGCATTTTTTCCGTTTATTCCCAGTTGCCCCCGCGAAATTTGCCACCGGTGGCAACTGGGTGGACGAGAATTCGTTTTTAAAAGTCGTCTCAAAATTATATCTATACCAATATTAAAAAGAGGAAAGATTTGATTGTTTGTTTGTTCGTTTGAATTGAATAGGCGCCGAAACTACTGGACCGATTTAAAAAATTCTTTCACCAGTAGAAAACTACATTATCAGGGAGTGACATAAGCTATAACTTTTCCCGAAATTCAATGTGGTTCCCACGGGAACGGGTCTTCAACGGCAAAAAAGCTAGTATCTTATAAAAAACAACTAATAGCTAGTTTCTAAAACGCATTTTTAAAATTAATATCACCTTAAACTATAGCTGTCACTGTCGAACTAAAGGAGAAAAGAGATAGCTTGAGACTTAATGTGGAGTTAAAATTAAAATGCGTTTATTTATTTTTATTCAGTCTATTTAGTTAACGTATTTTTCTCTATAATATATGAGCTTAGAAAAACAACTTTAGTAACTTAGTCTTGAGCTAGCCGCTCTAAATGTAGGTTATTACTTTCAATGTTTCAGCGACGTGTCAGATAACTCTGATCTCCTCGGTGTCGAAGACTTGGTGCAGTTCAATGACGATTACTTCCCTGGCGACGTCAACTCGTTAGATGAAATCGTGCCTAAACCAGTAAATATTTTACTATTTCTTAAATTTTTGAATACCAGACGCAATGTATTTTTATACGCAATGTATGCTTATAAATAGGCCAAAGAGGCTTCAATCACAGAATTCATAATAGTACTAACGTACAGAATGGCCACTCCCCGCCCCGCACCAAAACGGACGACCCCTCCCCTCCCGCAGCATTCGCCCACGACGAGTGGGGTACTGGGTACTTGAAAAGCACGGTGGTCACGCTCACGCGTTGCACGCACACACATGCGCGCAGTGTGTGCAGACGTTCTTCTGTGCATGTAATAGTAGTAGGTGATTATAACGAGACGTTTGTATGGAGTGTCTGGGGTGTGCTTCAGTGTAAAAGCTCCGTTTCATTTGCTAAACTAAAATTTGAAAAACTTCGAATATAGAGAGCTACAAAACTGGTCAAGTCACTGAAAAACATGAGCTATGAACAACGATTAAAAGAACTTAATCTCACGTCCTTGGAATGTCGTAGACAAAGAGGTAGCTTGATTGAGACATTCAAGATATTAACAGGTTACTATGATGTTCCGGATCTACAGAGTATCTTCCGACCAAATGACAACAATCACTTGAGAGGTCACTCATTAAAGTTATGTCGCATACCAGCAAGGAGAAATCCTCTTCAGCATTTTATAACCAATCAAGTGATTACAGAATGGAACCAACTTCCGGAGAATGTTGTTGGTGCACCATCAGTAAACAGCTTTAAAAATCGTCTCGACAAAATCTCCAAGCATCAAGATGCACACGCATCAGCTTTGTAAGCTGCTAGTGTGTTGAAGAACATAATAATAATAATAATAATATATTCTGGCACATTCTGGGTGCATTCAGCTTATCAGTAATTTAAGAGCCAGGTCACAGTTAGATAACTTATCCAACATGCCTACCACCTTTTTTACTAAAACTTCTTTCACCATACCATTTTTTCATTTTATTAAATTCGTCAAATATCATATCATCAAGACCAGATTCATCAAACTAAAATTATTTCTCTTTACAGTCACGTGACACGGTGGCAACTCATGGAAATCAATTTGGTTTCAACAGCAGTCCATTCAGCACAGGATTCTCCAAATCTAACTTTGGAAAATAATATTAATCAGATAATAAAGCATTGAAAATAAAAAAATTACATACTGTAGAATGTAAATGACGTTGTTTTTGAAACATTTGAAAAAATTATTAGATATTAAGACTAATAAAATGTAAATAAAACTTGTATTATATAATTTATTATGACATTACAATAAAAACTTGTTTTATATTATTGTTTAATAAAAATAATTTGTGTAAAATGAGAACTGATAAAGCATTCTTTATCCCATCCTTAATAAATAAAAATTGCCAGTATATCGCCTATGTCCAGCAGTGGACTTCTTGTGGCCGAGACAGATGGATAGTAGTGGAACAGATAATAAAATATACAGCAATAGTTGATACTAATAATATGTTTCTCAGTAGTTGCATCTGTAATTCTTGCCCTACATGTCAAATCAATATGACCCAACGCCTATTTGAATCTGAATAGGTATCTCAATGTGAAAAAGTCAGTCTGCATTTTGCAGCAACTTCTCACTAGTTCAATTTCATCAGTACAATCGTCAAAGTAGTGAGAATTTTTGTTCTCATAAGTTCGACCATAGAACTACTGAACAAACAGAAATATTGTTTGATAGACCATTATTTAAGGACTTATTTATAGGCTATACTGTTCACCACACAGCGGAAGCAGGGGAAGCTTATGCCTCCCCTGGTATACACCAGGGGAGGCATACGCTTCCTCAGGCATACGCCTGGCATAGGCCAGAGGGCACGCTAACACAGAATAGAGACATAATATTCTGTACATAATTTTTCTTAAGTGTCAGCAATAAAGGCTATTCATATTCATAAGCTTTACATCACTCACGCTATGATAATCAAAAGCGGGGGAGAGGTTCAGCTAGTAAGAATATATAAATAAAGATATATCCTGAACTTTGTTTTATTAAATGTATTTCCTTAAATATACAAATGCGTTTGGTGCATAACTTCAATCATTTTTCACAATCATAACCTAACTTAAACATAAATTGACATCACACGTATATCCCTACCCATAACAGTAAGAATAAAATGCCGAAACCAGAAAATAACGCGGCTACCAACGAAAGCAGTAATTCTTTGAATAAATCCCTGGATACCTTGGTGCTTGTAACTTCATAAACAAAGAACCAGGCAGTAAAGAATATCCCAATGCCCAGCAACAGAAGAGTTAGATGCGGGAATACCGCCGGGTTTATTGGAGAGGCATACCGGACCATGGACTCGATTTCCAACTGAAATAATTAACATAAATTATATACTAAACTGTAAATAGAGTAGACATTGAGATAACTCGTGCAAAATACAATACTTACACCCATTTTAATTGATAGATACTTATAGAAAAAATACACAAAATTGCCGAAACGACTTTGATTTGATGACTGACAGAACTTGACAGAAGCCTCACGTACAGTACACGTCACATAATCATATCACCTCACGTCAGTGACAAAATATGACAGTCGTCAGTTGTCCAACGGTCCAACCAACCAATGAGATTGTAACATTTGTGACTTACCTGCCCGAAACTTGTAATGTTTGTGAATACTTGCGACAATTATTTTACTATTTATACAATTATTGCCAGAGAAGCTTTATCAAAATAAAAAACTACGAAATTGACCACTTGCGTTTACATTCTATTCATGATTCAGCTTGACTTAAATATTTTCTAGATCGTAGTCAAAAGCTTTTTAGAATGGCAGAAATATTTTTTAAAAATATGATTAATTATTGCCACAACAAAAATAAAAAGAAAACTGTTATCTGTCAAACTAACCATTTTGTTTATTATGCCAGCTATGATAGATAGAAAGACAGCCAGGCAGCCAGCTGATTATTCATGTCATTTCGCATTTTTAACAATTTGATCACAAATTGATAATTGTTAAACCAAATTACCAATTTTATTGCATACCCATAATTTAGTAATGTAATAATGTCTTTCAAATATATAACATAAATAAAACGATGTGAAGTTTTATAGAAAAGAAGAAAATGTCTTCGTTTTTTGTAATGTCAGTGGACAAATCCGGGGCACAAAAAATTAATGTGATGCAGTGCCCGGTCACAAAAGATGCCAAACCAGTGATACCCAAGGAGAAGGTAATGTCGTACGAGGAGAAGTCAGTGGGGCGGACTTCGTTCTTCAAATGCGAGGCGTGTCCATACATGGCCCTCGCTGAGGACGACATCAAATTCCATCTTTTCACAGCTCACCCCGAGCTGGCGCGGTCCAACGGTCTTGCCGACAATATCCGCATCCCATGCCCTGGCTGCACAGGAGTATTCGACGCGGAGGAATCCTTGAGGACCCATCTACGTAGTCATCACAAAATGGGGCTCAGAGATGTCAAGAAAATGGTAAAAAGTCTCATACAAATAGCTTTAAAGAACGCCAAATTGAAAAAGGAGAGTACAGACAGTGGTGTCATGGCCGCTGCACCTGCACTCCCAAAGATGGAGGACGATAAGATTCCACCAATTATTGAGATAGTTCCTGACATCGTTCATGGTAACAATGACCTTCCTAAGGGAGTAGCGTACATCTCTGTTGACGAACTTAACAAAATGAGTACTCCTAACTTTGAAAAAATTGATGCAAAAGAAATTATACAAGAAGCTAGTATAAATATTGTATATGCTAATGACATTCCTACAACTATAAATGTTAGTGACCCAGGAAAATCTTGCACTCGTAATGTAATACAAGTATCTAATGTTACACCAGACTTGATATCTTCTACCCAACCTCATAATATATCTGAAGTAAAATTGTTATCGCCATCAAAAGAAAATTTAGAAACATCACAGACATCTGAATCCTTAGCTAAAATAGATAAAAATGAAAAGAAGAAAATGCTAGAAAAGAAATTAGGAATATTATGCTCTGTTGGTGGATGTCTTATACGTTTGAAGAATGAAAATGTACTGGCATACCATAGAAACTGCCATCAGAATGGTAACTTAGTCTGTCCAGAGTGTGACAAAATATTTGATGCCATAGAGGTACTCCACACTCACCTCTGGAAAGTGCACTCAGTAGACATGGAGATGCCTACATGTGAAGTGTGTGGGTTCAAAACATATAGAAGATACCGTCTAATCAATTTACATATGAAATGTCACGACAAAAATAGCCCTTTCAAGCATCCATGTGAGTTTATTACTTTTTGTTTTATTAGGACATTCATAAATTAGATCAAATTTTCATAATTTTTTTGCTATTTCCCTTTTTACTATCGTCAGCTTTCTTCGACCCACTGCTGGGTATAAGCCTCCTTTCGTCTATGCTATCCTTCTCTACCCTGAGGCATCTCAATCACATTTTTTTTTCTTTTTTTAAATAGTTAACTGAATTTTAGCTATAATATTTTTTTACAGGTCCTATATGCTCAAAAACATTTAAAAATAGCAGCCAGTTATCCAAACATAAGCTTATACATAAGAAGGATGTACATGTACAATGTACCATATGCCAGCACTTATTCACCAGTGAGAAGAGGATGTTGAAGCATGTGGCCACCGTTCACGAGAAAGTGAAACCGTTCAAGTGTTCCCAATGTAATTACACAGCGGCAAGAAACGTTGAATTGAAATTGCATTTACGTTCACACACAGGTATTTATATTTTTTTTAAAACTGTGTTCTTGTTGGTGTAGTAGCCTCTATTTTCCTCTGTCTCTTTCACCTCTATTAGATTTGTAATCTTTATCTCCCTCTATAAGTATTTATCTTAATGGTACAATATGCACAAAAACATTTTGTATTTAATGATACTTTCAACTCATTCTGACATTATCTAATTTAGGAAAGAAAAAAAGAACTTCAGACTTCAGAGAATGTACAATTTAAAATGCGTCTTTTCAACTCACTTATTGTAATAGAAAACAATTAAATATGAGTACTATAACATTATGCTGTAAGCAGTTTCAAGCATAATGTTGTTTTTGAAATTTCAAATACGTAAGACAATATTAATCGATAACCGACAAAAATTTCTGATTACAGGTGATAAACCGTATTCTTGTAACAAATGCAACTACAAATCAGCTGACCACAACGCAATGCGGCGTCACAAGAAGCTTCACTCAAAGGAGGACGTATATAAATGTAAATATTGTCCATACTCCGCCATCCAATCCACTGCGTTTGCATCACACATGATCTCCAAGCACCCTAACGTGAGTTCTGACGACATACACAGATGTCCATATTGCCGTTTCACATCTGTGCGCAAAGAGAAATACATGGTTCACTTAACTACGCACACTGATAAAGAGGAAATCCAGCTTCTAATGTCTATGGCAAAGAATACGGCTAAAAAACCCACTTGGAATATTGCTAATGGTACAGCTGAGAAAGGCAGTGCGGACACAATGCCTTGTGAAGAGAACAAAGAATCTAGTCTGAAAACTGTTAACAGTATACCTATTGAGGTGTACGACTGTGACAGTTTGTCTGAAACTTTACCTCAGAATTACACAAAGAATTATTGTACACCACCACCAACTAATGACCGTGAAACCTATCCATTGTTATCAGAAACCTTTTTCACTAAAGTTAAGGATATGAGTAAAGAGGACAATAATTCTGACTGTGTTATCTCCGAGAGTTCTAACGACACTATGATGGAGAGACATCAATTCCAACCCCAACTACCTTTACAGATCACTTATGACAATGGTCAACCGAATTTGCACGGATTTCTAAGCACCTCTGTCTCTATAGAACAGAATTTATTACAAAATAATAACATGGTATCGATACCATCTAGCCACGCTTCGAGGGTAGATAATATAGGAAATAACATAATGAGCAACTTCCCAATCAGGCTTCCTCCTATTCAGCCAATGTCCGTAGGCCATACTATGCTCAAATCAGTGGACAAAATATCCCTTCCAATGATCAAAGTTACTGGTCCTATTATTAAAGCAACGCAAATTCTTCCCGTTCCGTCATCAAGCAACTCTCCTGTAAACATTACCAACGATCCTGAAGGTGCGCCGAAGAAGAAAGCTAAAATATCTGTAAAAAGTAACTTAATTCTAAAAGGTCCCGATGAACAGAATATGTTTCATTCACAACAAAAGATGGCGTTTAAAAGGTTAGAAAACCACGAAAGATTCGGCCTGGTTAACCCGGTGACATTTAACAACTTAATAACTACGCAATTTATGCAGCTGCAACCTGAGCCAGCTCTCAGCGAGTCACCCAGCAACATAATCCCTTACCCGCAGGAGACGATGATGGGCGACTCTGCTACGACGCCCGTAGACAATGATATGAACGACGAAAACGAATCTCAAATATTCTCATTCAATGCACATCAACAGATGAACGTCAGTTCTATGACGATGCTACCCCCGCCGAAGATTCAGAGCGGCGATCCGAGCTACATAAAACTAGAGACTACTATCAAACAGAACACACAGTCGCCGAGTCTTGAAAGGATGTCCAACGCAAACATTCTGAACAACCAAGCGATAAGCAGGGAGTATAAAGCATCCCCGCCTTTAGAGGACATACACAAAAATATTAGTAACATAAAGAATGAAGTAAAATCTGACGCTTTTTACAATATAGCACTTAATAACAGAGCAACTAATCCACCTCTAATAGATCAGTATGTAATAGATAACATAATAGGAGAACAGTATTCCGGTCACTTAGACTTAGCCGCGGTGGTGATGCCCGAAGTGACAGATGACCAGCAAAACGACGTTATAGAAATTGACGATAATTCAGATGACAACAAGCTCCTGCCGCGGTTTGACATCAATTTTCCTTTAGAGTCTTTATATCTGATGCACAATGACTTCCATTTCTTAGAGAACGAAATACCATCTAACACCATACCCACGGAAGTGGCTGTTAATGAATTAAATAGAATGGTGACGGAGGTTCCAATAATAAATCAGAAAGAAGACTTGGACGCGGGACCTTCCGAATGCTCAAGTAATGACTTCCCAAACTTTATTCAAGGCAAAAAAGACCCTATGATGAACACCTCGGTGAGAGTTCGCCCTAATAAGATCAATGTAAAAAATATAGAGCTAATGAAAAATTAATTTAATTTGTTGTTTGTTTAAAATGTTAATTTATATTGTAAGTGTAATAATCAAAAGACTGTTATTAGATATAAAGTAATTTAATATAACGTTGAAATTTATATTGTTTCAATTATTTGCACTTTTCATACACAGCTATAAAATCTTTACTGTCTCTCACTTCCTGCCACTTATATAGTCGCCATTGCTCACTGACGTTTCCAAATGGTTTTGGATCTGTGTGGACACCTTTCCCATCGCCTGGACCAATAATAATCATCACATTTCCCATAAAATATTTGTTATATTCATTGAAAGCTTCTCTATTGTTGAAATAGCAATATAATAAGGCCGTTTCGACTCCATCTTTCAAGATATTGATTATATCCTTGTCTAACTTAGGCTGAGTGAGTAAGAGAGGTATAAAAGTGGGCGGGGCATATTTGCACTTCCACCACGTGCCGTCGACTTCGATTCCAGACACAGAAAAACCTAAAACAAAATTAGGTAATCATCATAAATAGAGAATAAGTGGGAGAGAAATTTCACATGATTATTTCTAAAGGGATTGTAAAGCTTAGTACAGAGTTCGATAAGACTCAAGTAAATAAAAAAACTATTACAACAAAAGGATGGTAGATAGTATCTTTCCACCACCATCTCTTTTGAAAGTAATATGTATCTTTTTAATTTCCTTTATCCGCTAACTTCTAAACATAGCAATGGTTTTTCAATTGCAATTCTCACCATGAAAAATATATTTTTTTTTGATGGGAATTCTATATACCGATTGATTTTGGTACTATTACAACTTACCTATAGCTTTTCCAATTATCCACTCAAGCAGACCACTGCCGCAGCCTATGCTTAACACACTCTTACACTGAAGCTCAACCAAGCACTGTTTCATAAATTCTAAATTTTCCTCAGAAGGAAACACCCATAACACTTTGTTCCTCTCTGGGTGATTGTGGTATTTATTTACTATTTCTTTCCATTTATTCTCCTTATACAACTCTACTATTTTATTTACCATAACATTTTCAAAATTCATTGTTTTTTAATTACTTAAGTTTATTTCGTCAGTACATATATTATTTTATAATATTGTTATAAGTAGTTCAATGAGCATGCGGATGTGCTCCGTTATTCCGTGTCATTGACAGTGAACTAATGCCAGCCAGTTAGTTACTCCCTGATAATTTAGTACATACTACAGACAGCTCGTACAGTGATTGATAAATCAGGGCTGTATTTAGAATAGTTCGCAAGTATTTGACCTCGAAAATTATCATTGCCTTCCCAACTACAACGAGGAAGTTAATAGGGAAAGATGGGAGAAAGGAGAAAAGGCAGAAGTTGAACTTTAAAATCTCTCACTCACCGTACGAAACGCATTGCTGCTTTACGGCAATATTCTGTGAGAGGGTCTACTTCTCACAATTTTTTTAAATAAACATACTGGGACGTCTGTTGCTGACGATTTTTGCTTTTGACCGCACAGCACCACATTACCAATTTACATTATAACGTAAGGTATTTTTAATTTACATTTCATGAACTGCCAATCAAATTAATTTCGAGTTAACAACTTCTGAATACATCCCAGACTTATACCCATCAGTGTTTTAATAATTATTGGCAATTGGCCAGAAAATAAGTTGTATATATTTAGTAGTATGTAGGTACTGAATTATATAATACTAGCTGACCCGGCGAACTTCGTATCGCCTAAAGAACCTTCATGCTGAATTTCATTCGAATAACTTCAAAACGGCAAAGTTTCATACTAACTTTGCACCCCCGTTTAACCCCCTAGAGGATAATTTTTGAGAAAAATATTTTACTCGTGTTTCATGCCTTTCAATAAAGAACCTTAATGCTGAATTTCATTTAAATAACTTCAAAAACGGCAAAGTTTCATACTAAATTTGCGCCCCCGTTTAACCCCCTAAGGGATGATTTTTGAGAAAAATATTTTACTCGTGTTTCATGCCTTTTAATATAGAACCTTCATGCTGAATTTCATTCGAATAACTACAAAAACGGCAATGTTTCATACTAACTTTGCACCCCCGTTTAACCCCCTAAGGGATAATTTTTGAGAAAAATGTTTTACTCTTGTTTCATGCCTTTCAATAAAGAACCTTAATGCTGTATTTCATTTGAATAACTTCAAAAATGGCAAAGTTTCATACTAACTTTGCACCCCCGTTTAACCCCCTAAGGGATAATTTTTGAGAAAAATATTTTACTCGTGTTTCATGCCTTTCAATAAAGAACCTTCATGCTGAAATTCATTCGAATAATTTAAAAAACGGCAAAGTTTCATACTATCTTTGCACCCCCGTTTAACCCCCTAAGAGATGAATTTTGAAAAAAATATTTTACTTATGTTTTATGCTTTTCAGTAAAGAACCTTCATGCTGAATTTCATTAGTGTAACTTCAAAAACGGCAAAGTTTCATACTAACTTTGCACCCCCGTTTTACCCCCTTAGGGGATGAATTTCCAAAAATCCTTTCTTAGTGAGCACCTACGCCCCAAAAGGAACCCCCACGCAAAATTTGAGACTCCTGGTACTTGTAGTTTCGGAGATTTCGTGATGAATCAGTCAGTGATTTTCTCTTTTATATATATAGATTAACGCGTCATCGTACTCATCGTCGAAGACAGGTGTATCAAATCCAAAGGGGAAAAGAAATCCAAACCAACAATAAGATTAAAATTCATTTTATTGGTATCAAATTGCTTAAATTTTACAAACAATTATTTTTTATAAAATATTAGTAAAATACACAAATCGATAACAAAATAATGTAAAATTTGAAATTGAAAAATGAGAAATTACGCATAAGCGTCGCATTGAGGCCATCACGCCTCGCTCTAAACTCGCGTACGTGATATGAAGTCTTATTTACTTATAAAGTTAGCATGTTTTACAGTCACCGTCGGATATAATCGACAAGCGACATGCTCTGTACGCGAACGTCGGAAATAGTCGACAACGTCAACAAAATAATTATCGATGAGATTTCAAATTTATTTTTTAGAGTAATCTGAATGGCTTATAATATGCAGTTTCCCGCGTGTTATAGTGAACAAACGAAATGGCCAAATAGTTGCCTCCATTTATTAAAACTTTAATTACGTTAATGCGGGTCTATTCTCGTAATAAAAACAATTGAAATCCAGTCTAAATCCCAAGTGCTATCTTGCTCATACAAATGTTAAATTTGGACAGGCCCCGTGGTCGAGTGGCTATCAATGGTCACTTTATCTCGAGGGCCGCGGGTTCGAATACTGCGCAAGGCAAACATTTGTGTGCATGAACATGTCTGTTTGCCTTGCTCTGGGTGTTTTCTATGTATAATAAGTATTTATTTACAAAAAAAAGTATTTATATATATTTATCAGCAATCTAGTACCCATAGTACATACAAGCTTAATTGCTTAATTTGGGGCTAGATGGTGTTGTGTGATTCGTCCAAAAAAAGGAGCTAGATAGCGCTTGACACTGAGACTAGATTTTAACTGGTTTTCTTACGAGAATAAAAGACCTTTGGTTAACGTACAGCACACGATGCAGTCGATTCAATAATGACATAGAGTTTAACGGTTTTTATGTCATGCCAGATTTAAAAAAATTACAATTTCTTTAGTTAAAACTTTTAACAATAAAATATTTCACTTGTATGCACAAGTTGGTAGGGTTTATATAATATTAACGCGTCATCAAACGCGTCGCTTCACGCGGTTGAGCTAATTGAATCCCAAAGCGTTACATAATTACATCAACTTAAAATAACTTGAGATCAACGTACGGTAGAGATCATGATCTTCAGTCGACAATACACACTACAATTATTAAAATACTTCTACAGACTCAGTATTCAAGTACATTACTCTTTTATCACATACAACTTTTTGGCAGAAGAAGCTAAAGCTTGATCCAAAACTTTACCAATGGCATCTTGAATGTGAGCAACTTTTAGTGTCGGTGCAAACGGGCAACCGACCACAGTCACATAGTTCAAGATGTTTTTTTTATTTCATCGTGGCGATTTCTCGCGATATTATATTTATTTCCATTAAAGTCACTAAAGTATACGGCTTCAACTTTTAACTTAAACGATCAAAGTTGAACATCAAACACATCCACTAAATATTGACAAGATTCAGAAACATTATTCAGTGCATCATATAACGTCTATTTATAATAATAAAAAAATTATAAGCTCTCCATATGTATTTCATTTTCGAAGCAAACATATTTTATTTTAATATAAAAAAATCACACCGTGCTTCATAAGCGTAAAGATGAGATCAAATATTTAATATAAGTTAATAAAATTTTGGTCCTTTGAGCCGGATATTCGTTTCGGAGAATCGATAGAGCATAACAACGTTTCTAAATCTCTCACAGAAAACATCGACAACTCGAAAAAAATAATGATAACCTAAAGTTACTCTAAACTATTCGTCTTGGACGCACTTATACACTAAATGTTAGAAAACTTACTGACTGATTGATATATCTTAAACGAAACCCAATATTTCCATCCCCTATCGCTTTAAGGTGGTCTCACACCTGTGTTATGAAGCGTTATTTATTTAACAAAACATTCAGTGACATTAAAACAGTTTTATTTTCTGCTCCCACACTGAATGTTACATTTTGTTCAATAATGTTTTATAACACCGGCGTGGGAGTACCTCTAGACGACTTGCTATGCTTAGATATAATATAGTGCGGCCCTAGCAATTAATATCGCACACAAAACTACACAGAATACGGTAGAAATTTCTGGCACAATTTATTTACTGACGTAAAAAATTATATTTATAAATATATATATCGCAGTTGGCAGAAATAAGAAAATCTAGACCTTCGAGAAGGTAAATCGTGAGGTCACAAATTACATTCATTCTTTTTTGATTTATCAAAATCTATGTTTAGTTAAATGTATGTACCTACCTATATACGAAGTTACTCTAATTGTAAAATGTTCTAGATAAATTGATTATCTTTATGATAACCTTTATCTAGGTGTTAAGTCAGTCGTTGAAGTTACACACATTAATATTGCACATGGCTGAGTTCAACATATTTTATTTTTAATTTACATTAATAACTTTCCCTGTACATTTTGCTTCTGTTATTATAAATCCTCAAATGGTACAGATGTTCTGTTTCACGAAGTCCATTTAGCTACAAATGTACACTTACAACAGAAAGGCGTGTACATGCACGTTGAGTGTGCGTAACCGAGATTACAAGCGCTCCCGAGGTTACGCACACTAAAACAATGAGCATGTGCACATTACAACATTCATAGGCGAACGGACTTCGTGAAATAGAATTATATAATGTTAGTGATCCGTCACAGTTCACACTGATCCATACCTCTTAGTATTTTAAGAAAGCCCAGCTCGTGTTCGGCTCATTATGTCCCCCTTCCTCCTACTCTTCTCCGCAAATCTATCACACTTTCTCAGTCTTTCTATTCCAATAAGTTCTTCCACAACTAACTTCGTTTTATCACATTTTTTTACCCCAAACTCTTAACTAGTTAGATAGGTTGATCTCAGCCTTATACAATTATTAAATGTCTGCACAATCCGTTAACATTTTAGAATAGAATAAATCTGTTGAATGAAATCGATTATATTTACTATATACAGTGGTTCCTAACTTTTTCAATATTGTTACCCCTATGACCTATTAGGCAAACCGATTTTACCCCGACCTTACAATGTTATCATTACAAACAATACTAGCAAATACAAATATCTTTATTAATCACAAATTGGACAACCGTCTGACAATTTTCCTGCGATCGAGATAGCGCGATGCGACGGCAGCTAGAAAAAAATGCTGCGTGGCGATCTATAATTTTATTAGACATTATGTCTTAATTATTAGGTTCTTCGTTACCCCCACAAAAAAGCAGATTTACGCCCGCGGGGTGGGGTAATTACCCCCAGTTTCGGAACCACGGTACTAGAAGATTTGAATATTATTCAATTTTATTGACAGGTCAACAGGTCACAGACAAAATCCGAAAAAAAAAGTGAAATCGGTTATATACAATTTTATTATATAACTATCCATTCCAAATGAGTACCCCCTCGTACCAATTTTACGTGGAATGGATAGTACAAATATAAATCGATTTCACCCCACAGCCTACTCCCATTCCAAGTATTCGCAGACTGTTAAAGAATATTTTATTCCTATTGTACTAGTGTGTAAAATATAATATATACGTTGATAATATACCTGTCTACAATGCATAGCCACCAATCTCAGCCTTCAGTTCAATGATAATCTGAAAAGATGTTTTATTTATTTATTCATTGCAAATACATGTACAAAAATAGTAATAGTTTATCTTCCGAAGGCCACTCACCAGACTTCATCTTCCTCCTCCAGTGCACTCTGCCTTCGTCGTCCGCCGCGCCCTCTATCTCCGTCTTCTCGTACAAAATCTTCTTATACAACTCCACGTCTTTGGGCGGCGCGCCCACATCCAAATTATTCAAACTGGTCTTTAGATTTAGCTCCCTAATTTTATCCTCATTTATGGGTGGTAGGGCACTATGGCTCATATTAGCCTTTCTTATTTTATGTATGTACTCGCTTTCCTGTTCTGTTTTCCTCTCTCCCTTAGCAACTATCACACTCTGCCGTGCATTATTAGCTTCTAATATGAATGATTTATCAATTACGTCTTTTTTTTCGTCTGTAGATTCTTGGTTATTCTGACTAACGTTTTCATTGACCTCCATATGCTTTTGTATCGCCTGAAATTATATTAAATTCTTAATCAAAATATATGTTTTTATTTTGACTTATTTGGTCATCAATGTGAACGGACGTATTTATAAAGATTTATAAAATTAAATAATCGCGCATAAAATTCGCGGCCTACTTATACATTACTAATAATTCCGAGTCATGCGAATTTAGTTTTAGTGCATAATGTGTAGTAAAGTAACAAGACAATAACTTATCAAAATGCAAGAAGGTAGTCCCTTCAATAGGAGTGGCCTTATTCGCCGCAGTCCTCCGCCTACACCGAGCCACCAACCAATGAATGCTGGACTTGAAGTTATATCAACATCAGAGGTATCAAATTGGATGAAGACAATCGAGCAGGCCCTGACAGAGGTTTGCAACATATCCTCTGAAGGAAAGTTGAACACTGACCAAAAACTCAGGATCAACAACCTCTGTCGCAAAATCTCTCACGGGACTTCACAAATGGCTGTTCAGTACCAATCTCTTAAGGCTAAAGCTGTCAACGCACATACAATCATTGAAGCCCTCGAAGACAAACTCGATCTTTCCCAGCATCTCCATGACCTTAAGGAACAGATTAAAGAATCTGCAAAACCCAGCACAGGATCAGTGTCTTTCGCTGATATGGTGAAGAAAAGCGCTGATAAATTTATACGCCCAAGTAATTCAAGTGCTGTAGTCATTTACCCTAATGACAAACTTAAATCGAGTGAAGACACTAAAAACCTTGTCCAAAAAATTATAAACCCTGAGCAAATGAAACTACATGTGAGAGGAGTGCGAAAAACAAAGAACGGCGGGGTTATTATTAGCACAGACAGCAAGGAAGACGTGGAGAAGCTAAAGCAAATAGAGCAACTAGCAACCTCCGGCCTTACGGTTGATGAGCCTCATAAACGCAAGCCAAGGATTATAGTTATCGGTGTGCCCACAGCGATGCAGGAGGCAGATGTTCTAAAATGCATTTACCAGCAAAACTTGACAGAAAAACTACAAGATACGTCAATTGAGGCCTTTTCAAAAAATATTAGATTAAGCCATAGATCGGGGAAGAAAGACGCCGAGACCTGCAATTTTGTAATTGAAGTACCTGCACTATATCGAAAAGCCCTGATAACCCAGGAGAGAGTTTTCGTGAACTGGTCATCGTGCCCTGTCAGAGACTTCACACTTGTCACGAGATGTTTTCAATGTCAGCAATATGGACATGCGGCCAGAACATGTCGGGAGACAACCATAACATGCGGTCACTGTGGAAAACTGGGACATCCGACAAAAGAGTGCACTAAGAAAGCAGAGCCCCCGTGTTGTGCCACCTGCTTGCGCTTTAAAAAGCCTAGCAACCATAAGACTGGTGATCCTGACTGCCCAGCAAAGCTAATGGCCGAAAGGAGGTATATTAACTCCATTGATTACGAATCCGCCTAATAGTTTATTTTAGAACTTAATTCTTTCTGTTTTTTATTGTTATTACCTGTTATACCTTTTAAATTTAAATTACATAAGTTGTGTTTATTTAGTATAGCTTCTTTGACATTTTTTATGAATCATGACATACATACAGTATTCGCATCAGCAGATTGTAAACTGTGTCAATATCAATGTAAAATTTTAGAGTGTCAGCGTTTTGTGTAATATACGATATTTATTTTATTTTACCTTTTCATGTAATTCTTTTATTAATTTGTGTTTTTTCGCATTAGTTACATTTTTTTTTTTTAAGTTTTTTTCCTTAGCGATTGTTTATTGTTTTTGAAATAAGTTGAGCTTTCTATAGCCTGAAACACAGGAGTTTTTACATCCTAGCTCAGGCACCATCACATTCTATTCCTATTTTAATTATTTACTGCCTAAATTGTTTAAGTTATACAATAAGTGATTTAATAAAGATTTTATTTATTATTTATTTATTATTTATAGACACTTGTATGTCAAAATGTATTATGTAAGTTAAGCAACTACAACCCAAGTCAATACTTTGTTTTGTTTAAAAAATCTCGAGGTACTCCGTGCTTGGGAGTACGTGAAGCTGTCGGTTCCGATTGAGTCGATAGGTCGTCAAGTCACTCAAGAAAAACACTGACACCAGGGGGCTGATTCTCGTAACAAAAAACGATCCTATTTCGATTCAAACACACTCGCTGTCCCGTTCAATTCCTATTTTGTACGAGTGAGACAGCGATGGAACTTATTGCACACAAAAAAAAGAAGAATAAGTATTGATGAAGTGAACAGACCTCTTCCGACAGCGGTGGCAAGGGGTTGAGTATCTGCAGCTTGTTCTTCTCTGCGGTGAGGCAGAGGGGCAGAGACGCGGGCGCCGCGAGCTGGTTCAGCGCGCCTTCGTCGCAGTCCACGGCGCTGGCCGGCACGTAGGCAGGGTGCGTGTTGCGGATGTGGCGCTCCAGGTTGTCCTTCCGTCTGAAACGTCTACTGCACACTTTGCAACGAAACGGCTTCGAATCTGGAAATGCAAATAAGTACAATTATCAACTCAAACCAGAACTTTACTCCACTCTTTCAAAGTGACCCATATCCCAACAAGAGAATCATAGTCTGTTGATAATGACGTTAAAACTCTGAATAAGACCTCATACACACGGGATACGTCATTGACGGTTTACATTGCATACGGAATCTTGTTTTTAAGATAGATAATATAGAATATACTTTATTTGCAATACACTTACAACAGCCGAAAGAAAAATTATATTATCTTACATACTAGTGTATTAGCAACAAGGCGGCCTTATTGCTAAAAGCAATCTTTTCAAGGCAACCTTAGGGTAACGAATTATTGAAAGAGAGAAACGGGCAGGATAACCAAGACAAGAATATTTTTCACGATTCGTCAAATTATCAGTATGAACGCACCCTGACCTCAGGACTTCGTACAACACCGAGTCGAACGTCAAACTTAGTTTATTCTTTTTTAAAGCAGTTAAAAAAATGATGAGTATACCAGTATGCACGGCGGCGTGGCGGCGCATGTCCTTGTTGGAGTGGAAGGCCTGCGGGCAGCGCGGGCACTGGTGCGGGCGGCGCGACGAAGGACGCGGCCCGCGCGCGGCCACGCCGGCTATGGACACATTCAGACAAACCTTGCTTATTCATGCAAAATTAACCAGGATCCGTTAGTGCCGTGATTAGAATAGCCTGCCTGCGCGGAAAGGGTCCTCTTTCTTCCTAGTAGCGAGAAAGTGCGCGATTCCTCCCTTAGAAATATGCGGGCAGAAGAAATGTATGAAATTTCATTACTGCGGCCAACCGTTAAATATTTTTAATGATGTCATTCTGACAATGGAGAAGATAACAAGGTTACAATATTACACTTTTGAGTACGTAGAATAAAAGTTTACACCTTACACATTATTCTAGTTTTTATTTCACATTGATCGGTGCAATATTAACGAAGTTATAAGCTTGGGAAGTTTACGCAGGTTTTTTAAATCTCGTCGTCCCCGCGAACAGCGCGTGACGTCATCGCATCCATACGGCGCGTTGGGGGCGCCCGGCTCATACGTCCGTAGTACATTTTCGCGGGTAAAAGTTGCTTGCTCTAGTGCGCTTTGGTGTTTTTTTTGATTTTAAATAATGCTGATTAATTATGTAGTGTATTTTGTATATTATTGTTTGAACTAAAATGGAAGAAGGATTTCAAAAAGGCCAATCCGACAACCTTCCCATAGTCCACGATATGATGGTGGCAGAATATTTTATAAGAAATAAAGATTTTGATGCAGCTAAAATTCGCGGAGCTAAAATGAAAAGGTAGGTAGGTACTTAGGTACCTATCATACTAATATTATAAAATGTGAAGTGTGTTTGTTTGTTTGTCCTTCTTTCACGTCGAAAGTAATAAATTTTTTTGAGGATAGTTTAAGGTCTGTAGAAGTGGAGAGTGACATGGGCTACTTTTTCCCACGGGATGAAGAGATTCCCATGGAAAATTTATTGGCATTTTGCCTTGACCATGCGGATGGAGCCGCGGGTAACAGCTAGTAAAATATAATTTATGCGAGGTATATGTATAGACCGCGCGTATGTGCTAGTAGCCCATACAGGTGACTAGGTCTAGCATTTGTGCGCGTACTATAATCACGGCTGATATCGAGGATCGATCGATCGACGATTTCATACATTTCCCATTCCCCGCGTTTTTACATTTTTTATACCTACCTACTTTCGTAATATTAAATCAAGTGTAAACAGCTGTTATAAATAAACCTAACTCAGTGGAAAAACTATACTTCATTCTGTGTTTTGTATTGTTTATAACCTGGACTCATTAGAATAGAATATAATATAGAATAGAATAGAAAATGAATGATCCTCACAATCACAACAATATGCTGACGTTTGTAGTCCCAATGGATGTGCTCTTCTGACGAGAAGATGGATATTACGGCATTTATCAATTTTTTTCTAATTTTAGGATTCTTAGGCACGTAAAAAAACCACTTTTCGGGTGTTTTTGTGGCCGTATTTTTACACTGGGGCACAATACAATATTTAGTTGATGAACTCATGATGTTTTTATTGTTTCTTATATAAAATTAACACAGAAGTTCCGCGCGCGACAGGCACATTCGGGTAAATGCTTGGAATCCCTGAGTCGCTCGCGCGGATATGGTCCTAGTGACGTCATCAACGATATCGCGCTCGCTCAGCGGCTCGACCGAAAATTGTAACTTTGCACTTATATATCTCGGTCAGTTTTGAAGATAGAAAAATAATAAAAACACAGTTATTCTCGTAATTTTTTGTAAAATTTTTTGGCATATAAAACTAAAAATGCTTTTCTTCTCCATTACAAAAACAAGCGAGTTTCGCGTTTGCGATGAATTTGTTTTTTTTTTGCCGCGAGATCGATGTTGTTGCGTGTGACGAAAACGAAATGATCACACATGAATATTATAAGTGGATGGATTTAAAAGTCCAAGTCCTATCCACTCTCCTCTCTCTTCTTTCCTCGGTGTCATATAAGCCTCGGGAATAAAGTGCGATTTCACTACTATTGACATATTAGCTTCCCAGCCTACAGCAGCTATTGAATTACACAATCAGCAAAGAAGAGCTTGGAGACACTCACTATCGTGCTTGCTAAGATGCTTTCTGTAGTTGGAGCCGTCGCGGAAGCGGCGCCCGCAGGCCGTGCAGCCATAAGGCCGTTCTTCCGTGTGTGTCAGCCCGTGCTTTCGGAGCGACGTCACGTTATTGAAAGCTTTATTGCATTCCACGCATGCATATTTTTTCTCCTCTGTAAAAAGGTAAATTAAACTCTATGTGACGATTATTCCTTATAAGATTTACAGTCAATAAAGTAACTGAGAAACATAAGCCATGTTTATAGATGGCTTAGGCTTTTATTATTAAAAGGAAGGAATAGAATATAAATAGAATTATTGACAATTTCAAATATTAGTATACTTTAGGCAGGCAATGGCTTGGTGACTCCCCCTCGGTGTCTCAGTGCTCCATGGGTAGCAGTGATCACTTATCATTAGGTGACTTTTACCAACTTCTTTAATAAAAAATTGTTTGATCAATATAAAGTTTCACTTACTAGTATGTTTGAGTTTGTGCCTCTGCAACTTAGACATTTGGAAGAAACTGTCCCCACAGACATCACAGGAGTAGGTGCGTTCATTGCGGTGCACGCGCATATGGTACTTGAAATGCGAGTGGGTTGCAAAGCTCTGTAATAATAAAACATGATCAATAGCAAGGTTAGCCAATCGATTTTTTATGCAGGCAATTCTTTTTAAAATTTAATTGCAACGGGTTATTTTTAATAGTAAGGACATAAACACACGAAAAGGGCTATTATCCAGCTGCCCAATCAATATGCTCTGGCTGTTTGCCCTGCCTAAACGATTTTCAACTGTTATTTATATTGAAACGGCCGGGACAGATTTTGGTTTCTCTTATAATTAAAATTATACAATGATAGCTGTACTCTACAATGATAAAAGGCAATAATCAATCAGGCAGAATATCAATGATTTGCAAGCCGAGCCTCTTTGAATCACTGCGGCACACATTCCTTTGTCCTTGTCAACATTTAACTGTTTATTTCTATCATTTTGTGTGCCTCTTATTTACAAATAAATGATTTATTAATCTATCCGTTGCTAAACTGCTTGCCCAAATAAAAATATAATAAAATATTTAAAAAAACATTTAAGTGATTTTTTTTACATACCTTATTACAATCTGGGCATTGGTATGGTTTAAGTTGGCCATTACAATATGCATGGTACGCGACTTGACTCCTTGCATGGAAGCGCTTCCTGCATATGGTACAGAAATAACACCTACCATTTGCATCTGAAAATTAGATATTAGTTACCTCAATTACTATTCTAAAAAGGGTCATTATTTTACATGGTAACTAATTAATTTTATTTGTTTATTATTTACCTGTTTCAACATTAATGTGAGAGGTTTCCGGTTTCTTCCTTTTACTGAAATCAATACTTATGGCAACTTTCTTCCCTTCCCGGATCAATATGTCTGGTGATAAAATACCCTGGGCTATCTCTTCCTCATAGTCTTCAGAGCTCTTCAAGCAAGCTGCACATCCGGCCTTCTCCCGCAGGAGGCAGTCCATACATTTCACATGACCACAGCTTTCCGTTACTAATCTATTATCCGTCTGGTTAACCGGCTTCTTATTGAGGCAATTCACACAAACTTGAGCATTCATAATGGCATAACAAAGCTTTGAGGTTATCCAGTCTTTGACAATTTCATACGTCACAAAATAATATTATTACACAGTGAAATTTATTGATTCTCAGGCAATATGAGTATGCAATAAAATAAATAAACAATTTTCAAAGTATATAATATTAAAACTAAAAACACTTCTGCTTTTCATTTTTTTTCTGTCAAAATCAAATCGCAAACATTTTTTTTTTTGTTTGGCAATCGGACTTCAGACGAAGATTCCATTGTGCCATCTTCAAGATGTATTTGTGTATACATAAATTCAAAGCAGCGTATCATGTGGTATCTCTCATGCTCAGTAAACAGTCTCTGAGTTAAGACGCCCCGAAGAAAGGTGATAGTAAAATTTCTTCAGAAAAGGCGGATTTTGAAGTCAACACGATATTTATTGCACTTTTAAAAGTTCCTGTAGAGCTATTCTATAAGCATTGGTTCACATACTATCAATACTATGAATCAAATGTTGAAACTCACAGAAATTTATTTTCTAATCACGAGCATAAACTGGCCTAAGACAGTGGTGGACTCTAGATCATAGTTGGCGCCGCCAGCCAAGGCATGCGTTTTGTTATTTTCTCAATTTATGTTTGAATATAAATTCTACTAATTTAGAACCCAAATAGGAATTTGTATAATTAAACTTAATGAAATTAAATAATATTTTCAAGTTAACAATAATAATTTCCAAGTAGCATAATCAAACGTTTAACCCTCTTGCCTCTAATTTCAAAACAAATATACACTGCGAAACAAAACGCAATGCAACACACGCATCATGAAGACTTTATTTATAATCTGTGACTGACACTGAGATGTCATTCAATATTTAATTTCATTTCGTACGCCTCGAAGCGTTTTTTTACGTATAATACATAGGAAATAATATTTAATTTAAATCCTCAATATGGTAAGATTTGTTAAATTTATGTTAGTTGAAAAAGTGTGATATTTCCGATTAATTACATATTTGTTGACGTATGACTTTCGTCTTTCTGTAACCTCAAAAAAAGTAATTTGTTTTCAGGATGTCTTTCTAATGATTAGGCGAAAAAAATTAACCATCTTCACAGACGCCAAGGATACAACAACTGTACTAGAATTGAAGAAAATGATTGAAGGTGAGTGAGATTTGTTCGATACGATAAAAATCTATTTTTAGTTCTAATACATTGTGGGGATGTTAGCGTAGGTTTTGTTGTCAAGCGTGGTGTTTTCATTGCATTTTTATTCGAATATGGCAAATATAAGCTCTTGTGCTTCACATATATGATTAATTACAACTTAATAGTTTGGTTTAGTGGGAAAAAAGTTCACACTTGGGTTGCATTTTTTAGGTGTTTTACATTGTTGAAAAACAGTACTATGTAATTATAATAGAAGGAACTATTACAAACGATGCACAATATAGGATAAAGGAAAGGCATGGCATTTTTTTAGCCAAGTTTAGTTAATTTTTCCTGTGCCTGTTCTGTATTGTTTTATTTAGAGACATTGACAGTCAACAGGGCCTGTACAGACAAATAGTATTCATGTTAAAACAAGGGTCAGAGAGTCTTAGGACAAGATCCACATTACACATAATAATTATTTATTTATTTATTCTCACACATACTTTTACATTATTCAAATAACTATAAGATTACTACAATAAAAAAAGTAAATGTTGAATATTACTGTTGTTATGTTTCTCATCAATGTAATGTAACTTTTTGTGCATGTACCATAAAGTGTCAGCTTTACTTCAGACAACAAAAAGTATGATTTAGAAGCTGCTTTGTATTTTCTTTTGTTACAAGCATTTATTATCTTTAGATAGTAAGATATCATTAATCTTTGTGTATGACAATAAATAACTACTAATCCACATAACAGGATATAACAAATCTATAACATATAATTAACTTGTAAATTAGTCTGTTCATTAAATATTAGAATATACAATGCTGTAATTATATTATCAAGGCCAAAGAAAGTTGTTTTTTTTCTACACAATTCACACAGCGCCACCTGGTCCCAAAGCAAGCTAGCCTTAACCTGTCTGTCTTTTGGGTACTAGATAACAAATTATAATTTTATTGTAAATAATAGTACAGTGGATTTCATTTATTACGACCTTGGTTGTAGCGACCATTTACCTATAACGACGTTAAATCTAAGTCCCTTGAATTTAAAGCATACTTTAGTACAAAATTTATGTGGCTATAGCGACTTTGGATGTAACGCCGAGTTCGGGTGTAGCGACTGTTTTTAATGAATCATTTGTAACAAATTCCTAGAAATCCCATGCAGATATTGCGACCAGAGTCGGCCGCCAAAGACACAAAGATTTTTTTCTTTCACAAACATTTCTTATCTTTTGTTTACATCCATTGCACACAGATGGTCAGCAAGTGTGGAGACCTTTACCTTTTGTTTATAGATATCAACTAAGTAGGTAGGGAAGCGTGTACGTTTCGGAGCTTTTATGGTTCAGTTACAAAGTGATATTCTGAGTAGCAACTGGGTTTAGTACTAAGTGTATGTGTCTGTATCTCCTTACCTTTGCCTGTAACGACTTCCGGATATAACGACGAAAATAGAGTGGTCCCTTCATTGTCGTTATACCCGAAATCCACTGTATGTATATGCTTATATTTTTTTTATTTTTTTTTTGTTTTGTAAATAATGTGGATGTTGTGTTGCCTTGCAGGCATCTTGAAGACGGCGCCACCGAGCCAGATGCTGTTCAACAAAGACAGTCAGCTGATGGAAGACGAGAAGACACTTGCAGAGTATGGCCTGACATCTGCCACCGCCAAAGCTCAGTGCCCGGCTCCTATTGGACTTGCATTGAGGTGACCTCTTTTTTAAAAATTTACACACAGCATTCTTGCATGCATGCTGAATGTAACTAACAATCAGTGTGGTTTTGTATAAGATATGGATCGTCATCATTATCTCAGCCCAAGTAGTCTACTGCTGGACGTAAGCATAAGATGTGAATGGTCAGCACTAATAAATTGCAAATGAAGGAGGACACAATGTTATCTATTATGTACTACTACTTGTTGTAGGTTTTATGTATTATTCTTTATTCAGAAAGGAGAATGGCGAATTTGAGGCCCTGGATCTTACTGCATACTCGTCGCCCCCCGATTTGCCAGATGTGATGAAGTCTCAGGAGACAAATGGACAGGAACAGGTTAATATTATTATTCATATAGTAACTGGTAACTTGGATTAACACATAGGGTACTTTTTATCCCGAAAAGCGATTCCTGTAGGATTTGGTCAAAAGTCTGATAGTCAATGACACTTTATAAAATAGATGGCGCTGCTGTGCATAAATTCATGCAAACGAAGTTGCGCGGGTTTCGTTAGTTTATTATGAATTAAAATTTATTGATCCAAAATTAAGCATTACAATGTTATCATTAACAACACTAGGATTGCCTGTTTTGTGTTATATTAATACATTAAAAACACCCACGTATTCAAGACTGTCACTGGAACATTTCACCTGTTTTAATTAAAACGGTTGCCAGTTTTTACATTTGATAATTTAGATAAGTTTTTGCTAAATATTGATAAATATGTTTCCACAGATGGATCAGCACTAAACGAGCGGTTCGGACGAAGCGGTACACACAACAGCATTATATCTACACGATATTGTAACAGGGGTCCGCCCGGACTCCTCACATTTACTATATTTTTTTGCATATGAGCATATTTTATGAATGATTTATCGAGGATTTGTGTTCGATTCGACATTACCGTTATGTCTACACATTTCTTTGTAGTATTTTTGTGATGCTTTATATGACGAAGTGTGGCGCTTTTGGTATTGTATTGCTCTACAGTTTTTTAACAGCAGATCGCGACGTCCACTATGTTCGGTGGGCAGCTATTTCTTATGTTCTTATTCAATTAGAAATCGTGAATACCGCGATAGATATTATCGGCAGCGTCGAACAAGCGCGCTCTCTCCGGCCACTGTGCTGGGCCGCAGTATCCTATATTTTATTTTTTAAGAGCGAAGAAAGTATTGTATCTTTTAAACCAAACTAACAAGGGCAAAGTATCTGCATCAACGTGTGACGATTGTCATCTCTGTACGCCAAAATTAATAATTGCGACTTGTCGTGGACATGTAGCATATAGTCGCACCTTTATCGATATCATTCGTAGACATCATAATATAAAGCTGTGAACAGATTCTCCAACCAACATAGTGTTTGTGATGATAGTGTTCGAGAGTTCAACGAACGCGTATTTAAAATTATATTAATGGTGTTGTTGTAGATCTGTACACAGCTGTGATCTTAAACAATTTAGATACCGCTACTTTCATTAACTCCAGCTTTGTTTAGATAACTAGGCCAAATGTCAAATATATTTGTACGGATATTTCTCATGTCATTTGTAAAGTTTCGATCGAGCGTATCTCTGCACTAATACTTAAATTTGTGTTACTAATGATGCAGCACACAGCTTGACGCTTTACTGCAAACGTTTGAAAATTTCACGTAAAACTAACTCCCTCGTAAAGGGAATATAATCTCAGCAAATTAATTGTAGTCTGTTGACTGCAGTGTGGGTTTGTTCATTTAGTTTAATGTGTATATTCTGAAATTTTCCACTCTTGTTGAATAGAGTGCGCTATATTTTAAAATACTAAGTCATAGTAGGTAACTCGAAAAATAATTAATGTATCCAACGCGAAACTAATGCAGTGAACAGGCTATGCGGCATCTCAAGGTAGCGCAATTGATAACACGTCTCGAACCAACCGCGAGATGCAGCAGTTGCATATAATAGAATAGTTTACTTAGATTTTTGGGACTAATAGTGTCAATGGCGTCCCTTTGGGGATGTACGATTGCGTACACAGTCTAAATATTTATGATTCTATTAAAACGATACGGTATTTAACTGATAATGGTATAGAATGAAACTATACATAGGTAATAGTTAATTTAATAGGGGTAAAATAGGGGCTTTTTATATTCGTCGATCCAGACTCCCGTTTCTCGTAACATTCTTCATAGTGATTAGTTGTAACATCTTCGTATGAAATCGAATATCATCTGTAGTTCCTCGTTGAAGGGTTGCTAATTGTTTTTTTTTTTTTGTAAATTTTCTATTGCACCTTCATTTAATTAAGATATTCTGTATATTTTGGTTAGAGCGATGTGTCGTCGACTTATCCAATTTATACTGTGTCGGTGCGTTTGCGCGGCCAGAGCGAGGTTCCAGCCAGTCTCCGGCCCGCCTCTTAAGCTCGGTGCGTAACTAGTTAATGCTATTATTATATAAACCTGAAACAGAATGACTACCAAATACATTTTCATTTTTAAAAAATAATCCAAAAATAGAATAGTTGGGTATGAAATGGTATTGCACTATGCACTAATAGGAGAGTGATTGATAAGCCATACGATAAACGAGTGAAGCCACTACTATGAATTAGCAATTGATGTTTTTGTATAATGCGCTTGGCTCGGGCCGCGCGCCCGGCGGCGGGTGTCGCCCGTCGCGTCTCGTATACTCACATTCGTTTAATTTTACTGGTACGCAAAAAACTGTGATTGTGTCAGCAATATGTTCAGTGCGTATTTTATTGGTAAACACATTTTAATTAAGTGTTTTACCTACCCTTGGAAGGTTTTGCTTACCAATTTAGATCAATTGAACAAAATCTCATGTTGTGGTAAGACTTAGACAAAAAAATACTTGTAGTATTTCATGTGCAAATATGGAAATCCACATTGAACCAGCAGAAAATAAAGCTGTTTTGATTTGTATTGTTGTGTTTTAATTATTCTTATATTCCACTTCCCACGAACATTTTAAAAGCGAAAGTTTGTAAATATGTTATTGTTTCACGCTCAAATGGCTGAGCCAATTTTTATGTTATTTGGTATGCAGGTAGCTGATAAGGTCAGGTAGGGTAAGACAGACATACTTTATTGTGAATTTACTAAATCGAATTCTATGCAGAAATTTGTTGTTAAATGTACAGGAATCTAAAATATAAATTAAGCTTTATAATATTATGAAGTTTTTGCCACAAAATTCATTAAAAACAGTATTTAAATAAAAGCTTGTCGCGAGATTTACCTGTATTAGAAAACATAATTATCGACATAATACGAGTAAATGCTAGTAAATACATCTCGCGACAAGCTTTTAAGGGCCCCATATTCGGTGCGATCCGTCTGTACGATCCGTCGCATCGGACCGATCGTAACGACGAATCGATATGTTATTATGATGTTCAGATCGTTAACGATTTACTTCATCGAACACGATATCGCAGATCGCAACAAAAACCCTTGCGATTTGATGCGATCATGAATATCGTAACGATGAATCGACAGTGTATGGCTCTTTACGATCAACGATCCGATTTTTTTCAAGTAAATGATCGATCGTTGCGACCGATCATTTCGTGTATGTGCCTCATTTTTGTTGCGATCAATCGTCACGATTTGCATCAGATCGATCGTACAGACGGATCGTACCGTATATGGGGCCCTTTATGTCATATAAATTGTATAGCGGTAATGAATGACGTTTTAAGTTGACAGTAAAAGTTTTAAAAGAAAAGTTTTCTCTTTTTAGCGCAAATAAATAAAAGCTTGTTTTTAAATATATTTTTTTTACTTTTAATTTTTTTGGTTAAAATGTTTACTTTACTCATTTTTTAAAGAATAGGCACCCTCATAAAAGGAAAACGAATATTTTGAATCGTACCAGAAAGAGAAACGGGTTGTAGAGCATTAAATTCTCTTCAATCTGTATCTATATATTGGTTTTTTTGTTTTTTTTTTCCTCGGCAACATATATAGGCCATCAGTGGTCAACCTTTTCGACAGCAGCGCCCGAAATTCGGAAATAGAATTTCGCACCGGGCCGCACTACAAAATTTTATGCAGCTAACCAACGTACAAAAAGTTTTTGAAAATAAAACAAGGAAGACTGGGCAAAAGTGATCTATGAACCTACATGGGCATAGGAATTCACAATAAGGGTCCATAACTAGACCTTCATGTGAAGAAAGATCAAAATCTGTCTCAGCAGTTTCGAGACAAATGGCAGTTTAAAAAATCTTTCTACTATTTGTTTTTTAAAAGCTTTTATTTAACTTGACCTGTATGTATGTATGTATGTAAGGGTGGAATCTTGGAACGAAAATTTGAACCACTTCCCGAAGACCGATTGAGCTGAAATTTTGCTTAAAACTAAAGATCAGATGACAATACAATATTATGATAACAAAATTACGATACAGCCGTTTGTGTTCCGTTTTTCGTACAAAACAGTTCCGATCAAAAACCTATAGGGTACTTCCGGTTGTCCTAGAATCATGAAATTTGGCAAGAAGCAAGATGATGTAGTACAAGTACAGGAATAAATCTGAAAATCGTAAATTTGTAGTTACTTCTTCTTCTTTAAACAACCAATATAATGTGACCCTACACTTGGTACATGGCTCTTTTTATACCGGTTTTGAATTAAAATGTATTTTATCTATTACTAACTTTTCCTCGCGGCTTCGCTCGCGTTAATTTTATAACATAGATCTCGTTTGACAACAAAACAACCCATAGCGCGACTTGTGGCGCCATCTGTTGGCCGATAGCATCCCATACAGCGCCCTTATAGTAGAAAAAATATTTTCCCTTTGGATTGGCATACTTTCACGGGTAAAAAGGTAGCCTATGTTGGGCTCTGTACCCCTGACATATACAAATTTTCATAATGATCAACTGATTAGTCAAGCCGTGAAGGAATAACAAACAAACAAACTCACTTTCTCATTTATAATATTAGTATGATAGTGTGACTAGTATGAGGAGCTCGATGGCGTCGCTGTGTGTCACACTCTAATATGAAAACACAAGTTAAGCGACGGCGACCCTAGCCAGCGTTTGGATGGGTTTCGTTATCTCGAGCTTCTTCTTGCTTCGGAGGGCACGTTAAGCCGTCGGTCCCGGCTGTTGTCGATAGATGACAGTCGTTAAGCGAAATCGGAGGCCTAAGGGCGTTTTGAAAACAGGCAGAGTACGCTCTAATCACCTTCGATTGAAGGGAGACCTGAGAGCAGCAGTGGGATGATTATGGGTTGATATGATGATGATGATGACTAGTATGATTGTGGGAAGGAACCCTCATGCGCGAGTTCTACTGCCCTTGGTCGGTATTTTATTTTTGATGGGTACATAAACCCGTTTAGTTTGTCGCAGGGTGACTGTAGTAAAATCAGGAAATTATATAGGTATTCAAATTGCTGGTGCTAGTTATAACAAATAAATTCATTAGACAAGTACCGCCTCTCGACAATAGATGGCACGGCGAAACCTGTCCAGTGATAACTAAAAAGCTTTTATTTAATTGCGCTAAAAAGAATAAAATAAGCTTTTCTTTTAAAATTTTAACTATCAACTTATAACGTCATTACACAATTTATATGACATAAAAGCTTGTCGCGAGATTTACCTGTTTGGGAAAACATAATTATCGAACTAACATTTATTCGTACTACGAGTAAATGTTAGTAATTAAATCTCGCGACAAGCTTTTATGTCATATAAATTGTGTAATGACGTTATGAGTTGATAGTTAAAATTTTAAAAGAAAAGCTTATTTTATTCTTTTTAGCGCAATTAAATAAAAGCTTGTTTTTAAATATATTTTTTTACTTTTAATTTTCTTTTTCTCAACATAGGATAATCAATATTTCAAAAATACTTAAATACTTTCGTTTAAATATGTTTTTTTTTACAGAACGCCATCTAGTCCCAAACTAAACCAAGCTTGGTACTATGGGTACTAGATTGCAAATTTTTAATATACTTAAATACTTTTTTTTTGTAAATAGCTAAATACTTATTATACATAGAAAACACCCAGACCAAGGCAAACAGACATGTTTATGCACACAAATGTTTGCTTTGCGCAGTATTCGAACCCACGGCCCTCGGGATAAAGTGACCATTGCTAGCCACTCGACTAACGGGCCTTTATTATCGAATAATTATTTAAAATAAGTATGTACACGTTTAAATAAAATTATACGAGTAGAAATTGATTCAAATTCATCGTGTAACACAACAGAAGGGTACTTTATACTGCGAAAAGTTTGCGATTCCCGTAGGATTTGATCAAAAGTCTGATAGCGCTTTATAAGGTAGTGGCGATGCTGTGCATTAATTAATACAGCTGCATAGTTGCGCGGGTTTCGCTAGTATTTTAATACTCCGATAAAATTCCATTTTCTTGCCGAAACACTGCAAAGCCAGCAACTACATGGATGCTGGATGCAAAGCTACGTTATACTTCGATTGATAAAAGGTCGACGTACGCCCACTTCACACATTTTGTCGTGTGAAGGTGAACGACACGGTCTCTCGAAGCGGAGCACTACAAAGACCAACAAGGACGCTGTTTGTTTTTGCACCAGTTTTTTGTAACTCTGACTTTGGTGTGGATTGCAGTCTCAGATAATTGAGTAAAAACGAATACGTAAAACAAAACGTCTCACTCTTCTAAGCGTACTCACGGAATCTAGAATGAGCACGTATTACAATAAAAAGTAATTTGTGGTACCTAGTAATAACAAGAGTGGTTGTCACTCCAAAAAAAAGGAGAAGAAATCTGACATTGACACTTGACAGTAACCAGCAATCTTCCAGCAATATTTTCTTCTTAATTTTCAAAACTTTAACTCAAGTGTCAATGCGTGTTTCTAACCTCAATGAAAACTCGTGTTTATTGTATAAAATATAAATTAATCTATGAAATTAGATTTATAAATCAATGAAAATATTACATACTGTGATTAATACATAATACACTGCAAATATGGGTAAACGCAAAGGTAAAAGTGTAAAAAAGAATCCTATGACCAAAGAGGCCCTAGAGCCCGAGCATTTGGTGAAAGCGCCTCACTCTTTCGTGATCCACCGCGGACAGTGCACCAAGGACCTCATGGACCTCACCAAGGACTTCAGGAAGATCATGGAGCCATTCACAGCAGCACAACTCAAGGTATATATTTCTTATAGTTTTTCCGTGCCCGGTTTCAACATAGACAAGAAAAGAAGAAAAGGAAGCCCACCAGTCGCAACCAGTGCGGCACAGCACCGACCGGAACAAACCACCTTTTGCGTCCAGCGACACCGTCGACGCAGGTGTATGTTTCCAGATTGCACTGGTCTACAACGGTAGAGGAGGTTGTAGATTATGTCAGGAAGAAGTCCAACTTCACCTTAAGGGTCGAACGGTTGGAATCCCGCCACAAAGTGAATTTCAATTCTTATGTGGTGAGAGTTCCGACTCACCATCTGGCGACCTTTATGAAGGAGGATTTCTGGCCGCAGGGCGTCGTGTTTCGGAGATTCCGCGGGCGACTACCTACGGAGAATGCGCGTTACATGTCGCCGACATCACATGTGAAATAGTTATAGTGTTTATATTATTGTATATATGTTAGTCTGTAAGGTATATATTATATGGGCCGATAATTTGTTAAAATTTTATTTGTTGCCTGAAATAAATGACTTATTATTATTATTATAGGGGTGGATAGCGAATAGAATCGTGAGTTTCGCAAGCAATTGAGGATAAATAATCTGATTTCTGAGGATTATGAATAAATAAATGTACCAATTATTATATCATATTAAGTAAAATGTCAAATGGGAGCATTCTAAAAATGACTATAACTAGTACCTACACATGTTACAAAAATCTATCTTTGTAAAAATAATACTTATTATTGTGTTATAATTATTTTAGGAAAGGAAAAAGAACACTCTTAAAGATTTTTTGTCAGTTTCGGGATATCTGCATGTGTCTCACATGATCACATTCAAAGAATCTTCTCGAGGCACTTACATGAGGCTGGCCAGGTTACCCCGTGGACCAACACTCACATTTCGTATTGAAAATGTAAGTACTTTTATTTGTTAATCTTTGCTAGCTGTAAACTTCTAAGTAGATCCTGAAATAAAATTGTTTATATTGAGAGTATGGGCATTTACATGCACATTCACCTAGCATAAGGAACCCAAATTTAAAAAGCTGATTCTTTACTTTCTAAACATTGCAACAATTTTTTTAAAAATAAATACTTAATAATATGCCTTATTTCATTTTCAGTACAGTTTAGCACGTGATGTCATATCTTCGCTTAAGAAACAATATGTGATGATGAAAGCATTTCAAAATGCACCACTTATAGTACTCAACAGCTTCTCGGGAGAAGGCATGCACATGAAGTTAATGGCCACAATGTTTCAAAACATGTTCCCTACTATAAATATTACAACTGTAAGTTTGTTTTTATCATCACTAAGTGGAGAGCCTGATAAGACTCTTTGCTGCCCCAAGTGGCTTGCAGCAGTGCATTTTCATGACTTAAAAAAATGGGTGACAAGCCACCAAACACCGGCATTAGTGGCCGTTACTTACAACATATGTGTGGCTAGTTTCTACAGACTTTATAAAGAAATTGAAGTGTCAATCACAAACTGTGGCCGTAAAACAGATTAGAAATAATTTTTTGTATATAGAAATTACGATAAAGAAAAATATTCCTTTTTAAAATATAGGAACAATATTGGATAAAATCGCAAATTCTGCTATATGTCTTTAGACAAAATGTTAATAATATAAAACTTAATTTTGTTTCCAGATAAAATTAAAAAATATTCGACGATGTGTGCTAATGAACTACAATCCAGCTACTAAGCTAATAGATATGAGACACTACGCCATCAGAGCCACACCTGTTGGACTCAATAAAGGCACAAAAAAGGTAACACATTTCATTTTCATTTCAAATCAGGGCGGGAGTACCAGAGGGGTCTATCCTGGGACCTGTACTGTACACTATATACACTGCAGATCTCCCAGAAGTACCCGGAGTCACAACGTACATGGAAGCGGCATGTCAAGTGCAAGAGAGAAGAATTAAATATTCGATATAGAAACTTGCACTGGTTGCTGGGACGTAACAGTGTGCTTTCATTAGATAACAAACTCCTCATCTACAAAAGTGTTCTGAAGCCCATATGGATGTACGGCGTGGAGCTTTGGGGAAGCGCAAGTAACTCTAACATCGCAATCCTGCAGCGAGCGCAAAACATGATCTTGCGATCCATTGCAGATGTCCCGTGGTTCATCACTAATGACGAAATACATGAACAACTTAATATGAGAACTATTAAGATGGAGATCAGATCAACTGCGGAAAAGTACCAGAAGCGATTGGCAATCCATCCAAACAGGCTGGCAGCACAGCTGACCCATCAACAGTACCAGAAACGACTGAAAACGACCACATTTTGGAACTACATCATCGACCGTAAAGGAACTTGCCACGGGGGAGATGTCTTTGCTGAAAGACACACTCCGAAAAAACCGCCACAAGCCAGAACAAATTTGCTTATAGTTCTAGGACTGATTGCAAATATACATTATAAAAATAAAAATAAAATTTCATTTTGATTTGATGCACAGAAGATGACATTAATCTGTTAGCTTATATGCAAATATTCTGTTGGCTTCTACAGAAATTGAATAAATTAATTATTTAAAAAGAAAGTTAAACTTGAATAATTATCATCATAGACTCAAGATAACAACAATTAAAGTTCAATTTTGACTCAATAGTTTTTTTATCAGTCTGTTTAACATTTAAATATTCCGTTTTTTTTTTCATCAATTTAGTATAATTAGTAATATAATAAAAATTTGATTGCAGATGGTGCAAGGAAAAATCCCTAATCTCAACCGTTGCAAGGATATGTCCGAGTTTTTTGATAAGTAAGTGTTTTTTTTTTTCGTTATTGTTTTTCTATTTTCTTATGTAAAATAGGAAAAAATGGCAAAAAAATATGAAATGGCAAACCTGGTGGATTTTAACATCCAAACAGCTTCTTCATATCCATGAATAAAAGGAACTCATGGAATGGGCGCAGGAAGGGATTTGTCCAGCCGTAGGACAGGCTAATAATTTAATAATAATACATATAAAAATTCTGAAACACATTTAATTTAATTCCATGTTAAGTCTCAAGCAAACTTTTTCTACTTAGTCTGCACTTTTACTTAGCAATAATTTTAAGTTTAGCATTATAAAATGTGGACTAAATATTCTGTCTCATGTAAGTGACTGTATGGTTTTTAATGAAAAATATTCTTTAACCTATATTAGCAAGCATGAACTTAATCGTTTGCAGAGCAGCACTAATGTCAGAGAGTGAGTTTGAGGACGATCCCAACTCGCAAGTGATTCTGCCGCAAACGTTGTCGTCGCGCGGCGCCGCCGCGGACTCCAAATCCGCCATCAGACTATATGAACTGGGACCTAGGATTACCTTTCAACTTATCAAGGTATTCTCAACAACATGGATATTTAGTATTTACATACATAGGACAATTAGGACATTAATTAGATACCTGTACCACAGATCACTCAATGGTTACTTGCCTGTGCTTTCTTTAAAAGATTATGAACATTTCAATTCGGCGGTAAGAGCCTTACGCTCTTGAAAGTGCCCGGTATAAGGTGATCTGCTACCCTGCCGAGCTAACATGTCAGACGTTACAAAATTTTCTCGCTCCGCGCTGCCAATGGCGTATCTCGATTATGTCTACAGTAGACAAAACAGGCATTGCTATTGGCGAAGAAGCTTTGTCGTGTGCGAGAAACATCTCGAGTGTAAGCATGTTAGGCCCGCTGGTACTAGGTCCCTTAAAACAAAACTCATTCAAATGACTATGAATGTTGCTCATCGTGCTAGTTTGAAATTACCGATTTCTACTAAATATTCTAATTGAGGGATAAACAACTGGCATGCGGAGTAACGGAATACGAAAAAAATCTTAGATTAAAAAACCTTCTTTTGACTATTTGCATTAGTGCGATAATCAGGTTCGTAGAAATATTAAACATTTTCTTTAATTTCGTAGGTTGAGGATGGCTTAATGGATGGTGAAGTTCTGTACCATGAGCTGATCGAGAAAACAGATGAAGAAAAAGCAGTGATAAAGAAAAAGAGAGAAGCAAAGAAGTAAGTGGAATTACTTCTAATTATGTATGTACAGTTTAAAATTCTTAAAAAAAGATTATACAATAAAATTTAAAAAACATTCGATTTTTTTAAATAAATATAAAGAATCATCGAACTGATCGAACATATCTATAATTTTTTACCTGAAAGATGTTTATAGAGTTTAATATTTCTTCAGACGGCAGAAAGAGAAGCGTAAAACGGTACAAGAAGAGAACGTCAAACGGAAGCAACAGCAGAAGGATGACCACAAACAGAAGTCTCTGGAAGGAATAAAGAAGAAGAAGGAACAGACAGAAAGTCAGAGGTTCGTTGCTATACTTACGTCGATACTACAAAAAAAAATTTAGATTGTAATACTTTTTAAATTAAGGAAAAAATCCTACCTAATTATTACCTATGGGAAAATTCAGGCAGTGTCTTTAAAACCTCAGATAACATTTTATTTAGTGGAGTAACGTAGGGTAGATCATAGGTTTAAATTCAAAATACAATTATATTTTAGGTTGATGGAGTTAGCAGCCGCAGAATCGCAGGGCACGGAGATGGAGCAGGATGACGACGCGCAGTACTACAGGGACGAGGTCGGTGCGGAGCCAGAAGCAGGTAAATTCATATAATTTTTTGTCTCTCTGTCTTAGTTTTGATGACCGTCAAAATCGTTTCAACTAACAAATATATGAACACTTACATTGTACTAAATAATTTTGCCACTAAAGATTTTAAATACATTTTCATTGGCAGCTTAGAAAACTATCCAAATTAGGTATTAAAGGGTAGGGAAACAAAAGGATTGGGCGGGTGGTACCACGAACTTGCACATCATAAAGTAAAATGAAGGAATACAATACTGACTTTTACAGATTTGTTCAGCGAAAAGAAGAAACGTAAAGCCGGTGATAACGACTCAAACAGAGGATTCAAAAAGATGAGGTTAGACAAAAAGTTACAAAAGAAATTCCAGAGGAATCAGGACACAAAACAGGGCCAGAAGCAAGATGACCGTAGAAAGTTCCAGAGGAACCAAGATGGGAGGAAGTTTAACAGGTCTGAGGACAAGAGAGGAGGAGGAGAGAAAGGAGGTAAAAGAAAGGTGTTCGGAAGCAAACTAAATAAGTTTCAAGGGAACAGGGACGGAAAGAGCAAGTTCCAAGGGAACAGGGAGGGAAAGAGCAAGTTTCAAGGCAAGAACAGGGAAGGAAAGAACAAGTTTAGTCAAGGAAAGAACAGGGAGGGAAAGGGGGGTAAGAGCAAGTTCAAGGGCCAGACGAAGAGTAAAGGAAAAGGAAAAAATAGGAAATAATAAATGTTGATTATGATGATCCTGTGTTTACTTTTAGTCTTTCTAGTATAAGTTTTTTGATAACTAGCTAATATAGGGTAAAGCCCCCATTTATTAGCAGTAATATTTTAATGAATCATCACCATCAACTCGGCGAAATCATGTTTTAATTACGAATAATGCTTATTTATAAAAAAGATAACGATATTCACTTTTTCATTTATCATCACGCTGCTCCAAACAAAATTAAATCTTTTTATAATAATAGTATAGATGTAGGGATTTTATTATTCCTGAATTGCACCCAAGTGTCTGAAATGTAATTTAGTAAAACGCAGTTAGATTTTTCAATCTATTTAATGTTTTATAAGTATTATAAAAAAAATACACTTAACAAAGCTTAACATTACGTGCGATTGATTCAAGTCTATAATGCTTGTATATTGAACATTACAACTTATTGTATCAATTAGCATTTTAACAAAATGTTTTGTACTTATTATTATCAGTGGGATATTCAGAGATTCCACATAAGACTCAGCATTCAGTGTTTAAGGCAAATATGTTTATAATAATCATATTATATTCCTGTCCATTATATTTGGCACAAAATCTAGAAACAATCAACTGATCGCAAATCACTTTATTATTATTAAACTCACAATATTACGTTACCACAATAAGGCGTGACAACCTAATTCAAACACCATCGTTAAATCACAGTGGAAATTGTGTGCCAAGTATTGGAATGGAATACATAAATCTATTTATGGGTATAATTCCCGGCAAACAACTTGAGCAAGAGTTGTAGTGGTGGAGGAAACTCCGCGCATCGTACACTTAACTGACCAATGTGTGATTCGCACGTGACGCGTTCATACCTGAATTAACCAATCGTGCGCGCAGAATATATTCGCTACTGTGCAGGTTTTTTATTGCTCAAGATGTTTGCCGGCAATTATACCTTTCTATTTATTGAGTCGATAGCTTTTGTCACAAAAACGCAGAAACGTGCTGTCTGCACGCGAAGAACGACATAATAGTCCTGTGGAGTTTGCACTGATTTATTTAGTATTATAGACCTTTTCAACTTTCTAAATAAGGAAAACAATATCGTCTGCCATCATGACGTGGTTGTCCTGGGTCATGCGGTCCAGAGCAGACTGTATTTCTCCCGCGTCGAAAGTCTCGTGGGAATATTTCTCGTTGATGTATGAAGTGATGCGCGCCAACGGCAGCGAGTTAGCACGCTCTTCACGGAAAAGCTGCTGAAGCGCTGATTTGAACTGGCCCAATCTGGAAGAACAGTAAATTATACGTAAATAAAATTGCATTTCAATGTAAAATAGGTAATGTGTACATAATACTTTGTATCGATAAACAATTACATTTTGCGAATTATTTTCAAACTGTAGATTTTTTTATTTAAAAGAAAAATTGCGTATATTATTATGAAGTCTTCAAATACAAGAATGTCTTCAGTCTAGCGGTATAGCGTTTCGTAAATCAATAGGATAGGACGGGGTCCTTTACTTAATCCTAAGGATTTGACGGAATTACGGAATGACTAACCTGCAAGCAATTTCTTTCTTGCGTGAGATTACACTCCATGTTATCATTATAAAAAACCAGTTTCAAGATATTGAAAGCTGTATACTTTTATTTATATATGTGCTCTAAGATTTTTTAATTCAATCTAAAAACTTAAGTCTTCATTATCATTATAAAAGTATACCTGTTGGAGTCAATGGCCTTTTGAGAGGCTCGAGTAGTTCGCGTAGACTCTGGCTGCGATGCATGTGCAGCGCGTAACACGGGCTCTGCTTCTTCATCAGACGAGAACTGGTACGGATCTTCTCCTTGGCTAGCAGCCTGGTAAATGATAATTTACATTAGTTAATAGTCAGTTAGGCTACCTGCTTGTGTTATGGGTACCAGACAACGACAATGTTATCGTAAATATATACTTACATAGAAAATACCCAGACTCGACAATAAACACAAAGCCATCCTACAAAAGTTTGCCCCTACCAACGCACCACCGGGTTGACAAATAAGTGCAAAATATGATACAGACCTCAAAGTCTTGTGTAAGTACCGCTAGTAAACATGATTGTAAAAGTGTTTTTGTAAAATAAATAAATTATTATAAGTGCAAAGATTTCTCCTACCGTTTTCCGTGACTTCTTAGCGCGCGGCTGTGTCGCTTGCTCCGAGTCCGACGCAGCGCCCTCTTCATCACTTGACGCACGACGTTTGCGACGCTTCTCCTTGGTCAACACCTGTCAATAACACCTGTTGCTTATACTGCATTCCACAAGTATCAGGGCGAATTAAACTTGATGATACTCCAATAGGCATGGTAGGAATATAAGATTATCTAGGACTTTGACTGTCTCTTTTCTATATCTTTGATCGGCTCACGTACTCTTAATTTGACGGTAATGACTGAAAATCAGCGTTTGCTGTCTGAGCAATCTTTGTGTGTATGTTTGTGCCTCAGCAAATGAAGTTACTATACTTTAATTGATATACAATATTTTGGAAAAATCCCGTCTCTCCGTAAATATACGTCGAAATACGAGTTTCAAAGATCAAATAGTTTACACGAGTTAGTAAGTCAGTCTTTCATGTCTATGAAGATCAATTATGATTGCTTCAGCAAACTGTATTTATGTATATTTCATTCCACTATTCTTAGCACAGGGTTAAGAGAGACATTCAATGATAGTGTTTGAAATAGTTGGTCATACATACCTTATTGTGGTAACATAATGTCGTGTACTTAATTGCAAAAAGTGACATGTGCTTGATTCGTGTTTTTTTTCGTATCTATTTATATTTGAAATTAGACGATTGTTTAGAGCTTTTGTGCCAAGTATATTGGAATGGGTTATACGTTTTTTCATACCTTCTTGAAGTATGCGTACTGCACGAGCTCGATGGCAGCGTGCGCGTCGTCGGCCGTGACCTGGAAGCTGAGCCGGCACTTGGCGTGCGCCGTCGCCAAACGGATCAAAGTCTCCAGGGTACGGGCTGTTACGGGCTGCGTCTGTACCATGCAAAATGTTAGGTTTTAAAGTCGTATATTGTACTTTATATTATTTTTTAACATAGGTAAGTAATACATAATGTATAAAACGTATTTTTTTTAATTAAGAGGTCGGCAAACGGTCGGACGGAATATGGAGAGAGAATATAAAATGTATTTATATGTAAAATAAGCAATGGGACACGACAGGCCAATAATTATATAAAATGCCTGGTTTGCACTTTGGGTTGTAATGGTCTGACAGCCGATTGCTCCGCGTAATATCTTTGCTTAATCCTTACGCGGTGAGTGGTAGCGAATTCCACCAAACATCTTTAATGGATTAAAGAACAAGATAACAAGAGAAAGCAAAGATTTATGAACTTGAGAAATTAATAAGTCTCTAATTATAAGATAATTATTATAGAAGAAATTTTAATAAGCTGCTTTTGTGAATTTCTGCTCTCCCAATGGTTGACTGGTAGAGAATGCATTTAGCATTGAGTCCGCCTGTTGTATCATTTACTTCGTGTATTGTGGTCAATAAAGATAATTAAATAAATGACATACCCTGGCCACATCACTGTCCATCATATCCTGGTTCCGCAGCCTCGCGTACTCATCAGCGATGGCGTCAGACGCATCTTGAGTTAACTTCGGCTTCATGAGCCGTGCTATATGTATGAACTTCCTCATAAATTTAGTGCTCAGTATCTGGTCTTTCTTGCTGCGCGTGTTACCGTGGAGTAGCGGGTCGTACTTCTCGTATATTGATTCGTTTGTTTCCTGAAATTAATAGAGAATTTCCTTCACATTTTGTGTACTATCTTAACACACCATTCTTACAGTAAGTACTGTTAGAATGGTGGTAAATTGTTTATCGAGATATAATAAAGTCTATTGTCCAAAATACACTTTCTATAGCTTATATGTAGGACCTTTTTCACTGGATAAGGATGTCAAGTACGCCGCGGACGTATGGTAACTGAAGCGCGCACGGGTACGCCCGTCCGTTGAAAGTACCATTTTAAAAGAATGAGTAAATACTAAGTTTTTTACCAGATTAGAAGGTGATTCAAAAGAGTTTGAATAAACTACCATTTTTAATTTAAATTTAAAATCTCATTATGATTTGTAACGTATGAGAATATAATTACGGTGGTTCAGTGCGCTCTCAGACCCGACTGTTGTCGAAGGGTATTAATTGTCAAGTCAGTGACCGTTAGGTAATTTGAAATCACTGACACCAACTTCAACCTAATTGTGGTAAGCATGCGAAAAGAACATTATTGTAAATTTCACACTGTGTCGCAGACTTTATTATCTCGGGAATCGCACATGAATCTCAGGTGATCGCTAGTTAGCAAAATACGATTTTATTTTGCAAAAATATCTCACCTCTACTTCATCATTGTCAGGATTTTCAGTCGAAAGCATTTCTACTGATGAACCCATAGGTAACACTTCTCCATCTTGCTCTTTAGGGTTTCTGAAAGAGAAATAAATAGTAAAAGTTTTTGAATTACAAATTAGGATGTTCTATCAATCAATAAATTTAAATTGTACAGAATTTTAATACAAAAGAGCACTGCGTCATATTGGCTGTTAGCTATTGAAAAAATTAATGATTTAAAAAAAAATGTTTTATTACAATCAGCATCATAATAGAATCGACTTTTTTATATGTTGTTTCTTTCCTTACATAGTGTAAAATAAAGTCGTTTCCGCTGTCTGTTCGCTTAGATGTTAACTACTGAATAGATTTGAATTCGTTTTCAGCAATAGATAAGAGTGATTAAATAGGAAATGTGATTTTCGGAAATTCCCACGGGAAAGCGGGATTCGCGCAAACGAAGTTGAAAGATGAAATTTTGACCGGTTTTTACATTTTTATAGCTTACCAGCTTTTCCCCGCGGCTTCGCTCGCAGTTAATTTTATGACATAGATGTCATTTGACAACAACCCATAGCGCGACTTGTGGCGCTATGGATTGTTGTCAAATGTATATTATATGCTATAATGCTATAGTAGAAAAAATATTATTCCATTGTAATGACATACTTTCACGAGATAAAAAGTAGCATAAGTGGGCTCTGTACCCCTGACAATATGTATACAAATTTTCAAAATAATCGGCCGATTAGTCAAGCCGTGAAGGAATAACAAACAAACAAACTGACTTTCTCATTTATAATATTACTAGCTTTTACCCGCGGCTTCGCTCGCGTTAATTATGACTGTTTAGACAGATCTCGTTTGACAACAAAACAACCCATAGCGCGACTTGTGGCGCCATCTGTTTGCCGATACAGCGCCCTCTATAGCAGAAATATTATTTTCCCATTGGAACGACATACTTTCACGGGATAAAAAGTAGCCTATGTTGGGTTCTGTACCCCTGACAATATGTATACAAATTTTCATAATGATCGGATGATTAGTTAAGCCGTGAAGGAATAACAAACAAACAAACAAACTCACTTTCTCATTTATAATATTAGTTAGGATTAGTATGATGTCCAGCAGTGAACTTTCTGGTGGCTGAGATGATGACGATTACATATCTATATTTTACGTTTACAATGTGGTTTTTATGTCACTGTACCTGTATCTGTGCATGCGCAGGACATGTTCAGAGATCATGTTGTCGTGGTCGGCATCTGCTAGATCCAGCATCACGAACAGCAAATCGAAACGCGACAGCAGCGAGTCTTGCAGCCCAATGTTCTCCATAGGCGTCTTGTATTGGTCGTACTGTAATTATAGTGGTCATAGCGTAAGGAGATACTGTCACGTCCTAGAAAAGAAAATGTCGAAGGCAGTTAATAAAACCAGTGATCACGGCCTCAATGCTACCTACCCTGCCGTAGACGGGGTTGGCGGCCGCGAGCACGCAGCAGCGCGCGTTGAGCGTGGCGTGCACGCCGGCCTTGGCGATGGTGACGCGCCCCTGCTCCATCACCTCGTGGATGGCCGTGCGGTCGATGTCCGACATCTTGTCGAACTCGTCGATGCACACCACGCCGCGGTCCGCCAGCACCATCGCGCCCGCCTCCAGCCTGACACATTACGACAACAAGCTTACTCGTGTAAAGTGTGCTCCAAGATATGTGGAACAATCTCAGATGTGCTCAATCTACAGATTGTTTTTCCTCACCTTCTATCTCCGGTCTCGGGGTCCGTAGTGACGGCAGCGGTGAGACCGACGCCCGAAGAGCCACGACCGGTGGTGGTGATGGCACGCGGCGCCGTCATCAGGACGTATCGCAGCAGCTGAGACTTCGCCACTGACGGGTCGCCGATCAGGAGAATGTTTATGTCACTATGGAAATGTAAGATTGGATTATAATTTTCATACATCATATTTTGATTAGTTATTTTTTGTTAAGATCTAGGTATAAACCGACAGAGTCCGACAACTCAAAAAAAAATTGTAGCTTTCTGAGTTGTCAGAGTTTTGATCTAGGTGTGTGACATGATTGTTAAACCTGCGCCATAGAATAAGTAATAACCGAATCGAGTTACCGCACCCGAGGAGCCCTCGCCTCGCAGGGCTGTGAGCCTAGTGAACGAATGTGTGTTTCGAACATTATTAGAAAATTTAATATACCAAGGTATGAGAAGCCATCTAATAAAATAAATAATACAAGAATAAAAAAAAATTATTTAGCTACCAAGCAACCGACCCATTAAAGGAGGTGAATAAGAAGCTGATGCCTATTCCATTAAGTGTTAAAAACCACCACCTTATTTTTTTTTTTATTTTTTTATTTTAATGTTCATTCTACGTTTTTTACATTATACTATGCATGAACTCTCGCGACCTCGACCCGGCAATCCCCCCGCGCCCCGCCCGGCGACCCGCCCGCACCCCAGCGCAAACGCAACCCGATAGCGGACCTCGCTCCCACCCCCCAGTCGCAAACTTGTTTTGGCATTGATCGCACGTCGCGTACTACCCGTCCGTTTCAAGTTTGCCGCTTCCGCAGTTGCTCGGACTGTTAGCTTATCGCAAAACAACGAAAGACAATTGATTATCAATCGGCGAGAGCGACACTGAATCGAGTAATAGCGAAAGATATTTTCGCTATTACTCGATTATTCTGTTTTTTTTATTATTTCTACTCGTTAATGTGACGTCACAACGGTCGACACCGGCAAACTTGGGGCGGGCGGCCGCCCGTCCGATTGGAATCGCGTGTGCCGCGCCTGTGTTGTGAACTTGTGTGTGAGTGAACTAGTGAGTAGTGATAATGGCTTATCAATACACCAATGAGGAGTATTGGGACATGGTGCAATGTTACGCGAGGGCAAATAACGTTGTTAGACACGCAATTACGTTGTATCGCGAGACGTTCCCAAACCGGCGAGTACCATCATATGATTTGATGTTAGGACTCAATTTTAGATTAAGAGCGTTCGGCCAGTTTACCGTGCCTACTCATGCCCAAGCACGAGGAGCAGAACCTTATCCGGTAGACTTGCATGAAGCCATTTTAGAATACTTTGACCACAACCCACGCGAGAGTACGCGGAATGCCGCAAGACGTTTTAATGTGTCACAGTATACGGTGTGGAATCTGCTACATACAGACAGACGACATCCGTTTCATTATCGACCCGTCCAAGAACTTGGTGTGAACGATTACGAGTGTAGTGATGTGTAGTAGAACAATTATTGTGATTTTTTTGATTTTCATATGATTTGAACAATTGCAAGAAGGCCACGTAGTAGATAAGTAAATTTTTTAAATGTAATGTGATTAAAAATAACTAATAACTAGCCACCTACTTACCCACCTCATTCGATTCATTCTTCGCGCAAAATTATTTTTTGTCATTCGTAGCAACGGCAACGTAGCATACCTAGACCATCCTAGACTAAGTAGTAAATGAATGAATGGCCCCCGCCCGCGCACTCCGCGCAGGCCGCGGCGCGGCGAGGGCAGGGGCGGGCGGCGGCGCTCGCGCGACTTCGACATTCGACACCACAGTATACGTAAATTGGCCGATTTTAATATTTTTTTAAAATACGCATATCTCGCCTATTTTAATATTTTTTTTTGTTTTTTTTTATGCAGAAGGGATATAAATTAATTACTTCTTTATCTATTAAAATGCGTCGGATGTTTAACCAGTCACCCTGTATTTAAATAGAACCGAAGCATTAGTGAATTACGCCGCTAGTGCTACTACTTCATGTATAGTCGTACCTACTTCAACATCGGTCACCATTTTGAATGATAACTACGCGACGGCGACTGTCCTACTACATTTCACGTGTACAGACGACATTGGTCTATATAGAAGAAATAGGTAATTATTTCACGCGCGTTGTATGGAGTATCCGGGGTGTGCCTGCGCTACATTGTTTAGATATTGATGGATTATAGAGATTTAAAACAGTGTAGTCCCTTTCACGCAAGTCCAAGTCTGCAAGACATGAACCAGACTGGTGCCTCATGAATAACGGCCTTATACAGTAAAAAAATAAACTTATATAAGTGTAAAAATAAAAGCAAAATTTAATTAATATATAATAATATCTCACCCTCTAAGTCTTGTACCATTAGGCAATATTTTCTCCATACCACCAAGTAACAGACACAATATGGCTTTCTTAATATAATCATGTCCATGAATAGAGGGTGCAAGCGACTTGCTTAACACCTCAAACATGTCCACACTGGTGCGTTTGGCCAACCTCTTACAGAGTTTCACATCTTCCAGCGTCACATTCAAGTTCATTTCTTTATTTATTTGTGTTATGTTATTTGCTATGAGTATTGTTCTGAAAAGAAAATTGAATTGTTAATACAAATGGTACATCAACAGCAAAGAAAGAGTCTCAAAATAGTTTTTTTTTCAATTGCCATATAATTGGTAATTAAAACTATTAAGGCCATTGAAAAAAGACCTATCTTGCCCGATTATTTTTCAGCATTTCTCTTGAATGGACATGATGGTGATCATTTAAAATATGTACGATTCTGAATCATGCATGTCTAATGGCCATGGGAGATTGAAAAGAAGAGATGTACTTATTTAAATATTTTTTTAAACATATACCTAGCCCACTGACAATCCCATGATAGCATAGAGGAAAACTAACTACTACTGCTAAAACCATAAATAAAAACTATTTAAAAAGTTCACCTGAATGTCCCTGCAGTAAAGCTGCCCTGTTTTGATGGTAAGCACCTGTAGTTACCAACAACTTGAACCCTGTCTCCCGGTTTACATTTATCTACCAGGTCATCATCACAAATGACATCCACACTTCGAGGTAGTTGACCTGCCGGTGCCCGTTCCGGCATCTCCTGGACAGTGATCGTTTGATGGTCCTTGTATCGAGACAATCCGTACTCTGTTTCCAGAGGATTGCCTTCATCGTCCTAAATAAAATTACATATTTTTTATTTTTCTAATAAAATTCAAGAGCATCATACATGAAATTATAAAAAAAAAATGTATTTGAATAGATACAAAAGGCTAATTAATTACTAATCTTTGTATCATGAAGAAAATTATAGTTATATAATATTAGAATCTAATGGGCATATTTTGTTGCCTACTTGCAAAAATGCTTGCATGTCAATGGTACATTTTAAGGCTGTTTGTCCACAGATGTGAATTGTAAAACTAGTAATGATCGCCTGATAGTCTAGTTTTTTTAGAGTCAGGCATCTTCAAATTGCTAATCCCTGTCCATCCAGTGGCCTTACTCTTCTAAACAATTCCTGATTGTTTGCTAACCAATCAGTTAGTAAAGAATAAAAATTCAAGAGCACAAAGTAGAATTGGTCATTTATTTTAAATTGAAATTGGTTTAATAAAAAAAAAATACTTTATTGATTTTATTTTATTATTTCCTATGAGGCTGACATAGTCAAACATGGCTAAAAGCCTCAAAGAAAGAAAAAAGAAAAAATATAATAATTATAGTGGTTAATACAGAAGATATATTTACCTTGGTGGGATAAACAGCAGTTGTTGGGAAGGCCTCAAACGAAGTGAGATCTGTATATTTGCGCTCCATAACCTTCTTAGTGGTAGGACAGTAGTGGACACTTCGCACCACTTTTGGCCTCACCAAAGACACTCGGGTAACAATACCTTCCACACATATTAAGTTTCCCAAGTAACTGTAATAATAATTAAAAAATAATAATATAGTAAATAAGTGTTTTATAAGCTATTTTTAAAATAGCATGGGCTTTGAGGTAGAGGCTCCAGAAAAGGAGTATCGAAAATGTAATAGTCTATAGAAACTTCCAGCACAAAAGCATGTTTATGTTAAGCTTATTGAGACGCACAGAGGCTGTGTTATAGAGAGACAAAACTTAACAAGGGATTCTTGTCTTGCTGAATGCATAATATTTATAACTTAATAAAATTAAAGTAAATTGTTGGAAAAGGTATAGTAAAGTTTCTATAGAATTAGTCTTCTATTACTGTACTATAGAAACATAGATGTACCTGGACGTCAAACTACGAGGTGTCACATGCTTGTTTCCAAAGCTACCAGAGAATGCCACAAAAAACTCTTCTTTAATTTTAGCAAAAGTAGGATCAATGGATGACACATATTCCTTTAGAGCCTTCTGGAACGCTATTTGCTCCTCAAAAGCATTCTCAAGCAAATTTTTTGCTCTGTCCGGATTCTTTCTTCTAAGGTCGTTTACATTTACAATCAAACGTTGCGACTCTTCAGTTATCATTTGCTTCACCTTCTCCATATAAATACCTTGGTCCTCCTACAAACATTATGGATAATATTGTAAAATCATTTTGCAATTATCTACCATTATAGGGTTATGAAGGAAACTCACTTCATCATCTAAGAATTCCAAATACTCCCTTTGTAAGTCTCTCAGACGTTGATCAAAATCACCTTCTTCCATTTTTATGCACTTTACTAATTTTATTTTGTCCTAAAAAATAATTTACGCGTAAACAAACCAGTCGGCCTGCAATTTTGTTTGGGTTTTGACAAGTTATTTATTTTATTGGCGCGAAAACGGGTGACGTTTGTTATTTTTAAACGTTACTCACTCTTGGCAACTACTCCAAACAACATATGAATTCATGTTCAGCTGACTGGCAACACTCAAAATAAGTGTGACGCTGTGACTGTGTGACAGACAATGACATGTCAATCAATGTCATTTTGTTGTTTGTGTTGGTTTGTGTATTGTGTACGATAAGTGCTGTTAATTCAATTATCTTCTATAATTACGTATTCTTCCACTACTATTTCAGTGGTCACTAAAAGCCGCTATGGTTTAATATTACCAACGTGGAAAGTAAACAAGTTTTCTGCCATGGCTGAAGAGAATTCCAATTCTAACCTCTCAGCGCCGGAAAAAAACAATAAGGAATCATCGGAAAGACGTAAATTAAAAGTGCTTGCTTTTCATGGATATAGACAGAATGGAGCTGTATTTCGTAGTAAAATTGGATCTTTTCGGAAAGCTGTAGCTAAGTACGCACAGTTGACTTTCATATCTGCTCCTCACAAAGTATTCAATGAGGATGGTGGCAGTGGAGAAGAAGGTAGGGTTCTAACTTCAATAACAATCGGTCAGAGAGTCGTGTTATTACTACTACCAGCGTCATAATTATTGTATGACAACTTTATAATATTATCTATACTAATATTATAAAGAAGTAAAGTTTGTGTGTTTGTATATTTGTTAAATTGTAAGGGGTAATCTCGGGATCTACTGAACCGATTTTAAAAATTCTTTCACCAATAGAAAGCCACATTATTGCTGAGTGTCATAGGTTATATAAAAAACCGAAAAATAAAAAGGCTTTTACGTGGTAGTCGGTTTTGCAAAGTGAATCGGAGAAAAAACGGTCAAATGAAAGCGTTTCTTACGAACGTCTGTACTAAAAAAGGATTATTAACATTATGCCCAACGAAGTGGGCACGGGTCACCTAGTACTAAAATAAAACTGTAACTGTTTATTGGTATTGGATTTGAAATTGTTTTGTAAGAAGATAAACTTCATGCTACGCTTATATGCTTACAATACAAGCACACATTTAGTTTATGCTGTTGCATTTGTTCATTCTATTCATGCTGTGAATATAAATTACATAAACTCAGAAAAGGCTGGGCCAGATATGACAACATTTGCTTGCAGATACATAAATAAGGAGGAATTTATGACAATGTGAATGCGATATCATATTATTATTTGCACTCACTTAGTATTAAAATAACATTTAAATTACAGACTCACGATCATGGTGGTTCAATGCTGAAGACAACACATTCAGTGGCAAGTGTTTGGGAGGCCCAGCAATTGGGTTTGAGGCGACTTTGAACCTTGTCGAGAAGACAGTTGAAGAGCATGGTCCATATGATGGATTTATGGGATTCTCACAAGGTGCTTGTTTAGTTGGATTGCTAGCTGCAATGCAACAAAAAGAATGTAAGTTTGTCTATGAATTATTTTTAACTTTTTTCTTTTCATTGATTTCTATATCCTGGCTCTACATGTATCAAATCAAATCATATGAAGTTGCTTCCCTGTTGGTCTATCCCCATGTATGCTTAAATTTAAAGATATAATATATATATATATATATGATATAGCATACAATAGGGACAGACCGACAGGGAAACGATTTCATATTATACTAAAAGATTACTTTATGTACTTTCTTAACAATAATAGGCCTGTGTCGTAAATTTCAAAAATGGCTTATTTCGTTAGTTTAGTACCTGTATTACCCCAAAAAAATAATATTTCATGATAAAAATTATATTTAAAACACATATTTTAAGTTTTAAAAAAATATTTTTAATCTGGCGTAAAAACACAAGAAAGTGTCATGGCGTCGTGAATGACGTCACATAGTGAAAAACGATTGTGTTCACTTACGGCAAAAGTTTGTTTTGTTGAAATAAAAATGGAAATCTCGTATTTTAAAAACTGTATAGTGTCCCAGTGTATAAATACAAGTATAAAAACTCCGAATAAATTATTCATACGTGTTCCGGTCAATGGCGGCATACCACTATGTAACGTAATACGTTCTGATTGTCGTTCACAGCGGAGGAGCCAGGGGGGGTATTTATTTGATTTTAATTTGTAAAAATAACAATAATCATTAATTTTTATGTGGAATTATTTCGGTTTTCCCTGTTTAAATATTACAATTTACGTCTAGAAACATTCATCCATTGATTTCATTGTTAGTTGACACAAGCCTATTATGGCTAAATTGTAATATTTTCTTTCTATAATAATATTTATATTATCCACTTAATAATATGTAAAATAGAAACACTCGCATGTATTTATTTATTCAAGAAGTATTCGATTATTTTCCAGACTTGCCGTATTCATTCAAGTTTGCGATATTTGCATCTGGATTTCGCTCTGGCAGCTTGGTTCACAAAGGGTTTTATGATGAAGATATAGATTTACCATCACTACATGTATATGGAGAAAGTGATTCCATCATACCAAAAGGTAACACAATATTTTGAATGTGTCTTAGATGCTAAAAGATGTCTATAAACATTTTGTTACAGCCAATATTGTACTTACCAAATTATAAATTAATATTATTGTTTAGTTTTTAATTAAATAATGTTATTTGGTATATTACATCTGTTTCGAGTAAAAGTTATAACAGGTCATAGAAATATTATTATTACTTGGCTTCATTTTTATAATTCCTTTTTATTTCAGAAATGAGTGAATCCCTAATAAATCTCTTCACAAAACCTGTGGTAGTGGAACATTCTGGTGGCCACTATGTTGCATGTTCAGGCTCAATCAAAGATGCATATTTAGACTTTTTACATGATAGGTATCAGGACTCTTTAGAGGAAAATAAGAAGGAGAAGTCACCTGAAATAGAATAAAATATTATTGTGTGCTTGCTAAGATTAAATAAGTGATAACTTTTAAATTTGTGGACGTTTGTGATGATTTTTTTTCCATTCATTGTAAATTCACTGAATTAAATAAAACATAAATTAAATAATAATCTTGTTTTAATATGGTTAGCGTATTCGGTGGCATAACATTTATTTATTTTAATGTAACTGGAAAGTGGAAAAAATATACTTGCAAATGATAGTAGTTTTCATTTATTGCTAGCAAACAAAATAAGAAGAAGAAAATTTTATTGATATGACATTGACAGATTGACAGTCCGCCCGCCGTATGGTCGGTTTGTGAATTTTGTGAGGTTATGTTTATTCGTGTGTCGTTGAAATATTGTTTTCCAACTGTTCTGTACACAATAAACCGATAATAGATGAACCAGATACAGTTTTATAATTTCCCTGTCAACTACGATAATGTGGCGACGTTATTTGATGTGGTTTGCTCATGAACATGTTGATTTTCGTCATGCAGTAAGTTATTTGTTCTATTGTATTTTTTTACTATTTAATATTGTTATTAACGTGAAAAAGTTGTTAAATAACTTCTGTTTTTCAGGAAATACAAAGCATACTGTCTCTATTCAATATTCCAATAAAATTTATTGAAAAACCATCAGTTCTGAAACCTTATTGGATTGTTGAGCTACCTTCAGAAGAATCTGTAAAAAAAATTGCTTCTAGATCAGTTTTGTTAAAAAATTGTATAGAGCTATGGTCTAGAGCTAAAAGCATACCGCGACTACACTTAAACTTAAAGAACGCTATAAATTATGATTGTATTAGTAACTTAAAGTTAAATAACGGTGATGATGAGTACAGTTGTCCGACAGAGTTGATAGAAGCATGCTGCGGGAAAGAAAACTCATTTAAAGTTGAAGTGGAAACTTTCTGTAAACATTATACTATGAAGGAGAAAGTTGATAAGATTGAAGTAAGTTATATTGTGGTGAAAGCCTTACACTTCCGCAGTTGCCCGGTGTCATAGCAAAATATCGCAGCAGATCTGGCTACACTGTGCTATTATGGGAGCATAAGGCTCTCGTAGCCATACAATTTTTTTATAACTTAACTAAAACCATGATTTATAAAACTAACAATATGTATGCAAATTTTCATAATTTTTTTTTTTAATTTATTTTAATACCACATAAACAATATAAAAAACACTTATAATAATCTGCCAAACTGTGAGACAGTTTGTCGGCAGTCAGCCCTCGTGGAATGTATTATGTGGAAGGTTTTGATGTGGCGTGTGAGTATGTGTGAATATATTATGTGTGTGAGTGTGTGTGTATGCGGTTATATGTTAAATGAGTGTATGGTAGTATTGTATGTATATGTGTGAGTACTATGGCTGTAACAATTCTTTTTACATTAGATTTTACTAAATCACGTTCTTTGTTTCATTTATCAATGAATCTCCACCATGTAGATGTATAAATTAATTGCCAAGCGAAATTCATTGATAATTCATACAATGTAAATTTAGTTACCTTCCAAATCTATTCCACGCAACATATGTCTTCAAATAATAATATTAAATATTATTAAAAACTTTGTGATGCTGTAACTTCACATCTTAGTACTAAGTTATAATGAATGAAAATAAGAAACAAAAAATAAAAAATAAAAACAAACAAATTTCCTATCTTAATTTTCACAATAGAAAAGTATATAAAAATTTTGATATCGACAAAACAAAAAAAACTATTTTTTTTTTCTTTTTCTCTTTTCAACCCTTACATTTTACTTATTTATACCTATTCTCTATAATAACCTTGTATTTTTATCATAAATCATAATACCCTTACACTATGGACAGAGACATAGATAATGCCTTTTTAGCGTAAACTTTAAGTGATATCTACTTGTAATATTTTCAACCAAGTCTTGTGGTAATTCATTTAAGTACGTAGGAGTGAGCCACCTCCTTTCCCGTCTCCCATAATAGTTCTTAACTTTTGGCACCAACAATGTAAATTTTTTTGCTAAACGGGTTGGGTACGTATGCTCCCTTTTCTTTTTAAAATCATGATTACCATATTGTTCTACAATAATAGCCCGTTTTAGTTTTGATTCTACTGGTAAAATTTTACAAATTTTGAATAATTTTTCATAATCTCCACCTAGTGATTTTTTGACATTTTCATTTATTAGTAGTTTTAAAAATCTTTTCTGCAACACTTTAATTTTGTTAAGATGAACTGGAAACGTTGGACCATACGCTCCCAATCCATACGAAATTACAGAATCCGCCAATGCAAAATAAAGCATGTACATAATACTTCTATTGACGATAAATTTCATATTTTGTAGCTTGCCTAATATTGACCTTAGTTTATTACAAACCGAATCAACATGATTTATCCAGCTAAATTTATTATCTATTTCTACCCCCAAGTACTTATAAGTATTGACATTTTCGAGATAAATACACTGACAGTTAGTATTTAAATTTCTATTTATATGTAGACAGTCATAAGAATGCCCCTTTATCCGTATATCATTTTTTGGCTCCTTATTATATGGAGATACAATAAGCATACTTTTAGTTTTATTTATATTTATGATTATTCCATTGTCATGTGCCCAACGAACTATATTGTTAAAATCCTCCTGCATTACACCTCGTATTACAGAAGGATCCCTGTGGCTGAATACAATGCAAGTGTCATCCGCAAACATATACACATTTGCATGTTTTATTACATTAGGCATGCTATTTACATGCATTTTATACCCCGTTGGTCCATAGACTGAGCCGGTCGGAACGCCGTGTTTTACCGCACCGCGCTCACTCTCCGCCCCACAGACTCGTACTTTGAGTTTTCTATTTCTCAAATATTCCCTAAACCAGGTATTCATTGGACCTCGGATCCCGCATTCCTCCATTGATTGCAATAGGCCGACGTGATCCAGAGTATCGAACGCTTTCTTGAAATCGATAAAAATAACCAAAACAAGTTCTTGATTATTTAAAGAATTATTAACTTTATCCACAAACTTTGCTAAAGCCGTTGACGTACTTCTATTAGAGCAGAAGCCATGCTGGGCGTCATTAATAATATTGTTTTTATCCAAATAAGTTGTCATTTGTCCCACAATGAGTTTTTCGGCTATTTTATTAATTACATTCAAAATTGCTATGGGTCTATAGTTACTAAACTCTGTATGACACCCTTGCTTATGTATTGGTCTAATTATTGCAACTTTCAATTCGTCTGGATACACCCCTTTTTGTACGCTTAAGTTAATAAAATGTGCTATTACCGGTGAAATTTTAATTTTGATTTCCTTTATATCTCTCACTCTGATCCCATCCGATCCCGCCGACATATTGCAATCCATGTTTTCAATCACTTTATTTACATGTTTTGGCAACACCCAGTTGAATCTGAAACTAACGTCACTCTCGCGCACATACGAATTTCTATTTAAAAACAGTTCCCTACAACGGTGCTGTTTTTTAATGTCTTCTATCTCTCTAGTAAACGTTTCACAAAAACCTTCACATATCTCTGTTTTAGTTTTTATTTTTAACATGTACCTTTCAATGACGCTGTCCACTGAAAGTTTATTTCGTCCTAGCCAACTATTAATATTACTCCAAATTTTTCTCATATCCCCGTTACATTTAATTAGGCTCTGTTTTCTATAATTGTTTTTAGCCTGGTTAATAAGTTTAGTAGTGTAATTTCTATGTCTAGTATATTCTAATCTATAATTATTATTTTTTGGCTGAGATTTCCATCTTCTAAATAAAATATCTTTTTTCTCTATCAAACTCTGTAAATCCTTATCTATCCATACCTGTGTTTTTCTTTTGTCCTTCCTAACGCATTGAAAAGTACATGATTTATAAATCTCTTGAAAAATACTCACAATATTAGAATAAATACTAACTGGATCATCACAACTCAATAAATCAGACCAGTCTATGTCGTTTAATTTTTTACATATTAATTTATTATTTAGATAGGTTCTCGTACTGGCCGAGGACACCGTGTTGCTAATTTCTAATGATAAACCTATGATGTAATGATCCGCTATACTATGTGTAACGGTATAAGTTTTGATCGTACCTGCGCCGCCGCCAGTTCGTACAAACACATGATCGATGCAGGACGTCGTCCGCTTCTCCGCTACGATACACTCACGCGTTATATCTCGGATTCCACACTGCAGTCCCAATTCACTTAAGGTATTTAAATACCTATTTGACGTCGGGTCTAGTTCACTTTGCAAAATGTTAATATTAACATCTCCAATTATAATTAGGTTTTGCCTATCTGGTACACTCCGTAGCAGTTTACACAACTCTGAAATAAAGCAAGCCCTGTTGGTGTTTGGTGGTCTATATATCACAAGGATATGTGTACTAAAATCGCTAGTACGCAGCTCGCCCGCTAGTACCTCACAGTAAGCCGTATGCACTTCCGTCTTTATAAATGTTATGTAATTTTTAGTGTAAATAATCACCCCGCCCCCACGCCTCTCTTCTCTGGTCCACGCATGCATATTGAATCCGTCCAATTGGTACATACTGGTTTCTTCCCTTTTTATGTTGATTTCAGTTAAGCATAACATGTCTATATTATTTAAACAGCTTTCCATTGACACTAAAAGTTCATTGAAATGTTTCCTTAGTGAACATATGTTAACATGTACTATTCGTAATTCTGATCGCCTATTTAATGCCGCATACCATTCATTCAGATCTGAAAACTTTGAATATTCAATTTCTTGTAAATTTAATTGTGGAATGAAGATTGACATCGTAATAGAAAATGTTGAATGATGTTATATATATATATATCTATATAAATTCTATTTATTACTCTTCTTTCTTTTCAATCAAACTTTCAATGTCTGTTTCAAAATTAATTTGGTATATTTTTCGTTCACTGTCATTTTTCTTAATCAGTATCCTTCCACCTTGGATCCAAATATATTTGTATGTTTCCTTCAATTTATCTTTTGTATTCCAAAACAACTGACGCATCTGGCGTGTGACATGTTCATTAATAAATATTCTCGATTTATTTTTATTTCCAAATATGGCATCATTCGTGACCGTGACTTTTTTCTTCTGTAACCATTCCTTTCGCGCTTCTTTCGACTTAAATGCAACGACCAGCGGCCGAGGGCGTTTGCTATTGCTGCTGTCCCCAGGTATTCTCCATACTGCCTGAATGCCAGCCTCCTTAATATTCAATTCTTTTGCTATCTTTTCTAAAGTTTCCATCAAGTTTTCATTTTCCAGTTTATCTACATTAGATACTTCTAAATGAAGTTCTAACTCCTTCTGTTCCAATCTCATCATACGCTCCTCCAACGCTCTGTTACATTTTTCTAGATAAATATTCCTCTGCAGTATATCCTTTATCCTGTTATCCTGTTTTTTAGTCTCCTCTCTCATTTCTTTTCTTGATTTCTCTATCTCTTCATATTTCTTTCCAAGGTAATCTACTGCTTTTTCAGTCTCCTGGTGCACCTTCTTTAAGTCACTAATCTGGTTTTTTAAGCCATGCATATCAGATTGTATCTGACTAAATCGCGCGTCCTGTTCTTCTTTCATTGCTGTCAATAGCGCAGTCATTGACGCCATTTGTGCTCTGAACGCTGTAAGGTTTTCATTCATAACATCGATACCACTGCTTGACGTTTTTCGTCTTCTCCGCTCCTGGGAAAGACTCGAGTCACTGTCTATATCGTCATCGACTCGCTTGGTTTTGTTACGGCTATTAAGCCAGAGGTCCATTGTTACACCTTTATCCTTAACCTTACTCAAATTCGAGTCCGAGCCGTAGACTGTTTTATTTTTGTCTTTGTCTGGCGTGCGCTCCATTATAACAAAGATAGGCCTAAATAATTATCAAATAGGCCTATAAGCGGTGAGTGCCGTCGGTACGTTAATGAAATGCAACTAATGCAGTCACACATACACGCGCAGTATGGGCGGTCCCCAGCGTCCACCACCTTACAGGTAATAGGCGGAGTTTACCTGCTCACGCGCACTTTTCTTTTCTAACACAGTAATCCGTCTCTTTCACTTATTTATAATTTTATACGCGGACTGAGGATACGTGCGACGCTTACGCGTGATCCACGAGGACTGATGATCTGCTGCTTAGTCAAGCCGAGAAGGAATAACAAACAAACAAACTCACTTTCTCATTTATAATATTAGTAAGGGTGATTACCTACTGATCACAACAAAGACTTAAATTTTTGGCAGTCGCTTGTGTTTTAAAATCTATTTGAAAATGTTTTTCTTTTATGGGAATTTTGTATTTAAATACAAATATATTTTATAATTCAGACTTTTAGTTATTTGCCGCTGGAAGGCCCTGTGAAGCTAAAAAACCCAGATATAACTCTTGGTTATTTAGAGTACTTTGGATCTGATCCCAATAATGTTCCTGAAGAACCGTATGATGTTTTTTTTGGAAGATTGGTAAGTTCTACTAAAATAGGTACTCATTTTAAAGATAAAAAAAAAAAGTTAAATTGAGAGAGAAAAAAAGATTAAAAATATAGGTACCTAACTTATAAAAATTATGTATTTGCAAAAGTAGCTTATTTTTAATTAAATTAATTATTTGATTCATATTTAGCAAAATAAAAAATAAAACTTGTTATGTCTGTTATTTTGAATTGAACAATTTAGAAGAAACATGTCCAGCAACAAAATAGATAAAAACAGCTAAATGTAAACTGCTTATCCTATTATAGGTCTCATGTCTCATTTTCTGTACTGAATAAATGCTTTTCTTTCTTTTTTTCAGGTTGCTGACGGTCAAAGAGATCTAATCCAATTGCATTCGCTAAAGAAACGTCACTTCATTGGAAACACGAGTATGGATGCTCAGTTGTCGCTCATCATGGCCAATCAGGCTCAGGTCCGAAATGGAGATTTGCTCCTAGATCCTTTTGTGGGATCTGGATCACTCTTGGTGGCAGCTGCACATTTTGGAGGTACACATCTTATAGTATCGCATTATAAAACAGTAAAACTGACAAAGGATAAAAGCATTTATTCAAAGACCAGGCCCTCACAGGCCAGGCACTTTCTCTTGTTGAAATATATATTTTTTTATTTGTATTTATGTGAGATCAGTCTTTCCGGCTGAGCACATGTGGTGAGATCATAGGTGACGTTTTAGAGGTCTACCCATTGGCAAATTCCTCCCTAGTTGTTCAGGATGTCCAGAACATGCTGCCTCTTCAGCCGCTTGGAGAGTGTCCTCCAGCAGGGCCTGAGCCAGTGGATTTGTGTGCTTTTGAATTCGGTTCTTATAGAATTCACCCTGCCTCTTGATTAACTCCATCACAGTAGGCATGTTGAGGTATGAATGCACTTCCTCATTTCTGGAGTACCATGGAGCACCTGCTATGGTACGCAGGATTTTGTTTTGAGCACGCTGGATTATTTTCTTGTTGAAATGTACAAATAATATTGATTCATTTATATAAATTTACTGTATATCCATTTTGAAAACAAAATGCAGGAGGATTTATTTCTGTTTTGCGATTTTAGGGCAACACCAACAACTAGCTATTGCCATATTATGAAACATATTTTCAAACCCCTATCACCATCATGTCGGCAATCGCAAGTCAAAAAATATTTTTGAAAATAATAAATTAGTAAGTACTGTATTAGTAATGCAGTCTACCTTTTCCAGGGTATGTGTGGGGCTCAGACATTGATTTCATGATGCTGCACGGAAGGACGCGACCCACCCGCGTTGGCCAAAAGGTAACAATGTATGTATTACAAGGGCTAAGGTAAATTATAAAGATATATTCAGTCAATAGTAGCTTGTGTTGTGTGTGACTGATATTGATATCACCAAAGATGTTTATTATACATTTATTCTAGGTCTAGACTAGGTCTTCCTTCACTGGCACTTTCTTACTGCCACAGACTTAGGAGTTTTTTTTAATATTGAATTTACATCGTTTATTTATTAACATTTTATACTATTTCGACAATTAATTCGAGACTCAGAAATATTATGTTCTGTTGAAGTAAAGAGTTTTGAACTACCATGGGTTTCGAAATTTAGACTCTGTCGGAATAATCCAAGATCCTGTAGTCGTCGTGGATGTGGTGTCCATGGGTAGTGGTGATTGGATCAGGTGTATCGTTAGCTCGTTTGTGCTTTTTTACAGTAATAATAAAATCTATTTTATAGGTGCGACAGAAAGAGGAGAGTATACGCGGCAACATGCAACAGTACGGCACGGAGGCGCGTTACCTGGACGCCATCGTCAGTGACTCCTCGCGCCCTATGTGGACAGAGCGGCTTCGACTCGACGCCATCATCACTGATCGTTAGTGTCACATCCAATTATTAGCACTAGTACCAATTTATCAGCAGTAATATTTTAAAGAGGTTAAGCATTTAAAAAGATGACGAGTAATGCTCACTTATAAATAAGATAATGATATTAAACATTTTTAGATACAAATATACTCATTTAAAAAAAATGTTAAAATAGCAAACAATAACTCAAAATTTTCATCACACTGCTGATAAATGGAACACTAGTATTTGGGGCTTTCGCCCTATTTATTATTATTATAAATGTATGATTTCAGCACCGTACGGAGTGAGAGAACCGACAGAGAGGATTGGAATAGAAAAGGACAACTATACATTGTGCGAAGAGCATTTAGCCAATCACATTCCATCTAAAATTGAGTATGGTTTGCCACACATGTACAGCGATTTACTCAACTTCGCCGCGCGGTACCTGGAGATTGGTAAACGGCTTGTGTGCTGGTTCCCTGTAGTAAGGTTAGTTCTATTTATTGTGCCAGCTCCTAGCTTTAACTGGTTCCGGAGGACCCCTTGCTATATTTGTAGATTTAACTATGGAAATTTGGGTTGCAGCTGAGTTCCACGAATTAACGTTTTCGAGAAAAAATGTGCTGTCAAACTTCCCATAAAAAGAAACAGTATACATACTGAAAATGGAATATGCAAGTTTATATAAAGTAGTCGCTGAGCTTCTTAAAATATTATTTGTCTAGAAGCCAAGCAAACATTTTAGTTTATCGAAAGCAGATAAATTTTCATTGGACCTCCATTTTGTTTTGGCACGCCAACACCTTTGAGTCTCCTGTGTCCCTGGACCACTTTGGGAATCAATGATATGGACAATTTAAATGACTATTATCTATTGCCAATCAGAGAGGAATACCAGGACGATCAGTTACCCTGCCATCCGTGTCTCGAGCTGGTGGCCAACTCGGAGCAAGTGCTGTCCAAGCTGACAGCGCGGCGTCTGCTTACCTACGAGAAGATACATGACGAAGTACCACATATGCCCCATGGCCCTAACGCTGGGGGACAAAACTTCAGGTACCTATATAAGTATTTAGTAATAAGTATTTAGTATTTTGTCAGTATAAAATTATTGACATGTTCACTTTATGTGAGCCTGAAAACAAATGGCGGTGCCGTTATGACGGCGCGTAACAGTCGTAATATTACGGACGCAAAAAAAGACCGTCTGTAAAACCAATAGTTCGTGTTGATTGTCGTTGGTTATTGAAGTAACAGGAATAATTTCTTATTTACAGGGAGAAATATTTCGCAGTCGGCGAGCAGTCAAGACGAGAGAGGAAGGAGCAGCGGGCCCAGGAGATGGCCCACACGGCCGCCTGGCTCAAGGCGGCGAATAACTTGACATGACATACTGTTATTATAATATAGTATACATAGGTATTTTTAGTTCATTTCCTTGTATTCCTTCCATAGGCGACCAATGAAAAAACAAAGATTTTTATGCTAATAAGCATTGTTATGACACTAATTATTTTTATTTTATACCACTAAGGTGGCAAACAAGCATATGCCTGATGGTAAGCAGTCACCGTAGCCTATAGACGCTTGCAATACCGGGGTATCACTCACGCGTTGCCAACTAAAATAACATGAGAAAACAATTTATAAAATAATTAAACAGTATAATCTAAATATTCACTATAAATAATGACTTGGATCGATGCGCATACGCAACCTTTTTTTTAATGGACAAATCTATTCCTAAAGTAAGTTCGAAACTCGTGTTATGGGATACTAAAGTCAACGATACTATATTTTATAACAGATACATAATACAGATAAATATCCAAGACCCGAGGCCAATCAGAAAGTTAGTTTTTCCCGACCGGGATTCGAAACCCGGGACTTGGGCGGCGGCGGTCTGGCGTGGTAACCATTACGCCACGAAGGTCGTCAAAACTACATAATTGGATTCAATTTGGACACACGTCAAGAAGAAGCTCAAGAAAGACGAATAACTTAAATACATTTATTTTAAAAATAACTCAATATATAACCATGTTCTTTATATAAAGTATTGTTTACTTAAATTTAACTAAAGATTCACATACATAAAAACTGCAAACCAAAGTATTCCTATATTATATAACCACTTCACTGCGCACAACGCATTTTAGGAAATGATATTGAATTTCTTTAAAATGATTATTGGTGATCTGATCGATCACATAAGAAGAGTAGATCTTCAAGTTAATCCTACTAGTATTATAAAGGCGAAAGTGTTACTTCTTCACGCTCAAATGACTGGGCCAATATCTATGATATTTGGTATGTAGGTAGCTGATACCTTGGATTTACTTTTTATCCAGAAAAGTACACGACTACCGTAGGATTTGATCAAGTCTGATATAGATGGCGTTGCTGTGCATAAATAATACACGGAAACGAAGGCGTAGCAATAAGATGTTTTCCGAGATAAATCGGTTCGTTACTTTCGACGTGAAAGGACAAACAAACATACTTTCGCATTTATAATATTAGAGTATGGATTAAAGTAAGATTAGTCTGTGATGGCGAGCGCCAGCATCATCTGGTTGAGCGGCGGCGTGGCCTTGTGCGGGCGGGCGCGGCGCTGGGCGGCTGCAGCGCCCGACTGCGCCCACTGGCACAGGCGCCACACCTCCTTGCGCTTGCCGCTGTTGCCGGATGACTTGTAGTGGTTCAGGAGGTTGTTCGTCACCTGATCACACAATAACATTTAGGGCCTATCATGTCAACAAAGGGAAGGGGCCCATGACCATGTAAAGAAATAAGAACATTTTTTTTATGGGAATAGGGAAAGCGGTGACCAGGGAAAAGCACTAGAAACAAAGATTTTTATGTGAATAATGTATTGTTATGAAATTTTGTAATTACATAGTACAGTCGATGGCAGGTCGACCTTTACATATCGGACTTTGTACCATACTTAAGTTCTATGTCATAAGACCCAAAATTCTACTGTAAATGTAAAGCTCAACGTGCTCCAGACTACAATATGAATACTATTGATAAATATTTTTTCTTGTTCCCTTCACGTTATATTTAGAAATCTTTTATCATATTTACAGGTTAACTCTTTCCTTTGTTGATTGTACATTTATAATATCAAATGTTTGTTCTGAATCTGACGGATCAACACACAGTATAAATCGCTGATCGTAGAGACCTGAAGCTTGGAGGGTGTCCTTTGTATGATGTAGGTTAGGTATCCTATTAGAAAAGATTTTTTAAAAGTCGCAACGGAAAGCGAGATACACGCAAAGGAATTTGCGCGGATTTCGCTAGTTCACTTATAAATTATTTAGTACAAAATTCTTACCAAAAACAGCCCCAACATCGACCGCATGTTGTCTGGGTTGAGTTTCAACGATTGGCAGTAGTATGATTTGGCTAGTTCCATGTTTTCTACACCTCCCTAAAATTAAATTTTTTTTTTTTAAATTAAACAACTTACAATGTCGTCATAATCTATTAATGATTCATTCTGATTCTGGAAAAAACAAAACAGCCTAGACCAGACCGGAAACTAAAATTTATTTCCTCATTCACCAACACATCTCTGTCTCTGGTCAAAAAGCCTAAACATAACCCTGTAATATGATTACAGTTCATTTTGTAATAACTAACCGAACCGACTTATATGTTTCTGTTATGTAATGATAACTATTATACCTAAGTATCATTTTAAAAGAGCAACATGCTCTTCTTGCCAGTTCTTAGTACAAATCTGCCGTCTGACTGGTGGTAGCAAAAAAAATGTGACGAGGACTATTTTAATAAAGATGTTGACTTGTATATTTTCACCAACACCTCTTAGCAGTAGGAATAACTGGAACAATTTGTATGACATTTGAAGACAAGGTTATACCTACTGCTTGGAGCCTAAACTAACCATAGTGTAACGTATATCCGCCAATCGCTGGTGCATTAAGTGGTTATGGGGCTGATGCAGGATCAGCTCCTCGGCGCAGAAGGCGGCGCGCGAGTACTCCTGCACCTGCAGGTACAGTTCACACAGCTGCTGCCACGCCTCCACGTCCGACATGAATCTGCAGGGGATATCATCATCATCATCTAAGCCACATAAAGTCCACCGCTGGACATGTTGAAATTTTAATAAATTCTACACAGTTTACAACCCACCATCTAGTTCCAAAGAAAGCAAGGCTATAGCACAGAATAGATAATAGTACTACGTACAGAAGATTCACTCCGCAAAATCAATTAAAGAAATAGGGACTCTCGCTACGATACAATAAGGTGCAATTCAGCTCGCACAGCGCACACAACCTACAGTTATCAATCACCTAGAAGTTGCCTCTCTTTCTATCGCGTATTTCTTACCTCTTCTGACGACGTTAGGGTTGTCTTCTTTTAGAGAAGAATTTAATCTGAATATTAAATTACCAGTTAGGTATGTGCCTATTTCATTCACCTACTTTAGTTACAGTTTATTTACGTGATGATTAATACCCAACAAAATGACTTACCTTTTATTATCCGTACGGAGTTTAAAAAAAATTATATCCGATTCCGCCTTTGATTTATTTAAACAACCTTGCACACAACAGTAGTACCTAGTTTTCGTATAGTTTGTCATTTCATATTTACTCGACACGCGCTGCGGCCGAGTCCGCGCGATGCGTCTAGCTAGCGGCACGAGCGAGAGCCGAGTGGTGGTAGCCTTGAGATTAACCGGCCGGGCCGGTCCCAAGGTCAATCGTACCTAAACTGCGGAGTGGGCTGGCTATAGGTACAATTCCGGGACAGACTCCAAGCGACATACTTGTTTCTATGTTGCTCAATGAAAGTGATTCCAAGCGCGGCGTCACTGCGGTCGGCGGCACTTTCATAGACATACAAAGAAGTAGTCGTTTGCGGTCTGCAACTGCAGCCTGCGGCGTGCGGTCCGTCTTGGAATTGGACCTTAAACCTGCTTGTGTTATCGCTATCACACAACGGATACATTTTTAGGTTAACTTACTTTTTTAAATAATCTACCAGTTCTTTAATGGCCTCCATGATTAATCCCTGGTCCATTAGGATGGCGACGCGCCTCTTCCGCGCTGCAGCATTGGTCTCATCAAGCAGGATCAGCTTGTCTAACATTTCCAGGGCTTCGTCATACCTGATGTTTTAATCACTCAATTATAAATAATATTAATAAATAAATAAATTCTATAATATTCACACAGCACCTGCTTGTGTTATTGGTACCAGAAAATGGACATTGTTGTAAATATATGTTTATGGTAATGGAAATCACTGAGACTCGATTTAATAAAATATTATACACAAGCTTTTTTTACGCGACTTCGTCCGCGTGAAGTTCCGGACCCGTTCCCGTGGGAACGACATTGAATTTCGGGAAAAGCTATAGCCTATGTCATTCCCGGATAATGTAGCTTTCTACTGGTGAAAGATTTTTTGTAATCGGTCCAGTAGTTTCGGAGCCTATTCAATTCAAACAAACAATCAAATCTTTCCACTTTATAATATTAATATAGATAAATAAATATTAAAAAGATTTATGAAAAAATCAAGTTGTAGGTGTCTCTTAGGTGAGAGGTAGTGGTCATGTATAGGTCGGGTCTTTTGCCACCACTTCTCTCATAATGCAACGCCATGTAGCTCTATGCTTGGAGGAGTTACTATAATATTATAACAAGCAAAGAAAAAACGAAAACCACTCACTTTTCTTCCGCCTCTTTAATAGCGGCATCATGACGGTAACAACGCAAGCTTCCAGCGAAATCTTGATGGAGGAGCAGATAGCAAAAGGTAGCTTCTGACAAGTCATGACAGTCCAGTGCGGCCAGCAACACCTGTTCTATCACAATGTGCTCTGAAAAATATAAAAATAAATGGGTACCAATTAAACGGTCTTTTTAATAGCATCATATGCCTCTAAAAATCTAAATTGCCTTCTAAGTCAGCCACAAGTAACCAATGTGCATCTAAATGACACTATCTTAGCCGCTAGTTAAATATAACTCAGCATGGTGGTTATTTTTTTTACATCAAAATTTGTAACATGTATCAAGCAGTAAACTTCTAAAATAATAATTCTGTTAGCTTCTAATATTTTAACTCAATATGTACGTTTAAAATATAACTCAGCTTAAATTACATTAATTGTCAAATTTATCTAAAACTTCTTCGGATTGACTCATTCTGGGGCCATGATCACGATTACGAAATTCTTATAAATATTTATATTAGTGTTTATATTTATATCACTTGACAATCGGCGAAGGCCTGCGGGTCTATCTATACTCAGTTAAAAGCTAGTCTCAAGATACAGTGCAATCTCGTTCATTGTATATTTTGAACTAGCTTTTCCCCGCGGCTTCGCTCGCATTAATTATTAATATGTAATTCCTACTTTAGAATATTACAATCTAGCTATTGGCTAATTAGTAATTTAACTTTAACCTAAACTTATAAAACGTATAGTCTAAGAATATTGTCCATCGACTTATCTTAGTGTCTGTTAATTGAAAACACTTTGTTCATGTGTTATAAATGTTATTGCACTATCACTAGTATTGTTTTCACTACACTACACTAACTCAAAGGGTTTAGTTCTTTTGAGCCTTCTCAATAGGTCTGTGTTATCAAGAAGCTGGGTTGCCTCAGGATTCACATGATGTCGAAGTCTTTGTTCGTGAGCCTCCGCACACTTTTGAATCACTTTATCTACGAACTCCATTTTAAGGTCCCGATGGAGATTGTCGTTTGTGAAGTACCAAGGTGCACCTACAATGCCCCTAAGTACTTTATTTTGGAATCGTTGAATAATTTGTCTATTACTATGTTTGGTACAGCCCCAAAGCTGTGCGCCATACATCCACACTGGCATGAGGACTCGTTTGTATAATAGTAGTTTATTGTATGTTGACAGGTTGGAGTTTCTACCGAGCAGCCAATACATGTCTCTATAACGTATTTCTAGCTCTTCTCTTTTTTTCTTGACGTGAACTTTCCAGCGTAGTTTCGCATCTAGGGTCATACCAAGATATTTGGCCGTATTAGAATACGGTATTGGTTGGCTATCTATATACACTGGATGGTAGTACGGATTTTTGTTTGTAAAATCAATGTGAACAGATTTTGATTCATTAAGTTTGATTCGCCATTTTTGAGCCCACTTATGAACTTTTGTAACAGCAACTTGGATTTTACTAACTGCCTCTTCATGCGAGTTTCCGACAGACATTATAGCAGTGTCATCTGCAAAAGTGGCAACTGTATTATTTTCTAATTCTGGAAAATCGCAGGTGTATAATAAGTACAGGACCGGACCTAAAACACTACCTTGCGGTACTCCAGCTTTTATTTCCTTTAGATCAGAGAAAACATCTTCTTGTCTGATTCTAAACATTCTGTTTGAGAGATATGACTCTAGTATAGTCGTAAACTGTTTTGGCAAAATTGTATTGAGTTTGTATATTAAACCTTTATGCCAAACTTTATCGAAAGCTTGCGCAACGTCTAGAAATATAGTCGAGCATACTTTCTTTTCTTCTAAAGATTTTTCTATAACGCTTGTTATCCTATGGATTTGATCTATGGTAGAGTGTTTTTCTCTAAAACCAAACTGATGATGTTGTTTAAGATTTTTTTCTTCTAATTTAGGCTTCAATCTTTTGAGAAGTAGTTTTTCAAATAATTTGGATATAATAGGTAACAGGGAGATTGGCCTGTATGATGTCGCATCATGAGGTGGTTTTCCCGGTTTTGCTATCATGATCACTTCAGCTACTTTCCATACATCTGGAACTGTCTTTAGTCGGAAAGCAGCATTTATGATGTTTGTTAATTTGACCAGTGCTTTGCGTGGTAGATGTAGCAAAATTTCTCCAGTTATAAGGTCGTATCCTGGAGCTTTTCTTGGATTAATGTTATTTTTAATTTCATTTGAAATTTCTTTTGGTGTGACTAATTTTATTATATCTAATTCTTCTTGGAGACATCATTTCCTTCATTTGGCTGAAATATTTTTTCCAAGTGCTGTGCAAATCTCTTTCCTTTTTGCTCGTTGCTTATTGCCCAATTTCCATTTTCCTCCCTTATAGGAGGAATTTGCAAAATAGGTCTTTTCATTTTTTTTGTGGCCTTCCAGAGAGAATAGTTCGTGCTACGGTCATTTGTCAAATGCTCTAAATACTCTGTGAGGTATTCGTCTTTAAAAGTCTGTATGGCTGATCTAAGTGTTTTAGTTAGCTTGTTTAACAGTTGTTTGTCATATGGACACCTCGTTTGATGCCATTTCCTCCTTTGTCTTCTTCTTTGGACTACTAGGTCCATTATTTCTTTCGGATATCTATTTCCTTTAGTTTTCCATTTAACGACAGGCGTGTTTTGCCATGCTGCTTGTTGGATGTCTGTTGTAAACTTTTCTACTTCTAAATTTAATTGATCTATGTTGCGTAATGGTACATTAAGATTAATTCTAGTTTCTAAATCGATTTGAAAACTTTCCCAGTCTGTTTTTCTATTTACGAATGTGGGGTTGTTTTCTTTATGAATAGGCTGTTCACTTAAGGTCAGCGTTATAGGTGAATGATCTGAGTTTAAATCAAACTCTTCCTTGATATCCATATGATAGTTCGAGATGTTTTTATAGATAAAAAAGTCAATTAAATCTGGTATTTTTTTCGGATCTGTGGGCCAATATGTTGGTTTTCCAGTAGATATTGTATCACATTTGCTATTTTGTATGGCGCTAAGCAATTCTCGTCCTTTTGTAGTTGTTAATCGGGAACCCCAATGTACATTTTTAGCATTTAGATCACCCCCGAGAACAAATCTATTTCCAAGTCGTTGTAAGAAGCATTTGTATTGCTCTTGCTTTAGCGAGTACCTTGGAGGGCAGTATATTGCTGACACGGTAATTGGGTATTTTTTTGTTTTAATACATACCGCTACAGCTTGCATTTCATGTTCCTCGTGTTTAATACTTTCGTAGTGGCATAGATTTTCATTTACGATTATAGAGCTGCCTCCCCTAGCACAATTGTCCGGGTGTAATGCATGGTAGATTTTATAGCCTTCAAATTGTATGTAGGAATGTTTGGTGAAGTGAGACTCTGAGATTAAGCACACATCAATTCTTTCAGTATCTAGGACTATTTGCAGCTCGTTTTTATGTTGCAAAAGTCCATTTGAGTTCCAAGCCATGATTTTCAAATTAGTCATGGTTGTTGTTTAGTTGTAGCTCCTTTAGTGCTACTTTCGATTTTTTTAAGACGCTCGTTAAATGATGACATTAATTTGAGCATTGTGTTCAATTTATCTTCTATACCAGCATTGTGCTCAGCATCATTTGCATGTTTGGAGGTTATTTGTGCGTAACTTTGTTTGCCAGTATTACTCACGACTTTTTGGTGTGATTTCAATGTAGTGGATTCGGGCATTTCGGTATTTGTCGGTATGCGTGATTGCTTCGACAGCGATTGTTTAGGTTGTTCTTTTTTCTTTTGTGTTTTGTTTTTAAAGCTTTGTAGCTCTTTGGCTACTACGCACCCTCTGTAATTTGCAGGATGCTGTTCGCCGCAGTGCACACACTTTGGTTTGTCTTGTGGTGACTTTGTACAATCTTTAGTGTGATGTTTGCCAGTACATTTCACACAACGTGGGTCTTTGGAGCAGTACCTTTGTGTATGACCGTAGGCTTGGCATCGTTTGCATTGCGGAACTAATTTCGGGGTCTTAAGAGAGTGTATTTCTACTCTGCATCCCAGAATGTTTTTAATACCGAAGACTTTATTTATGTCTTCGTCATTTTTAAAAGTGAGCATAAACATATTTAGAGGCTCTTTATCTTTCCATCTAAGCTTGTTTACGGCACTTTCTATCTTATATCCCTTAAACAACAGTTCTTCAACTATTCTCTCTGGAATGCACGTGTGGTGTAGCTTTTTTGCAATCACTCTTATAGGGCGATCCTGTTTGTTTTCATAGGAGTGCCACGCACAATTATTGGACGTAAGCCGTTTCGTGGTCAGCCTAAATACTTCCTCGTTGTCAGTATTGATTTTTACACTGTCTCCACTCAGTGTGTTCGGGGAACGAAACTTATTTCGCAATGAGCCGGTGTTTACGCGCGCCTTGTGAAATAAGTTGCTTACATTTAATTTATTTAAAACAGTGCAGTTTTGACATTAGACGAGTCGGGTGCATTCCTAACATTTTAACATAACATTTTAAGTGAATAAACAACCATCGTTAAGTGATTTCTAGCGTTTTTATCTCAACAACAAAACATAAGAAGCACTCCCCAAACATTGGTCCTTCGAGCAGTTGGCACATTTGGGAACTTCCTAGTTTCACTAGCAATCGGTTCGTTGGCCTCCCACAAGCGGGTCTCACCAATGGATTGAGAAGGTGCTTAAGTGGACTGGGAGTACCTGGAAGTGTCAAAAGAATCAGCGTAACATTCGGGTAGTGTTTTTAAACAACATTCAACAATGGAAGATCTTCTACTTAAACAGGCTGAACTTACCTCAGCAATTGAAAAACTTGTTGTCAACTTCAAAAAGGAAGGTTATGACCGCAGGTATACTACTGCAACAAGAAAACTCAACGATCTAAACAATCTCTTTAACGATTTTCGAGCAAATCATCTCATCTTAAATCAGTATGAAGAGAAATCCCATGAATATTTCACGGGAGGACATTACGATTCTATAAAAACATTTTACTACGATGCGGTGGCCTACATACAAAAACATCAACAAAAGATCCAGGAAGGAGAACAAACAACAACAAGGAATTTGCCGGATCCAACAGCACCTCCGCGCAGCATCCAACAAACCAGTACCGATAAATCGGGCCCTAGCGGCGGAAAACAACAACAAACAGGAACAATGGAAATGTCAACAGAAGGCAGAGCACAGTTTAACAGTAACATGGAAGAAAAATTACGACGACAGGCAGCTAACTATAAGGCATTTCAGCGTACTTGTTCTAATATCAACATTGAAGAGATAACAGAGAAATGGGAGTTTGAAGATAAACTAAAGACATTAGAATCGCGATGGGCTACTATTGACTCCCTCCACTGGGAAATAGAAAGTGCCCTATGTGGAAAAGAAGACAAAGAACTAGAAGAACTTTACAACACTTATGAAGCCCAATATTATAACATGAAGAAAATTATCAACTCGCGGATGTGGTCTGAGAAACACAGAGAAAAATCTACACCTATTTTAGAAGTTCCGACATTTAGCGGCAATTTTAATCATTGGGTGTCATTTAAGGATTTGTTCTCGGAATCCATACATAATAATCCAACATTATCTGGAGCACAGAAGATGCAATTCTTGAAGAGTAAAGTGCGCGGTGAAGCCGAGCGCCTAATTAGCCACTTAAATATAAGTGCAGACCACTACAAAGATAGTTGGAACATACTTAATAACCGTTTCAATAACAAAAGGATGATTTTTATATCACACCTCAACATACTGCTGGACTTACCAGTAATTAAACAACCATCTTTATCCTTGTTCAAGCGTATGCACGACGTCACGGTCGAATCCTTGAACGCCATTAAAAATCTGGGAGTAGATATAACCACCTGGGATCCACTGATTGTACATATCTTGGACCTGAAACTGGGTGAAGATCTCCATTCCGAATACATTGAGTCACTGAAGGATCGCCGTGAATTGCCGGTACTTAAGGATTTTCTTGACTTTCTGGAGGGAAAATTTTCAGCTCTGGAATCAGGACGTCGCAAAAATGACAACTACCAACAACAGCCAAAACAGTACAACAATCAGCATCGTCGATCATCGCCGTCAAGATCATATGGAATCTCTCCCAACAACAATGCAAACAGTTCCTGGAACAAAAACAAGCCCATGAATAAATCGACATTTAATGTTATTTCGATAAAATGTCCATTGTGCGATAATGAACATGGATTGTACAATTGCAAAAAATTTCTTCAATTATCAAATGAACAGAAACTTAAAACCGCACGTGAGCTGCGCGTGTGCATTAATTGCTTATTTAGCCATAACGGCAATGAATGCACATCAAACAAAACATGTCGAAAATGTGCGAATAAACATAACACCATACTACATGAGTCTCTAAACAGATCTACATTTTCGAAAAACATGCAACCAACCCCTAGCAGCTCACATGTATCCCAACTGCAAGAACATAATCAATCCACAGAAGTTCTACTATCAACCGCCATTGTAAAAGTAAGATCAGTCGATGGCAGCTACTACAACATGAGAGCTCTAATAGATCAGGGCTCACAAGTGTCTCTGATAACCGAAAAAGCCGCACAACAACTAAACATTAAAAGACAGCGGTGTAAGGGAACTGTTTTCGGTGTCGGAGAAAAGGAGAGTAGCGGCAAAGGCATTTTAACATTAGAATGCCACTCTATCTACAATGACTTCATGTTCCAGACTGATGTTATCATAATGAATAATTTAATTGGAAATTTACCTAACAAATCATTCAAGAAACCAGAGTGGTCATTTATTGAAAATATCCAGTTAGCTGACCCGGAATTTTATATTAGCCGCCCCGTAGATATTTTACTCGGAGCCGACATCTACTCAAATATAATACTCAGTGGAATTATTAAAGGAGAGAATCAAATCCAGCCAATAGTACAACAAACAAAACTTGGATGGTTATTATGTGGAGGAGCGAAAACATATCAATGCAATGTTTTATTGAATAACATAGATGAAATCAAAAAATTTTGGGAAGTCGAAGAGATAAGTGAGAAATCAACCCTTTCAGTGGCTGAACTGAAGTGCATAGAATTTTATTCTGAAACAACAAACAGAAGAGAAGATGGTCGTTATGAAGTGAGATTACCGATGATGGAGAACTTTGAGAATAAACTAGGATCATCGAAACATACAGTATTGGCACAATTTAGAAGTCTGGAGAAAAAATTTCAAAAGAATCCAAAACTAGAACAAGATTACAAAATTTTTATGAATGAATACCAAACAATGAGTCATATGATACCATCTTTCAATGATAATGAAACACAATATTATTTACCGCACCATAGTGTGGAAAATTGTAATTCCTTAACAACTCAACACAGAGTCGTTTACAATGCGTCTCATAAAACAGATACGGGTCTTAGTCTCAACGACCTTATGTACCCGGGACCCAACCTTCAAACAGACCTTCAGATGTTATTACTGAGATGGAGGCAATATCAGTACGGATTCACCGCTGACATAGAAAAAATGTTTAGGATGATTCTAGTACACAAAGACGATCAAAACCTGCAAAGGATATTCTGGAGAGAAACACAAGAACAACCGATACAAACATTTTGTCTCACAACTGTAACATACGGAACTCGTGCTGCACCGTTTCTAGCGATGATGACGCTACGCAAATTGGCGATGGATGAACGCAACAAATATCCTGAAGCGTCCCAAGTGGTAGAAAAGGCATTTTATATGGATGACCTTGTGTACGGAACAGACACTATCGAAGAAGGAAACAAACTTATCTCAGATTTAATTTTGCTGATGAAATCTGGGGGATTTAATCTGAGAAAATGGTCAGCAAACGATGAACGACTGTTAGAAAACATAAAATCAAAGAGCAACAAATCGGAAGAAAACATTTTTAATTTCAAGACGGATGCTGTATCGAAAACATTGGGCTTATGCTGGGATTCATCTAAGGATAAATTTACCTTTCAATGCAATATTCCTCAAGAAACAAACAAAGTAACAAAACGAAGCTTACTTTCAGACATATCCAAATTATTCGACCCCTTAGGATGGATGGCACCGCTATCAGTCAAACTAAAATTATTATTTCAAAAACTCTGGAAAGATAATACAACATGGGATGAACCAATATCGGATGAGATGAATCGGGAATGGAGAAAGATAAAGTCAGAGCTTAACATTATAAACCAATACGAAATACCAAGATGGATCTGCTGCCACAAAGGAGATGTGATAGAGCTTCATGGGTTTTCTGACGCATCCATTGAAGCCTACGCCTGCGTTATTTACGCAAAAATACAATCAAACATAACAATAATAGCGGCGAAAACCAAACTTGTACCTCACAAAAAGGCGATCACGTTACCAAGGTTGGAGTTATGCGGAGCAGAATTACTATCGAAATTGATGATGAAAATTAAAGAAGCATTATCACTACATGAATTAGATATTTATGGTTGGACTGACTCTAAGGTGGTTCTCGGTTGGCTACAAGGAAACCCAAGTAAATGGAAGCCCTTTGTAGCAAACAGGGTAACAAAAACAATAGAAGCCATGCCGAGTGCGTGTTGGCGCTATGTAAAATCTAATGAAAACCCCGCGGACGCAGCGAGCAGAGGGTTATATGCACAACAGCTTAAAGAACAGACAATATGGTGGAACGGACCCGCGTGGTTAACAACATATCGAGACACGGAAGAACATAACAAAACATACACAACAGAGGAAGAAAGCAAACCTAAACAGTCAAATGTTATACAGAAACAGGAAAATAATTTAATAGATGAATTATTGAATAAATACAGTACTTTCAATAAAGTAATACGAGTAATAGCGTGGTTATTGAGGACATTTGCACTTAAGCGAAAACAAATGCCCTCATATTTAACATTGAGTGAACTCGCATTGGCAAAAACGCTGATTATTAAACATGCGCAACAAAAGGAATTTGGAGCAGAAATACGCAGTCTGACAGAATTTAACAGAATTGATCGAAAAAGTAATTTATTAAATTTATGTCCATTTATTGACAAATCTGGCTTTCTACGAGTCGGCGGTCGTTTACAGAACAGCAGTTTGAGCGAAAAGATAAAACATCCCAAGATTATCCCACGGGATAGTCGGCTAACAGAACTTTTGGTTGAAGAAGCTCATAAATACACACTCCATGGTGGACCTCGTTTGACTTTGGGGAACCTCAGACTACAATACTGGATACCTGGAGGAAACAACTTTGTCAAGAAATACTTACGTAATTGCGTTACCTGCAAGAAAAACGATCCAACAAAACAACACCAAATAATGGGAGACTTACCAGTTGCCCGCACGGAGCCCGCACGACCCTTCTTCCATACTGGAGTTGACTATACTGGAGCTGTGGAGATTAAGGCCAACCAAACAAGGAGTGCTAAGTCACTGAAGGGCTACATCGCGCTCTTCATTTGTATGGTTACTAAGGCCGTACACATAGAGTTGGTCACTGACATGACTAGCTCAGCCTTCCTAGCAGCACTCAGAAGAATGTCGGCACGTCGCGGATGTCCGCAACACCTGTACAGCGACTGCGGGACGAACTTCGTCGGAGCCAATCGGATTCTGCGAGAGGAATACGAACATATACAACAAACATTCGACAACAACTTTAAGAGCGTGTTGGCCAATATGAACATAGAATGGCATTTCAACGTTCCTGCCTGGCCATCAGCAGCTGGATTGTGGGAAAGAAACATCCGCAGTCTAAAATTCCATCTCAAGAGGGTCATCGGTAACCAACGCTTAACCTTTGAGGAGTACGCAACTCTCTTAGCTCAAGTTGAAGCATGTCTAAACTCAAGACCCCTTTGCGCTTTAACTGAGAATATAGACGACATTGACTGCCTTACTCCAGCCCACTTTCTAACCGGAACAGCTGATGTGACTATCCTAGAAACTGCAGAGGATGCACGAACTAGATGGCATTTAACAAATGAATTATTCAAACAAATATGGAAGAGATGGAGGATGGAATATTTGACACAGCTGAACGTAAGGAACAAGTGGCTTCAACCCCGCAGGAACATACAAATCGGGGACTTGGTTACTATACAAGACGACAACGTTCCCCCTGGGAAATGGCCGATGGCACGAGTCGTTGAGTTACACCCCGGCCGGGACGGCTACGTACGTGTCGTCACACTAAAAACAAAAACGGGATATCTCAAACGACCCATTGTTAAACTATCCGTATTGCCCATCGAACATAAACAAGCCGAAACTAACACAACAGAAGAACTCAAGAAGAAGAAGACTAGGTGTCATTCGTCACTTTACACAGTCGCAATGGCCTTACTATTCTTCATGACTTGCATAGCAAATGCGCACGGAACCAACATTACACAGCTGTATGAAAACCAAACCTTATATTTCGATCCATTAGTGAAGATGCAGCTTCTAAGAGACCGCTGGACCTTAGTGGTATATTACGACATGAATCCATACTGGGAGGGGAATACCGCATTTGAAAAAACACTTAGCTACATGAATAGAACATGCGAAAAAATGAAACAAGACCATAAATGTAAAATGATTTCAACACAACTGTATTACCAATACGAAGAATTACAACATTACAACGAGCTTTTACTACAACAACATTTTAGCGAGCACTCCAGACGGCGCCGCGGTCTTATCAACGCCGTGGGTTACCTCGCGAACAGCCTATTCGGCGTACTCGATCAAAATTTCGCGGAACAGTATACGCGAGACATAAACCTGATTAAACAAAATCAGGTACACCTACGGAACTTGTGGCGCAACCAGACGTCCGTCGTAGAAGCGGAATATAATTTAATAAAGAGAACTGAAGAAGTCATGAACCGACACCACAAAACCATTAACAAACATCTAAACAGCTTAGACAATGCTGTAACTACACTACAACAGGAAGTCAACGAAGTTAATTTGCGAGAAGATTTCTCCTTAACGGCGCTGACAGCAAACGGCCTACTTCAAGATCTAAGGAGTATACAAAACAGGATGCTGGAAACTATCTCAGATATATATCATGGGAAGTTCAATCTACACTTAATACCTCCCAAACAACTTCAAGAACAATTAAGTGTCATTGCTGGTTTACTAAAGGATGACACAACATTGCCTATACAAAACATTCACACCGAACTACATGCTATATATAAAATATTGAAAGTGAAAGCAAGAATGACCGAAGAATATTTCTTATTTGAAATCAACATTCCACTTATCAACAGAGAAACATTCGACTTATATAATATTATTACAATCCCGAAATTATACGAAGATAGTATGATAACAATTATGCCTATTTCCGAATACGTAGCGATAAATCTACAGAAAGATAGCTACATACCAATCTCTCTAGATGAGTTACAGGAATGCATACATCAAGACAGTTCAACATACCTATGTGTTCAACATAACCCTATTTACAAAATGAAGTCGGACAGAGACTTATGCATTTTAAACAAAAATAACATATGTGAGACGAGTAAAGCCGCGTGCAGAAACAAGTGGATCAGTTTAACAAAAATTAATACATATTTTCATTATTGTTGCCACAGGTGTCAATTACGAACAATATGCGGCGATCAAGTTACTTCCCATGAACTTGCGCGCGCCAATGTTATTGCCGTGGAGAATGACTGTGTCATCAAAACAGACGACTTTACAATTTACGGACATAAACATTACCAGAGTCAACTGAGCGTAAGGTACGAGATCGAAAAACCGGTGATAGCGCCTATCAACCATATTTTGAACATTACCATTGACAGAGAGGACAATGGTTTTAACAAAACAGAATTAGAACGAGAGCAGCTTCTCCAAGATATTGAACAACGGTTGAAGACTATGAAAGACAATGCGATCTATGGAGATGGAGACACCAGCATAATTTCTGGCCATGACCTGCACCACTACATTTTGATCTATGGAATCATTGGAACACTGATGTTGATATCGATTATCATTATCTACAGAAGATTTTGTAGACCTAACAACCGGCAAACCACGGAGGCAATTATGCCAACAGTAGTAGTCTCCAAGCCACGGCCTGCCCCTCGTCGGACCATGTCCCAGGATCGCAGCATCAACATTCAAGCGGAACTAGCAGAAGACCTTGATATTGAAATGAACGAGTTTAAGAAACCGATTTTCCGTAAATTAGTTTTTAATGCTGATTCTGTTTAATTTCAATGTTACTTTATTTACATTACTGTGTACTTTTAAATTTATTATTTTATATTGTAACATGTTCATGGATGCACCCTATATACTTTAATTATCGATTTTTTTATTTTTTTTTTCCCCGGGAGGATGTTCGGGGAACGAAACTTATTTCGCAATGAGCCGGTGTTTACGCGCGCCTTGTGAAATAAGTTGCTTACATTTAATTTATTTAAAACAGTGCAGTTTTGACATTAGACGAGTCGGGTGCATTCCTAACATTTTAACATAACATTTTAAGTGAATAAACAACCATCGTTAAGTGATTTCTAGCGTTTTTATCTCAACAACAAAACATAAGAAGCACTCCCCAAACACAGTGTTTTTATTGTAAATGGGTCGCCTAGGAGACCTTCTACCAAGAAGTCGTAGAATTTTTGGTAGTTTTGGATTCCGTCAACGATTATCGGTGGCGGTGACGGTATCTTTTTGATTTTTGGCGGTTCTGGTTCCTTCCTAACATCTGGAGTAGCTGTGGGCATTAATTTTATGACATAGATCTCATTTGACAACAAAACAACCCATAGCGCGACTTGTGGCGCCATCTGTTGGCCGATACAGCGCCCTCTATAGTAGAAAAATTATTTTCCCATTGGAATGACATACTTTCACGGGATAAAAAGCCTATGTTGGGCTCTGTACCCCTAACAATATGTATGCAAATTTTCATAATGATCGACTGCTTAGTCAAGCCGTGAAGGAATAACAAACAAACAAACAAACTTACTTTCTCATTTATAATATTAGTAAGGATTAACATCAAATAGTATTTCAATGCCAAAGCCAAAATACCAAATTTTATAAAACCTATGAACTGAAGGCCAAATATTAAAACGCAGAATGGTTGGTGGATCGAAAGTTTAAAATAAGTCTTGGCAGGCTTTGCAGTCTTTGCAGTATTGGCAGGGTTGGCTTGGCTAGATGATTGGTATAACTGTGACGTCTCCGGCGCTGCGGGATGTGCATCCCCTTTGCCCTTGCGTAACAAAGCGCAGGCACTCGTGCTGGCCTCAGTTGCTACGGCTCCAACGGAGCCTGTGCTTCTTAACAGTGGGTGGGGCCTACATTCCCCTCCGTGCCTCCGGGTTTATAAAAAAACACTAGTATAGGGCAGACAACAGCTGTACACTTGACAATATATATACATAATGATTGGCTCTGTATACATAATACTACTTACATACCTACATAATACTACAACAGAGTCCCATGGCAAACAGGGAGATAAAACATAAAAACGAGACAGTGCACAATACATCATTGTTCTCTCTCATGAAAACTTAAAGATGCACATTTTGTTTATTTATTCTGTGTTCCATGGGCTCTGTAGTCATCTTACCATCAGGTGACTCGCATGCTCCTTTGCCAATAAGACAAAAAGAAATTATTACTATAATTCAAACTATTTGACTCACTTTCATTGCCAAGCTGGTCAAACTTGTCTTCTAGCACTTCACCCCACACTTTCATGACATCTTCGCTCCGTCTATCATTGTTTTCACGCCAATGACGAAGCAACTCTCTGGCTTCTGTAAAACATATTTTTTTTTTGGTTTACTATGAACATGCAGAACAGAAACTGACATTGAACCAAAGGAAATGAAGTATACAGACAGTCAGATGATACACAGTCAAGGAAACAAGAACATTCACATTTCCATGCCTCCGATTGTAATATCTTTTGCCTCATAAATAGCGAATACAAAACTAACCAGTAACACTCATATCTTCATAATTTTCGGTCATTATTCTTGTTTGTTAGCCCTGATATTAAATTAAAAGTAATAAAATTCAGTATGTTTAATTGAACGATTTGAAACGGCTCAATCGTCAGAATCGTCACAGTAGACAGTACAATAAATAAATTACACTAAACACGAATTCTCATTTCTCATATAGTATCACAAACTAAATAGAGATGATACTCATTATAGTATGATCATATACAAAGTACTCTGTGAGTATGATCAATCAAATTGTCAAAGTCAAAACAACAAATCGATCTGTCAATTAAATTCTGAAATAGGGATGTTCGATAGTTTTGTGAATCTGTATTTTAGTCTTTGGAACATTGATTTTGTATCACTAGGGCCCCATATATGGTACGATCCGTCTGTACGATCCGTCGCATCACACCGATCGTAACGACGAATCTATATAGTGTATGTCAAGATCGTTAACGATTTACTTCATCGAACACGATATCGGAGATCGCAATAAAAACCCATGCGATTTGATGCGATCATGAATATCGTAACGATGAATCGACAGTGTATGTATGGTTTACGACCGACGATTCGATTTTGTCTCCGGACGCCGCATGCAACACTCTCTCTACTCATACTTACCTACATGTAGACTTGGAGTAATTCATAGAATTATTCAGAGTGTAGGAGCCGTTATGGAAGACTAAGCATAAAGACTATCATAATAATGTAAAGAGGACTGTATCTTACGAAGTACTTTTAGAAATAAATAGAAAAATAGATAAAATTGCAGACTTAAATACAGTTTAAAAAATAATAATAACCTAAGAATTTTTTTCATTTTATGGGGCACGTATCAAATTATTTAAACACGTCTATAACCTTTAGTTTCAAAGAAGTAAATGATAGATCGTTGCGACCGATCGTTTCGTGTATGTGCGTCATTTTTGTTGCGATCAATCGTCACGATTTGCATCAGATCGATCGTATCGTACAGACGGATCGTACCGTATATGGGGCCCTTAAGTAAGCCAGAACACACTTCGCGTACGCGACGCGCTTTGTCGTGGCGCGGACTGCTGGCTGATTTTGTACGACTCGCTTCGCTCCATAGTTTTTTTAAGCTAAAGGTTTTAGAGGTACGTACGAAATATGAAAATTTAATGATCTTTTTTTTTAAACTTTAAATTATTATGGCGGAAACACACTACCGTGTCGGGGCGTGTCGTGTCGCGCTCTGTCGTGACGGTGGGTGTGCACACACGTGTCGTGTCGGGGCGCGCTTCTGTTCAGAAATGAACGAAATAAACGCCAGATATTTATTTCTTTCATTTCTGAACAGAAGCTCGCAGTGTTTGCCTTTGCCTGGGGGTTTTCTATAATGTATAATGGTATTTATTTACAAAAAAAAAGTATTTAATTTAAGTAGGTATATTTAACAGGAATCTAGTACTCATAGTACAAGCTTGCTTAGTTTGGGACCACTTGTTCGCGCCACGAGCCGTGTCGTGTCGTATCGCGTCATAACCCCCACCACCGCCGTGGCGCAATCGGCGGCCAGGAGTCCGTGCCACGACAGAGCGAGTCACGACACGACACGCCCTGCAAATGGGCTCCTAACCATTTTAAATGTATGAACGCGATATGCTTCTGGCGTGACACGACACGCCCCGACACGGTAGTGTGTTTCTGGCTTTATCACCACATTTCAAACTTTAAATAAATTTAATACATTACAACAACGATTTAAAAATATAGATTACAAAATTCTTGAATCAACCATCTCTTCAGTGCGCATTGTGCGCATCCCATCCATGAACGGGGGAGGGGAGACAATAATATTTTGTTTTGGGGCCCTGGATACGTACGTTTTGATCCATGTCATTGGCCAGAAAATAAAGGCTACATTGAAATGAAAGAGAGCATTTAACACGAAAGAAACGTCGGTTGTCTATGAAAATAACTTCAATACACGCAGAAAATACCCATAATATTATACAGTTTGCCATTCGTTTGGCTTCGTTTTGCCACGAAGCACCATGATATACAAGTAGTTACGTAAATAGGAATAAAACTTTTGTGTGTGGTGCTGGTGAAGTGGTGAACGAAATGTCTGCACTGCAATATGTCTGACTATTTGGAAATATTTTTAGATTTAGCTTAGTCGTAAATAATTACATACTTAAATTAGTGTAATAACTGCCATGGGCTACATATGACAATCAATGTAAAAAGGTAAAACTTGTTACTGTGCCCTAGTAATATAGTTAATTCCAATTCTTCCTAAGTACAAAATGTTGGACTTTTTTATGTATCAATGGCCTTTATCTTGGAGTTTTATTTTCTTTTTCCTTTATTCGTGCATAGGACTCGTTTTGTTGAGTACAGTGTTATGTGTTTCATGTATATTTATGTGGTGTTATTTTGTCTGACAGATCGATAAGAAGACTCGCAACGAAGATATGTGTTGTTGTGGAATGTAAGAGCAAGTTACGTGTGAATAGTGGATATGCGCGTCACGGACATTGTGCGAGCTGGTACCTCGCAGTAGCGCGCGTTGTGACGAAACGTTGATATTCGCCGAGAGCGTGGCACCTGCGGCCGCGACCCGTGTCCTACAACGATATTATCGTCACTTTACCAATATGGATCAGTTGCAGTGCCCCGTATGCACGCTCTACTTGCACAATGGGATGACGCTGGAGTCCCATTTAGATACACATCCTAAAGACCAGGTTATTAAAGCTCTGTGCAGTCTTACGGGTAAGGGTGGCAGCTACTGTAGTAGAACACCTACACCATCGCAATCAGAGAGATCCTACAGAAGTAGGTCAAGGACTCCAGCTGCAGATGACAGGTGGAATGGATCTCTTCGTAATTCAGAAACTGATAGGTACTGGCGTAGAACACCCAGTAGAACATCAAAGTCCAATTCGATACTCAGTACATCCCGAAATGCCACTCCGGACATTAGAATGAGTGATCTCAATTTTGAAAATAATTCAATAACCACTTCCAATTCACACACTCCTTTTATAATGAAGTCAGATAAAGTGCAACAGTCTTATCCAAACATGTCAGTACCTGATTTTGATCAACCGTATGTGTACTATCATGACCAGCAGGAAGATAGAGAAATAAAGTATTCTCGGACTGCAGAGTACAATGCACTGAGTAATAACAGTGTTTTTGCATATAATATACCACCCACAGGCACTTGTGGTAAGCTGCATACCACATTGATACCATCTGTAAGTAATAGGGCGAATGACCTTGTCAAAATACTGCCAAAACCGAATAATATACTTGTGAAAACAAATGTAAGTGGTTTGCAGTATATAACTCCTGGAGTAAAGCCTATGCATGTAGTGGTTCCAACCTCCAGAGCCTTTCTACATAAGAACATGCAGAATAATGTAATGATGACCAACACTATGGCCACTGGACAGATGTTGGAGCCTAAGACGGTGAGTGCTCTCCCTAGCAGTCAGTTCAACCAAATGTCAACGGGCTCCCTGACTCCAAGCACCACGGTGGTCACTCAAAATTCACAAATAATTTATAGGGAACTGGTTCACAATTTAGATGGTAAACCTTTTATGTCAAATGTACCTGCTGTTCTAAGTAGCCATGAAAATATAGCCAATGTAGCACAAGCAAGCTCTTTGTATCAAAATGTGATGGTTGTTGATCAATTTGGTAATACCTCATGTATGTATACAGCACCTCAGCAGATTTTGCCCAAGAACTGTAACACTCCCATTACAACCCATCTAACTCCTGTTCATGTGGAGAAACCGATCACTAGTGATGCAAATAAAACTCTTATTATAGAGGTAGGACCTATGGTACCATCTGTGCCAACAATTTCAAACACTATAACGCAAACACCACCAAGCATTAGTAGTCCTAAAAACCTATCTAGTGATACTAATAAAAAAAATAAAAATGAACGTAAAGCTGATACTCCTGGATCTAGCAAAGGCCTTAAAATTCTCAGCAACATTAAAGTGGAAGTACCTGTACAGCATCATAAAAATATGATCAACACTGTGATGGATTTGACAGGATCCATTGATCCAGAGTGCCCTGATCGGCCCCAAACTCCTGAAACAATTATACCTGATTTAGGTGATAACAACAGCAATGCAGCTGATGATTCTGCAGAGCCTACAGCAGCAACCACTACAGATGGTTCACATTCATTTTCTGTGATAAAAAATGTTGGAAATCCTCCGTCTTATAAAGAATCTATAGCAAAGTTAAATGTGGTGGAAACCAAGATGGACACTGAGTTTTCAGATAGCTGTCCAGTACCTGACCTCATTTGCAATGAGAAGCCCTCAGTATCTCCTTGTAGTGAGCTGTCTGAGCAGGGAGACAATTCGACCGATTGCTCTCCACTGTCACCGAAACTCCGCAGTGGCCCTAGTTGCAGCAGTAGTAGCTCAAATACCAATGTCAGTAAACAAACACAACCTTCCCATAAGTTATACAGAAATAACACCTTAAGACTGAATAACATTTATGTAAAGAAGCATAAGAAAGTTCTACAAATAAAAAATTCCAAAGCATTTTCCATGAGTAGCGCGCCGTTGACACAGTGCAAACTGGAACCAAAAGCGTCTTCATCCAAGAGCAGGTCTCCTGAGCATTATTCAATGAATAAAATACATCGCTGTGATACTCCCGAAACTAGAGAAAAATGTCTTTTAGAGACAGTATCTGTAGAACAAATTACAGGTTGTAATAACCAGAATGATCATGATTTTGACGCCGATACTGAGGAGCAGTCTATGGACTTGGAACCCGTAGCGCCGTCCAGCCTTGAGCACAGCGGTCGGTTTACGACAAGTGTGGATGTGGTGCAAGTAAAGGAAGAAGATTTGTTAAGTAATGAGACAAGAACCAGCACGCCACATCGAGTTCTAACGCCGCTGGAGACGTTACGGCCTATCAATGTGATCTCGTATTCACACATGCCCACTGCAGACTTCGACGAAGAGTCAAACCACAGGGAGCTACTAGATCTCGAGGCCAATTCTAAAAACAAACAGTTTGTTAACATGATGAATGAAAATTATTTTGGTGATAATATCTATGCTGATTACTTCACTCCCGATAGAGTAGAGGCATTTGATGCAGAAAGAGAATCGTCGTTTGCTAAAGAGGGACACAAAGATTACATTTGGGGCGAGTCATCACAGAAAGTGAGTGAGTTTGTCTTGCCGAATTTTATTCATGAGAGTTACAAGATAGCAGAAAGTAGCGGTGTGGATTACACAGAATTACACAGTAGGGGAAAGGAAGGGAACGGTGAAGATGGATGCGAGCAGGACAGTAAGGCCGACGTGCTGAGCGAGAGTCAAAGTTCGGCCGAGCCGCTCAACATCCGCGCCGACGAGCGCATGCCGCCGCGCGGGGAGATCAGCGGCGAGAGCAATGGAGACATGGAGTCGCCGTGGACAGGGGTAACTACTTTTATAATGTAGAACACAGTATTTCTAAAATAAAAATAAAACAATTTGACAGGCCCAGTGGTCGAGTGGCTAGCAATAGTCACTTTATCTCAAGAGCCGCGGGTTCGAATCCTGCGCAAGTCAAACATGTGCAGGAACGAACGTATCTGTTTGCCTTGGTCTGGGTGTTTTCTATGTATAATAAGTATTTATTTACAAAAAAAATATTTAAGTATATTTATCAGCAATCTTAGTACCCATAGTACAAGCTTAGTTGCTTAGTTTGGGACTAGATGGCGTTGTGTGATTGTCCAAGAATATTTATTTATTTATTTAATTTAATGGAATTAATAGTTAACGAATAAACAACAATGGATTAATTTCTTTAGTTTTCATTATTTAGAGAAAACTATAATAATACATATTTGTAAACAATTGTAGCAATAATACAAAAGATATCCCTGACCACTAAAGTAGATTTAACAAAATCTGTGTTCCAGAGATCAGTACTTATATGACAACAAATTATACTAATATTTTAAAACTGTATTTTATAAAAAGTGTTTTTAGACATAAATCTACAAACTGTAGTCAAAACCGATTCAATTAAAAAAAAAACAATGAAAAAATATTTCAGATGTACACTGAAGTGACACCTACTGAGCCATATGACCTGCTAGCACGCGAGAGCTGGGTTTCTGATGGGTCAGATGTGGACTCCAACGAGAAGAGGGACAGTCTGTAAGTATTTTATCATCTTCATCACTTCAGCCATCAGATGTCCACTGACGGATATACACCTCTATCAAAGAACGCCACAACGAGCGATCTAACGCTGCTCTTGCTCTGATTGATTCTGAAGACAAATATATCCAAATATACATACATGGATGTTATATTTTAAATAGGATAGGACAGGAGAATAATTGTTATGTTGGTTTTTGTCTGCCAAGTTTGAATTTGGTGTCCTCTGAATTTACTGCGTGACGTACCTCGTGAGGCTGGAGGTAGCTGATGGCGTAGACTAGGATATTACAACGTTAGGGACAATACCACCGCAGTACCTTCTGTATAGCCAAAATCAACAACGGCGACCTTAGATTGACAATAAGCAATGAAGCTTATTGACATCCCTGGGGTGAAACTACTGCTGTCTTAGAACTCACACAGAATTTAATCAGTAAGAAAATAGACGGATTAAGAAATATTGAAAGGACTTCCCTCCTTAGCAACTATGTGAGAGACAGCAATTTGAAACAAAAGGCATTATTGCCTCTCTCATCTCTTTAGATTGCAAATACAACTCCATAAAGCGTTAGTCCAACAGCGCCCTTTTTGTTGCAGTACTGAGCAAGCGCGGACGGCGCGGGGGCCTCGCGGCGCACCCAAGTTCCCGAAGGACAACTGCACAAACACCACATACCGTCGCATGCTCACCGCTAGGATTATCAAGAAGGAGGAGAAAACTGAAGATACACTTACTGATGGTAAGATTATTTTAAATAAGTATACTATATTATGATGGTATAGGAAATATGCATAATTTTTTAATTTTAAAAAGTATTAGATCTGTATATCTTCTTTCTACCCATATCCCACTTTACGTGGGGTCTTTTCCTCTTTGTCCTATCATTCGTCTTCTCGACCGTAACATGTATGAGGGTAACAAAACATAATTGCCAATAAAACTTATAGTACTAAATTTTAATTGTAAGGTTTGGCTTATCGTTTTTAAATGGGGCTTGTGGTCCGCGGGATTATTTGTACGAGGACAAAAACCTCCTAATTTGCAAACTGTAAATATTAATGTCAAATAATCAGTTTCAGGGAATGTAACACTTCTTGATTCAAAGAAAGCAATCACGACCACAATACTCCAAGTTTATGATGTGATGAACGAGACCAAGCCGAAGATCGAGGGGCTGATAAAGCAGGAGAGCAAGAGAAGGCGGCGCGACTACACGTGCCCCACCTGCAAGGTGGACCAGCTCTCCGACGTGGCCTTCCACGCCCACCTCAAGATTCACCCCCTCGAGTGCCTCACCTGCGGGAAGTGCTTCTTCCGCCGGGCCAACCTCGTGCTGCACATGAAGACGCATTTAGGAATCAAAAATTACAAGTCAGTAGTTCTTCTTCTTTTTGTGTGTGCAATTAGTGTCGACTACGGATAGTTACTGTCAGTGTTTTCAAGTCACCCAACTACGAGACTGTATCGTTTCGTTATTAAACGAGACTGAAACGCTTCGACAACAGTCGGAACCAACAGCTTATTCGTGCGCTCCGAATTATTTACAGGACATAGCAGGTCACTTATATGTATTATAAAATCCTGACCTGGACCTGGGTTAAAAAAAACTAATTAAATTATTTAAATTATAAAAGGATACCCGAAATAATAATAATGTATTGCAGGTGCGAGGTGTGCGAGAAGCGATTCGTGACGCGCCAGAAGCTGATGGAGCACCACAACGTGCACACGGGCCGCGCGCCGTTCAAGTGCACCGAGTGCGCGGCGGCGTTCCGGCGCTTCTCCAACATGGTGCAGCACCGCGACCGGCACCACCGGCGCAAGCGCGCGCGCCCGCGCGACTTCGTGTGCGCGTGCGGCGCCGTCTTCGCGTCGCGCGCCAAGCTCGCCTGGCACGCGGAGACGCACGAGCCGCGCCCGAAGGCCTGCCTCTACTGCAGTGACAAGTTCGTGCACGCCGCCTCGCTCACGCGCCACGTGCGCCGCTCGCACAACGAGTACTACCTCTCGGAGCGGCTCAAGGGCAAGGTGGACAACGTGCCGTGCCCCGTGTGCAAGCAGGTGTACTTGCGCACCAACCTGCGCGCGCACCTGCTCACGCACAGCGGCAAGCGGCCGTACGTGTGCATCATCTGCAACAAGGCCTTCACCACCAAGTGGAACCTGAAGCTGCACCGCTGGACGCACATGAGCCGCTCCGCGAAGCCGTTCAAGTGCACGCTGTGCAAGGGCGCGTTCATCCGGCACACGGAGTACGTGTCGCACATGAACGCGCACAAGTCGGTCAAGCCGTACACGTGCAACTACTGCGGCTGTCAGTTCATTAGGAAGTACAATTGCCAGCGGCACGTGCGCGAACACGAGATGGCCAAGAAGTACGTGTGCAAAGTGCCCGAGTGCGGTAAGTCTTTCCACCGTAGTTATTACCTGTCCGAGCACATGAGGGTGCACAGCGGCGCGCGCCCGTTCTCGTGCAACATCTGCGGGAAGACGTCGAGTAATAAGTCCAACCACAACAAGCACGTGAAGATCCATCACGCGCGCGAGCCCGTCGCCACGGAGGCGTAGTGGAGGCGTGACACTGATGAAGTGCTTAAACTCCATTTTGTTAATTTTTGTCTATTTAAATGCATAACATTAGAATGTATTGTTACAACATAAAGTAATAATTATTTTGTCTCACAAATTATTGGTATGAGTTTTTTTGAATTAACACTAAAAAAGTAAAGGTAGCATACGGATCCTAGCGACCACACGCGACGGCGACCCGCGACTGCTTATGTTATGATAACCGCGTCGCGTGACCGGTGGGCGTGGCCAGTCCATATAAATTCGTGCGACCTAGTCGCGGTCGCACGTCGTGGTCGCTACGATCGGAATGCTACTTTTTTACTTATATAACGTGTCTAATGTTTTTTTTGCTGTCAAAATGTTTAATTTGAGACGAAATACTAAAAACCTTAATACAAAATGGAGTATAAACACTGTATAGAGGCCAATTGAATACGTCGGTGCGATTCGGGTGTAGCGGTGTACGTTCACAACACCGTGTGTAAATATTTAGTTAAATTTCAAATTCTATCGTGTAAATACTGGACCAAGTGTGTGTACACTGTACATGGTGAGGAGAATAGACAAAGCATTTTACAGTTAAAAGAATGGGTGTCGCATCACAAGGGGCATTTGTCCATGTTTTAGGAATTTATTATTTTTATTCATGGCGTTCTCGCTCTGACAAATGATGTCTATGCGTGAAAGAAAAGTATAAAAACATGTGATTTTTATAAATGTTGTTTTTTATTTATTGAACTTATTAAAGCATGGTTAATCCTGCTTTGTTTAAATATTATAATACTTGACTTTACGTCTTCCAGGTTTTTTTTAATGAATAAAACTTATTTTCTCATTTCTGTGTACCTTTGTGATGCGACACCGCGTATATTAGTCAAATTAAAGGGCATTTCGGTATGGGTACCCCGCTATAGAATATTTTGAAGAGTTATTTATTTACATTTAGGAGCTGTTCATTTATAACAAAAATGTTATGATGATGATTGTTATATAAAGTTATATTCCTATTTTAAAAAGAAGTTAAAATTCTATTGTAAATATTTTTTGTCACTAACTGAAATGAAATCGTTTATTTCAGAAATTAGACCTTAACAGGCACTTTTTCTTGTCATTTACAACTTGTATAAAGTTATAAACTACCACCATTTCGGACACAAGCAAAATGGCGAAAGAAAACCGCCGATTTTTTGTCATAGCAGAAAAGACAGAAACAAAAAAAACATACGTAGGAAGGGCAATGTATTCCATTCCAAATATGAAGAAGACAAGTGTCAAATTCTATAGTAAAAAAATAAATGTCAAGCGTTACTGACATACTTTTTTCTTCCATTTGGCAATCACTCTTCAGAACTACGAAGATTATTTTGTGGCATCTTTTTACTATGGAATTTGACTCTTTTTTTTTCTGATGCCAATTCACATTTAAAACGTACCTATCGTACTTTTAAACAAGATTATTGGAAAAGAGGTGATCCAAATAAAACCCAGGAATCGGCGCAAAAAAAAAAATTATTCACGGTTTTAGAGCATATTTATAAATACTATTCTAAACTAACACTACCTTACTATGGGGTGGCTAACACTTTTTTGCTCATAAAGCTTTGTAGGCGTTCATATTAAAATCTACGGGGCTACCATGAAAGTGTCCATTTGAAACAACGAAACACGTAGTCCTGTCAAAAAAGACATAACTAGTTAGAATAAGGTTCAAAACTGGTTAGAATTCAAAGAAACGTCAGTCTGTATTTTCGGAATTTCGTTTTAATGGTCACCCAGCTTATTGTGGGTTATTTTTATAAGGGAAATGGATCACCTCCTTTGTTAAGGTTACTAAAATATGATGTTTACATTGTGTATTCAAATTTAGACCTTACTACTTGGACATAAGTGTCTGCCACATGATTAATATTGAACAGCTCTTATATTAGTTTTATAATTATCTTTGTCTATTATTTCTAAATTGCAACTACAAGTATGTATGTAGTTAGAATTATTATTTTTGATGGTTAATTTCTCATTTCAATAACACTTTGGGAATAATTGAAGATATTTCAATAATGGGTTGTTGCTTTGTTTTCAACTTTCAAGCAGTGTGCTTTTCTTTAAGAAAATCCCAAACATTATTTGGTATAATATTATTTCACAAATAATTGCCAAACAAATTCACAAGAAATAGCGGTTCGCATCGATCTTTGGCATGAAGAGGAAAAACCCGTATAAATGTTTTCCTTATGTTGGTACAACTTTGGATATTTAATAGTAGATTTTACAACAAGTGCACAAAACGAATCATTTCTATCGAAGGCGAGGGCTGATAGTAATGTCGAGGATAAAAATGGTTTTGTGGACGAGTTATAAACCCTGCTTTTCACTTCGATTGCGAGGAAATAAATTAATAAACGCACGAAAAAAGAAGACCTGTTTCCCGCCGCTTTTTGTTTTAATGTTACGACAATGAAATTAGGCTTGGGCTACAGACCTATACAGCCTACTATAAAATTAATTTTGTAATAAAATAATTTTCATAGATTAATTAAATAACCTACCGTACTTCAATTAAAATTTTAATATCTTTTATGACTTAAAAAACACAAGGCAAATAATTTAAAGTAAATATTATAAAATACAAATTCTATCTCTGAACTTTTTATTATGTTTGGCTGTATGGCTCATTTCCTTTGCCTTAATATAGATACATTTATGAGTAGATACGTTTTTGCTCTTGTGCACAAAATTCGATTTTGTGCAGCCTATATCCTGCGCAAATAATTTTCAGAGCATGAGAAGTGAAAAAAAAATGACCACTTACTCATGAAATAAGCGGTTCGCACCAATTCCCCTGATCTTTGGCATCTCGCGTAAAAGAGATGATCTAATTAGGGTCATCCGTCATCGGTATTTTATTATCTGTGCTGATTAACGTACGAAAATATAACAATGGCTGATATTGCGCCACAAAATTGTGCCCTTGATCCGGCGGTTCACGTTCATAGTCACGTTCCACGACCACATACTCATGTGAAATTCACGTTCATTGACACGGTAATGCCAAGGAACTAATTAAACACTCATGGTTTTTATATAGAGTAGTAAAAAAACTACGCAACAATGTCGCGTGGAATCCATTTAAATACATACTAATTACTATTAGTGGGTCGTGCGACCCTGTCGCGGTTGCTACGACTACTTTTACCCATGTCGTGTCTTTTGCTGGCAAAGTGTTTAAACATAATATTAAATCTCTGTATCAAAATAAAAAATACAAAAAAGCACAATAGGCGGTCTTATCGCTTGGAAATTTCTTCCAGGCAACGGGTTGGAAATAGTAGATTTTACAACAAGTGCACAAAACGAATCATTTCTATCCGAGACTTTTAGCAGCCCGAGCCGAAGGCGAGGGCTGATAGTAATGTCAAGGATAGAAATGGTTTTGTGGACGAGTTATAAACTCTGCTTTTCACTTGGATTGCGAGGAAATAAATAAATAAACGCACGAAAAACAAGACCTGTTCCCCTTTCCCGCCGCTTCTTTTTTTTAATCTTACGACTTTGAAATTAGGCTTGGGCTGCAGACCTATACAGCCTACTATTAAATTAATTTTGTAATAAAATAATTTTCTTAAATTAATTAAATAACCTACCGTACTTTAATTTAAATTTTAATATCTTTTATGACTTAAAAAACACATTAGGCAAATAAATTAAAGTAAATATTATAAAATAACAAATTCCATCTCTGAACTTTTTGTTGTGTTTGGCTGTATGGCTCATTTCCTTTGCCTTAATATAGATACATTTATGAGTAGATACGTTTTTGCCCTTGTGCACAAAATTCGATTTTGTGCAGCCTATATCCTGCGCAAATAAGCATTTTCTGAGCATGAGAAGTGAAAAATATAAAGAACAGGAAAAGGGTAGTTGATATCATTCAAGTTTCATATCTACGTTTGACAGAAAGTTTTTTGTATTAAGAACCGACAGCGACATCTCGCGAAGTGTAATGCAAACTGCAATAAAAACAATAAGACTAAGAATAAGTCACTGTGGATAAAAACATAAATTATAACTGTGGTTTTACAATTTGATAAACCCGATAAATGTTAACATTTCAATTCGCCATTATTCCCAAAGTTTTATTTGAAAGAATTATAATTCATGGACAACAAACGTGTAAATATCTTAGTTATATAGTTTAACTTTATTTATTTCTATTTTTTACTGTTATACTTAATTTAGTTACATTTAGAGTTAGTAATTACTTTATAATGTCTTATTTTAATGGGAATAGCGACTAGCTCTATGACAATGATTTTATGAAGCGGTTTTTATTTCTTACGTTTTCAAAGATTAATAAAATGCTTTATGATCCCGGGATTATCGAATTAGGTCGACAAAGTGAGACAAGGAGTGACTGCCGACTGCGCCTCCTGTCTGTGGTGTCGATGGGTCTCACTTCGGGACTACTACTGCTCAACATCAGGTGGGGTGGAGGCAATTTGATTGGCTAAATAGTAAACAGAAAAAAAATGTGAAATAAAAAAGTATCGAAGTCAAGAATCAGCCATAGTATCGTACGCGTGTGTTTGTGCGTTTGCGTGCATGTACCACGTGTGCGTCGGCGCAGGTTTGGGTTACAATCTAATCTCGCTTAAGAACTTTCACTTATTTGAGACACTTATGTTGATAACATTGTTTAGAAACCGTCCGAGTATTAATTATTGTCAGAAACTAGCGTTAAGCTTGCTATATACATATTTTGGACCTGCAAGTTCGGCATTTTCCGAACAAGAAAGAAAACGAAACAATTACACAGCTTCAATTGGCTTGAATCGAGTAATATACTTGTCAAAACAAAACAAGCGGCAACAACTTTCAATATTGTCTTAAAAAAACGATATCTAATATTATTTTGCTGGATCAATTTCATACTAGAGACATTTCAGACACTTGCATCGACCTGTGACATGGGTAATATTACAATGTTATTAGTTACGTAAACGTTCAATAAAAGTTGTGGTTGATCATATTAGATATGAAATTACGAGTGGCCCTTATTTTGTCTTGAGTAGTATATAAAGTATTGCGGCTCCGATTTTTTTGAAATATTCATTTACATAAATTCGATTTTACCATCCAATTTGAGGCCCGCATATGTGTGTAGCAAGCGTCTGTCGCAGTGTAGTATTAATTTTGTTATATATTTTGGTAACATGGAAACCCCATTCAATGTGCAATGACATATCAGGTGGCATTTTATCAATCGAAATGATTTTGAGAAAATATTCGATATACCAAATAAATAACCAATAGATGACTCGTGTCGATGGTTTTTGAACCTATCAGCGAATAGACCCATATTCTCATAATAAAAATAGTGTCTCAATCTTGAGCGCTATCTTGCTTATACAAAATAACTCTTGGGATTGAAACGACATTTTAATTGTTTTTAGAACGAGAATACGAGGTTCTTTTAACAGATGCTGGCATGCCGCATTGCGTTTTGTTATGTCGCCGTCGTCAGCTGCACATTAAAGAAGAAAAATTGCTTGAGACTTAATGTGTAATTAAATGGCCATAAGAAAAATTAATAATAATTTCCAAATGTAATTCAATTGGTCAAATGTCGCCTTGCATATTATTCGTTGTTGGATCTTGTTGTTGTATTTCAAAGGTGTTTAAACATTTTGGACACAATTATTGTCAATTTGGTCGAGAATGAATATAACTTTAACTATTTTATTAATGGTTTTAACTACAAAATGTTTATTTAAAAAAAATATTTTCAGTATAAGGCATTTATGGCTCAGTATTTAGCATTTTTGTAATAAACGCTGAAAAAATTAGCTTTCATACATAAATGAGGTGGCTCGACCGCTGCAGTACCACCCTCTCACAGAATATCGACGTCAAAAACCGGTGATATGCCGCTGTGTTTCATACGATGAGAGAGATGAAAATCCAATAGCCCTCCTTCCTACTCCCCTTTTCACTTTCCTTCCCGCGTTTTCATTCCTTCATAGGTGGGCAACGCATCCAAGACCTTGTCGTGGATGCGTTGCCGAATGGGCAGCGGCGATTGCTTACCATCCGGTGACCCGCTAGTTCCTTGTCCTGTGCGCTGTGTCATAAAAAAGTTTGAGCTAAATTTTATTTATGTTTTAAATGGCGCAGTCGTCATTTTTATCAGAGCTTCCAATAAATCATTCTCGACCAACATCCGATACCATTTGGTGGTGAAACGTATCACGCCAGCTGTGTTCATACGTACGTATATTACATAAAAAAAAAAAGAAATGATCTCGTATATTTTTAACAGTAAATGAAACTTTAATGAAGTTGTGTTTAGTTAGTATATACTTTCATGCCGTTATCGCGGCTTAGATGAAATTTGGTTATTTATTTATTGGACTAATTTGTCTTATTTTGTAAATATTTTAAATATTTTGTAACAAGTGGGTCGTACACCAAAACTAGGTTCGGCGGGGTTACCGGACTGAACGATTTGTGTCTGCAATAAATTATAATAAGGACTTATATGCTGTTTTATTTTGATTTTTTAAATGGGAATGAAAAAAAAGACAAAATATCAAAATAACAATTTCTTCTAAAAAAAAGTTGGAATTTTACCGATTAAAAACGCGCCGAGCGACGCGAGTAGTACGATATTAAACAATATACACCCCTATACACCACAATATTCTATGAACCAAAACAAATTAAAACAATACATACATTATCTACAAAAGGTCGCCAGATCATCAAAAATTTATAAACAATAAATGCATTATATGTATCTGATGTATTTATGTAGTTATTTTCCATTATTATCATAGGTACCTACTAGTATACAATAATAAAAACCTTTATCACATTTGACCTGTTTCATACGTAATACTACTGGCAATTTACGCTTTTACCATGAACACCCTGGAAGTACCTATTTACGTAAGTATTGTACAGACAGCCAATGGAAAAAACGGTATTGACAGACATGTCATTAATGTAGCCTGATATGTTTTTTTTTTAAAGTTTATATTTTTAATGGGACGCTTCACAGTTTGAAACCTACTAATTTGAAACATAATATACTTACTATAAATAAGTATATTTTGTAGATATGTATAAACAAATTATATTTATTCATGAAATTTAAATAAAAATATCCCAATAAATAGGCAATATCGGCCGTCGTCGGGCCATGTCCTAATCATTCTTGATTACTTTGTATAACTACTGACGAAACCCGCGCAACAAAGTTTGCGTGTATCCCGCTTTCCCGTGGGAATTTCGAAAAATCCTTTCTTACCGGAAACCTACGTCACACAAAGAAACAAGCGATCAGCGGTTTAGGCTGTGTGTTGATCCGTCAATCATTGATATACCTAATTAGACATGAAAAAATTTGTGTCACTGAAGAGGGAAGCGTATGCGTAATTTATTACTAGTTGATTTTGTTTAGAGGTCACTCACCCGATGTCCGACATGATTATATTTTTTTATCGATAATAATACACAAATATTAACGGCTATTGTTTAATTGCCGGTGAAACCATATATTGCGATAACAGTGGAGGCAAACAGATGTCTTGACTTGGATAAGTTTAAATTTATCTACAATTTAAGTATTGATATAAAATAATAACTCGCATATATGTCTGCTTGGACTTAATTTCAAGGAAAAATTAAACATTTTATAAAATAACTAGCGCCGGCTTCGCACGGGTTTTAGTACGGATCCCTTTTTGTCAGGGGTACAGAGCCTAACATAGGCTACTTTTTATCCCGTAAAAGTATGTCATTCCAATGAGAAAATACTTTTTCATGCCAGTGCGCCAACCTTATTTTTAGAATAATCCAACTGGCCAGAACGACACTGCATGAAAAAAATAAACACTTATTTAATATATTATTTGCGTTTTTGTTGCACCTAGCATTTTCCTCGCATAACATTTTTAGTGAGGTGAAAAGTTGTGTGTTTCGCTCGGCAGCAAAGTTATTCTGCGTCTCGTACAGTTGAGAGCAGGCTGAGTTTAACACTTTGGACTTTGAACTGTTTGAAGTTGAACGAGAGAATTGCACGACAGAGATAGCAATGTGTTTATCTGTCCCGCGCGTAATCTGCGTGCTGCATAATAGTAAACTTTACTTGTGTGCGTGTTGTGTCGTGTAATAACAGCTTTAATGAATTAGTGTGGAAATAAGCAGTCGAACAATTTTTTTTGTTAACAAAATGTTATTTGATTTCCAAGTTTACGTTTGAAAAGCGACTCACGCGTCAAATGTAAACTTGTGAATCTAATATTTTGGTCTGATTGTATTCTACTACTATTATGATTAGGTTGAAATGACAAAAAAAAGGTCCGTTGGAGTTACTATTTTACAGAATAGATATTATAATAAATTAAACAAAGACTTTGAAAATAAAATTTGTAAAAAAAGTTTTTTGTATTGTTTAAGTAAAGAAAAATATTTTAATTAAGTATGTTACTTAATAATAAATAAATATCTATCAAAATAATATAATTAAATATTTTCAATTTGATTTATATTATTATTTTGATTTAGGTAAGTATTAAAAAAAATTCAAAACTTAAATATTGTTTTATTATATCGATAAATAGAAAATTTTGAGCTAGATAATTTATTAATTTATTTCTATTTTTGCTTTTATTTTTTATCTTTTAATTCTAAAATCGATAATCGATAAAATATAATTAATAATCTAGTTGACAAATCAATAGGGCTCGCTTGAGCTAGCTAGGATTATCACACGAACTGACCAAAATATTAAAACTAAATTAATTAAATACATATTTATACTTAATCAAAATTCATTTTCATATTATTTGAATCTAAAATAGTATTGATGGTTAATTAAATGCAGTTATTATCTATTTATTTGAGCCAATATTAATAACAAATATTTTTTTTAAAAATGTTGATAATTACGCAAATAATTTGTGGCGTTTGAATCGATTTTGATGAATTCTGGTATACAGATAGATTAGGGGAATCTCGGGGAACATCAAGCTACTTTTTGTTTCAAAAATAAAACGTAAAGGGAGTTAAAATAAGAGACCTTTGCAAATATTTTTTTTTACTTCAAATACGCGCGATATAAAATGTAGTCCACGTGAGTGGAGCTGCGGGCAGGAATAATAAATTAATTAATATATAGGGACAATTTACACAGATTGAGCTTAGCCCCAAAGCACAGACCCAAAGTAAGTTCGAAACTTGTGTTATGGGATACTAACTCAACGGATACTATGTATATTTTCAACCGACTTCAAAAAAAGGAGGAGGTTCTCAATTCGACCCGTATGTTTTTTTTTTCTATGTTTGTTACGCGATAACTCCGCCAATTATGAACTGATTTGAACAAATCTTTTTTCGGCTTATAGGTAACTAGCGAAACCCGCGCAACTTCGTTTGCGTGTATCCCGCTTTCCCGTGGGAATTTTGGAATGTATGATACTTTAAAACCTTCCCCTTGAATCACTCTATCAATTAAAAAAACCGCATCAAAATCCGTTGCGTAGTTTTAAAGATTTAAGCATACAAAGGGACATAGGGACAGTAAAAGCGACTTTGTTTTATACTATGTAGTGATACCTCAAGGGTGGTCCCATGAAGTCGTTTTTTTTTTTTTAAGTTAATTATTATATAACAAATACATCACTACATAGTATAAAACAAAGTCGCTTTCTCTGTCCCTATGTCCCTTTGTATGCTTAAATCTTTTTTAATTGATAGAGTGATTCAAGGGGAAGGTTTTAAAGTATCATACATTCCAAAATTCCCACGGGAAAGCGGGATACACGCAAACGAAGTTGCGCGGGTTTCGCTAGTTTACAGATAAAAATCCAAGACCCGAGGCCAATCAGAAAAAGTTAGTTTTTCATCATGACCCGACCGGGATTCGAACCCGGAACCTCCTGGGTGGCATAGTGGTCTGGGATGGTAACCATTACGCCACGGCGCGCGGTCGTCAAAATCGATATTAATTATGAAGCTAGTAATTATCAGTTTATTTAAATGTTTGTTAGATTTTAAAATTACGTGATCAGTAACTTTTAACATAATTTAATAAATTTTATCAAAAATTACTGCTTAGTGGTAAACTATGTAGTTGGCACTGCCATAATGTTAATATGTCATAAAGTATTATTTCCGAATAAAATGCGGACAGAGCTGCGAGAACTTTTCGTTAGAGGACAAAAATAAAAGTTCGTGTTTTCAGTTTAAATCATCTTTTATTCTTTAAATTGTATAGATTAGACTAGAAATGCTAGATTACCTACTATACTATTAATATAAATAGAAATGTATAGTATTTTAATTTATGTGATAAGGTAAAATATGATATTTTGTAATGTAAATAATAATAACAAAAGATTTATTTTTATAGCATAAAAGAACATCAATGACAACAATTTTTCATAGCAAGTATACAAATATAAAAAAGGTATAAGATTGGGTATGTAAAACAAAAAACAAATTTTACAATCTGGTTATTTTGTGAAATTATTTTAATTATCTCAAACATGTAATTTTTTTTTTCAATTATCGACTAAAGACATAAAAACATAATCATTTCAGCTTACAGGTAAAATTTTACTGCAAAAAACTTAATATATTAAATATGTATAATTAACAAAAAATAAATCTAAGTAAAAAATCAACATTAAAATAAAATGAACTAATAATCAACACTTAAGAAGAGTTGTCATGCTTATAACCATTATTAATAATCAATAAATATAATTATATTATCTATAATCAACTTAATGGATCACCAAACAATGACGACGAATCAAATGAAGGAAGATCTTTGCGCCCAAGGCCTCAAAGACATAAAACTTGCAAAAAAATACTGTCAGGAGTTTCACAACAAAGCTATTATTAGTTTCGTTTTAGAATTTAATAATATTTTGATTGAAAGAATAATAAAATGAAAAACTTTCCAAACATTATTAGTATTTTTTTGCAGGTCTTCTGCATTTGAGACCTGCTTCAATGAGTCGACTGATGAGTCGTCTGACCGTCCAAGGAGTTATCTGAAAAGAAATATAACAATTACGGACAAGCTAATTCACAATTTTATTTTTTGATTTGATTTTTGGTTGCGTCTACATTCTTTGATCTACGGATAAAATATAAATGATCTGCTTGCTGCTGCTAACAAGCGTGGCTTAACTTGTTTTGAATAAAGGGAAAATAGATCAATTAAAACCTTTATAGATATATAAAAAAGGATTTTAGGTAATACGGATTATTAAAAAAAAGTGCCCAAATTGATTATATTTCTTTCTCATTTCTCTCAGAGTTTTGGGGCCTAATTAGAAACTATATTTTCTGCATCTCAAACATTTCCGCGCGCACTATTATAAAAATTCTTAGCCTCGGTTTACCGTATTAATTTGACACGTTTTACATACATATTATTTCAAATTAACTACGATTTAAATGTAAACCTAGAGTTTTTTTGATATGGTTGTTTAGCATTAAAATATTCATTGATTTGGTTTATTAATTTCTGAGAAAGGAGATCAATAATTAAAAATACGACTATTTACATTATACATATTTATTGACTTACTGTTTTTGCAAAATTAAAATGATCAAGTTTTTTTTATTAATTTTTGGCTTAATTTGACTTTTCACTTGACTCGTGCGAAACAAAGACGCAGGTAAAAAATATATTTTTAAGAACAAAAGGATCTTTCCTGGAATCGCACAAGCCAATATTTGTTTGATAACAATTTCAAAAGAATGCCGCTCGGCTCGTGGGAACTCTGTAACTAGGTAAAAAAAAACCTTTTGTGCACACGAGTCAAGCATTCAAAAAAGAAATAAATACATTTACAAACAAATAACACAATTTATTGAGCCGCTTTGTTTTTTTGCCACTACATTATATATTAATAATGCCGACGAATGATGCCGTAAATGTTTGAGATGAAGAAAATATGATAGTTTTTGATCGGTCCCCAAAAGTAATAAAAATGAGAGAGAAATATGATTAATTTGGGCACTTTTTTTAAAATAGGTATGATCTATAAAATTTTTGATTGATCTGTTTTCCCTTTATTCAAAACAAGTTAATAAGCCTCGCTCGTTTTCCTCGCTCGGCACTTTAATAGCCTCTAGGAAAACACAACCTACACCTAACCGGCAATTCGTTTAATTAACACTAGAAATAACATTTCGATATTGTCGATATACAATAATTAAAAAAGGAGATCAAATATCGTTTTTGAATACAAAATATTAATTGAGTATGCTTGATAATTATTGAGTTACTTTAAAAGTAGTAAATCAATAGACGCATTAATTTATTTATGGACAAACATAAATATGAATTTCTTATTAAATAAGATTATCCATATTTTTCAATCCATATTTCTAAACTAATATTATAAATGTGAAAGTGTTTGTTTGTTTGTTCATCTTTCACGTCGAAAGTAACGAACAACGGGCTCTACACTCACGCCGCGAAAGCCCGCGAAGGCCGCGAACTACTCGCAGTTCGCGGGCTTTCGCAGCGCGAGTGTAGAGCGGGCTTACGGATTGACATGTTTTTTTGTGAGGATAATTTAAGATCCGGAGAGTGACAATACTACTTTTTATCCCGGAGAAACATCTTATTCCCATGAGGAAAAATATAGTTTATAATTATTTGTCCTTCTTTCACGTTAAAACAAACCAAAGTAGAGACAATATTTTTTTAACAGAGAAAAAAATACGTCATAAAAAACATTTAATTTCACGGGAAAAATATAAAATTTTAAATCATTTGACCTTACCGACATGATTTTTAACCGGGATAATTTACTGTCTGGATAGTAATCAAAGGTGACTTTTAATCCCGGAAAAACATCTTTTTATCATCATGGAAAAAAAAAAGTTTATAATTACTTGTCATTCTTTCACGTTAAAAGGAATCTAAAATCTATATATGGTATTAATAACAAAAATGTTGCTCAAGTCCAATCTATCCTTAGAGCATAAAACTTATTTATTTATACTCTAAGAATCTATCTCTTTACCAAATTTCACTTAAGTGGTATATTCTTCAATTGAAATTCAGCAGACATAGAGTTATACACCTCAATAGTAATAAAAATATGGATTTATAAATGGAATATTTCAAGGTATCGAAAGACACTTAGTTTTTGTTTGATCTAGGTATATCTATTTATTTTTATCTATACTAATATTATAAAGAGGAAAGATTTGATTGTTTGTTTGTTTGAATTGAATAGGCTCCGAAACTACTGGACCGATTTCAAAAATTCTTTCACCAGTAGAAAGCTACATTATCAGGGAGTGACATAGGCTACAGCTTTTCCCGAAATTAAATGTGGTTCCCGCGGGAACGGGCCTGGAACTTCACGCGGACGAAGTCTCGGGCAAAAAGCTAGTATTATATAATTTAGATTTGAGTCGGGTGATAGCGGTAACTTGTAGCTTAAAAATTAATAAATTGTATTGAAATTAAAAGATAACAACGCTACAAAATATCAAACAAACAGGTTAATTAAGAATAATTTCCTTTCCTTTTTTGAAGATGGTATAAATATTATGAGTTTACACTTACATTATAATTTGATGTTGTTATCCTGGTGGGCAAAAATGGATTCGAAGTGTGCGCAGCGACTATTTGTGAATCTTGCGCTGCAGTCGTTGTCCTCGCAAATATGGGTCTTCGATGGCCCTCGATTGACCTAGACTCCTCCCACCGTCTTAACCAAAAATATATTGTTGATCTCTAAAAAAACACAAAAAATATAATAAATACGTGTTATTTCAAGTTACCAAATACACATATACCTAGTTATTATACTTTCATTCATATAAATCTAAAACGGTTTGACATTACGAACGTTTTATTGCTTGCCACTAAGATGCATAAAAATATTATACATGTGCAGTAAAAATTATTAATACCTATATTTTAACACAAAAGTATATAGATTACATAATAATTATTATAATTAATTCAATTACCCAAAAGTTTTATTGTATAAACTTATGTAGATAATCAATTTAAAAGTCCGATATTTGTCTCAGGCTATCAGACATTTAAGTTTGCATTGGCATTTTAAATACTTATTGTCAAGTTTTTTACAAAAACTTATTTTATGTATAACCTAACAAAAAAAATCTACTTTAAATAAATGGAAAATAAAAGGTTTAAGGACTTACCGAAATCCCCGTTCTCCGGCTAATTTGTGTCACCGTATGCCCGCTCTCTCTTAGCGCTATTATCGTTTGTCGCTGAATTTGCGTTAGTTGAGGAGCCATTTTATAGAGTCTCTTTTTTAATATTAATAATTTTTGCTGCGACCACTGCACCTGCACTGCCCGACGCACAAGAGGACAACTGATTGATTATTTACGGGGGTGGGTTGCGTGTGTGTGCGTGTGCGCCCGGCTGGACGGGGTAACACCCTTTTTTAATTTTGCCCAATTGCAGCGTCCGTTGTCAGTGCAGCATAAATTTACGCATTTTTATTAGTTAAAATTTTGTTGCTTTTGTTTTCGACAAATGAGGGTGAAGTGGCCTTTCTTTCTACCGAGCGTAGCTAGCGTATCTATAGTTATATATAGTGTAAAGGTCAGCCTGCTCTTAACTGTACCTTTGAAACCTTCGCTACGCTCAGAATTCTATCATAATATAGCTCAGGTTTCAATATAAGTACTCGCGCCAAAAAACAACTGCAGCCTTGCATAACAAATAACTATTTCTACCATAGATGTCGCTGCAATTCGCAATTGCCGGCCAACAGATGGCGCCACAAGTCGCGCTATACGTGATCTTAATCATAAAATTAACCGCGAGCGAAGCCGCGTGCAAAAGCTAGTATATTATATATTATGTCACCTTGGGATAGTGCAACGGTGCAAACTTCCCAACGATGAAACAATTTTTCAAATCGGTCCAGTAGTTTCGGAGCCTATTAAATGCAAACAAACAATCAAATCATTCCTCTTTGTAATATGACGAAAGACGAATTGAAGGTTTATTTCAGGTTATTACTAAATGAACTAAATACTAAATGATCCTATTTTTATAAATATAGGCATAGTTATTAAAATTTGTATTTTCCGTTATTGGCGCCCAGCGTGGTGCGCAAGCACCAACACATGGCGCCCAACGTGGGACTCGTGCACCCAAGAATTGGCATTCGAATGTAGAAATGTAACACATCTATTCAGATATGTAATGTAGGTACTTGAAAAGAAATATTGCTCTTTATTTTCCAACAACACGGACTCGAAAAACCATAAAGGATAGACATTCATGAGTTTAGTGTGAGTAACACATTATTTCTGTTACAGAATTATTCCTGTAACACAAATTTTGGGTGTTTATGCTGGTTTTTATACAGTTTTAAAAGTGTTTCTAGCAAATGCCAAATGTGGGCACGTACTGTGTATACACATGCATAGAAAATTGCCGTTTAGACCTTAGAACGATATGGAAACCCCCTGTGAACTGTCGCATTGGCGTGTGGCGTTATGCCACTGTAAACCTTATTGGTTGTAACAGTTATTAGCATTTATATACCGCAATTTATTAAACAGACTAAAGAAACCGCAACTTCGTTTGCGAATATTTATTTATGCACAGCAGCGCCATCTATATCAGACTTCTGACCAAATCCTACGGGAATTGCGTACTTTTCGGGATAAAAAGTACCCTATGTCTCTATCAGCTACCTACATACTAAATATCATAAAAAGTAGCGCGAAGAAGTAGCAAACATACACACAACTTTTGCTTTTGTAATAAGTATTAGTAGTAAGTAGGATTAAAAGCGTTATATTTTCTAGTGTTTTACTTTTAAAACAGAAATGGAGAACATTGTTTAAAACAAATTAAAACACTTTACTCGAATACCAGTAACCTGTCCAATACCAACACAAGCTTTCGGCTGTTTAGGTAGGTACACACTAATAAAATATTATCGTGGAATGGCGTTAGCGAGAGTCAACGCTATCAGATTGCCGAGTAAGTAAACAAATTGATAAGTTTAATGCACCTTACGTCATCCTCGAACTGTAAAAAGGCAACATGGGTCGGCGGACACACCCCTCCACGTGCTTACTTTACGTTCAAATAAGATGGTTTCCTAATAAATGCAACAATTTAATATTTTATTTTGTTATCGGGATTGGAATGTTCTTTGTTATTTCCATTCCATGCACCTACCCAGTTAATAAACTAGAGTTTTCTTATCCTTGACATTATTAAGCCGTTACTTATTTAGTATGTTATTTAATTCATTAATCATTAATCCAAAATAAAAATTAACAAACACATACTGTGTTTGTTAATTTTTATTTTGGATAGCGCGTCAATTGTGAATTGAGTAACTTTTTATATTACGATATAAAATATTTTATGGATGCGTTAATTTTAATGAAAAAATCATAATATCGTTTTAAAATGTAGGTATAATGTACTTAATATTTTTTTTTACGTAACAATTCAGTGACAGACACCGCGGCCAATGTTTATAAATTATATTTTTTTATTTCTATTCTCATGATCTGTGAAGAGTTTTAGTTTAGTAGATTTTATACTAACTACTTAGTTGTTGTTACTAATTAGATGTTTGTATTTACAGCTTTACGTTAGGTACGTAACAATACTTCCTATTCCATCTAATTTATTTCTGATTAAATTTGTTGTGAGTTCCAAGACCTGTAAGTAGTTTCTCCCTCGGGACTTCACTATGCTTCAGCTTATTGTCAATCTGAGGTCGCCGTTGTTGATCCTGGCTCTACAGGAAACACAACAGTGGCAATATGTAGTGGGCTTGTCTCGTTAGGTTGGTACTAGTCAATCTTAGAATTACCATAATCCGAGCTTTTACGACCACAAATAAATTAGTACAGTGTAATACAATATTTGAATGACATGGAATCTATTTATACTTGTGTATATTGATTTATTTATCATTGGCGATAGTTGCTATCATAGATGCAATCGTTGTGAACTCGAGCGTGGGATTACGCGCCATTCAATGCATAAGAAAGATAATGTTCAGCACCAGGGTCATTTTAAGGCGACCTTTCGCAGCGCTATCTGTCAATTGTGCGTTCGTCAATTGTGATTGATGTCAACAGGCATTATGGATATAACGGCGACCTCCCAGCTTGATAGATAATATAATATTCATGTAACAAACACGTGTATTTTATTACTTGAAAGTTCTAGAATACGAGGAAAATCTTTTTACAAAGTATTTCTTATCTGTGATTTCATACAAACGGCGTTACCCTGCTAGCATCGTCTTGAAACTTTGTATTTACATAAAATTATGAACACAATTTACAAATAAAAAACCAGTTTCTATCATGTTTCTATAACCATTCAGCGAGGATCCGCTGCTAGCATTTTGGGTACCCAGTCTCATGGACCCTGCCTTTTTAATTTTAATCCAAATAGTTATATTTTACCCAATAAATGTCTTGCCCAATATAAAAATATATTTATGAGAAGAATATTAAAATGGGTATTACCAACGGTTATTTTTCCGCACGAAAGAGGAATAGTGCAAATGTCGATGTTGTCTATAATAGTTTTTGGTAAATAAAGTTAAGGAAATTACGCAAATAATTAATTAGCTAACCGCAAATCAAAATAAACTTATGGGTATGTTTCGTGACGCACGATATATCGACGTTCGACGTGAATTTACATAATAATAACATATTAGATAAAACTAGAGAAGAGCTCCTCGGATCCAAATCAAACTTAAATCAAGAGAGGTGGAAGGACCTCCACCTTATAGAAGATCGTAGCGAAATGGCATTATGGTATTGGTCATGTTGTGTTCCTACGGTGAGTAAGGTCTCCAGAGCTCCACTTGGGGGAGTTGGGAGGGTTGACAACGCAACGAAAACATAAGCAAAATGACCAATGGGGCAAAAGAAACACTTGGAGCTCTGGGGGTTTGTTTTAATAACACAAACAAACGTGAATCAATCACATGTCTATTTTTGTGACAAGGAAAATACTTAGATAACAATTTTTACTATTTATTATGTAATTTGCTACAATATTTACTCCTCAGTCGTAAGATGTCACGGCCCACCGGCTCCCAAAACTGGCCAATTAAAATTTAATGATAATGTTAGATAATTACAGTAATTAACAGTTTAAAGTGAATTAATTAAGTAGGTATCACGCACGCGACATCCGAATTATCTTACATTTTATACTAAATGATATATTAATTTTATATACCTAGTATAAAATTTTGGCATATAAACGTAAACGTATGTTTGTATTTAGATTATTTTTTATATGCTGTATTTATATTATAAACTTTGGTTTAGTAGTAACGGCATAGAGTAAGTAAATAATTATGTAAGTAAGTAGGTACCTACTTATGTAAGTACCTAAGTAAAAACAAAAATTGGGCAGAATTCTATTTTTTTAAGATTTTGCCGATGTTATGTGAGTGAGTGAAGTTTAGACCACAGACCTAGCACATGTGCTCTATATGTTTATGATATTACCGGTCAAGCCAACCCCCCTAATTCGTAACAAAAACCGATTCTATTTCGTTTCAAACTCACTCGCTGTCCCGTTTAATTCCTTTTTTGTATGATTGAGACAGCGATTGAATTCGAATCGAAATAGAATCGGTTTTTGTTATGAGAATAAGGGGGCAGCCCATTTCAAAATGGCTCTACCACTGAAAAATATAATTGTAGTGGTGTGTTGGTAGCTCCAGAGCACTAAACAATAAGCAATTTTAATATTAAAATACCTCAACATATGTAGAAAGAGTGCTACAGAATGTTTTTTCAGAATGACAAGCTCGAATAATGACAAATATGAAGTTTTAAGGGTCTATGCAATGCAGTGCGATGCGGATGCGCGACGGCCCGGGAGCCTGGGACGATGTGTTCAGTGCGATGACGCGGTGGGCCTGCGTCGAGGATTTAGGATACCTATTTGACAATCCGTCGCGGACCTTCCGTTGCCGAATCCGTATCGCAAGGCACAGACCCTAAAAGTTTGTAAGAATGCAAGGAGTTTGTTCTAGTTTACAAATGAAAAAGGAAAATGTGGTTTGTGTGCCTACACATGATCGATGGCCTACCTACACAATAAACAATATCAACCTTGTCTTTCACCACCAACTCTTCTACTAAATCTAGAGCCTCACGATCTGCATCCTCTCCACATCATCTCCAACATCTGCATTGCGACCACACAATGTTTTATGAAGCCAGAAATATTTACATTATGTGCTTTTTTTTGATCTGATGATAGATTTAGCGAAAGTGTTTGTCCACTCCCTGAATAGCTTAAGCGGTGAACAACGGTCTATTTAGACCGTTTTTTTACAAGTTCTAAGTAGGTATGTATGGGGTTGGGGATTGGGGATGATCGTTTCTTCCACAACCTTTATTAAATATAATTAAGATGATCATAATGACCTAGGTATGTCGTCATTAGATCTTCATTTGGTTGCGATTGTAAGGGTGTGTTTACACCTGCAAGTTCCTGCCAAAGAACTCGCGGAAGATAGACTTGGCTCAGTTTATCGCAAATAGAATACGAAACAGAACAGAAGCGCGAGATGTTGCAAATTCATGAAGAAATTAAATGAAAATGAAATAGGTTATTCAGAGAGTAGGTCGTCACAGACATATAAGTATTTTTCTAGTCCCGTCGTACATATTATTGTAATGTATAAAATTTTAAATAAATAAGCTACTCTATAAACTACAACTACCGGTTGCGCGACAATTCGCAGCAACTGTCTGGCAAACTGTCGCGAGTGTACTTGCGTGCAATTTCTTGCACGTGTAAACGCGGCCTTACATCGGATGATATTACAATCAAAGAAACGGTCACATTGATGAACTTTTATTATTACTTTGCTTAATTAGTTTTTAGGGTTCCGTATTCAACGGAACGAAATCCAAGCCGCTGCTTTTTATCCGTTTCTCTGCAGGATAAATTCTGTGCTAGAGTTTCGAGGTTTTATTAGTTTGTTAGGAGTCGAAACAATTTGTTTCACAGTAGTTACGCTCACGACAAAACATAATGGTTTCTTTATAGTTCAGCCCAGTTTGACTGACCCAAGGATTTGAGACATTGAACCTAGTGCGTAAGTTCAATAGGTACCCACTTATTCAATATTTAAAATTAATTATCTAAAATGTTTTTATCTGCATTAGTATCTACTTACAGTACAGCACGTGCCATGGAACATATCCGTGGCGCGTGCTAAATTAGTGCTACTTAAATACATACCTATATGTATTAAATCATGTAAATATGCCCAGAAAGTTACAGCATTCAGCATTCACTTTTATTTATTTAAATACTAACATCCATTATGTTATCATACCTAGTTAATTATGAAAAAACATTGTGCCATGTGCCACGAAGCATTTTCGTGAATTGTACTATGTATGTACAATCACATGCAAATAAAGGCTTTAACATGACGCGCAACACTGACGCACAGAGTTCTGCAACATGGCAAGCAACTTTTACGTGACGCGATACTTATTTTAGTACCTAGCAGTGGCCCCTCGTCCTAATAACACGATTCCTGTCGGCTTCCCTTTTAAAAATAGTGAATTATCTAAAAGCATCGACTCTGCTAATAACATGATTTCGCTTCATACATAATAATGATACCCAAACGCCTATACAATAATAAATAGTAATATCACACGTCGCCAAACGCCTATACAATAATAAATAGCAATATTGTGATATTGCTATTTATTCGTCGCTTAGCCTGTGCGTCGAAAGCCGGTAATTCCCGAGTTGTAGCTGCATACAGTTTTAGGAGCGGCTGTCTCTTTCTTACGCGTACATTTTGTTCCTAGCGCGGTCTCTTTCTCACGCCGATCATATGAACATATTAAGTCGGTAGTCGTCGAGTTACGACAAGGATGGCATGTATCAGATTACGTTAGTGCGACAAAGATAAACAGAGGTATTAACCTGAGAAGTAAAAAATATAGTTAATTATGTGTTTAGTGCTTGAATAATAAAACAACTATAATTTTGTCGCGTTGTAATTGTCAAAATTATGACATTTTTTCAATTCACTTTCGCCTGTGCTTTCGCTCGTACTGTTGTTAGTTTTTTTTTATTTGTTTGTTGTTAATTTAGTAAATTTGAATAGATTAGAGTGACTTCGTGGTTAAATGTTGGACAGGGCTCGGTGTGAATTGTGTTATAGTTATAGAATTTATCGGTTTCAGTTGTAAGTAGTTAATTGTTTATTTTGGTTTAGTCTGTTTTGTTTACATTCGTAATGGCTGCAATTTTAGACGTGGGTTGTTGTCTCACAGACTTTTTATTAGAAAATAATTTTCAAACATACAGTTTTGAAAATAAAAAACATATTATACAGCGCGCCCGTGCTTTTCCTTCTATGAAAATAGATTATAAATGGAAAGATGGCTTTACTAAACATTTTCATTGTAATTTGTATGAAAAGTATTCGTGGCTCACAGGTAGGTAGTTGTAAACTTAAAACACTGTTTTGGTTTTCCATATTATACCTATCAGTGCTTTTATATATGGTAATGGTAATATGGTATTCGGAATTCTCCATCCCTGTGGTAAGATAACACTGTATATTTTTTTTTTGCTCCGGCTTCCCCTGAGTAAAATTTCACCCTTCGCCACTGGTACCTAGTGTACCTACAACTGAAATGTCCCACAATATTGCCACGTTTGTCCAATGCGGGATTTGGTGGATGAGCAGTAGTCCATCTAAATAGGCCCGTGGATGCCACCGTTGGTACTTGAAATACTCATCTGCCGCCACCCTAAGATGGTATACTGCCCTTGCATTGCACCAACTGTTTAATTCAATTGCTTGCGTTGTGTGTGACATACTAGCGTGTCTCTAGTAACTAGTATAATCAATTGAGCCCTGAATTGACCATCACACCTGTTCCAAAAGAGAATATGCGACACTTTAAAATGTCTCTATGCCAATATAATTTTAAAAATAAAATTTGTTTAGAGACGCTCGACTTCATTTGAATTTATAGTGTTTAATTACAATAATGTAATTGTTCGATTTCTTAATCGAGGGCCCTCTATTATATATTGCTGTAGCTAAAAAGGGCGAATAAGTTTCTAAGCCCTACCATCTTACTAATATTATAAATAAATAAATAAATAAAGGTGGTCAGACGACCTAAAGAAAGTCGCAGGAAGCCGCTGGATGCAGGCCGCTGCCAGCAGGTCGCATTGGAGGCGTTTGGGGGAGGCCTATGTCCAGCAGTGGACTTCTTGTGGCTGAGATGATGATGATGATGATGAAATAAATAAATAAATAAAGGCGAAAGTGGTGTGTATATTAGTTACTTCTTTACTCTCAAATGGCTGGGCAAATATTTATGATATTTGGTAAGTATGTAGCTGATACCTTGGATTAACAAATAGGGTACTTTTTATTCCGAAAAGTACACGATTCCCGTAAGATTTGATCAAAAGTCTGATATAGATGGCGCTGCTGTGCAAAAATAAATACACGCAGACGAAAGTTGCGCTGGTTTCAATAGTATTTTATATAAAATACCTTTTGTAGGTACACTTTGTTCGCAATAATACATTTCATTTCATTACAATGTTTCAATAGCTATGTTCCAATAAAAAAGCTATTAAATATGAAGAGTATTTATAAATAAATAACCTTAATTAATGAATTAGTGTAATTAAAAATTCTGATAATAGGTACGTGTACAATACACGTATGTGTATTTATCATTTTGTACGAGTGTGATAGTCTCTCTACCGAATGGTGTGCTGAAATTTTTATCTACTTACATTCAACCTTTTTATATCTTTTTTGTACGTTACGGAAACTGGTTATATCCTGTAAAAACTGGTACAGATCAGAAGTTCAAATAAGCTAATGAGTAAAAGTCTAATCGCAAATCATGCAATCCATCACGAGTTTTAAGTGATCACTACCTAATTGCCAAATTTTTTTTATGGTAGAGTAGAACAAACGAGCTAGCGATTACAAGACATCCCTGATTACAAGAATTTTGGATGCGTTGCCCACTTATAAAGAAAGATTAGGAAGAAGGTAGAAAGCGAGGTATTAGGTTTTACTCTCACTGTCTCACTCATCGCACCACCGCTAAGTACCTGAAAATCAACCATATTCCAGCCGCGTGTTGACTTACAGAAAATGCGAAATCCATTAATTAGCGTGGTGTATAAACTTCGTTGTTACCAACAATCGCTGTTGGTAACACTGAAGGCAAGACCACAGAGCAGATCACCAGCACGATGGGCTGACCAACTTAAAGACTCGATCAGCCAGGATTTCTACAGTGTGGTGCAGATTGCCACAGACCGGAGTCGATGGAGGGAGAGAGTCCGCTCCGTGATGACAGCCTCAAACGACGATCATCAGACATTATGGATACGACACACACAGAGAGAGTATAAACTTCGATGCGCATGCGGAAAAGTACAGATGATATGGTTCCTAAATATTGGATTAGGGTATTTACAGGTTTAACTTAATCTCAATATGATAATTTTATTGATGATCTCATAAATCAGTTGATAAAAAATGACTAATTTGAAGACACTTAGATAATCTGGATCGTCTATCTTAATAATCCTTAGCTGCTGAGCACCGCGTGAACTTATCATCGTAAATTTCTTGTTGGTACCAATTTGTCACGGTTTCATTTCGTCATTATTTTATTGTACAGTCAACATTATCAAACTTAAATCATTTATTCAGAGACAAAGACCTTCACATCACAGCACTTTCTATAGTCATTTAAAACTTGTATAACATTAAGGGTAGAGATCTAGGAAGCTAAAAATTTATGAAACACTAGCTGTTACCGGCGGCTCCGCACGCGTGGTCAAGGAATAATTTTTCCCAAGGGAACCTCTTTACCCGTGGGAAAAAAAATTGCCTTATGTCACTTTCCTGACCTTAAATGATCCCCGTTAAAAAATAACAAAAAAATAATGTTATACTTTTCTTTTCTTTCTTTCTTTCTGAATGAGATGTTTTTTCCGGGATGAAAAGTAGCCTCCAGATCCTAAACTATCCCCAATAAAAAAATCATAACTATCCGTTCGTTAGGTACTTTCGACGTGAAGGGAGGACAAACAAACAAACACACTTTCACATTTATGGAAGTATGTATATGGAAGTATGGATTAGGATTATGTATTATATAGTGCAATATGATAAATACAAATTCGAGTAAATCCTTTCATGTACCTAAAGATTAAAAAATATATATCATCTATGTTTCTGCATACCTCACTCATTTGCAGACTGAACGTAAAAGTTCCAATTTACCACTATAAAATCTTAATTTTGTATGAATTAAATTTAGGATTAAAATAAAGTTGTGCCGGATCGGGAATCGTGTTATGGGTGACTAATTGGAACTGTAACACTTGAAAATCAGGTGTCCATTCTATCTGCTGCTTGTACCGATAGCTTGTACCGATAAAATATTTTTGACTGATAAAAAAATATGAATCAGTCAGTAGAATACATTGTTAAATATCTGTAAATTATATCTACTTATCATTATTTGTTTACTTTTAAGATCCATTCAGGTAAAAATGGCTTAAGGATTACTATGAAAATATAAATGCGATTTGGCGTGTACGTGATTTATTAAAAGCACACAATACTTATATTATATAGTGTTGGTTGATCTTATTTAAGGCAAATATGCAATATGCAAGGGTTAAACCAGTTGTCCCACCCAGTCGGGATACCCTCACACTGTCCACCTTGGTAATTTCTCGCAGAGTAATTCCTTAATAATATCTCACTGGAATAGGGAGTAGGTACGCGGTGGGGCAAAGTGTCACAGTGTCCTGAGGACGTAGTGGACGCTGTGGTACTCGTAGCACAGTGGCAAGGAGGAAAAAGTGTACGTCCGCGAGGTCCCGGCGACGCGGGACTGCCTTTAACTGGGACCGCGGTAAATCAATCGTTCAAGTTTTTATTATATGTAGATACACCGTGTCCCAGTTAATGCGGTCCCGGTCGCCGGAAATCTCTGACCGCAGAGATGGAGAGGAGTTTACTACGTCTGAGAATGAGCCCAGACGAGCTAGTGAAATCGAGGAGAGCCCCTTCTTGCGGGCCGCGGGCCCAATGTCGGTAGTGCGTCTTCGTGGTGCGTTGTCGACAGAGAGGGTTTCAAGGTGGGAAGGGTATGGAAGTAATAATTAAAATGTTCATGTGATGTAAAAATGATTGTCTTCCAATTACATTCTCTCCCGGTACTAAAGACAACAATGAGAATTTTTAATAATGTATATTATCATTAATTAAAGTGTAAAATACTAAACAATGAAAGGTGACCCGGGCAAAGTTAAAACAGTTAAAATAGAAGACTGTTACAATAAAAAAATCTTCTTCAATACAAAAATTTATTGCATCACCCTGATAAAAATAAATTCTTTTCGAACATGTTGTGAGCATCCGTTCGTTGTGAGAGGGCAAAGAAACGACGCATTAAAAAAATTGATACAAGATATGATAAGTTAATATTATGTAATAGATGACGACAAAGTTCAAGTTTATTTCGGCATTTTTAACATAAAAAAAGACATATTAATTGGTATTATTATTATAAGAAGTGGTATCGTTTTTTGGAGCATTAGACTCTTCGATCAACTATACCTACCAGTAGAGCAGACAGTGGGATAAAATTGATTTTTGTAAATGATGATAAATATACATTTTGTGAGAGTCAAGGAAAAATGTTTTAGTATTACGATAGACAATTTATCGAGGAAGGATATAGCGCTATAAGCTAATTTAGCTAATACATATAACAATCACGTACGTAACGCAGACGAATTTTTCGTCGGTCAGCTAGACTATTTCACAATATAAAACAATATGTTCTTTTCTTATGATTAGTAAACTGTGATGTTTACTTGTGTGGTCAAAATAAAAAATAAGTATAGGAAAAAACAAACTCAACCCTGAACGAAGGCAAACGAGGCCAGGAACAGTCACTAACCGGAAAATAGATGAGATCACAAGAGCAACGAGTCCACCCAGACCTTACGATAGTGACCACCATTCTTTAACCTAGTTAGATAATGAGGAGTCTGCACTGTTAATTGTACGTCCAAGGCTTTTAATTTCCATTGACCTAATTATATGGATTTATGAGGTGAGTTCGGGTCGGACGCTCTGACATTTCTACTCCTTAAATATTTTAAAGCTACGTTAATTAAGATTTAATTAGGTACTGTAGTAAATATAAAGCTATAAACTAGTAAGTAATCAAGCGAACCAAAACAAAATAATTACTGAAGTAAGTTTATTTATATTATAAATATTAATATTTTGCTTCGAAACTTCGATCACAAATCTTTGGAAATTATATTTGGAGGGCTAATTTCATTTAAAGATTACTATTACTGTGATTGCGTTAGAATAAATTGTGTAAGTATAAATATAATAAATCTGGCGAACTGATAGAGACATTGTCAAATTTTCCAAATTTTGATTAAAAGCTCAATACCTATTTCGTTTCATTTTTAGGGTTCCGTACCTCAAAAGGAAAAAACGGAACCCTTATAAGATCACTTTGTTGTCCGTCTGTCTGTCTGTCTGTCTGTCTGTCTGTCTGTCTGTCTGTCTGTGTGTCAAGACCCTTTTTCTCGGGAATGCGTGGAGGTATCAAGTTGAAATTTTAACCGTATACTCAGGTCTACGGTCCCATGAGGTTGTGAAAAAATCAAATTTCTAAGTTTACGTAAACAAAAGATACAGCGGTTTAATCAGCAAAAAAACGCATATTTCAACATTTTGAAGGAAATCAAAACGAAGTGAAGTTTCGTTGAATTCTTATCAGTTTTGAACCATATTCTAAACTAGTAATGTCTTTTTTGACAGCACTACGTGTTTCGTTTGTTTCGGATGGAGACTTTCATAGTAGCCCTCGCTTGTTTTTAATTTTCATGACTTGACGTTTGATGTGTCAAATTATGACAGTAAATGGTCATATTCAAGTCTTATTAAATGCATGTTTTTCTCTATAACAACGTCATGTTACATTTTGTATTATCTTTGTGACTTCCAAGTTATAATACACATTCCGTTTTGTCGCAGTTTGTTAATTCTAGTTCTAACTAGGAAATCGCGTTTCTCCGAAGTACGTTTAAACTAGCACTAGAGAACAACGAAACTACGCCAAAATGGAATGTCTAACAAACCTACTGTTAGGTTTATCTTGTGACCCCACGCCCAAAAATAGGATTATTAGAATGTTTTATTAAAACTAGAACCTGTTTTATGGAATTTACCGTATGCCTGGTCGTTAGTTTATAGATTACCTAGGAAGTCTGTATATTATCTAGTTGATGTAAGAAGTGAATAATTTTTTTCCAACCTCACACACTAGAACCAAAATGGTCGCGTGCTGCGTGGTCCTGTGAACGCTGAAGTGCTGAAACTGTGGAATGAGATTCCCGCCGAGGTCTTTTCTTTAGACTTTATTATGGAGTGATATATCTTCTTCTTCTTCTTCAGCAGCATGTATTCGCCCACCGTTGGGCATATGCCTCTCCATGTTTCCTCCATATTGCACGGCTCTCCGTGTTTCTCATCCACGAGAAGAGATCAACGAGGAGTGATATATGCGCGAGTGATACTCCCGATGTTGCAAGCGTCCATAGGCTACGGTGACTGCTTACCATCAGGCGAGCCGTAAGCTTGTTGGCCACCTTAGTGGTTTAAAAAAAAGTTTTTCTACGTACGGAACCCTCGGTGGGCGAGTCCGACTCGCACTTGTCCGGTTTTATTTTTTATATAATGTCCTACTTACTTTTTATAACAATATGTGGCGATATAACTGAAAAATAATAGGTCCAGATAACTTTATCGGTTATTTTAATAATGATTTAATTCGGTATGCCTGATTGTGATAGAGAGGATGTAACCATTGTTATAAAAGCCTACTTTCAGATTTTAGGTCACGTACAAACAATTTTTAAAATCGCTCGAATTTTAAATTTTACTCATCAGTAACTTTTTGTTTGTGATCTATCTGTGCGTCATAATTCTGCGTTGCCCGTAAAATATCCATTCTATCCGATTATAATTTTAAACTAGACGAATAGATTTTATTACTTTTTGCATATCAATGAAATTTGCTTATTCAAACACGTAAATTTTTACATCATCTTCTAAAGAATTTTGGATTCAAGTGGAAAAAAAGTCTCCTAGGATCCATTGAGGAATTAAATAATGGATCCAAGTGGAATGAGGGTTGAATGAAACCAATTTTGTAAAAGTAAAATCTTTTTTTGTCTTCGACTTGTATAAAGAATTTCGGTACCAAAAGCGTGATTCGAGAGATTCTATGTGATGATTGAAAAATGTATGTGACTGTGATGCCTACTGCGATAATTTTACTACAATGGGCGGGCGCCGAATGACATTGAGCAGCAGTCAACGAACCAGTATCACATTTAGGCGGGTTATCATGCACGCGCTAGATAACCCGCACCATCTATATAAATCAAGAATCTTAACTCAATCTTCAGTACACTTTCAATTGTCAAACAATATACATCAATACAAGTCTTAAAGGAATCCTAAATATTTACAAACAATTTGAAATAGTTTACAGTGAGTCATTCTGATTATTTGAGTGATTGCAACCTGTGTTTACAATGCGTCTATTCCACTACCTGATTGCGGCGTTTGTCGCTCTACTGTTGGTGACTGTTGAAGCTCGCCCTTATCACAATGGAAACCACGTACAAAAACGATCATCATTGTGCCTTTTGAAACTTTGTACGCCTATATTTATTCACAAAGTCCGAAGGCTGCATAGAAGGCGTAGTGCGTAGAGCAAGAAACGAAGCTTCACTGGAAATCGGAGGATCAAATCACCCGAGTATTCAGAAATGGGTCCAAACAAAGCTAGCATTCTGAAGATTGTACTCTGCGAGTATATTACTGACCTACATTAGGTCACTGCCTAACAGAAGTATATCTGTACTTAAATATGGAAATTTTAGTATTGTGTAAAATGTAATTTATGTGTTTACAAGATAGAAGTTCTAAATTTTTATTTTGAGTGGCGTCCATTATAACATTTTGTTCGGCAATATAATCAATGTATAACCGCGTTATGTAACAATAATAGTATTGTTCTAGATTAAACTGTTTTGATAATGTTAACTACATATTTATTATTTAGGATTAGATAATTATAATTAAGCGATGTTGTAATAAATTTCGTAAGCAAATTTTAATATTTTATTACTTAAGAAATATCCTTACAAAAATATATGAGCTATTCTTATGTATCTTTTTGAACACAATATTCAGTAAGAAAGAATAGAACCTGCATTTCACTAGTAATGGTAAACAATTTGACCACTAAACTACAGAGGTCGTTCTGTACAAAAAGTAGCATAATGTTATTTCTAAGTAACGGGAAAATCGCACCCTTCTGTGGGTTTTTTTAGAAGTCTAATTTTGGACAAGTTGACACCAATGTCCCGGGTTCGATTTTCACTCTGGGACAAGCACTAGATACATAAACATTTGTTCAGGGACTGGCATAAGTAGAAAGCTATAGAATAGATAGGCATAAGAATAAAAAGAATTGAGTTCTACTACTCCGACCTTTCAGGAAATGAAATAGAAGGATAGTAAATAAGTTGAAATTAAAAAAATATATCATTGCAGCTTATTCATATATCAGGCTTATCAGGGACGTGAGCGAGCCCTCGTCTCTGTAACGATAATGTTAAACACTTCTGCAAATATGGCAGGCGGATCGCAGAATACGCTGCTTTATGAAACTGCTAGATGTGTTACAAAACTAGAGAAACTCGCGCAACTTCGTTAGCGTGTTTCCCGCTTTCCCGTGGGAATTTCAGAAAATCCTTTCTTATCGGATGCCTACGTCATACAAAGAACCCCTCAAAGTTTCGGATCTCTATAATCAGCGGGTTTTTGTAATCAATTGTACGTTGATTGTATTTCCCGGGTTATGCGTTGTCCGTGTGGTACCAGGAAAAGGCGAAACGAGATGGGAAAGGAGTTGGTCTTCAGGACTCTATGGCAGTAGCACAGATATTATAATACTTAACAAGTAGCAGTAGGTAGTAAAGTAAATGATCCATCTGGGTGGTTACCACCGCCAATTAACATCAGTGGCCTGCTACGAGTAGGGAGAAAGGGTATAGGAATAATGCCGATATTCTGTGCGAGGGTGGTACTTCGTTCGTTCGTTTGGTGGTATAGCTAGCCTATTTCGTAAACGCTCTAACAATCCAAGAATATAATGTCATAGTAGGTAGGCGCCTGGATTTGTATTGACGGTGCTATTTTATAATACCACGAATTCCACACTCCATCTGCGACATATAGGTAAATCTTTGTATATACAAATACAATCTATATTTATAAAAGAGAAAATCACTGACTGATTCATCACGAAATCTCCGAAACTACACGTGGCAGGAGTCTCAAATTTTGCATGGGGGTTCCTTTTGGGGCGTAGGTGCTCACTAAGAAAGGATTTTTGGAAATTCATCCCCTAAGGGGATAAAACGGGGGTGCAAAGTTAGTATGAAACTTTGCCGTTTTTGAAGTTATTCGAATGAAATTCAGCATGAAGGTTCTTTACTGAAAAGCATGAAACATGAGTAAAATATTTTTTTTAAAATTCATCCCTTAGGGGGTTAAACGGGGGTGCAAAGATAGTATGAAACTTTGCCGTTTTTGAAGTTATTCGAATGAAATTAAGCATGAAGGTTCTTTACTGAAAAGCATGAAACATGAGTAAAATTTTTTTTTCTAAATTCATCCCTTAGGGGGTTAAACGGGGGTGCAAAGTAAGTATGAAATTTTGCCGTTTTTGAAGTTATTCGAATGAAATTCAGCATGAAGGTTCTTTATTGAAAGGCATAGAACACGAGTTAAATATTTTTCTCAAAAATAATCCCTTAGGGGGTTAAACGGGGGCGCAAAGTTAGTATGAAACTTTGCCGTTTTTGAAGTTATTCAAATGAAATTCAGCATTAAGGTTCTTTATTGAAAGGCATGAAACACGAGTAAAATATTTTTCTCAAAAATCATCCCTTACGGGGTTAAACGGGGGTGCAAAGTTAGTATGAAACTTTGCCGTTTTTGAAGTTATTCGAATGAAATTCAGCATGAAGGTTCTTTATTGAAAGGCATGAAACACGAGTTAAATATTTTTCTCAAAAATCATCCCTTAGGGGGTTAAACGGGGGCGCAAAGTTAGTATGAAACTTTGCCGTTTTTGAAGTTATTCAAATGAAATTCAGCATTAAGGTTCTTTATTGAAAGGCATGAAACACGAGTAAAATATTTTTCTCAAAAATTATCCCTTAAGGGGTTAAACGGGGGTGCAAAGTTAATATGAAACTTTGCCGTTTTTGAAGTTATTCAAATGAAATTCTGCATGAAGGTTCTTTATTGAAAGGCATAAAACAAGAGTTGAATATTTTTCTCAAAAATCATCCCTTAGGGGGTTAAACGGGGGCGCAAAGTTAGTATGAAACTTTGCCGTTTTTGAAGTTATTCAAATGAAATTCAGCATTAAGGTTCTTTATTGAAAGGCATGAAACACGAGTAAAATATTTTTCTCAAAAATTATCCCTTAAGGGGTTAAACGGGGGTGCAAAGTTAATATGCTTTGCCGTTTTTGAAGTTATTCAAATGAAATTCTGCATGAAGGTTCTTTATTGAAAGGCATAAAACACGAGTTAAATATTTTTCTCAAAAATCATCCCTTACGGGGTTTAACGGGGGTGCAAAGTTAGTATGAAACGTTGCCGTTTTGAAGTTATTCGAATGAAATTCAGCATGAAGGTTCTTTAGGCGATACGAAGTTCGCCGGGTCAGCTAGTAATATATATATTTGTACAACATCATACGATGAAGCAGAATAATTTTCAAGAGCCTTACGTTAAACAAAAATAAAACTTATATCATTGTAATACAGTCCAACTATGAGCTCTATGTTAATTGGTAATACATTTTACACTGACCCGTAGCTTTTCACGGTAGATATGAAATGGGTGGAGCCTCTAAAGTACCTATATTATATGGGAGGGATTGTTTAATGAACAATTATTTGAGTGGACAAAATATACTTGTGTTTTTTATCGCAGTGGTTTGAATTATACCTATTATTGTGTCAGTCTTGATCCCTTACTTCTACATATGATATAAGGATCTCTCTTCAATGGAAGCGGATTAGAGCGTACTCTACCACGCTGTTTCATGCGCTTTGGCAGATGCCATTGTTTTCTAGCCGCCTGAAGGCCACCGACTTGTTTTTTTCTGGAGTGGTAGAGCAATTATTACGAAATGGGATGGCTCGACCAGGGAAGTACCACCCTCTCACAGAATATCGACGTGAAGCAGCAATGCGTTTCGTTAGGTGAGTGAGAGATCCGGATGCCCAACTCCTTCCCTATCCCCTCTTTCCCCCTCCTTCTTTCCCTTCCCTTCCTCCAACCTCCTTGGTGGACAACGCATTGATAGCGCCCCTGGTGTTACTGATGTCCATAGGCAGCTGTGACCGCTTTCCATCAGGTGGCCCGCTTGCTTGTTTGTCTACTGTATGACATAAAAATAAAAACTGTTTGAAAACAAATGATAGTTATACACTCTCGGAAAGTTAGGCACGGAGTTAGAAGACAAAAGGAGATGTACAACCCGAAGTAAGCCTGTCTGCACTCTCGTTTTTGCTCAACTTCGCAGGAGTGTGAAACTAGCATGAGGTAAAGTGCAGACGAAGTAGCGATTGCTGGCTTTATGCTAGCTCTACACTTTTGCGAAGTTGAGCGAAAACGAGAGTGTGGACGGCTTCTTCGTCCCACTTCGCCTTTATCTATATAATAATATGTTTATCTCTCCCACAAAAGTAATAAATACGATCCAAGAAAGTAATAATAATAATAATAATAAAAATCATTTATTTTTTCTCTTCACTGGTTTTGTTTATAAAATAACAATTACAAAATCCAAAGAGTCAAAAAGTGAAGAGAAACTGGTGTCCATGCTAGACTAGGGTATTACCCTGTCTGTGTTACGGATCACCAGGCTCTCTCCTTTAATACAACTATTTTATTTTATTTTAAAAAACTTAGGTAAATCAAGTATATAAACAAAACTGATTTTATCTAGTACTATCTAAGAAAACATGAGACATAATATCAAAAAAGTGTTAGCGAGTAGGAGTGTGTCTTGTGAATGGAGTGGATGTGTATAGTGTATGTGTAGTGTAAGTGTAGTGTATGTGTTTATTTTATTTCCATATTCCGTTAAGTTTTATTACTCGTATGCTGATACCACAACATAATTTTATTAAATTATACAAAGCATATTTTCTGTCTCTTCGTAAGTTAGGGTCAGTAGCCAGTTCATAGTTCTTCTCTTGCATAGTATGGTTTTAACAGTATATATACCTAATTCTTTATTAGCTTTATTATATAGATACGGGCCCAGAAACCCGAAAAACCTATTAGAAAAAGAAGTTTTGAATTTATACGTTTGCTTACAGACATTAGTTCTACGTTGAGTTACTAAAACAGGATCCAGAGGGAGGACTTCATGTTGTTTCACGATTACAGTTAATATAAATAATTGTCTAATAGTAAGGACATTACAATTTTGATAAAGGAGTTTAGTTGGGTACCTGTAAGGTCTGAAAGTAGTTACTTTTAGAAGTGCTCTCTGAGCTATTTCAAGAGGTTTCAGAATAGTTTTTGGTGCACCTCCCCATGTTAAGATACAGTAAGAGCAAAGAGATTGACATAGTGCATAATATGTTGATTTTAGTAGTTTAGGATCAAGGGCATATCTCAGTTTTTTGAAAATGGGCATAAGTTTACGGATTCTTTTTGCAAGTAAAATAATATGGGGTCTGAAAGTTAAATTATTGTCAATAATTATACCTAAGTACTTTAATTCCGTTACGCGCTCTAAAGGAGGGCAATCGCAAATAGAGGAATTCTTACATATGTGAGCAGTTAATTTCGGAAAATTTGTGTCATTTATCTTTCTAATAGAAAAGCTCATATACTTTGTTTTTGAAACATTAAGGGATAGAATATTATTATTAAGAATTGTAGTGACCTCATTCAGACCATCCTGTGTGTCCAAGATCAAAAACATCATTCCATGTATCACCAGCGAAAACTAGCGCAGTGTCATCGGCATAGGATACCAGCTTACCATTTATCAAGGGGGCTTCACAAAGCTCATTTATATAAACTAAGAACAATGTTGGTCCCAGTATGCTTCCCTGGGGAACACCATAATCAACTGGAAGGTCTGTGCTACAGTAATGATCTATAGACACTCTTTGTGTTCTGTTAGACAGATAACTTTTAAAAAGTTGTAATTGGGTGTCTCTAATACCAAGTTTCTCCAGTTTATGCAGCAATAGTGGGACCGAGACCGAGAAAGTAAAATAATAATGTCATTCGTAAATGACATGACGTACAAATCTTTGCACAAACATGTTAGTTACAACTACCTTACCTAACCTGCATTAATTAAACCTGTAATGTAGGTAAATATTGTCAAAATTTGTTTTATGTTATTACGTCAAATAAACCATTTTTCTTTCGTTCTTTCATTTGTTATGCATAAAAAATTAAATAAAATAAACCGGGCAAGTACGTGTCGGGCCACGCACAATGTAAGGTTCCGTATTTGCTGTGCTTTGCTTGCTTGCAAATGAGTCCAATATCATATTCTATGACATTTGTAAGTTTTCATCAACTGCCAACTGGTCTCAAAGTAAGCTGGGCTTAACTTGGTTGAGTTATGGGTACCAGACAACGGATAATATAGGTATATTTATTATATACAAAGAAAACATCTAGACTCAAAAACAAACACAAATGCCATCACATAACAGTTTTCCTCTTGCGGCAATCGAACACACGCCCTCTGGTGCCGAAAGAAAAAAGAAAAGACAGCGCACCACACTGTTAAGTATTATAATATCTGTGGCACCACACTGGGATATCAACTTAAATACTAGTGAACCCAGCGCAAGTTCATTTCCATGTATCCCGCTTTTGTGGAAACTTCGGAATATCCTTTCACAAAAAAGTACACGCCCTCCAAGTTTCAGGTTTATAATACGTGTATCAGGCCGTGCGCTGGCCTTGCGTGCGTGGTGTCGTCAGTCAGTCATTCAGGACAATGCATTTTAAATGTATCAAATGATTAGATAACGTGCCTGTGCAGACCTACTCTCTGAATTATCAATTTCATTTTCATTATAATACCAGCTTTTCCCCGCGGCTTCGCTCGCGGTTAATTTTATGACAGATCTCGTTTGATAACAAAACAACCCATATCGCGACTTATGGCGCCATCTGTTGGCCGATAACCCATCTCATACAGCGCCCTCTATAGAAGAAAAAATATTTTAACATTGGAATGACATACTTTTACGAGATAAAAAGTAGCCTATGTTGGGCTCTGAACCCCTGATAATATATATATAAATTTTCATAATGATCGGCTTATTAGTCAAGCCGTGAAGGAATAACAAACAAACAATCTCACTTTCTCATTTATAATATTAGTATGATTATGTAAGAATTTTATTACACGTGATCATACGCCTGTTATACTTAGCGTTTAAGTGCATTACACTTGTGATTACAAGATGATTTAGATACATCTTGAAGATAATTATATTATATCAGTTCAGTTGCTCTGAGCCGATCATAACAACAGCTGTAAGGTCTCATGTACTGACCGCCAGTGCATATGCACTTACTCTATGCACACGTAGAGTATGCTGATTGGAAAATGTAATTCTCCTTGAATGTTGATTTTGTTTATTTAGTAACATCGTAATGCGTAACAAACGTAGAAGGCATACGTACTTTGATAGATAAACGTGACGTGAAATGTGCGACTCTAGGTTAGAACTCCGTTCCACTACATTTGGCACAAGATTTAAAGAGAAATTCAATGATGGTGTTTGAACTAGTTTATCATACCTTGTGATGTCGTGTGTTTTATTGCAAAAAAGTAATTTGTGATCGATTCATATTTATTTCATTACAATTTAGGTTTTTAACTAGACAATTGTTTGGGGCTTATTTGACAAGTACAATGTAATGGTAAGTACCTATATAAGTGGTGTTATTACAGAATTCGCAAGTTGTGTGTAAGAATTTCTAATCGACTCAAGGCGAATTGATCATGTGTATAGTAGGAGAGTACTAAGCTGAAATAGCTGTCTATTCGCCAGCGCAGGAAATGCACATCCTTTCCTCCTTCCTATGTTAAAGAATGCTTCTCTGTCTTCTCTTCATCCCATGATCTATCACTCTGCTCCACTGATCTTACACTATTTAGCAAACTTTGATGCCTGTTCACTGATCCTCTAATCTGTAAGTTATTCATGTTTAATGTATTAAGTACCCTGTTTTGTGGTGCAATTATAGCCATATTCTATCTATCTGACAGTTAGATTTCTAGAAAGTGTGCAGTTAAAAGTACCTACCTACTTGCTTTAAAGTTGCTAACACTATATCTATCCCTCAAATATGAGAACACAGCATTTAGGAGCATATCGTGCTTATAATGTAAGAGATAACAAATGAGTACTTATAGTAATACTTAATTTATAATAACACATTCGGTCTAAAATTATAAGAGATCAACTAAAATTAAAAATAAAACGATAAAATAAATTTATCTACACGGTTTATTTTCAATAAGGCCGTTTGTTTACATCATACATTTAACATCTTGTTATGACAACGATTCAACAGCGAGGGACAATTTATAATTATTGTATATTGGCCACTATACAAGTCAAATTTCCCGTATGTGCCAATTGTGACAAACTGACGTATTTTTATGGCAAAATTGGATAGATACATAATTTTGATTTGCCCATAATTTTTTTAGGGCAGCAAATTTTCTCACCATCATTTAAAATTATGATAGAGAACCAATTTTGATGAAATCGAGTAAATGTTAGGTACTTTACATACTTTTAAATTTATAATTATAATAATAAAACTTCTATTTTGATTTTAGACACACGTAAAAAGTTACGAGAAAACCTGTTGAATTATTTGGCAGAAATATTGGACATATACAGGCATACAAAGCTTACATTTTTTATTATATTTTATATATTAACAACAAACAGACAAAATGTTTACAAACTTGCCTCAATCAGTTTCATTTGGAACATAATAATCGAAGAGATAAGACTCTCTTTTAAATAATATTTTTTGTATAAATTTAACTTTATTAGGTACCATGCAAAAAAGTCGTACCGTCAGAAAAGCACTAAAACATTATAAATACGTACCTACCTAAAAGGGTAGGTGAAAAAAAAAACACAATGATCATAAACAGAGGGACAGGTGTGCCTGGGATGCATTGGGAAGCCTACCACAGTTCACACTTTGCCCCTGTGTCTTCATTAAAAAGCCAGGATTAACAACGGCGACCATAGATCGACAATTAATTATGGGAAGTTATGTATGACGCAATCGGAATTAATGAACGTCACTCGTTAAAATTTGACGAAATGCGAATTATACGCCTTATGCCAGACACGCATGTAGTCAGAAATCTCAAAAATTATAACTGATGAAATCGTCGAAATGTAAAATAAAAAAAAAATCGTATCAAAATGAATAAGAGTGTCGGATATGTAAAATGTCAGAATCGCAGAATGTCAGTCTCGCAAAGTTTTTGGTCTTGCAAAATGCGAGAGACGCAAAAAGTTATAAGGGCATGATACAGTTTCTTATTTTCTGGCATATATCACTTTTTTCAATAATTTCATTTTAGAGACTTTAATCGACTGCAAGTCCTTGTTAAGATAAATCAAATTGGCTCGAACACCGTCGCTTCAATGGATGGACGAAGAGGACGATCGAATTAATTATTACTTGATAGTAAGAACCTCAGATCATAGAAGGGAATCTCTGAGATAAGAACCTATTCCCCGGCAGCCCGCGCGCGTTTTGAGCGCTAACAAACGTGGTGCAGCAATTTTAATTATAATTTTTACGTATCTACTTAATGTCCACGAATGTCGTTTAGTTAGAAAATTATATCGACAGGATTGTCGGATTGTCAATCATTATCACGATTATTAAAATATGTCCTAGAACGCGTTTTACCCTTTTAGAAGGAATAGGAGAAGTGAAGGGATATTTCTGCGTGTAAATGTTGCATCAGAAGTCATCACCGTGCTTCGTCGGCTGGTTTACACATCAATCTGTCGTACTTCTTCATCTGTCTGGTGGCCAGTTCCACATCTACGTCAGTGAGGTAGTAAGCCTCGAAATGACCGAGTGGTCGCAACATTGAGTAAAGACGTTCAGCATATTTTCTGAAATGGTTGAAAAAGTTGACGTTTACAGTGGGTTAAAAAAAGGTTCAGGGAAGCCAAACAAACAACTTGAATTATTTTGTGGGAATTGGCGAGGTGTATGGGTTTTTGTGAGATTTTATAGATAAAAACTTTCTCAAGCCATATATGCTTATTGCCTTCAGAATAGGTAATAAAAAGATAAATTATCAGATCTTTATTTTACTACAAACAATTTCTGTTAAAAACTTTACCGTAGAATTAGGAACTAGGCTAAGTAATTCTGTTCCGTAAGTGGATTAATCAAATTGTAATATTTTCTGAGGATAAATTCTTTAAATCTAAACCTATTTACCTAGTGATTATGCTACCGTAATTCTGAAAAATATACCTAGCATCGGTGTTCTTATCATCAAGTAGAGCAGCGAGCGATTGTAAGGCGAGACGCCTCGCCGAAGCAGCGCTGGGCGGTCTGGTGCGAAGCAATTCGCGACCACCGCTACCCAATGCGCAGCAGACTACCAATAAGCGAGCTGATGCGCATCGTACCAGCGGGCTCTTGTGCCTACAACACCATGAATAATTTTCAGGGAAGTTACTTACTACGTGGTATCTATAGTCAACAAAATGAAAGAGGTATACAGGCCGGGTCGTAAATAATGATTCAAGTTTTCTACATATTTCATGAAACTATTTTACATCAGCTGATAATAAAAGCGTTTACTTTTTAACTTGGGGGAAAAGTAAAATGGTAACATTATTGCTACTCTTTTCTGATTATGCGCTACCAGTAATCTGTGGTGCTACTCTCATCGATGTACATGATCGTACGTGGAGAGTATGGAGTGGTAGAGCATTAATGAAATGGGCTTGCTCTGATTTAATAAACAAAGATCTGTCTAGTTTTATCTAAAATTTGTTTTGTCACTTTTGCACTTCATTTAATTTCTTCAAGAATGACAGAGACAACTGTTTTATCTTTGTTATAATAAATGAGTAAGTGTACCCGACTCCATGGACGCACAGCGCAGTGACCGCGTGTGTCAGATCCACTCCGCAGACGATCTCGTCGAGAGCAACGTTGGCGGCGCGTCGCACCGGCCGGCTGAAGCTGCCTGTCTTGATGAGAAGTGAGGTCACAGCTTCGTAGAAATCCTATATCCGAAACCAATTATGCGCATGTGGTACGGGACAAGCCCACCACATATTTCCACCATTGCGTCATCTGTAGACCCAGGATCAACAACGGCGACCTCAGATTGACAATAAGCAGTAAAACTAAAGTTGGCTTAGTACTCACAACGAATTTAATCAGAAATAAATTTGATTGTGTAGGAAGTATTGTGCCTACAGTACTGAAAGCTAAACGTCTCGTTGGAAACATGTTCGTTATAGTTCTTGGTACAAATAGAATGGCAGAAAGAAAAGCCATAGAGTGAAGCGTCAAAAAACAATGTCCCTAGCGAGTCATTAGCGATTTAACGTGAAAGCAATATATCCCTTGCATTTATTTATTTCAAATTTATGTTAAAAAATACCACGACTAAAGTCGTACAGAACAATCGTTTAAATAGCATGGGTAACTATTTTAATAGTGTATACACATGTATTGATTAAACAATAATAAACAATATTGCTGTGCCTGCAAAGGGCGACTAAGTATGTAAGCACACTATATTTTATTGAAGACCTTATTTTTATACCATGAAGTTGGCAAACAAGCATACGGCCCGCCAATACCGGGGGTATCACTCACGCGTTGCCAACCCTCCCAACCAAGTGGAGCTCTGGAGACCTTACTTACCGTAGGAACACAACATGGCCGAGACCAATGCTATTTGGTTAGGATCGGATCTTCTGTAAGGTGGAGGTCCTTCTCCAGGCGGGCTGCTCATGGACCTAACCTTTTGTAAACTTGGTGCGCAATAAAATATTTGATTTGATTTAGATCTCACTTGGATCACAAAGTTTCTCAAATACTATTTTGGAGATCTTTTTATGATTGGTAAAGAAAAACATCATACCGGTTTTTTCGTGTAATTAGTGTTCTTGAGAATGGAAGCGAGTGTGCTGCAGGCAGTTCTTGCGACTTGGGTCCGAGGTGATTCAACGTGGCCACTCACCTGACATGAAATATCATAAAAAAAGATATTCAATACACTCAGATAACAATAATTTTTGGTAAAAGATTTTGTAGTCATCGATAATGCATGACAAAGTTCAGGTCAATAAGATACAGGAAAGCGAATAAAAAACATCTATTAAATAACGCACAGAGAGACCGCTGCTGGGTTGCTCAGTGCTCTTGAAAATAACCTCACGACACTACACTTACTGGTGCTAACTAAATAGTGATATTAAACTAAATTAAATCAGACTATATGCTATTCAAATAGTAAAGTACTTATTTCAAGTGTAGGATTTTTTGACAGAAATATTTACAAATTTAAATTGTATGGAATTGAAATTAAATTGCGATTATCTTCAAGGTTAATTCAGCAGGAGAGCTATTAAAACAAAATAAAAGCTTTTGAAAATAAGTAATACAGAAAAATATGAACTTGTCTTATTATATCAGCTATACGATTTTCCGTTATCACTCCCCAAAACTTTTCCAAAAGTCTCGGTGTATTTTCTAAGGTTTCAGAAATTTCAGACCTGAAATTCAACGAACGTATTATTTTGCTGCTTTCTAGGCTGGCCTAGAAAGCAGCAAAATAATAGATTTGATATTTTTAATGGTCTTACGCTACTGGTGCGTAAGACCATTAAAAATATCAAATCGGTAGTTAAGTAATTCCTACAAAAGGTTTTATTGTTACAATGCCTTCATTTGTCGCCCAATATGACAATCCTAAGTTTTCCTCCTCGGATTAATACATAAGGTGGTGTAAGTATCTAAGTGGAGGTGAAAAATATATCCCAAAAACGGGTACTATTGCGCTTGTAAAGGATTTACATTATGGAAAACTGTTCTTCGTATATAGCGCAACCTCTTCAATGAACGATCCAACTAGGTCACTGACTAATCTATCAGATTATTCAAGTGACGTAAAAGGATAAAAATAAAACTAAAAAGCTTTTTTCTAACCAAGAATGTGATCCCAGTTTCTTGATCAGTTCCGTGCAGAGGGCGTCGCAGCCTCGTTCTGCTAGTTCCTCTAGTCTGCTTTCAGTAGGAGAGACGCTAACAGGAGACATACTTCGACTTGTCGGGCTCCTGACATACAAATAACATTATCAGATCATGTTATGTGCGTCGCAGACGAAATAATTCTATAATAATCCCGTCAAGACGTAAGCTGTGATTGTGACACAATCTCTCGCAAAGAACTTTTGGTATCGAATCAATGACCAGAATGACCACTATCTCACTTATCCAACACGTATCTACATGAAAGGAAAGGTCGACTTGGAAAGCATACCGATATCATAAATATCGACCACAAACGCTCAATCTTATAGCCTTATTCATTAGGGGACAAATTGGTCGACATGCCCCGCAACATGACGCTCATCAACGAGTCTCGGGGACAATATTTTGAGACATTTTAGCTGTACTGAAATGAGTCACGCGGTTGTGGCTCATTGTCGCATTTTGGGGAACATTTTGTCCCCAAGTGTAACTGAGGCTTCATTGTAACCAGGGGAAGGAAGATATATATATATGCGCTCCATGTCATGTAATCATACTTTCTAGACAAATTCACATATTCTCGTGGCAGCCCAGGGAGGAGGGTGTTATGATATGATGATGGGGAGGAGGGTGTTATGATATGATGATGGAGATGTGTGTGTCTGTGCGTGATGAATCATCATATTTATCCGACATCATTCCTTGTTTTGTTATTCTCATACCTAATTAAGATAAAGTTCATTTACTAATTAATTCTTTATTATTTCCAATATTCAGTAATCTATTTATTTACGTTAAGATAATGGCCATTAACTAATTCATTCATTATGTTTAACTTTCCCAATTGTTGTTGTTTACTTTAAGACATATATTACATTGTACCCTTCAAACATTATTTTAGTTTATTCTGATACGTCAAACGGTGTATTACGATTTAGTGTATACTCATAACAGTTTTGGCGCAGTGTACGTAAGACTAGTAGACTGTGCAGTTTTAGACTGTTTTAATATTGTATTCAGTTCAACTAAATTCTAATTTCGTGGAAATAGCACTAGGCCTGATTTCGAGGGGACGTGGTTTTGAATTGAAAATTGACTGTGGTCTGTTGTGCTGATTTTTATTTTCGGTTTGAGTTGATGTAGAATTTTATTTGGCAAATATAGTTGTCTGGGTTGATATAAACCTAGTGGCTTTTGGAAAACAATTGGTTAGGTATTTTGATGAATTTACTAGTAGATAAACAAACTCGTAGTTACATTTTGATTTATTTTGTGAGTTGGATGAACTAAATAGACTGTGTGCATAGATTTTACTTTCGGTTTGAGGTGATGTGGTATTAGATTTCGCAGATATAGAAGAGTTTATGTACAGAGTTTGATGTAAGGCCTGGGTTGATATAAACCTAGTGGCTTTCGGAAAACAATTGGTTAGGTATTTTGATGAATTTACTAGTAAATAACACAGCGATTTAGAATCTAAATTATTTTGTGTGCTGTTCAACTATGTCCAATATACTGGATAATATACACAAACTAGTGGATTTCGGAAAACAATTGGTTAGGTATTTTGATGAATTTATTGTAGAGAACACAGCTATTTTAGTTAGATTTTGAATTATTTTGTTGTTCGACTATGTTCAATGTACTGGATTTGGTTGAGGTGCAGTAAGACATTGACAATTCATTTTTGTTATATTTGATGGTCCTGTCTGAATTTCTATGGTTTGGTTTTAATTCTGTGTAGGATATGTCGCTTGAGACTGAATCGGTTTCCAAAACCGTACCTGACTGGAACTTTGCTCGGCTGGTTGTTTTAACCTATTGACACGAAAGGAGGTGATACAATTCCCTTAGTAGAAAAACCCACAACCATGAAAGGCCACCCGCGGGCCAACCATGAAAGGTAATGTAATGTCTTTTTTGACAAGACTACGTGTTTCGTTGTTTCGGATGGACACTTTCATAGTAAACCCGAAGTTCTTCAGGCATAGCCTAGGCTAGATCGGCGATTTGAATTCGAAATTGAGTCGACTGCGTGTTACGCATCGCTGTCGTAACCTACACGATACAGCTAAAACTGTTATTTGTTTGGCATTTTATGTAACACTTGTGACTTGCTTTGTTTGAGCGTTATTACTTTGACAAATTTTCACAAACATACTATGTCCATCTGGAATAATGTATCTTTCACATAATTTTTAAATTCTCATGTGTTTAAGGAGTTTGCCCCATAAATGTCATTTATCTCTCTAAATAATAGTAACTTTTAGTGAACTTACGACGCGCCATACGACTTGATCTGTGTGCAATTCTTATTCTTCATTTTCAACTCTGTGATTCTCTTTTTTATACTTATTGAGTCGTGCATACTTCCTGGTGAAGTCACGTTTGCCTTTGGACTATGTAGTTTGGTTGAGTAATTATTTCTGTACTTAATGTTTCGACATTTTTTTTCTGTTTCAATAGGAGGTAATATAAGAGGACTGTTGTTCACTTGGATATTGCCTGAAAAACATGTAGTAAAATGAAATATGTTTAATAAAATATCAACTTACTTAGTTGCAATTACACAAGTCTGTAAGCTGTCGATGTATGCTGTATCCTACTGTTACGTATTGCCAATAATGTATATTCTATCAATCTATATAACTTTTGTTTAGGAAATAATGTACTAATCGTACCATTAATGTAAACTCCTTCTCCTGATGCCAAGTCTTTGGAGGCAATTTCCCAGCGATCAATTTGGCCACCACAATGAAATGAATCAGGTTTCTTGATAATTTTATGCGGTGCATTTATAGTAAATAAATAGTCAAGATTTGGATGAATGTTAGGTAGGTTCATTCTTATTGGTGGTAATTTGAGTGCGTCTGTTTTGGATTCTTCCTGAGGGAGGACTTTAATTTTTAAACCTTTGTTTGCAAATATTACATCTTTTTCCGTTTCCGTATTTTCTGTAATAAGACTGGCTACAGGTGTAATATCCAGTAAGCTATCTTTGTTCATAGCAGGCTCTTCCGTCAACGGTGTTAACAAATCAAATCTTCTCTCATAAAAATTACTTTCTCTGCCAGGCGATCGTACTGCCGTGTTTTCGGATATTTTTTTATATAAGTCTTTTAAGTCATTATCACCAGATACCGATATTTCGCTAATATCGCTATTGCAGTCTCTATTGTTTCTTGATTTGTTTTCTAATAATGAATCATCTTCTATATCAGAATCCGTTGTATTTGACGATCCGTAATCACTATCATTCTTAAATTGCTCGTCATTATCATCACATTCAATATTTTCTGTGCTCTCATCATGTATAATTTGTAATAATTCGTCATTTGAGCTGGTATCACTCTTGTTACTCTTGTATGTTCTATTTTCGGTATCTGATTCAGAAGCGGGAAATTTCGATGAACCGTCATCTAAAGAATTATTCAAAAGTTCGTTGCGTTCGTATTCTATTGGTTTGGATAGATCGTTTACTTTATTTCTTGGTAAAGCATTTGCATCGGACAATGTTATCTTATACGCTATCGTTCTGTTTTCAGTTATTGATACGACAGAGGTCTGTGTATTTGCTACGGAGTTTCTTGCTGCAACATCTGCTGCGGCAAGTTCTATAATAGTTTTACTTGTTTGCGTATACGTCTCCTGTTTTAAGACACAACAATTTTCAAGGCTCGTGGACGCAGATTGATTTATTTTAAAAATAGTTTCATATTGTATGCTTGCATCGTTTGATTTCACTGGCTCTACGATCTGATTTAATTTAACGATACTCTTGCAATCGTGGAAGGTTTTGAGGCTTGCGTCGCTATCGTATCCTAGAATGTACGTCTCTTTTCCGGATGAGTTGTTTTTCTCTGAACAACTCTCCGTAAAGTCCAGGGAGTACGCGTATGAGGTGTCCACACTTTTCTGCGAGTCTGTACATTTCACTTCACCTATGAGGTCTTCAATTTCGTCTTCCTGTAAATTGGACCAAATAGTCAAGATCAGGGTTTTAGCCAGTACAGCAAGAGTGTCAAATTGTTACGGGCCCGATACAACCAACGCTTTCATATTGTATAAAATTTTAATAGGTACATAGAGAAGACGCTAATTGTACGTGGGTACCACAAAATGGTCAAATATCGGTATCCGTCTGAATACAACGAAAAAAAGTTTTACTGTTTGCCTGCTGATTTTTATTAAAAAAAACTGTTATTTTTGCTTTAGTTTGGTATCGGTGTTTGTCTGAATACAACCAAAAAATATATATTTACTGTTTGCCTGCTGAATTTTATCAAAAAAAAAACTATCTCTTCTCTACTTGTTTTAGTCCACGATTACTGTTTGTTCGAATGCCGCAAAAAAAAAAAAATTTACGTGTTTGCCTGCCCCAGGTGTAAAAAAAAAATTCTTTACTGTGTTTTATAGTTTTTACCTTAATTTATTCGGTTTACCTTGCTCGGAGTTTCGGTTTTTATTTATTGTTTTTACTTGTCTGTCTGCTCCAGAAATTAAAAAAACTATGCTATAGTGCTATTTGGTTCGCCTGATCGGCGACCTTTGGTCGTTTGTTTTTTTCTTCGGGTTTACTACTTGATTTCGAATGTCATGTGGCCGACGGCCGATTCCCCTAAGTCATTAGCTCGAGTGTTCGAATCGCCGAAACTCCATATCATCGATGTACCACAACTTCGACTAGCCATTAGTCTGACGTCCGTTTCACCGAAAAGCCATTGCAACGATAGATTGATGGATTGGTTATGAGAAAACGACTCTCTGACCAAATCAACTTTTATTTAAAACATCAAAGTGAATGTAGTCAACGGGCCACAGCTCACATTAATCTAAAGCTATTCTAAAGCAAATCAATAATATATTATTATTTACAACAGGCTATGTGCTGGCTTAATCTAGCACTAGTTTTATGATAACTTCATTTACAGTCTCAACTTTGATGGTTGTTTGTCGATGCGGACTTTATAAATCTGTCTGACTTGTTGGTAATGGCTATAAACCAGTGCTCTTTCATGAGCAATGTTATCACTGAGCCTTTTTGCATTTTGCTGTAGCGTACACCATGTTATTATTAAATGTGTAATGTAAACCCAATTTTGTATCTTGTGTTTGTGTATTATGTGTACGACTGGAGATGTAAATAAAGCTGTTATCTATAGTCTATTTCTACTTAGAATCGACACTTACCATGATTGATAAATTTTGAACAAAAATAATAATGAAGTTAAATATTAGACAAGGAGTGTGTGGACCACACACACGTTTTTTTCACGTATTTAAAATAATTTCAGTGCAATTCTGACAGGCCATGACCGTGACAAATTTGGACTGCGAAACTGTCACACGATAACATAATTCATTTTTAATTTTAACGTCGGCATTGATATTGAAACTTTTTAGATAAATAACCAGAACTTTTTTATACTGTGTTCTGGTTAATCTGTGCTTCTCGTCTACTTGCTGGTTGCAATTGGGTGATCGAAATTAGGGGTTTTTGGGATTTTGGCGCCAACTACGATAGCGTCCACTTGGGCTTGTGATTAGAAATTGAATTTCTGTGTGTTTCAGCGTTTGATTATTATTGATAGTGTAATGTGAAGCAAACATTGGTTAAAGTGCATGATTGAAGTTTCTGATCAGGAACTATTAAGAGTGCATTATCGTGTTGCCTTCAAAATTCGCATTTACAAAAAAAAAATTGCTATCATCTTTCTTCGGGGCGTCTGACTCAGAGACTGTATACTGAGTCTAGATAGCATTTGAATTACGCTGCTTTGAATTACGTACACAAGCATAACATTGAAGATGGCACAATGGAATCTTCGAATGAAGGTCGATTGCCAAACGAAAGGAAAAACAAAATTAGATTATTTTTTTTGTTTTGACTATTGACCCATTCCTAAACTGTGGTTTAATCGCACGCGGTTCTAATCAATCTAGCCCGCAAAGGTGTAATTGAAATTTCCTTTACTTTTCCATAACGTTTTTCCTCATTTATCTAAAATTAAAACTAATTATAATATTTGGAAAGAGATGACGGAGACTTCTTCGCTAGCTTTTATGGACAGCAGCGTTTGCAAATCTTGTATGTGAGGTATCCTAGCATACCCATAAATAGAGAGAGGTAATAGCCATGATAACTTTCCTGAATGTCTCTGGGTGAATGACTTCGCGTTGTTGTTTCTCATCTCTTCTTGTTTATCTGCATGGTGTTTAATTTATTCAGAGCATTAGTGGCAACTATATAGGAGTTATGTTTGGGGCTTCCATATTTTTTGTATTCTTTGAAGCAGTCTTCTTCTCGAATATCCGATATCATTATGGGATATGTAATGTTTCCTTCGATAGATTGAGAATTTTAGATTCAAACTTTTTCATGCCTATGTGTAATGGATCGCCTTGTATAAAGAGAAATTCAATTACCTACCTACACTAATCTTTTAGAATAGACATAATATGCAGAAAATGTGGCTGAATATGAATATTTTTTATGGCGATTGGCTAAATGTTTGTCTGTGCGTGCGTGAGTGGGGAGTTCTTCGTAAAAGCGATTTAAAGTTATTACAGAGGGGTGTATTTTGTTGGATTTGGTGAATAGAATACTTGTAATAAAGACAATGATTAATTTCCTGCTCTAAAAATGTTAATTTGAATCTAAATTTTAAATAGCATCATCATAACGTTGGGCATCATCAGTGTCTAAAGTTCCGAAGAAAACCTTTAACAGTTTTCCTATTTCATCAATATACTTATGACCGTTTCACTATACGAACATTATCATTTCTTCCTGTCAATTCTCAGAGCATTCTCTTGATTGTACAGTTGGGCAATTATTTTCTTAAGAACGACTAGTGATGTATCACAAAGAGAAAACTGACTTAATTTTTTATGGCTACATATTTCTTTGGTTGTTCTGTACGTATTATTTATAAGATCAATTTTTAGATGTAAGTATGTCTGAAAAATATCTAAACAGCTAACTAATGTCCATTAACTATCATAATGATTAATCTTGGCTAAATGTTCAAAATATTTACATCTTCATTACTTGTTTCCGTTTCAAGTTTGACAGTTGTCATCATAATACTTCATGATGATCATTCTGAAACAAACGCATGTGTTACGCGGTGAGTGACAAATACTTTTTAAAAATAAAATATTTAATCTGACAGAATTACAGGAATGAATGAATTTGTTCACAATAACGAGCTTATAATAGTTTTACTAATGAAATAAGATAAGAGACTAATGTATCAAAACATCCTTTGGGAATCTCAAATAGTAATTAGCTTATGATTTGTAAACTATTGATAAATGGTCTGTTTACTACTTTTATGGTTATGGTTATGACAACAAAATGACAAAAAAGGCCGTAACCGGTTCTCTTTCGCCATTTCTTTTTACCTGTGGCCGTTTTGCTTGTGTCCGAAATGGTGGTAGTACAACGTAGTTTATTTTCTTTATTTAAACAAGTTGTAAATGACAAGAAAAAGTGCCTGTGAAGGTCTAATTTCTGAAATAAACGATTTCATTTCATTATGATTGTTAATTATTGGCTAAACAATACAATAGTTATTAGCTAATACATTATAAATAATGTAAAAGAAAACATAGGGTCTTATTCTAATTTGTATACATATAATATCTATGTAATATCTCATAAACACGAGTAAGTTACTAAATAATGTTAAGGTGGATATATAACACCTCCCCTTTTAGATTAAAGATTGGGCGTTGTTAACGCCTGACCTTTTAAGTGATGCTGTGGAAGGGATGTCCGAGTCTTCACCTTCGGATACTATACATGCCGAGACGTAACGTTTTCTTCACTTGTTTTATATTCCGCTAGTGTACTGTATCCCGTATATAGTTTACCCCGACTCCTTGTAATTTATGGTGTAAAACTTCAATGTTGCATTGCAAAACGCCTCGTGTTTCATCGGTGATAACATATAGCCATTTGTTGATGCCAAGGCTCTGGAAGGTATTAATTTCGGCTGCGAAAGTTAAAGTTGTGCATGTTTCTGGAATAACTGTAGAGATGCTGGATAAGATTTGTCATTATTGTCATTGATGGTCGTAGATGGTGATATCTTTGCAGATCTTCTTATTCGTAGCATATGTTGTGCAGGTATCCAATGTTGACACGTACTGCTGGCCGTTTGGGGTCGCTAAATATGTATGCTCTTGTAGGATGGTAGTATAATACATGGAGTTAGGATGAGGAATAGGAACAGAGTAAAAATGTGATAGAGCGTTAGGGGTTCATTTTGAACAAGAGGGAATTCTAATATATAAACGAGGCGTTTGGTGTAGGTATACATACGCTGATAGCGTGAAGGTTCCAGGATAGTGTGAATGTTATCAATGGTAACTGGCGCTATGAGATGTTTGTTTGTTCTAATGTGACTGCTTAAAAGGAGTTGTTCATAGAGTTTTTTCAAACTAATAATGGATGGATGAATAGTATTAGATTTGGCGAATAAATTGCTTGTCAAACAATTGTTAATCTCGTTTTCAAGGCTTATGACAGATTCTATTTGCAGAGGTATGGTGCTAATTTGTTCGCTCAGTTTAAAATCAAAGATGGTTTTTTCGGTTTTATTGAAGTAGTCATTTAGTCTATCTAGGTCATATCTAGGTTTTCATTAATTATTTGTTCGTCAAATGAAATTTTGAAGATGGTTTCATTAAAGTTCAATAATGTGGAAGATGTTATTTGTATTTGCTCTTTCATTAACTTTGTCATGTCTAATTCTTGTTTTTAACCCCCGACGCAAAAAGAGGGATGTTATAAGTTTGACGTGTACAGTGTATTTGTGGATCTGTGGATCTGTCTGTGGCATCGTAGCAACCAAACGGATGATCCGATTTTGATGCAGTTTTTTTTGTTCTAATATGTTGATGTATTCATCGTATCTGTAAGCGTCTTTTGCGTCGGGCGACTTGCGACTTAGTTGTGTACTAAAATGGCTCATAGGTACATATGAGCTATTTTAGTACGGAACTAAGTCCATCGATAACTTCTCTTTATTGACGAGCATTTTTACCGAGATACATATTACTTAAGTTCTGAAAGCCTATTTTAAATTTTGTCTAAATGTACTTTTATGAATGACTTGGTCGAGTAAACATTTAGCCTGTTGACGTAACGAGATGAGAGTGATGTAAATTTATCGGAGAGTCTTAATAATGATTCTTGCGCGATGAATAAGGGTTTTAGATCTCTATATATTATTATTTTCCAGGATTCTACTGATGGAAAGATAGTACCTTCATTTTTATAGAAGAGTCCTGAATAGGACGGAAGATTTTTCGTAATTGTTAGGCAATCGCTACTGGCGATTGTTGTTGCCCTGGAAGAGACATAACAATGGTCTCATTATGTTTGTTTTTCCTACCTTTTTATTATACGTTTAATATATTTATATTTTATATAAGATGATATAAAAAACTAACTTAACTATAGAACATATGATAAAACTAACATAAGGGTTGCTTATGACATTGTGAAATGAATGAGGTTGGGATTGGGCAGCTGTTAGGTGGCTGACCCTGGAAAGGAAAATAATTATATTACTTAATTATAGCTTTATGTTGTAATTTGATAAAAATTTTCTTTCAATAGGTATATTAGATTAGGTGTATGTCTTTATAAACGGTAATTTATCTATTAGTCGCCTTTTACGACATGTTAGATTTTACATTAGGGCTATTCTTTGTAAAAGCCGGCCTTTACACGGCTTTGACTTAATTTAATTATTTACATGATTATGTACAATAAATAAATAAATAAATAAATAAATAAATATATAGGGACAATTCATACAGATTGAGCTAGCCCCAAAGTAAGTTCGAAACTTGTGTTATGGGATACTAACTCAACGATATTATATTTTATAACAAATACATATATAGATAAACATCCAAGACCCGAGGCCAATCAGAAAAAGTTCGTTTTTCATCATGACCCGACCGGGGATCGAACCCGGGACCTCCTGGGTGGCGGTCTGGCGTGGTAACCATTACACCACGGAGGTCGTCAAAATAATAACAATATACGGGCGAAGTTTTTCCCCGCTTTTCTAATTAAATAATTTTCGTTGAAGCCTATACGTATGACTTCGTACAGTCCTTCCCACTTTGGATCTAAATTATTAGGTGTTGGTATGTAAAGTTCGGCGTCGTGTAGAAGGGGAGTTTTCAAACGAAATACTTTGTCGAGGTATACTTATATACAATTTAATAATTGTGTTGTTACAGTTAATAAAAATATAATTTTTATTAATAACAAGAATAATATATAACTTACATAGTAAAATTCACAAACAATTTAATAAAGAACCTTAATTCTAAAAAACAATCATTTCATAGATTAAACAATAACTAAAATTATCTTATTCTTATACATTATCATAGTGAGAACTTAACATTAACATAATAGACAAAATTAGAATATCAATATTATTATAATTTCAACTTTTAATTGAGCAATTCTGCTACTTCTTCTCAAAGGAGTAGTGACAACTTCACTATCACCACTTTCTTGACATATTTTCGAGTTCTACATCATCTCTCTGATTATTATTAACCTTAAACGTAATACAGTTTGTTATTCTAGAACAACATCTTTGAGAATCTTCTAATGCTAATAATCTACTTTGGTTTGTACAAAAGAATTTTCGTTTATAAATATATTTTCCTAAACGATAAATAAAATAAAATGCAAGAACTTTTACAATACTCATAAAGATATATATAAAATAAACATTATTCACAACCTTATCATAGATTGATTTCTGTTCCAGATTAGATATTAACTCTTCAACTTTTTCCATTTTATGACTAGCTACATTTAGACTTTCTAAATCTAATTTTTCGTGAGGACTCAAAGGTAAAAATTCTATTTTTGACATATTTTTATCTTTTATCTTTTTACAACAATCATCATTAATAATATCAATAGAAGGTAAAAACGAATTACGTTCGCTTATTAGTCCTTTCATCTCAGTTTGTAAGAAAACATTGGTTGTGTACAATTTACAACCTTCTTTAATAGATAATATTCCTGAATTAACTAAATCAAAATCAAAAGGTTCTTTATTTTTACAACTAAGGGTTGCTACCACTTTATTTGGTATGACATATAACCAATTATTTCCGTTTTGCAATTTATACCATTGTTAATTAACTATGTAAGCAAGTCTAGTATCACATTCTTCTGGAATAATTGATTTTCCAAACATTAGTTCTGTCTCACAAGTTGGATTACCATGTATAGAATATAATGGAGAATATAATTTACAAATATAATCGTGAGATAGTTTTTTACAATTACTGAGGTCGTCAATATAAGTGTAATGTAATTTATTGTTAGAAATCAAAAAATATTTTTCTTTAGGCAAAATAAAAATAAAGGTGCTATCTCCGTTACGAATTGGAACGGGTACAATATTGTATATCTCATAATTAGTTTGCGTAATTAGTGGTGTTTTAATAACAAAAACCAATTTTTCATTCATATAGTACGAAACAAGATTAACTAATGACAATAATTCTGCTGCTTCGTTTACAGTAAGACTCAACGGATATTTAGTTTGTAAAGGCAAATATGGCGGTTTTTCTGAGTTCTGCAATATACTGTTCTGGTGTGATAATTAATGGATGTAAAGCGTTATTTTTAGCGAATAGAATGGCGTTTATAATAGTCGAGATTTCATTATTAATTTCTGATGTTATTAATGTCAAAAGAGACATGTGTTCATCAATGTCTTGTTTTAAATCTATATCATTTACATCTTTAGTATAATTAGTAAGAATTGCTAGATTTTTATTAAGATTTTCTCATGAGTGCTAAGATCAGTAATAATGCTATTAAAGTTCGAAATAGTAGTTTTTATTACATTAGTTTGAGTTTTTTACAAATCTAAAATTTGATGTTCATCTGAATCTAAATTTTTAATAGCATCGTCATAACATTGGGCATCATCAGTGTCTAAAGCTCCAAAGAAAACCTTTAACAGTTTTCCTATTCCATCAATATATGATCGTTTCACTCTACGAACATTATCATTTCTTCCTGTCAATTCTCTAAGAGCATTTTCTTGATTATACAGTTGGGGAATTATTTTCTCTAGGACGACTAGTGATGTATCACAAAGAGAAAACTTACTTACTTTTTATGGCTACATATTTCTTTAGTTGTTCTGTACGTATTATCTATGAGATCAATTTTTCGATGTATGTCTGAAATATCTAAATAGCTAACTAATGTCCATTCACTGTCATAATGATTAATCTTACCTAAATGTTCAAAATATATACCACCCTTATCTATCTTAGTTAAATTATAAATATTACATATTTCCATTTCAAGTTTGACAGTTGTCATCAGAATACAAAATATGAACTGATTCATGATGATCATTCTGAAACAAACGCATGTTTCAATCTATTAGTGTGTACTCTTTGTTTACCTTTCTTAGTACGAATCGTTACGTTTACTAAAGAGTTCACTTCGATTATCGGAAACGGACCTAACCAATACGATGACAACTTTTTTGTCTTACCTAACTTATTCTGTTCATTACTTAAATATACCGAATCTCCTTACCTTACCTTAAATTCTACCTTTTTACATTTCTTATAGTAATTTCTTTTATTTATTCCTTTAGACTCTATCAGGTTTTTTCTTGCAATTTCACGAGACTTCCTTAACTTAAGTGTTAGTTCATCAATATAATTTTAAAAATATTTGAATTCTGGTACTTTAATTATGGAAGTCGGTAAAGAAGCTTTAATTCCGAAAACTAATTCGAACGGGGTAAAATTAGTTGAACTATGTACGCTAGTATTGTATGAGAACATAGCAAAATCAATCCAATTATCCCAGTTAGTATGATCTTCATTGACGTAATGTTAAAGATAGTCTGCAAGAGTAGAATGGCTTCTTTCTAACGCTCCATTAGATTGAGGATGATGAGCACTTGTATTTATCTTTTTCATCTTAAGTAACTTTGAAATTTCCTTAATTAGATTAGAAGTAAAATCAGCTCCTTGGTCTGATAACAAAATTTTAGGAATCCCAAATTTACAAATAAAGTTACGGACGAAACAATCAGCTATCGTTTCGGCATTATGTTGAGAAATAGGATATGCTTGTGAAAATTTTGTTAGGTCATCCTGTAAAGTCAAGCTATATTTATTTCCATTTTCCGTAATAGGCAAAGGGCCTACTATATCAACTGCAACCTTTTCAAAAGCTTCGGTTGAGGTTGACGTTATTTCCATCTGTTGTCGATTTTTATTCCTATTTATTTTATTTACTTGACATGATTTGCATTTCTTTATAAATTCCTTGATGTCCTTTTTCATAGTATCCCAATGATAACTAGATTTAATTTTCTTATAAGTTCTGTGAAATCCAATGTGACCTGACATAACATTAGAATGATTTTCTTCTAAGATCTTTAGTATTTCGTGTTTATCTGTTGAAAAGTTTTCAAGATGTCTGGGATGTCCTCGACTTTCGGGGATTGGACTCTATTTTCGCATATGGTTATGACGCAGTCATATAACTCTGCTAGATAGGCTGTTATGCGCAGTTGTTCGTTACCTTTCAATCTACAGGTGGCGTCATTTTTAAGGTCAGGTATTATAATGTTTTAATATCGTTTTTTATGAGGCATGATAGTAATGTTTTGAAATAACTTTCAGAGTCCCATGGATCAAAGTGGTTTGGTCGAGTGCAGCAAAGATATAAGTTCTGACCTTCATTCGATATTAGTAGGTCGACATCATAGAGTTCCCTATGTTTATTTAGATAGGGGTCGATTTGGGATCAAGCATCACTTCACAGAAAAGAGGTGAATCGTCGTTTGTTAAATCGAAAAGGTTAGTAGTCATTACTGGTGGCCTCAGCGTTAGTATTGTTTTTCTCAGCTTTGTATACTATTTCATAATCGAATTCTTCTAACTTAAGCCTCCAACGTACGAGACGACTTCCGGGATCTTTGATAGAGAACAACCACGTGAGTGGTCTGTGGTCAGCGACTATTTTGAATTTTCTGCCAAAAAGGTAGGGTCCAAAGTGTTTTACGGCCCATACGATCGCGAGTAACTCGCGTTCTATAGTAGAGTAATTATAAGCGTTCAGAAACCTCCGTGAGTTTTTGCTCGTGTTCTTGTAAACTGGATGCAAACACTACAATATCATCAAGGTAGACAAAACAGCGTTCGCCTTGTAATCCATAAAGTACACATTTCAACGGGCCATGGATAGCCCGTTGAAATGTGGCTGGGGCATTTTTGAGACCGAAAGGCATTCTTAAAAATTCGTAGTGATCGTAAGGTGTATTAAAAGCTGTTTTAGGAATATCTTTTGGATCTAGTTCGATCTGGTGAACTCCTGAAGCGAGATCTAGGGTAGTGAAATATACCGAATATCCTAATTTGTCAGGATACCGCTGATGTTTGGTAAAGGATAGCTATCTTCTATAGTCACGTCATTTAACTTGCGGTAATCGATGACGACTCGCCATTTTTGTTTGCCTGAAGCGTCAAGTTTTTTTGGTACCACCCAAATTGGGCTACTGCATGGTGATGTGCTGGGACGTATGATGTTCTGGTCTAGCATTTTATCGATTTGAGTTTTCACTTCTTTCTGGTGGACGTAAGGAAAACATATGTTTTCGTATTGATGGGCGTTTCTGAAGTCGTTGGTATTGTGTGTTTGGTGTGGTTTGTGAATGTACGGATTGCCTTCGATATAAAAGATATCTTTATATTTGTCGATTATTTTATCTAAGGACTCGCGTTCTTCTTTGTTTAAATGATCACGCCTAATTAGATTGTTTACGTTGTTTCGGGTATGAGAATCAATATCATTGGGCATGTTTGCAACGTTAATTAGATGACTGTTTATTTGTGTTTGTTCATTAAACGGAAGGGTCTTTAAGTTGGGTATTGAAATGTGCTGATCTTGGTCGCTCGAGTTTATACAAGCGGTAATGAATCTATTGTTTTTGACATTTACAACGTTAATATTTTGCTTTTCAATAATGGCTGAACCATTTGCTGTATCTTTGGTGTAACAAAAGATTATGGTTTCGGACCTTCGTCCTACGAGTTGTTTGTCAGTTTCGGGTTTGGTAATTTTGTCAGTTAGTAAAAAGAGTTTATAGGACCTATCACGAACACGCATCGTTTTGGATTGTATCACATTGAATTTAGTCATAAAGTCATTGCCTAGTATGCCATCCGCGACTATATTAATGTCGGCGACATGGAATGTATGTTTAGGGAATTGGTCAAGTGATAATTCGGAAGTTCCTAGGGTTTCAGTAGTGGAGTTGGAGCTGGAGATTCCTATAATGGAGACTTTGTTAGATTGGTTAATGGAGTTGTTGTTGATCTTATCTCTCTTGATTACAGAAATGGCAGCGCCTGTATCGATTAGTAAAGTCACAGGCTGTCCATCAATATGAAATATAGAATGTAGTAGATTTTCTGGGGGTATGTTTAATGAAGATATATTATAGAATTTATTTTTGGGTTTACTAGATTTACGATTGTTTTTGGCTTTTTGTTTTGAGGACTTTGATTTGGATGATTTAGGAAGATTGAGATTTTGAGGTTTAGGGTCGATTTCTAGGGAATCAAGAGTTTGGGGCTGGTTACCCTGTTCGTTTATTCCCATGGAAGATTTAGTAGTGAAACTGGGAGTTTGGGACTGTTTACCCTGTCCGTGAGTTTCAATAGATGATCTTAAGGGGAGACCGGAAGTTTGGGGCTGGTTACCCTGTCTATGGGTTTCAATAGATGATCTTAAGGGGAGACCGGAAGTTCGGGGCTGGTTACCCTGTCTGTGGGTCCCTTTAGAGCTTGTAAGAGTTTTATCTTGTAAGGTATAGTGAGTTTGTGTACTAGTGTCGCGAAACATTTTACATTTTTTTGAATTTATAATTGCAGGTCCTCTGGGTCCGACATCGATGTCGGTGTCTGGGGCTGCGAGTAGTGTGCTGAAGCGGTTCCCCCGGAGAGTGCCCCATAATCTCTTCGGCCGCATTGAAGTTTAAATTATTGACATGGACCGGTATTGGATTACCGCTACCTTGCGGAGTTATATTTGGGCTCGCCCGGTGATTGTTGCTGTCGGATGGAGTTTTTAAATGCCCTCTTTCCAAATTCGGATATAAGGTGACCGGGTTTCTTGCAGTAGTTACAGGTTTTGGTCGCGCTTGGGCTCGATACAGAAGTGTGAGTGTGAGGCATAGAACGTGGTGTTCGAGATTGCGGCGATGGTGGTGTGGGGAAAAATAGTTTCGAGGAGTTTCTATATAATGCCTGCCTTGCGGCATTCATTCGCCTGATTTTTTCCTCTTGGATCGCGAAATTCCCCGCGTCAGTTAAGTTATTAAAAGCTCTGGTACGGAGCATTACGCCTATATCTGAATTAAGCCCGTTTACGAATACGTTTAGTGCCCTACGTACCTCTAATGTGTCGTTTTGGAATTCGGCGGTTAATTTTTCTATAATTTTATTTCGGCACAAATCGACCCGCAGATAATAATCGGAAACTGACTCGCTCGGTTTTTGGAATAGAGATTGCAGTTCTAGACTTAAATATGCTAAAGTTTTAGTCTGTGAGTATATCTGTATTAGGTATGACTTCAGATCGTTCCAAGTCAAATATTTCCTCGCGTGAACGTCTGAAGAACCGGGACCTTTTATTCTGTTTAAGGCACAGATGAGGAGTAGTTGGTGTTGATGTATAGAGGCGAGCTCGAGTGCAGCATCGCAAGAACGAATAAAGCGATATAATTCTGAGTTTGTTGATGTGTCGAAATCGGGTATGAGTTGTAGTAAAATGTTGATATTGGTTTCTGCTACAAATTTTGTGTCTGCTTGTGCCATGATTACGAGATTATTGGATTGTGACTAGGATAAATAATAATAGAGTTACAAGCAGTTGCCACTGATACGTGGATGGACTGAAAGGATGGATTGGATTTCAGAAAGAGCAAACAAGTAAAGCCACTTACCAAAGTAACAGTATTATGTGGGTCCGCATGTCCGGCGAAGTTTCAAAAGCCTTCAGCTACCGTGGCGGTGACGTTGTCTTCTGGGCGATGTGTTTCCCTTGATGAAGTTGTATCCCGCGCACGTTCCTTCGTCTTACGGTGATTCGTACTATAGTGAATCACGCGGAGTATCCTACCGACTGCGCCAAATTTGTTACGCGGTTAGTGACAAATACTTAAAAAAAAAAAAAAAAAATTCGCAGCACTTACATAGTATAACTAACAGAATTACAGAGTAAGGAATGATTGTTAATTATTAACTAAACAATACATTAGTTATTAGCTAATACATTAATTATCAGTAAACAATATAAAATTTAATGTAAAAGAAAACATAAAGTCTTAATCTAAGTTGTATACATGTAATGTCTATGTAATATATCGTATGTACGAGTAAGTTACTAGAGAACGTTAAGGTGAATATATAACAGGGGGCGTAATTTTTAAGGCATTTTCGCATATGGTTATGACGCAGTCATATAACTCTGCTAGATAGGCTGTTATGCGCAGTTGTTCGTTACCTTTCAATCTACAGGTGGCGTCATTTTTAAGGTCAGGTATTATAATGTTTTAATATCGTTTTTTATGAGGCATGATAGTAAGGTTTTGAAATAACTTTCAGAGTACCATGGATCAAAGTGGTTTGTACGAGTGCAGCATATAATATAAGTTTTGATTTTCATTGGATATTAGTAGGTCGACATCATAGACTACCCTATGTTTATTTAGATAGGGGTCGATTTGGGAACAAGCATCTTTGTTCACAGAAAATATTATTTATAAACGTTATTTTCCATAACGATAAATAAAATAAAATCCAGAAAGAACTTTTATTTACAACACTCTTAAAGATATACTATAAAATAAACATTATTAACAACCAGATTGATTTCTGTTCCAGATTGGTTATTAACTCTTCGACTTTTTCCATTTATGACTTTCTAAATCTAATTTTTCGTGAGGACTCGAAGGTACAATACAAACTCTATTCTTGTCATATTTTTTATCTTTATAGAAGGACGTTCGTTTATTAGTCCTTTCATCTCAGTTTGCAGAAAAATATTGGTTGTGTACAATTTACAACCTTCTTTAGTAGACAATATGCTTGTATTAACTAAATTAAAATGAAAAGTTTCTTTATTTTTACAACTAACGGTTGCTACCTATTTATTTGGTACTATGACATAACCAATTATTTCCGTTTTGCAATTTATACCATTGTTCATTTACTATGTAAGTCTAATATCACATTCTCCTGGAATAATCGATTTTCCAAATATTAGTTCTATTTCACAAGTTGGATTATCGTGTAGGTACAGAATACAGTGGAGAATATAATTTACAAATATAATCGTGAGATAGTTTTTGGACAGTGATTGATACGTCAAAAAAGTGAAGGAATAAAAATCGACAACCGATGGAAATAACGTAAAAATCAAACCGAAGCTTCTACCTACTATATCCACTGCAGTGGATATGCAGTGCCCTTTCCTTATTTATTTTATTTTCTTGACATGATTTGCACTTATTTTATAAGTTCTTTGATGTCCTTTTTCATAGTTTCCCAATGATAACGAGATTTAATTTTCTTATATGTTTTGTGAAATCCAATTGGAATCTTTAACTTTGATAATACTTGGACATACACACTCCTTTACATATTTCTATGGTTCTGAGATAATTCCTCCTTTTAATTCCGTATTCTCAATTTTTACTTTTATAATCTTCTTGCATCTAGGTTCTATTAATAGTTCATTTTCACATACAGTACTTTAATTTTCCTTATTATTTCAAATATTTTCGTATTCCTCATTATTTTGACTTTTACTCTCATAACTCTTAATCTGTCGTTTTATGATTCTTCCCTTTTTGTTTACAACTTTTACTTTTCCTATCTGGTTCAATAAGTACAAGTTTCTTTACTTACAATCTTATCTTACATAATGTTTCTCTCTACATATTCCAATTCTTTAATCGTTTTCCGTGGTTCATAAACTAATTCATCGTAATACTCCGATATAGTTTACGCTTAGAAAAACACACATTGTATATCGGACTCTGCAATTTCTTTTTCACCTCACAAGCTCGGAAAGAATCTGTTTGCCATTCGAAATCTGAGCGCAAAAGTGCATTTTGTGCCCTAGCGTGGAAAGTATTTTTAAAATTCGAACCTTTCTATTCTTTAATTTTTTATACCGCCAGTCCTCTGAAAATGCATTAATACTTATTTCATGCCAGTGCGCCAACCTTATTTTTAGAATAATCGAACTGGCCAGCACGACACCGCATGAAAAAAATAAACACTTATTTAATATATTATTTGCGTTTTTCTTGCAACTAGGATTTTCCTCGCTGTAGTGAGGTGAAAAATTTTGTGTTTCGCTCGGCAGCAAAGTTATTCTGCGTCTCGTACCTTTGAAACCCTCGCTACGCTCAGGATTCTATATTTGAACCACTCGCTTCGCTCGTGGTTCAATCCTAGAATCCTTCGCTAGCTCAGGTTTCAATTTAAGTACTCGCGCCAAAAAACAACTTTGCAGCCTTGCATAACAAATAACTATTCTAACTGTCTCACAATCGTATCCAATATTTAATTTTTCACCTGCTATTTCGACTATGCCTTTCTGAAAAACAATTACAGCATTCATCGACTGAAGGAAATCGCTACCTATTACACCAACGCAATCTATAGGAAAGTTATCAGGGATCACTGAAAGGGAATGAAAAAAACGAGTAAAACAATTACTCGTTTTTCGCCTAAAGTACCTAGTGCAGTTGTCTAAAATACGTGTAAATTTGCCTTGTCGCCATTGTATTTATATATCATTCTTTCTGCTAAACTTATATCAATAAAACCTTCACACTTATTCACTTATTTTTCTTGGGTAAAATTGATTTTTTTAACGACTCACTTGTCTAATCACCCGTAGTTACTCCCAACAACGCCTCGTCTGTTTCAACACCAACCTGAGATGTGCTTCGTCTTCCTCTTGTACAGCAGCCGTACTGTTGGTACCAGCAACAACAATTAATAATCGCGAACTTTTGTTGAAACCAACGCGGTCGACAGTTCACCGGTTTTTCTTCGATTTCGCAATTTATTTTTCGCGATCCCACTTCTGACACCAATTGTAAGGTTCGGCGTCGTGTAGAAAGGGAGTTTTCGATCGAGTTTTATCAAAATACTTAATAATAAAAGAAAAATAAATTTTAAGATTTGGGCAAATATAAATACTTGAACTGAAATACAATATGTGTGAATTGGATTATGAATTTGAAAATACGGAAACAGTGAAGAATAGGAAAATAGGGAAACAGAGCAAATATGTATTGGCCACTTACCACTTTAATAGGAGTTGGATCAGCATCACGGAGCACAGGAACGGTAAACCAGATTAAAACCCTTCAGGTACCGTCTTATGCCGGCTCTACACGTTGGCCAACACATTGGTGATATGTTTGTGACGACGTCCACACGTTGGAAGGTCGTTCGTTTGATTTGGTTCGGGCCAATGTGCGGACGATATTAATAATGAATATTGAGGCGCTGACGGCTGCTGCGATTTGCTTATTTTCAGCATACCTACCGTTACTACGTAATAAAATAGACATGGAAAAAAAGAAGGTGGTTGATGTTGTCAATACATCGAAACAAAACAAGGTATTAGTACCTACCTAACTGCTACCTACCTAACGGCTATTGGCTTCACGCCACACTTATTAAATTTTTTTGCGAGTTACCTGGCGGAACGTAGACAGTATGTGGAGTATGCGGGGTTCGAGTCTCGGCCATATTACACGTTTTCGGGCGTAAGTCAGGGTAGTAATCTCGGGCCATTAGAGTTCCTCATAATGGTCAACGACCTCCCAGCGGTGGTGGACGAGACCAGGTGTTTGCTTTTTGCGGATGATCTCAAATTGTTTTTAGCTGTAGAAAGTACAAGAGATTGCGAGTGGCTTCAGAATGACATTGAGAAAGTCCTATTGTGGAGTAAGGCTAATAAGCTTTATTTCAATGTGGACAAATGTTCAGTGATGACTTACAGCCGAGCCCATTTCCCAATACAATACCCATACGAGATGGACGCAGTTAGTATACCGCGCGTGGAGCGAGTACGCGATCTTGGTGTGGAGATGGTCCCGGATTTATCTTTTCGTAAACACATCGTGGAAATATGTGGTAAGTCCTTCAAACGCCTTGGTTTTATTTTAAGGCAGTGTAAGGATTTTCGTAGTAATTATACAATAAAAATTCTGTACAATGCGTTATTGCGAAGTCACTTAGAAACCAGTGCCATTATATGGACTCCGTATGAGAATAAATATAATCATATGGTTGAAAAAATTCAAAATAAATTTACGCGATTTTTATACAGGAAAGAGTACGGAGTCTATCCTTTTTATCCTCTTATGTACCCGAGCTTATTTGTGATAGGCATGGTTGGGTATAATAGGTTGGCAGTGAGGAGGGACGTTGCATTGCTGAAATTCGTGCTGAGTATTTTTCGTGGGCGCGTGCATCTTCCAGAGGTGCTGGAGATGATGCAGCTGCAAGTGCCGACGCTGGGCGCGCGCCGTCAACCAGACACTTTCAGGGTGCCATCAGCTAGGATAAACATGTTAAAATTTGCGCCTTTGTCACGAGCCATAAAGTTACTAAATGTTTTGTCAAAAGAGGTTGACATATTTCATACCAGCCTAACAAAGGTAATTGAAGTATTACAAAAATATTTAGAAAATTATGAAAATGTAAAAGATAATTGATTAAATACCTAGTTGTAGCATCGCTTTGGTTTTCAACTGTAAAGGTGTTATAATCTTGTCAAATAAATAAATAAATTAATTAATTAATGTTATTATATTGTTTGTTTTTGCTCGTTGCAAACTAAACACGCGGCCAACGAGTGGACGCGGTGGCCAATAACTCGGCCACAACCACAGCCAACTCCTTTGATCTGTGTGAAAAAACCGACACCACACGGATTTCGCGCCAACTTGTGGGCCACACGTACCATCACTCCAACACCTACCAAACCCCCCTCTACACAATGGCCATTACATTGGCCAATGTGTTGGCCAACGTGTAGAGCCGGCATTAAACTAAGACCGGCGATGTGCGTCCGATTCTCAATCCATACGCGCGATACGCGCTAGGCGTTAGGCTCGCCTGAAACTACGTAATGCGGCGTATCTTACCGACTGCGCCAGATATAGGTGAAGACAAGCTGTTACGTGGGTAGGTAATGATACAGGTTTGACGATTACGAAATGAACTGATTATTGATTTTTGGTAACAAACTTAAGTATATTCTTAGACTATTTTATCAAGAGATTCTTCTTCGTTATTAAGGTGCGCTCTTCTTTTTTAAGGTCTTGTCTTTATGACTATTATAATGTCTGGTTATGGTTCTATTTGTAAGTTATTATTGTTGCCTTATGTAGTAAACATGTTGTCACTTTATTTTATATGCATCAAGTGAGGGAAAAGGCAAAAGAGAGAGCCGAAAGAGCTGTCACAAGACAGAGGAAAATGGAATTACAACTATATACAAAAGTGACAACGAATTTACGTCGCTGACTATACTTGTAAAAATATTAATAGAATAAAATAAAAACATCGTAACTTATGAATTTTTTTATTTTATAAATATCTAGTTACCTGATTCCAAAACCCCAAAAAATAAAATCAAAAGTAACAATTTTTATGATCTTTAGGAGTACCAAAGGGCTGATTTTGTAAATAAATTCATTTTATTGCACTATCCTTTAAACTCAATAAAACACATACGCATCTTATGCTGCGTTTATTGCAGGCAAGTGAGCTTGCCAGATAACGCCTGCGAGCTCTTAATAACAAATCAGCCAGTTTCTGTGACGCATTTCAATTTTAATTCCATTCTTTCATAAATAATGGCGTTTCTGTCGTGTCTTGACGACACATGAATTTCACCAATGTCGAGTATTTTAAATGAACACTTTTTAACAAAAAGCACAAGGCAACCACAGACATAACAGACAGAACATTCCATATCAGAAATCGTGGCAAAAACGCACACTATCAAACGTCAGTCACACAGACACAAATGGGTACTTTTGTACTGCTTGCTTAGCTGCTTTAGTACAAAGAGTTTTTAAAATGTATTACACAGCACTTTACACCCATATTTTTGTCTATTTGATATTATATTCACTAAATTTTAACTTTAAAAGTCACTTTTTGAACGAGAACAAATCGCCATCTTCCGTTTACTTTTACGTATGATACAAATTCCTTTTACCAAAACAAGGCACGGCTGTCAAATTGAGTAAGTGTGCGTTAGTGTTGCTATTGATGAAAGAAAGGGACAAGGTTATACCGAATTTAATTAGCTGAAAAGTGGCTGCAATATTTTCAGCTTGTGTCTATGTGTATGTAAAATTATGTTTAGTCTGTTATGTCTGTGAAGGCAACGTTGTACGGTGAGAATCCGAGGTCGCCATCTTGACGACCTTCGTTGACAAGGCGGCTATCGAATCTACATTAAAGTCTAAAAGAATCTTTTTCTTTCTGCCTTACTTTAACAGCGACAGCTTTAATTTAAAATCATTAACTTTAAAAATGCGTTTCAGAAATTGGCTGTATGCTGTATATTGGCAGATTTGCAACATTTTTGCCTTATCCATTTCTTCTCATATAATGTAAAAATGATTGAATTGTAGCACTGAATATAAATTAAAAACTATTCATGATATGTAAAGCTAAATTTTCAATAAATAAAAATAAAATAATATTTCAACAATTATTCGAATAAAATATTCAATTCTTAAATGTTACATTTTACAAATGTCTACATAATAAATACAATCATTACGTTTACATCGTTTACATTGTATTGGTCAACTAAGGCGCATTGTATATGTTACAGTCAAAACCAGCCTCCACCCTTATCCTCGTAACAAAAGCAGTTATAATCTTGTTTCAATGTCAAGCGTTGTCTCATTCATACAATATAGGAATTGAGCGAGATAGTGCGAGTTTGAAATGAGATTGAAACTGTTTTTGTTGCGAGAATAGGAGATTTTAGAACGCTTATCTGAAAATCAAATACATCAGTAGTAAATTCTACTTTTGACTAGGCATTACTAGTTTTAAAAATGGCATTTAGTAAAAACTGGTTTTAACTAGAGAAAACGAGTTCTAACTAAAAACGGGTTTCAACTGTAATATATACGCTACGTTACGTACCAAAATATGTGCGTATTGTACGCACTCGCTACTATGCGTTCTAAATAAGAATAAGCATTATCGACTTTTACAGTGAGCTGAATAACACGAACAATTGTTTTTAAGTAAGCCCTAGAGTATCACTCACGCGTTGCCAACCCTCCCAACTCCCCCAAGTGGAGAAAAAAAAAGTAGGTATTTGTAGTATTAAATACAATACTATGTATCACACGGAAAAAAGTGCGTGTTTTTGAAACTTATGCTTCTGCATTCGTTGAAAAAAGTGCATGTTTTTGAAACTTATGCTTCTGCATTCATTGAAAAAAGTGCATGTTTTTGAAACTTATGCTTCTGCATTCATTGAAAAAAGTGCATGTTTTTGAAACTTATGCTTCTGCATTCATTGAAAAAAGTGCATGTTTTTGAAACTTATGCTTCTGCATTCATTGAAAAAAGTGCATGTTTTTGAAACTTATGCTTCTGCATTCATTGAAAAAAGTGCATGTTTTTGAAACTTATGCTTCTGCATTCATTGAAAAAAGTGCATGTTTTTGAAAATTATGCTTCTGCATTCATTGAAAAAAGTGCATGTTTTTGAAACTTATGCTTCTGCATTCATTGAAAAAAGTGCATGTTTTTGAAACTTATTGCTTCTGCATTCATTGCAATTAGCCAGTGTCATGTAACATGATAATATTATCATTCAAAGCAACGTATTCATGTTTTCTCAACTCAGTATAGTCTCTGAGTCAAGACGCCCCGAAGATGATAACTTTCTTCAGAGAAGGCGGATTTTGATAGCAACACGATAGTGCACTATTATAAACTCACTATGCACTTTAACCAATGGTAGCTTAGCTTCACATTACGCCATCAATACTATGAATAAAATTTTGAAACACAGAAATTAAAATTTCTAATCATGAACTCAAGTTGACGCTATCAAGTTGGCGCCAAAGTCCGTGCAATTTTTAACTCGATAGTACGGTCACCTCCATAATATATGTAATCACTTTAGCACCTTGTCACTATAACATTGTTGACATGTTCACTCAAATGTCTTAACTAATTGAAATGATATACGAAAATGACAAAGTACTAAAGTCATTACATATTTATGGAGGTGCCTGTACATATTTTGTGGCGATTGTCATAATTCGACATCTGTCAAGTCAATCCAGCAGCGGTTGTGAACATTCTTATTTTTAACGCATATTACGTAATTTTTTTATTGACCAATACAATAAAGTAGGTCGTCTAGCCGTGGTCCTAATGAAGATAATTCGAGAGTTAAGACACACTTAGGTATATAATATACAATAAATAACTACCACACAACACTCAGTTCATACGGGTTTACAGTCGATTATATACACGATACATTTATATATTGGCCGTTACTTTGAGAAAGAAAATATTTTAAATTTTAAGTACCTTAATCAAATCAAACCTCGTCAGGTTTAAAAGGTGTAATAAAAAAAATGTTATTTAGTCCTAATTGAATAAATAAATAAAATAAATAACTTAATATTATTAGATGCTGATGGTCACACGAAGCGACTTTTTATCGCACTTAGATTGTGTTCATGAAACATGTGTATTGTGCGACCAACAAACATGTTTTTTTGACTTTGGCCGCATGAGAGAGCTAGTACCCTGTGTGTACGGCAACTCTTAGAGAACATTTACAACAATATCATTGAGTTTACTTGCATCAGTATTTTCCAATCTTTTTCAGTACACGAACTCATTTCAAATGTTCTAGCGACTTATGGAGATTGGTTTTATTTAGAAAATTATTTTAATTAACATCAAAAAATCTTCATACTAATCGAAGATTAAACAACTCTAAAACTTTTTCAGCTATCTCCCCTCCCTACCTCCAATTAGGGTTCGTGAACCCTGGAGCAAATACTTTCAAAAACACTGACTAACATAAACAGATTACAGACATATAAATCTATATGTATATAAAGGGGCACGATGTAGATATATAATATCAATTTACACACAGAGGTCCTCACATAAGGAAAGAACAATCGAGGTTTAACTAATAAGTACATGTTTTGTCACTTTCCCACTTTATTTAATTTTACTCAAGTATGACGGTGACAAAGCGGGTTGTTTTCGTGACAAACAGTCAGTTTCAGAATAGCATTTTAATTTAATTCCAAGTCTCTTCTTTAGTTTGACAGTTATAATTTATTATGTCACTAACTTTAAAAATACGTTTTGGAAACTGGCCGATAAATAAAATCTAATCTTTTACAAAGTTTGTTTTTACATTTTGTATCAAATCGCGCTACTTCCAAACCTGTGTTTAGTTAAGTAGATGGACCCACTGGTTTTAAAACAGCTCGGTTCTCCCGCGCCCGACCCGCTTCTACCAGTGTGTTTTGCGCATTAGTTAAACCTTGGCTGTGTGTCAGAACGCATACAAGGTGATTTTTTAGTCACCAGTAATATTGAAGGAGGTCAAAGAGCCCATGAATATTTAAAAAAAATTTTTTTATACCACACAGGTGGCAAACAAGCATACGGTCGGCCTGATGGTAAGCCGTCACCGTAGCCTATAGACGTTTGCAATACCGGGGGTATCACTCACGCGTTGCCAACCCTCCCAACCCCCCCAAATGACCAACTTTACTATAGGGAATAAGTCAAATCGCGAAAAAAAAAATCTGTTGATTCATACATTTTTAATGAAACAGCTGATTTTTTTTCCCATAGTAAAAGTTGATCATTATCATGGGCACTCTGACCTCCTTCAATATTGCTGGTGACTAAAAAATCACCTTGTATATTTTTCTTAAATAACTTAATATAGTTACATCAATAGATACATCTCAAATTGTTAACAGTCAATTTTAAAACGATATTATGACTTTTATATTCTATGAATATAATAATAGATACTTATAAAGATATTGTACAAATTGTACGTTACAAATACTTACTTTTTTTTTTTAAATATTATTTTTCTATATCAACCATAAAACAGTCAAAAACCACACACATATAATTTAGTAAATATTTTGTTTGTAGTTTATCAATTAACATCAATATCTATGTCATAACTATGTACAGTCGGCTTCATAAAAGCTCAGTACCTTGTCAAATTAATTTTGGAAGTAATAAACAAGTAAATCTCACTTTAGTAAAATCCGCGCCACGAGAGATGAGACCTCACGTATCATGTGATCAACCTGGGCAGTAGCCGATTTCTATACCATTTTACTAGAAGTCGCCTACTGCGCATGTCAAATCAGCAATCAATCAAGTCTCATCTCTCGTGGTGCGGATTGTACCCTGTCTAAATAATGACTGAGGGAAGTTAGTATGTTAACGTTAAACAACTTGACGCCGACTGTACAATATATCTTTTTATTAGAAACATTTATAAAATATTTCCAGTAATTACGCAGTTCATTGTACATTTAGTAAAAGTTTGGATATTTACATAGCACACGGTAATAATATAAATTTAAAAAGCATAAATAATATAAATAGTTCGCTATTTCTTTTCTTGATAAAAATTATTTTTGAATTTTGGTATCAGACAACGAATATATTATTGTAAATGATGGCATCTGTGTTTCGGACTCAAGCTGGATTTTTGCCCAAAAATAACACTGTGCCAAAAGAGTTGTAACTATGTGTATGTCTAAATTTATAATAAAACTAGCTGTTACCCGCGGCTCCGCCCGCGTGGTCAAGGGAAAATGTCAATAATTATTCCCATGGGAATCTCTTTTCTTTCCCCATGGGGAAAAAAGTAGCCTGTCACTCTCCAGACCTTAAACTATCCCCAATAAAAAAATCATATCAAACCGTTCATTACTTTCGACGTGAAGGGAGGACAAACAAACAAACAAACACACTTTCACATTTATAATATCAAGTATGGATCCCACAAAAATATATAATGGGTCCAATTGCGCCAATGACTAACCTGCTATCATGTTTGATCAGCCAATGTTTCTATAGTCTTCATGAGTTATATAACCACAAGTTTGCATGCAAACAAGTATTAACAAAATAGTGAACCGATTGTAATATTTTAAGATACTTTGTAATCTATTTTTTGTAAATAAAGCATCACCGGGCTGTCAACAAGTCAAAATAGAAGCTATTTAACCGATGTGCCATGTCAATAACTCTTAGAAATAACTAGCAAGTGATACACTTCATAGTTCATACTCTATAACATTGATAAATTCTATAGCACGTATAAAACAGTATACAGCCACTTTTAAATGTCCATTACACTATTAACACGTTGACGTTCGAATACACGTTATTATCGAGATCAATATGGCGAGTTTACACAACTTGGTACAGTCAACAAATGATAGAGTTAACCAGGGTAGAGAAGATTTTTATGCTAATAAATGTAATCGTTATGAAACTTTGTAATTACATAGTAAGATATGAATACCATTCAGGAAATTCTTTATTATATATTATATTATATTATTTAGAAAATTTTTATCACATTAACGGCCTCTTTCACTGGTTGGCTGTACGAAACATAGATATTTGAACCATATTATAGATATGAATGAAGACCTGGGCCCCTACCACGATCGCTTAAAACAAAACATGGCTGAGTAAGGGAGCCAGCGCAATACATGACGTAAGGCGACATCTCGTTTACACAATCGTTTAATAGTTCGCAACTTGGTTTGCATATATACCGCTTTCCCGCGGGAATTTCGGAATGTACCTTCTTTTTAATCGCTCGTATAATAAAACCACATCAAATCCGTTGCGTAGTTTTAAAGATCTAGGCATACATAGGGATAGACAGATCATTTTATACTATGTAATGATAAAAGGTTTATGAGCCATCGGTGTGACGTCAACGTGTCTCGCGGCGTGCGGCGTCTACTCCGGCGTGAGGTAGAGCCGGCGCCGCACGCGCGACGATCAGCGCTGCGGCGCCTGCGCCTGCGCCGGCCACGCCGCCTCGCCCGCCGCCGCCATGTGCGCCTGGTGCATGCGCGCGATCTCGCACACGATCATCGCCTCTATGTCCACACCTGCCCATAACACAATAGCTTACTTCAGAGATCAATACAGTCTCGTGTGTAGCCAGGATCAACAACGGCGACCTCAGATTGACAATAAGCGATGAAACTTATTGACGTCCCGGGGGAGAGACTACAGCTGTCTTGGAACTCACAACGAATTTAATCAGAAAGAAGATAGTCGAGCAAAAGGTATTATACCCTAGAGAGATGGCAAATCAAGTGAGGCTCGTGATAAATTTAATGACCCACACATAGACAAAGAGATATCGTAAAAATACCCGAAACCGTCGTTATGGAAAATACAAAGTTAGAAAGAGATAGATGAACATTAGAAAGAGAATAACTATTTACCTGCGTGCACTTCTTCCCGTGTGAGGAGGATCTCTTGACTGGCCTCTGGAGTGACGAGGATGACACGATGATGCCTGCTTTGTAGCATATTGGCTACCACCATCTGTAACAGTAGTTTACATACTAAGAAATCTTTATTATACCTGTTAATTATCCCACTAATGTTATAAGGGCGAAAGTCTGTGTGTATGTTTGTTACTTCTTCACGCTTAAATGGATGGGCCAATTTTTATGATATTTGGTATATAGGTAGCTGATGCCTTTAATTAACACATAGAGTACTTTTTATCCCGAAAAGTACGCGAAGTCAGTCAGGATTTGGTCAAGTCTGATAGTTAATGGCTTTATAAAGTAGATGGCGCTGCTGTGTATAATTACACGTAAACGAAGTTGCGCGGGTTTCGCTAGTTTAATGATAATATGTATATGACTAAAGAAAATGAGTTTGACATGCGAGTTGTAATGTTACCTTGTGCTTGTACTTGTCGAGCGCAGCACGCGCTTTAGGCACGAGCAGGCTCTCGTCGGTCTCGAGCTTGAAGGAGACGACGTAGGCGGCGGGCACCCACAGGCTCACCAGCGGCGCCAGCATCTTCGGCACCAGGTGCAGCTGGATCACCGGCGCGCCGCTCTCCGATTGCATCTTGTGCGTCGGCTGTTAACCACACATAGGTACAATTCGTGTTTATAATAATACCATTGAAGCAATAATACACCGAAATGTGTCATTTGAGTGCCCAAAATCAAGCACTAAGTATTTCAGTAAATCTGAAGTTTCGATGGCAAGTCGGAACATTACTAAAATATCACCAAAATCTCGGAAACCGCTCAATTCCGACCCCCCATTGATGGGAGCTAATTTGTTGCAAACTACTTCTAGTTTAATAACATTTTTTAAGGAATTGGACCAAAAACCTGTCACCCCATCTAATGATTATTATTTTGTTGTTATGAATTTTGGAACAATAACTTATATAGGTAGACTTACCACTTTATCCTTAGGTATGTAGAAGTCTGAGACGGCGGCGGCAAGGTAGAGCGCAGCTTTCGCGCGACACCTCGCGAGGCACTCGCAGGCGGCGCGCAGAAGCCACAGGTAGTCGGCCACTGTTGTGAACGACACGTACAGCGTCGCGCCAGCCGCCGCTGCTGCCTTGTACCGCGCCAGCACCGGAGCCAGCACGTCCACGCTATCTGGCTTCACTGTACAACCAAATGTCATAAGTAATGGAAATCGATTGAAGTATGTCTTTCAACACGCCGATGGGCGTAGGATTCTGTTGAGGGGCTAGCAGACACGTCTCATTTGTGTTTAGAAGGAAAATTCTAAAATCACATAATGTAAATCTGAATTTGCCACCTTCCATTGTGAAATGAAGAACACTGAGCTTAATTAATACTAAGAGTGCCTGAGAGAGATGTTTCTCATATTTTGCAATTCCTTGCGTCAAACAGCGGGGGCAACGCTGTGTCCTGAATTAACAATGACAAGTATACGTTTTGTAGTAGTAATTGTAAAAACATTGATTTGGAACTTACAATGAATTTAATCAGAAAAGCATTACATACTAAATAGTTGTACCTGTAATAGTTGTGTTCGGTCCTCGCTCCTGTAAATCTAGCATATCAAGCAACTTCTGTCCGCTGAAGTGTCTGGTGAAGGGTTCCAGTGATTTCTGACGATGCATGAAGATGACTGCATATCCTTGCTCTAAGAAATACTCAGCGGAGGCGGAGCCCCGAGTGCCGGCACTGAAGTTATCGACAAAACGAACCGTGTTGTGTTCTAGAGGTACCGTTGTACCGCCAGACTGTAACAGAACAATATAAAGAGATAGAAAGTTAATGAAAAGATCACATGCATGTAAGATACTAATAATACCATATTAAATGAGCAAACACATTTTTTTGCCAGTTCATCTTGGTTCAGTTGACAAATCAGCCAACTGAACTAAAAAAAAAGGTTTTTTCCTTAATCTTCTTGTTGCGAGACGCTTTGAAGTTTATTAGGACACGTTGTGATGACGCAAATTTTTTTTCGTTTTCATTTTTAATAGCAAATTAAACTATATTTAAACGTTAAAACGTCGCGCGGGCGATTCAGGACTGACGGGCGGCGCAAGAAAATTTTCGCGTCGTCGAAACGCGCCCTTAGCCTTTATTCTATGTGAGAGCAAAAATATATTTTTTTAATTTGACAACATTATATTCAAGAGAAACAGGCAGTGTGTCGTAATTTGCTTAGAATACTCACAGTAACAAGTACAATCCTATTTCCATACTGGTCGTGTCGCTCACAGAATTCCTTTAGTAGCGAACGGTTGTCCTCGAAGTCAGTGGGTGGCAAGTGGATCGCGAAGAACTCCTCCCAGGAGCCAGAACCGCTCGCCATTATGACTGTTCTTTGTGACTGTTGTAATATTTCATTGTTTTGTATACGATTTTGTAAAACTTTAAGGTTTTAATTCTTTTTGGTTGATTAATGACAAAACAAAAGACAAATTACTTTCTACTTTAAGATGAAGAGATAGGAAGGTGGGTAACTTGTAAAAAGAAAGATTACTTAATGTAGCTTAATAATAATGAATAATATTATAAAGAAGATATTCTTCTACTACCTTCCCATCCCTACCACTCCACCCTTTTATGGGTATTATTTTGATCACATTTTTTTATTTCTTTCCACTATTTTCTTTTTGTTGTGGTTTGCTTAATTATGCTCTCAAAGTATAAGAAAAAGGAATTACCATCAATGAGAATACTTTTACGTATTAGTGAAACAGACTAAACTAATTCCTGTAACATGACTATTGAATTAACGGTGACCTGGATCATGAAATTTGACAGCACTCACAGTGACGTTGGTTCATTGTAAATGCTTGTTAAATTTAACATGTTGCATTACTAGGGATTCAAATATTTGGAACATACTCAGGCCAGATTCAACCAAATTTAAGTAAGTCTTTACTAGAGTGTAACTACTGCTTAATCTAAGAGTAAGCAGATTATGCATTCTACCAACTACTAACCAAAGAATAAGATAACTATACTAGAGTAAATATTTACATTGGCAATTTTAGCGGAGTAAAGATTTAGTCTGAAAATAACAATTGTCAGAGCAGAGGTGTCACTTGTAAAAATAAGCTGTTAAAATTTCACTGTATTATCCTACAAAATTGAATTGTTGCGTCATTCCAAGCAAACTAGAAGAAACAAATACAATGTTTTTTTGTTGGTTTATACATTCATTCATCATTCTTTTTACTCTGCAGAATAACAATACCGAGTTTAATGTACTCCTCGAGTACATTGGAAAAACATGAACGAAGATACCCAAGGGTAAATTCAAGGAGTAAAATTAATTCCGGAATAGTAAGACTCATAACTTTGTGTTTGGTTGAATCCACCCTCATTATATTTAGTTAACTTGTTTTGCCAATCAATACATATAAGATGCTTTGTCAACACAGCCTAAACCGCTCATTGTAGAGACTTGAAACTTGGAAGATGTGTTCATTGTATGACATAGGCTACGCATAGATAAGAAAGAATTCCCACAGGAAAGTGGGAAATACGAAAGTCCCGAGTTTCGCTGGTATAGGTAGGTATAAGGTTTTTCAGTTAGGTACCTTTTATTACTGTTAATTCATATGAACGCACTTCACCACAAAGTCTATATAATCGGTATTTTAATTTCAACGTTTAAATAATTAGACCTTAGAAATAATTATTTGATGAGATAATTAAGGAACAGCAATAATTTTGTAAAAAAAAAAACAGAGACCTATTTTACAAGTGACTAGAGTGGTAATTTATAGGGCAGCTTATTAATTATTTTTTAATAATATGTTTTCACAAGCACATTCTTTAGTCATGTACACATGACTCAAGAATGTGCTTGTGAAGGCCTACTCTTTAAACAATAAATGGTTTCATGATAACATTATAAAAATTGCTTTGACATCACTGATAAATACCTTAGTTACCAATAGGAAACGGATATGAACAATTTTATCATAAACGACCTTCACACTATCCACTTGTTGAATGTTAAAGCATTTTGCAACAGTTGCAAACAAGATTTAAGATATTTTCTACTTTTAAAATTAAATGAATATAAAAACTGTAATCACAATCTGGAGAACTTAATTTACAGTCCAATTAGACTAATTCAAATAAGTTTTAAATGTTATCTTACTTTGAATGTTAAGATCGGCGTTTGATATTGGCAAAACTGTACTTGATACACGATGAATGAAGCAAGTTCAGACACCACACTCGATTCTTGAAGCTCGAGTATTATTTACTGGCCCGGTTTATAGAAAAATCAATGAGGGATGGACAGGAACACATCGATAAGTAACTAAAGTATCTAACAAAGTGCTTGTGCGAAATCATATATCACCTTATTTAAACGTTATGATATCTCTTGGACTTTGTTCTAAAGATGTCGGCACTCTGACCTCGACGAAATGAATCTTTTCTAACAATTTTACGAAAAGAGAGATAGCTGTGATGGTTAACAACTTAGCACAAAACGGAAGAAAAATCAGTTGTAATCACTGACGTTTATGACAGTGACAGATAAGAAAAATGTCATTTTTTTTTCTAATTTTTATTGGCAAGTCATTTCTCTATTCAATACAAATTGTAATGCTTATGTTACGCTCCTATACCGAAAACGCTCAGTGAGCGGAAAAATACAGCTCACAGCGCGAAATCGTCAGAAAAATTCGCGTTATTCGGTGTTATGATCACAAGTTAACCCACCCTAACATAACTGTCTCTCTGAACTGAATACCAACAGCGAATTTTTCTTACGGTTCAATCAACGCGTTGTGAGCTATTTTTTTTGCTCACTGAGCGTTTTCGGTCTTTGAGCGTAACACATAATAATATATTAAAATATCAAAACCGTCTAATCTGAAAATGTTTTTTATTTATTTCATATTTACAGTTTTAGTGGGTTACATTATTAAAATAAAATATCGTATTGTAATAATATCACTATAATTTTGTATCGTCATTTGTATCTTCGATAGATTTGTTCTGCATTTGCTTTCTGAGAAGTCTATCGTCTGGTAGAAAAGATGCCACAATAGATGATGCTGAAAATAGAATAATTTCTGTAACTAAACTAAAATTTTAACGAACATTTCACAACAAAGTATAAGTTTTTTAATTAAATATTAGCACTGATAGTACTTTATAGATTCTTTATTTGCTGAGTGCATTAACTTACAAGCAAATACAGCGGCATAAGTGTAGAAGCCGACTTCGCAGTTGTTGACCAGTAGAAAATTGAGAATTTGTATTGATGCAAAACTGCCAATTCGACCACCCGTCATCGTGAGAGCTACAGCCAGGGCCCTGTTTCAAGAAAGAACAGAATGGAATTAGTAGGTAGTTTTAGTGTAGTTCAACTTAGTATTTTCATATTGTCACGCAGATTGTGTTCAGTTCTGTGTTCTGGATGTTTGCGATAAAATTATGCAAGATTTCTACGAGTTCTTCCGCGAGAACTTTTAGATGTAAACGCAGTCTTATCGGACACAGGGACACGGAGCTATAGTGGCGGGTGGTGCTGCCTCACCCCGCTACGCCCATTATTATAATATTTAGACTTGACCGGCAGAGATCTTGGAGGTCAATTACAAATTACCTCAAGTTAGTGGGGAAGAGTGAGACGGTGATGGCTGTGTACAGTCCCAATAACATCATGCCCATCAGGAATATCACGAAGAGAACCAAGCTGCCGATAGCGTTTGGCACCAGATTCACCAGGATACCAGAAAGGCCGCAGAGAGCTGTGATGAACATGGCTGCGTTTCGTCGCCCTGTGCGATCTACAATCTAGAGAATAAACTTATTTATTATTTAGGTACTTATTTATTTATATAAGGAAGGTATTTACTGCAGAATAACGATATTTAAATTTCTCTTTCATTATATAATTTAAGATAAGTTTTCTTATCCCCCCCTTCTTCTTCTAAAATATAATACGAGAGACTGGCACTGATCCAATCGGTAGCGTCATGCCGATTGGACGATAGGCGGCATGGCCACCATTATACAACATGGGTGAGTTGCATAAATTCATATTAAAGTTAATGGCAAATTAAACCCTGACCATGGCAGATGGCAACTCTGTCGAAACACTCGGGTGTAAAAACAAGTAAGTTTATGTGCGCCGTGTGCGCGTTCAAGTCCCGTGATAAGTTGTCTTGAGATTGTGTTAACTTTAAAATGCTTTTGTGCAACTCGTTAATGCAATGATTGCACTTACCACACTGACTACTAAATTAACTACTGACTGCAGTGCTCCTACAATAAGCACTATGATCAGAGCGTTGATGTTCAGCGCGCATGGCATCGCCGTCTGAAATTAAAACTTACATTGTTTATTGAAGGTATTAAAATCTATACATATTAAATGCTTTGTCCTGAATGACTACCTGTCTGACGGATCAACATAAAACCTAAATCGCTGATCGTAGAGACCTGAAACTTTAGGGTGTGTTCTTTAGACGTAGGCATCAGAAAGCGTTTTTCGAAATTTACACTGGAAATAGAGATAGGTACACGTAAATCAAAGTGTTTCGCTAGTAGTAAGTACCTATATAATATTTAATTGACGACCTCCGCGGCGTAATGGTTACCACGCCGGACCGCCACCCAGGAGGTCCTGGGTTCGAATTCCAGTCGCGTCATGATGAAAAACTAACTTTTTCTGATTGGCCTCGGGTCTTGGATGTTTATCTGTATATTGTATTTGTTATAAAATATAGTATCGTTGAGTTAGTAGGTATCCCATAACACAAGTCTCGAACATACTTTGGGGCTAGCTCAATCTGTGTGATTGAATATTTATTTATTTATTTAATACTTATAGTGCAATTTAATCGTAACATAGTAACTCCTCGAGAGATTAGGTTAAATCCAAACCAATGTAATTCCAGGTTAAAGATTTTAGGAAAGTCTACTAACCTCTTCTGGAGGCCCTAAATCTGTATTAATAATTTTGCAGAGTGTCAGGTCGGATCCTTCTCCTGTATCCAACATCCTCACGTACTGATCAGCAATTGTCGGTAACCAGATACCAAATGCTGCGATCCTGAAAAAAGAAGGCAGGTATACTTAATTATTTTATGACTGCTTTTAAGTGGCATAACTATACAATAATAATATGATATTCATAAGACTTTTACCTAAAGCTAGAGTTTTTTTAATTTATTCAATTTAATTATTCTTACCTACAAGCTAAATATTTTAAAAATGTATAAACTTACTGATGGAAAATTGATAGTGTTGCCATAATACCCGTGAACTTTGCAAGCGGCCACTTGAACAGAGGGACTATCGAATTACCAGATTTTTCTGATGTGACCTCATCTGGTATGATTCCTTTCACCTAAAAAAAAAAAATTTTTAAGTACCTACACCTAAAGCCATCACTAGAGTCATCGAGTAAATAATGTTTTAGTGTTGTCTCAATATCACTCAATAGTATCCATACTAATTTTAGAAATGTAAAAGTTTGTAAGTACTACGCAATAAAACATTTATTTTGATTTGTTACGTATAGATGTATGAATGTGTGTTAATTACTTGAAATTTTGATACACAGGTAACACCTGTTTTTTTTAACTTGACCCATATAGTAAACAATCTTAGCACGTTTTAACGAAAATAGGCAATTTAAATTATCATTCACACCCAAATAATATTATTATAGTTAGAAATGGCATTTAACACAACCCTCTTAGTATTCTGGAGATTTGTCGATTTTACACATGGATAATTATATATATAGGGACAATTCATACAGATTGAGCTAGCCCCAAAGTAAGTTCGAGACTTGTGTTATGGGATACTAACTCAACGATATTATATTTTATAACAAATACATATATAGATAAACATCCAAGACCCGAGGCCAATCAGAAAAAGTTCTTTTTTCATCATGACCCGACCGGGGATCGAACCCGGGACCTCCTGGGTGGCGGTCTGGCGTGGTAACCATTACGCCACGGAGGTCGTCACTAATTTCATAATTGAATAAAAAGACACGCTAAAATTGTTTACTTTATGGGTCAAGTTCAGAAAAAACAGGCTATATTTTAAGAAGTTAATTTCGAAAAGAAAAACGACAGTGGCGCCATGGCATTTGCTGACAACTACATAAAACCGACCAACTATGAATACATACCGGATAAGCCTTCTTAGTATTTCTATTATTCATTCTATACATGTATTCTAGGATCTCCAGAGTTTTCTTCTCATCGCCTTTAGCGAGAGTATACTTGGGGCTTTCCTTCATGAACAGCAGCCATATCATGCAAAGTACACTCAGAGATGAGTACACCAGCATCAAAGTACGCCAAGAGTTCCAATAGATGCCCAGCCACGAGATGTGGTATGAAAATGTTAGAGGTATTATGGGCATTGCCAATGCTGAAAATTATAAGAAAAGTTGGTCCTTAAGTATTTTTTCTTCGTCCATAAGTAATAGTTATTTATTAAAATAAAAAAATATATATTGGGACAATTTATACAGATTGAGCTAGCCCCAAAGTAAGTTCGAAACTTGTGTTATGGGGTACTAACACAACGATATTATATTTTATAACAAATACATGTATAGATAAACATATTAAACATCCAAGACCCGCGGCCAATCAGAAAAAGTTCGTTTTTCATCTTGACCATTCATCATGAAAATAAAATGAATTTGAAGCGATTCTTTACAAGATAAATTTTTTAGCGTGCTTGGGATTTTGGGATAAAGTAGCCATTATTTGACAGGCCCTGTGGTCGAGTGGCTAGCAATGGTCACTTTATCCCAAGGGCCGCGGGTTCGAATACTGCAAGGCAAACATTTGTGTGCATGAACATGTCTGTTTGCCTTGGTCTAGGTGTTTTCTATGTATAAGCTTTAAGCTTAGTTTGGGACTAGAATTATTGCTAGCTACTTGACCACCACCACCGGGCCTGTCAATAAAATAAGGCCAACCGAATGTTGATCCTATGTTTGATGATAGAAATTTCGGTGGTCATTATTAATGTTCATGAAACATATATTATTATGTGCACATTAAGTGGGAGGCAAAAGTACCAAACTATAATAGGAGCAATGGAGAAGATAACAAGGTTACAATATTACACTTTTGAGTACGTAGAATAAAAGTCTACACCTTACATATTATTCTAGTTTTTATTTCACATCGATCGGTGCAATATTAACGAAGTTATAAGCTTGGGAAGTTTACGCAGGTTTTTTAAATCTCGTCGTCCCCGCGAACAGCGCGTGACGTCATCGCATCCATACGGCGCGGCGCGTCGGGGGCGCCCGGCTCATACGTCCGTAGTACATTTTCGCGGGTAAAAGTTGCTTGCTCTAGTGCGCTCTGGTGTTTTTTATTGATTTTAAATAATGCTGATTAATAATGTAGTGTATTTTGTATATTATTGTTTGAACTAAAATGGAAGAATGATTTCAAAAAGGCCAATCCGACAACCTTCCCATAGTCCACGATATGATGGTGGCAGAATATTTTATAAGAAATAAAGATTTTGATGCAGCTAAAATTCGCGGAGTTAAAATGAAAAGGTAGGTAGGTACTTAGGTACCTATCATACTAATATTATAAAATGTAAAGTGTGTTTGTTTGTTTGTCCTTCTTTCACGTCGAAAGTAATAAATTTTTTTGGGGATAGTTTATGGTCTGTAGAAGTGGAGAGTGACATGGGTTACTTTTTTCCCACGGGATGAAGAGATTCCCATGGAAAAATTATTGGCATTTTGCCTTGATCACGCGGACGGAGCCGCGGGTAACAGCTAGTAAAATAATATATCATTTCTACTTAATATGCGAGGTATATGTATAGTCCGCGCGCAATACCGGTGACTAGGTCGATATCATTTGGAAATGATTTCGATTTCATACATACAATACAACAGATCGTCAACTAGCGCCTGCTACCACCCTGCTAGCGACCGAGTCTACCCCGTTCCCCGCGTTTTTAAATTTTTTATACCTACCTACTTTCGTAATATTAAATTAAGTGTAACAAAAGCTGTTATAAATAAACCTAACTCAGTGTAAAAACTATACTTCATTCTGTGTTTTGTATTGTTTATAACCTGGACTCATTAAAATAGAATAGAAAATGAATGATCCTCACAATCACAACAATATGCTGACGTTTGTAGTCCCAATGGATGTGCTCTTCTGACGAGAAGATAGATAAATGCGACGGCATTTATAATTTATTTCTAATTTTAGGATTCTTAGCCACGTAAAAAATCAACTTTTCGGGTGTTTTTGTGGCCGTATTTTTACACTGGGGCACAATACAATATTTAGTTGATGAACTCATGATGTTTTTATTGTTTCTTAAATAAAATTAACACAGTAGTTCCGCGCGCGACAGGCACATTCGGGTAAATGCTTGGAATCCCTGGAGGGCTACTACGAAACGTAAATCCGATACTTCGGCCGAAGTATCGTAAGACTTTTAGCCTTGAAATATAAGGCATTTCATGGTTGTAATTGAAGTAACTACTAAAAAAAACAGAAAATACAAGGTATTTCAAGAATAGAATTCAAGGAATTACTGAAATAACCTTGAAATTCCTTGTATTTCATGGTTAAAATTCTTCCGATACATCGGCCGAAGTATCGGATTTTCGTTTCGTAGTAGCCCTCCAGAGTCGCTCGCGCGGATATGGTCCTAGTGACGTCATCAACGATATCGCGCTCGCTCAGCGCCTCGACCGAAAATGGTAACTTTGCACTTATATATCTCGGTCAGTTTTGAAGATAGAAAAATAATAAAAACACAGTTATTCTCGTAATTTTTTGTACAATTTTTTGGCATATAAAACTAAAAATGCTTTTCTTCTCCATTCTATTTATCACGAAATATAAAAAAACACGTAAATATTAATGAATAATCGAATGAACTTAAGAAACTTGAAACCAATAAAAAATTTGAACTTTTAATATGTATTACCTGCCATTATGCCTTGAGCCAGTAAGAATATACTTGTGACCAATAGCAATACGAAGTTACGTCTGGCCATTGGAACGCTCTCGCTAAGTATTGTCATAGAAATTGTGTACTGGCCGGCTGCTCTGAAAAAATATATTCACTCAGTGAAATACAACCTTTGCACAGAGATTTTATATACAAAAAACTTAGAACTTATGGGGGTTGAGACTTTGAGACTAAGCGCCACCGCACATTGTGGCCGGCCACTAAACGCGACCACAAGCGTCAAACGAGATTTCATACATTTTGTATAGTATCGGCGCAAAAACCGAGCGTTTAAGTGGCCCCGTTCGAGCCACAAGCTGCGTGAGTCGCTCGAGTTCGCTATGACATTTTTCCCAGCTTATCGATTCAGTCGGTATAATATAGATAAATAGATTTCTATTTGCATCAACTAATATTAAATTACACTGGGCGTCAAAAATAAGTAGTACAGTTTTAAAATTGCACCTAAACTACAGAAGACCTTTGAAATAAAAAAGTGAAAAGACAATTTAATTTAATTTAATAAAAACTTCATGCATAATAACGTCTTTTAAAGATTGACTGAAAAAAACGGAATTTATAAAAACACACTTTTTTTAAACTGTTGGCTTGCTTTTGTATCTGATTGCAATTTTAAAACTGTACTACTTATTTTTGACGCCCAGTGTATATTGATTGTTATAATTTTAGTAAGAGCCATTTATTCCCATTCCGGAATATTATCCGCGAGTAGGTCCATTACTTTGACCTGCCATAAATTCCGCGAATTCTTCCGAGACGAAATTGTAGATATATGTATAAGCCCGGATTTATCGTGTCTTTTAAATTAATCTATATTATTGTTATCAATGCGGAATAGATATAATGAATTCCTGTAGTCATAAGGAAGGCAATATGAACAGATATTTTACTGATTTATAACATCTTTTTAATCCTTTATAACATTGACGTAGTTATTCACGTGGTCAAACTTATCAAATTAATTGCCAAGATCCACCAACTAATTATGATAAAGAAATTGCGATATTGATAGCAAAATGTTTTTGATTAACTATTACTGATTTACTTTTGAACTAACTAAATTGCGGTTTGTTTTGAATCGTTTTGTTTTTTTAGCTTCGTAGGTACGCCCGTTCCCGTGATGATTTCATTTGAAGAATGATTTTTTTCACATTTTGATTAAAAAAAATATAATTGGTAGTCAAAATTATTAAAATACTAGCTTTTCCCCGCGGCTTCGCTCGCGTAAATTTTGTGACATAGATCTCGTTTGACAACAAAACAACCTACAACATAGCGCGACTTGTGGCGCCATCTGTTGGCCGAAAGCATCCCATACAGCGCCCTCCATTGTAGAAACAATATTTTCCCATTGGAATGACGTACTTTCACGGGATATAAAAAGTAGCCTATTTTTTTTTTTTATGTCATACAGTAGACAAACAAGCAAGCGGGCCACCTGATGGAAAGCGGTCACCGCCGCCTATGGACATCAGTAACACCAGGGGCGCTACTAATGCGTTGTCCACCAGGGAGGTTGGAGGAAAGGAAGGAGGAAGGGAAGGGAAAGAAGGAGGGGGAAAGAGGGGATAGGGAAGGAGTTGGGCTTCCGGATCTCTCACTCACCGAACGAAACGCATTGCTGCTTCACGTCGATATTCTGTGAGAGGGTGGTACTTCCCCGGTCGAGCTAGCCCATTTCATAATAATTGCTCTACCACTCCAAAATGATGCTATTTGTCAGTGGTAATGGCAGAATTATTTGTTATAGGTATCATGCTGTTACAATAATGCACTATCTTTTAGATTACAAGTACTCACAATAAAGATGCAAAGAATTGCAGGATCAGCAACATAATCCAGTTTACTGAGAAGCTGGCTAAGGTATTGAATGTTGCACCCGTCGCTAAGGACACAAGCATCATGCTACGACGACCCTTCCTGTCCGCCAAGAAACCCCATATCACTGCTCCTATAATGGTTCCTGAAAAACAATACGCATAAATTAATTAAACAAATGAGTAAATTCTTTAACGAGCCACACAAACGCCATCTAGTCCCAAACTAAGCTAAGCTTGTACGCTTGTACTATGGGTACTAAATCGCTTGTATGTACATAGAAAAACGTCCAGTCCAAGACAAACATACGTGTTCACATGTTTGTCACGTCATTGCTAGCCATTCGATCACCGAGCCTGACGCTGGAAGGGGAAAGAATCAGGAAGTAGGAGGCAGGTCATTAAGATTCAGACATTATAAGTTATTGACAAATCTCACGATAAAAACAATTCTTGCTAATTAGGCAAGAATAAAAGAGATAACGTGAGACGATGTGGAATTATGTTTAGAATGCGTTTGCGCAAGTCACTGATATCTATATATATAAAATTCAAAGTCCTGACTGACTGACTGACTTAACTATATATCAACGCACAGCCCAAACCGGTGGGTCTAGAGATTCCAAATATGGACTGTAGATTCCTTACGACGTCTAGGGATGTACTAAGAAAGGATTTTTCAAAATTCCCACAGGAAAGCGAGATATACGTAAACGAAGTTAAGGTAGAGATGCCAAATTTGGCATGTAGGGTCCTTATAAGGTCCGGACCGACCGGACCGACTCGACTGCGCATAGGCTCTCTTATTGCACGTCAACCTTCTTGGCCCTGTGCAGTTATCATCCAGGTACGACCTGCAATTTTAACTACATATATCATTGAAACATCGCTATTGGACGTCCAACACCTCTTTCTAGTAGGTAGAGGCAAATACGTTAGATAAATTTGCATCCTAAGTATCAAAACATGTCCTTAAACGAATTGAGGTCTAAACGCTTAACTTACAAAGTAACTATTAGGTAATCTGAGTCTTAACCTTCAGTCATCTATAAACGCATTCGTAATTAACCAGCACGTGACCCTGCACGCACAATATAATGTTTAGATCACTTACAATCTTCGATCATTGCAGTAACAGTACACTTAATTATTTGTATGTAATTTTAAGTTAAAATTTTTGTTTAGTGTTCCAAATAAACATTTTTTTTCTTTTTCTTCAAATGATGATTCCATCGAGAGTTTTTAGTTATGTATGACAAATAACTATTACCTAATCTGTAGTTATGATTCCAGTTTACTGTTATGGTCGATTCTCGGTAACAGCAAACTATTATCTGTGGTTATAGTTCAAATCCAGTCTGAATATTAAGCGTTCTTAATCTCGATTGTATGAGCAAGGTAGTGCTCATCATACTAATATAAAAAATGAGAAACTGAGTTTGTTTATTTGTTTGTTTGTTTGTTATTCCTTCTCGGCTTGACTAAGCAGCCGATCATTATGAAAATTTGTAAACACATTTTCAGGGGTACAGAGCCCAACATAGGCTACTTTTTATCCCGTAAAAGTATGTCATTCCAATTGTAAAAATATTTTTTCTACTATAGAGGGCGCTGTATGGGATGGGCTATCGGACAGATGACGGCGCCACAAGTCACGCTATGGGTTGTTTTGTTGTCAAACGTGATCTATGTCATAAAATTACACGCGAGCGAAACCGCGGGGAAAAGCTAGTACAAACGAACGAGATTGCGCTGTATCTTGAGACTAGATTTTAACTGAGTATAACCCGCAGGCGTTCGCCAATTGGCAAATGATATAAATATAAACAGTAATATAAATATTTATAAAAATTTCGTAATCGTGATCATGGCCCAGAATCCTACCCAGAATGGCAGAAGTTAGTTTCACTTTTATCAACTTAGCGAGAGTGTAGAGCTCGCATAATAAAGAGTCAAGTAATATACTTTATATCTGTAAAGTAATATAATTTGTTTAGCGAAATGTGCCCTGACCGCACCCTAAAGGTAAATACTAAAACCTCCCTAGGAGATTTAAAATCAAATAAAATGTATTACATATTACACATACCTATGATAGGTGCTGCAGCCAGTAACCCTTGCTGTACTCCAGTGGTCTCCAGCTCACAGGCGCTGGCAGGCACGATGATGGTACTCCCATATATGATACAGGCGAATGCAATGATCACCACACCAGCGAGACTTGTCACTATATAGCTGTATAAACCGAATCCTGGAATTTCACAGTAATTTTTAAGGATTCCGTAGTACACAAAAAAGGACTCTTATAGTTTCGACATGGCCTTCTATCCCTCTGTCCGCGGTCTCGCGCCTAGACGCTTAATACTGGAAAGTTGCCTTTTTGCCGGTCTTCACATATTAACTATGCCAACAAAGTGGCAGAACAAAATCTTAAAAAATGATTTTTGTTGTGCCATTTAAAGTGACAGTGCATTTTTTTGTCGCACCCACCCCATGGCCTGAGCTGTTGTTAGATAAGTAGCTCTCTAAAAATTTTGTTTGTGTGGGAATCGTGCTTCGATACAATCATCATCCGTTTGCGAATATTTTTTTTCACCTCACAAGCTCGGAAAGAATCTGTTTGTCATTCGAAATCTGAGCGCAAAAGTGCATTTTGTGCCCTAGCGTGGCAAGAATTTTTAAAATTCGAACCTTATAATTTTTTATACCGCCATTATTCATATTCCTCTGAAAATGCATTAATACTTATTTCATGCCAGTGCGCTAACCTTATTTTTAGAATAATCGAACTAGCCAGCACTACACCGCATGAAAAAAAAAAACGTATAAAATATATTATTTGCGTTTTTCTTGCACCTAGCATTTTCCTCGCTATAGTGAGATGAAAAGTTGTGTGTTTCGCTCGGCAGCAAAGTTATTCTGCGTCTCGTACCTTTGAACTCGAGCCAAAAAACAACTTTGCAGCCTTGCATAACAAATAACTATTGTATAACGCGGTGTACTCTACCTCCTAACTTTAGTGTTAAAAATTTGGAAAGATTTTTTTCAAGTTTCACTTGAAATGAAATGAAATGAAATGAAATGAAATTAATTTATTTGCAGTGAATGTGGTAACAATAATTATAGGTCGTAATCGTATTTTGATATGAGCCATAACATTCAGCCAGCTGGTGGCACGCAAAATTACAATTTACACAAAAAATACAATGTCATTATAAATAATATTAAATTATGTCAATTTTACAATTTAAATAATCCTTAACAGAGTAAAAACATTTCTTCACTAGCCATCTAAACAAAAGTGTTTTAAATGTTCTTAATTGTAGTTCCATTACTTTCTGTGGTAGTTTGTTATAAATTGTGATACAATTGCAGTAGCAGTTTCTATAAAAAAAAATTACTTGTCGTCACTATGACACACACTTCTGTATAGCGTGTGGTTCGAAAATATGCTGGCGCAACAAGTGCAGTACCTGTATTCTTAAAATCCTTATAAAACTACAAAAAAAAATACTCACCGGTTTTATCAATCGCCACCTCAAAAGGCACTATTTCCAATTCACTTTCATTTTCACTTTTGTCAGCCATATTTTAAATTTTATTTTATACTATTTAAATAAATTTGATATATTATTAATTTACTGAAACCATATTATTCTATTTTGCACAAGCCTCACTGGCGTGCGTGAGGTATTTGCGCTGTGTATTACTGAATATGCTAATGTGTTTACCACGCGATTCTGCTTGTGTTTATCATAATCTAAATTAAATCGATGTTGATCATATGTATGATAATGGAATAATATAAAATATTTAATGCCACCGACAATAGTCTTGGAGATATTTACAACAAGAATATATGGAATTTTCAATAAAGTAAACATTGTAATGCAGTGGACATTTCGATGAGGTGGACTTTTTAAAGTGGGTATTTTGATACTGTGGACGTAACGCTACGGTGGACATTATGATAGAGTGGACCACGTGGTACGAAAGGAACAACACATTCTTAGCAGCTATAGATAATATATTATTAAAGTTATAAAAATAAATACTAGATATTTATTTTTATAACTTTAATAATATAATCTATATACACTGGGCGTCAAAAATAAGTAGTACAGTTTTAAAATTGCAATTACTCTTAAACTATAGAAGTTAGAGTTTTGAAATAAAAGTCATTTTATAGCAAATTTAACAAAGTTTTCTAAAAATAATACTTTATTTAGCATTAGTAAAGTTTTACACTGAAAATTAGGAAAAAACGAAAAAGCTAACCATTTTGAAGGAACTATCAAGAACTTAATTTTTACGTTTTGGGCCTTGTTCCCACTTTAGTAACTTGTGTTGCCGCTTCGGGCTCTGATGACAGCTTGGAGCCGGTTTGGCATGCTGAACACTAAGTTTCGGAGGCGGTGTTGGGGAATATTCACCCATTCTTCTATCAGGGCCTGTTTTAGAGCCCTGAGGGTGGCGGGGGGTGGTCTGCGTCTTCTGACTAGCCTCCCAAGCTCATCCCAGGCGTGTTCAATCGGGTTAAGATCTGGGCTTCTTGATGGCCAAGCCATCAAGCTGATGCCAACCTCCTGAATGTACTCTTGTACGAGATGAGCGGTGTGTGGCCGGGCGTTATCATGCATTGGTATAGCTCCATCACCCATATTTGCTAAATATGGCCCTGCATACTCGTTAAGGATCTCTAATGCATATCTTTCACCAGTCAGAGTGCCATTTTCTATGACCACTAGCTCTGTGCGACCCTCTGAAGAGATGCCAGCCCATACGTGTACAGAGCCCCCGCCGTATTGAACTCTTTCCGAGATGCAACCTTGAATGTATCGCTCACCAGGTCGCCTGTATACTCTCCGCCTTCCATCGGAAGTGAATAAAGAAAACCGAGACTCATCTGTGAACAAAACTCTTGTCCATTCTTCTTCGCCCCATTGTACGTGTTGACGCGCGTAGCGTAGTCTTACTACTCGATGCCCTGTCTCAAGTTAGGGGCCATTTGCTGGCCTGTACGACTTCAGGTTGGCTTCAGCAAGTCTTCTCCTCACTGTACTCTCACTAACGTAGTCTCTTCGGGTCTGAAGAAGCTGTTGCTGGACCTCAACTGCATTAAGGTGACGATTTCTTAACACAGTAGAGACAATTAAGCGGTCTTCTCGGGTACTAGTGCACCTGGGTCTGCCATTACTTGGTCTCCTTAGATGGTTTCCAGTCTCTTCGTATCTTCGCTTCACTTGCTGGATCGTTCTTAGAGTTACACCCACCGTTCTTGCAGTACGACGCATACTGATGCCTACTTCGAGAAAAGTTATGATTCTTGCACATTCTTCTGGTGAAAGAGGCATGATTAGTAAAGTTTACTCGCTGAAGACACATTTGCTTTTGAATTGCAATTGATTTGTCAGCAATAAAGAAAACAATAAAAAACAAAAGTACAAGCCAACAGTTTAAAAAAATTGTGTTTTTATTTATTAAGTTTATTTTCAGTCAATCTTTAAAAAATGATATTATGCATGAAGTTTTTATTAAATGAAATTAAATTGTCTTTTAACTTTTTTTTATTTCAAAGGTCTAGCTTCTGCAGTTTAGGAGATATTGCAATTTTAAAACTGTACTACTTATTTTTGACGCCCAGTGTATATAAAATGCTTTGTCCTGACTGACTGACTGACTGACTGACTGACTGAGAATCAACGCACAGCCTAAACCGCTCATCGTAAAAATCTGAAACTTGGAGGGTGGATTGTTTGTATGACGTAGGCGTCCGATAAGAAAGGATTTTTCGAAATTCTAACTCTAAGGGGGTAAAAAAGGGGTGCAAAGTTACTATGGGACAACTTGATTCCTTGGTCCAATCTACTTCAAATTTGGCATAAAAATTGTTTAAGTGAATTGATGGAAGACGTGATTCTTATTTTATTGAAATTCTTGAAAAAAATGCATTTTGTGGGTAATTTTCTTCGAGTTGATATCAATACTCTTACTCCTTAGTGCTTTATTGATTTCAATTTACATTTCATTTTGACATATCCGTGAAGTGAAGTGTGTCATCTGTCATGTAATATTTTTGTAAATTGTGAATATTCAAACAAAATGATTTCATAATGTCGTCGTACTATTTATTCTGTTCGTGATCTCGGAAAAACAGCTAAAATTCTAACTACATCCTAGCGGACTGAATCATATTCATCGATAATAAACAGTAAGTAATTAAATTTTATAATATTTGACAGGGTTCAAGTTAAATTGGTTAATGGTTAAATGGCATATTGATATTGTCTCTTTCTCACTTATAGGAAATCTCATTACGTCGACTCGCTCTAATATTTCGTAGTGTTGTTGTAGGGATGATGGTTGTAGGCCGAGGTTGTATGTATTGAAATACCGATATACTTAAATTTTTTTTTACGGAAGTGGTTGGAAAACAAGCTCAGGAATATGGATCATTTGATGTTAGGTGATTACCGTCGACTATGGAGCACATAGATCCTAGGGTCCCTGACCCGTTACCGACCTATAACAGGAAAAAACAGGATATAGCGAGAAATAGTATAAGGACGGAGCTAGATTTTTTTTATGTCACAAAGGTGGCAAACAAGAATTTCGGATATTTAACTCTCCGAACGAAACGCATTGCTGCTTCACGTCAATATTCTGTAAAAGGGTGGCACTTCACCGGTCGGGCTAGCCTATTTCATAAACTCCAAAGACTGTAATGAGAAGTACCTATATAAATAGAAAAATAGTCATCTATACATATGAAAATGTTTTGTCTTGATCGTAGAGACCTGAAGCCTGAAACCTGGGTGTGTTCTGAAAAGGGTGGTGTATGATGTAGGCAACCGATAAGAAAGGATTTTTTTAAAATTCCCTCGGGAAAGCGGTATAAACGCAAACGAAGTTGCGCGGGTTTCTCTAGTAATATATTAATATTCTTGGACGAATCATACAACGCTATTTATTTTTCTGTGACAACGCCATCTAGTTCCAAACAAAGAGGCTCTATAATTTATTTCATGCTTATTTTTATTTGTTTCTTACTTTTTATGCCGTAAAGTTAGCAAACATGTATACGGTCCGCTTGATGGTCAGCATCACCGTAGCATAGACGCTTGCAATACAGGGGGTATCACTCACGCGTTGCCAATCTCCCAACCCCCCAAAGTGGAGCTCTGGTGATTATAACGTTCATCATGTCAACTCGTAATCATCCCAACTGCAGTGATACGGGTCTCCCTTCTATGGAAGATCTAGAATATACCGTTCTTCTCGGGATTGAGCGTACTCTGCGACGCTGCTCCAATGCGGATGCTTGAAGGCCGCTGACTTGGCGTCACTGCTGTCATACATCGACAACAACCGTGACCGACGGCATAGTAGGTACAGATTTTAGAAATAAAAAATAAATAAATATATTATAAATAACGTTGCAAAAGACAAAACTGATAACAGGCAAAAACTTGGGCGCATTCTTATATCATGAGTTATTAACATAATCAGCAATCGCAGATTTGTGATTGAAATAACGTGATTTATTATCACTGTCGTCAAAATTGAGTCACAAATTATAAAATAAACATCAATTAACATTTTATCAGTGCCTACCATGAACTTACATTAGTTACATAATTGTTACTTGTAAACAAGGGCAATGAGGTATGTAGTTCTTAATTGAAATTTTTGTTCATAGTTACTTGTACTCCATATATGTCATTGAGGTAGGTAGGGTGAATGTCTAGCCGTGGGACATGGCTAGTGGTGGGTGGGACACTTCATTTTCATTTTCATTTGGATTAACAAAAAAAACTAGGCGTTTACCCCACTAAGTTATTTCAAAGTTTTTTAATAGTTCATTTTAATCAACTTGAATAATATAATAAGAACAGTATTTAAAAAAATACTGAAATCAAATTAGACCTAATTATAAGAGCTGATTGAATGATTTGCTGATTTTACAGAAATTGAGTGCATACTTAACCTTGCTATATTCGTTTCTAATTTATACTCAGAGCGTAAATGTATCAAAGTGTAGTTTTTCAGCAATATAACTGTTTAACGAATTTATCACGAATTTATATTTATTAAATTTTATTCATATTGTACGTCTACTATGTAGTTACAAAGAATCATTACGATGCTTGGATTGCATTATTAGCATAACAATCTTTGTTCTTAGTTCTCAACCCTGGTTATCTCTTTCATTGGTTGACACTTGACTGTACTGTAACATTATGTGTAGAAATTACAAATAAATCATATTCTAAGTAAATAAACATGTATGCCATGTGAGTTTACATGACCGCGTGGTAGAGTCTATCATTTATGTTTATCGTTCATATTCACACATGGAGTAGGTATAAGTTCCTTATTCACAATTCCCTTAGGGCGCGTTTAGACGGCGTTAGAAAATATTCGCGTCCGTAAAACGCGCCTTTATAAGCGCGCGTCATCGTGCGACACAGGGCGACACTACGCAAAAGTGCACGCACCTCATAATAATAAAAGGGTAAGAATCAAAATATTTTTTTAATATATTTTCTCTATAATTATGTGTTTTTTCTATTCTAAAAAACAAATCTTTCGAAATCTAACAATATTTTTTTTATTTACAAATAATTTTATTAATTTTTATACATAATCTACGCTTATCAAAATAAATTAGATCAACGTCACAATTTATCAATGATTAAATCATCGGTTATACAAAACAACAGTGCACAAAATCAGCGTACCTATAGAATCATAATTTCACAGCTTAGAGCATTTAACCAAATGGAGATGCCATTTGACGACCTCTGTGGCGTAATGGTTACCACGCTAGACCCAGGAGGTCCCTGGTTCGAATCCCGGTCGGGTCATGATGAAAAACGAACTTTTTCTGAATGGCCTCGGATCTTGGATGTTTATGTATATAAAATATAGTATCGTTGAGTTAGTATCCCATAACACAAGTCTCGAATTTACTTTGGGGCTAACTCAATCTGTATGATTTGTCCCTATATATTTATTTATTTATTTATTTATCGACCACCAGTAGGGAAATAAGAAACCAAAAACATGACATTGCTATGCAACAATATGGATTGCACTAGGCGCCGCTTTATCTTTTCCATAATGATCGAATTCGAACGTGAGGTAAAAAACTCGTACATACAATCTGTAATCTGCATAGTGGTAAAATAAAATCTTGACAAATATTTTGAAAATAACTTAGTCTCGATATCTCGATTGGATCTTAGTTTTTGGCACCAAATTAATTACAAAAATAAGGATCCTTATCTTTATTAGAAGTTTAATGGCGTATCTCCCTTGGTTTAAAATACTCTATCTCAAATCATATCAGTCATATTATTTTCTAATTTGTATTAAATATTAGAAGTAATCATCGTTCTTTTTCCTCCTTTGGTCTGGGCACTTGCTGGTGAACAATGTTCTCTTTCGACTTTGGCAAGAACATCACCAGGATAACGGACACTGGAAAGAAATAGAAATCATGTTACCTACACACTACAGTTTCTGAAACACATTTTAATTTAATTCCACATTAAGTCTCAAGCAATCTCTCATTTTCTTCTTTGACAGTGACAGCTATAATTGTATGTGTCATTAACTATAAAAATGCGTTTCGGAAACTGGATGATAGCTAGTTAAAACATATTTATTTAATGACGCCTTAATCTCATTCTCAGGCTCAAGTTGTTTTTTTAATTTTCTTTCAATTGATAATGACAGCTTGAATTTTAGCGTCTCTTCTGATATATCACAATCACAACAGAAACAAGTGGTCGATCGCCTTTTTATATGAAAATGGCAAAATGGATTGGATAGTGGAATTCACACAGAATTTTGTCGCTGCTGCAAGGCGTCGTAAACATTGAAATATTTTTGAGTTACTAACAACTAGTTGCCCTAAAACTTTTTTAATTTAATCTCGCCTTTTTCCTGATAAGGTAGGTACTTTTAGTCATTTAGAGCAAAAAAATAAAGTAGAATCGCTATAACGGCGTTCGTCTTATAAGAAAGACATAAGAATGTAAAGTTTACTCACATGCAAATACTCCTGAATAAACATAAAATCCAACTTCGCAGCTGTTTTCCAGCAGATAGTTCAGGATCTGAAGACTGGCGAAGGTGCTCGCGCGGCCTCCGGCGAAAGCAATGGCCACGGCCATCGCACTGAAAGATCATAAATTAATAGTTGTTTGTTATGCAAGGCTGCAAAGTTGTTTTTTGGCGCGAGTACTTATATTGAAACCTGAGCATAGCGAGGGTTTCAAAGGTACGAGACGCAGAATAACTTTGCTGCCGTGCGAAACACACAACTTTTCACCTCACTACAGCGAGGAAAATGCTAGGTGCAAGAAAAACGCAAATAATATATTTTTTCATGCGGTGTCGTGTTGGCCAGTTCGATTATTCTAAAAATAAGATTGGCGCACTGGCATGAAATAAGACTTATTTCATGCCAGTGCGCCAACCTTATTTATAATACTTAGTATTAATGCATTTTCAGAGGACTGACGGTATAAAAAATTATAGAATAGAAAGGTTCGAATTTAAAAAATTCTTTCCACGATATGGCACAAAATGCACTTTTGCGTTCAGATTTCGAATGACAAACAGATTCTTTCCGATGTGAGGTGAAAATTTTATTTTTCGATTACAAATGCACTTTGTGTGAAAATGTCTCTTTAGTTTATCATTTTACTTATTTTTGTTTGGAAGTATTCAACAAAGAAAAAAATTTACCTATTTTAAAATTATATTTGTACTTTACTTATCTACCTTTTCGTTTTTTCAAACGTGTTATTAGTTTCCTCGATAGGAAATATGATATTTCACGGTGTACTTTCGCTGACATCTTCACACATTTCAAGATCAAAAATAAATAAAATCGCCGAGTAGAACGCAAGCTATTTCCTGAAGAATAAAGGCTGCTTTGTTAACAGAAAGTTTAAAAACTCACCGTAACTGTGTGGGGAACATACTGACTGCGACGGCGGTAACCAGGCCCAGAATTATGAATCCCATGAGATATAACAAGAACAGAATAGCGCTGGCGATCGCGTTAGGCACCAAGTTGACCAGGATACCGCTGACACCGGTCACCGGAATGATGGCTATCAATAGGTTACGTGGACCAAATTTCTTTACTACCTGAAATATTAACAACAAAATACTTTTTAGAGAAAGAAAAACTGTTCATTAGATACACAAAAGTAAAACAAATTACTATTTACAGTAAGTAATTTATTTATGAGATCGGGTTATGTCGGGGATCGGAACGTGTGAGATTGATGGATTGATCCAAAACGTTAATACCAGTCAATCTGGATGAAGATCATCATGATCACAGATCTCGAATCTGGATTAACTGTGTAACTGGTGATTAAAGTATAAATATCCAGGGCATGTTTGTGGTAAGTATCTTCAATAATATTGTACCCCTAACGTGTAGTTTTTAAGTAATATGTAAAAATATAATGTATGTCTAGGTCTAGGTTAAGGTATATGTAATATGAGCCCATGTTTTTATGTTATACTAGTTTCTCGAAATAAATTGATTTCAAGAGATTGTAATTTGATAATACTTATTTAAATAATTTATTAATTACTTACCACGCTCACAATAATATTAGTCAGGCACTGTAAACCACCCACGAGCAGAACCAACAGCAATGAGACCACGTTGAGGGAACATCTGTTTGGCGACTGTAAAAAAGAGAAACGTTTTTTATGAAAGAGGTTGCAAAATGAGCATAGGAGCTCATTGCTGTCTGATGGTTAGTGATCGCTGTTATTTTGAATTATAGAGGGACCAGGGGAGACTTCGCCTAGATAGCGGAGGGTGTGATATTAAGTTTCTGGAGTAGTAGAGGTAGAGGCGACAGTGCATTTATGAAATAGGCTTGCTCGACCAGGGAAGTATCTGTCCACAGAATAAAGGCATGTAGCAGCTACGAGTTTCAGTCGGTAAAAAATCTGTAAACCCAATTCCTTGTAGTGACCCTGGTATTACTGATACTCATAGGTGGAGGTAGTAACTTTCCAGCAGGTGGCAGTGGGACGCTTGTTTGTTTGCCCTTCGTATGACATAAAAAAATATAATACATTGGAAGCGGAAAATTCAATTAAAGCCCTTACAGTTGATGGAGTCGTAAGAGCAAGATTGATGATGCCGCAGAGGTTGAGGTCGTGCCCTTGCCCTGTCTCCAGTATATTCATGAATTGGTTGGCAATCGTCGGCAACCACACCATGAAAGGACCCACACTGAAACCAACACAGGAAATAAATTCTACACAATTCGTACCGCGCCATCTGTCCCAATACCCAAAGTATGCTAGGCCTAGCGCCACCTACCCTAGGTACGCTAGGTCTAACATGCATGTGTTGTACCAGACAACAGATATATTATTGTAAATGTATAAGCGTACTTATATTTGACGTCCTCCGTGGCGTAATGGTTACCACGCCAGACCGCCACCCAGGAGGTCCCGGGTTCGATCCCCGGTCGGGTCATGGTGAAAAACGAACTTTTTCTGATTGGCCTCGGGTCTTGGATGTTTATCTATGTATGTATTTGTTATAAAATATACTATCGTTGAGTTAGTATCCCATAACACAAGGTTCGAACTTACTTTAGGGCTAGCTCAATCTCTAAGAATTGTCCCTATATATTTATTTATTTATTATTTACAAAACCCCTCGTCCCACCCAGTCTCGAGAACAACTGCAAATATAAATGTTCTGCACAGTAGCCTCCTCTTGCGACACCCCCGTGGGTGGCATCTGTTTCCCAAAATGTCCCAGCTGCCCTCCGTGTCACAGTAGAGGGGGCAACTTCTCTGGTGACACGGAGGGCAACTGACTGAGCAACTAACTGGGACTCACACCAAATACTATAGATACTCTACCGAGTTAATACTCACAGCTTCGGAAGAATTCGGGCAAGACGCGACACTAGCGCCCCTACGGCATGAGGGCGGCATGAGGTGAACGATTTCAAAACTTTTGTGCGTTTTGTATGCAAAATGTTATAGCGCCCCTAGCGGCATGAGGTGAACTGTGCGTTTTGTATGCAAAATGTTATAGCGCCCCTAGCGGCATGAGGTGAACGGAGGTTGCCAAGTCATTGTATGAGAAACGTCAAGAGCTGTGCGTATTATGGCGGAAACACACTACCGTGTCGGGGCCTGTCGTGTCGCGCTCTGTCGTGACGGTGGGTGTGCACACTTATGGCGGAAACACACTACCGTGTCGGGGCGTGTCGTGTCGCGCCAGAAGCATATCGCGTTCATACATTTTATATGGTTAGGAGCACATTTGTAGGGCGTGTCGTGTCGTGACTCGCTCTGTCGTGGCGCGGACTGCTGGCCGCCGATTGTGCCACGGCGGTAGTGGGGGTTATGACGCGACACGACACGCCCTGCAAATGTGTTTCTATACCCGCGCGTGGTTCGTGGCGCGAACAAGTGGGCGCTTTTTTTTATTTATTTGTTTTTGCAGCGTTATAATGAGTTACTAGGTAATAGATTCCTGATAAATATACTTAAATACATTTTTTTGTAAATAAATACCATTATACATTATAGAAAACACCCAGACAAAGGCAAACATTGCGAGCTTCTGTTCAGAAATGAAAGAAATAAACGTCTGGCGTTTATTTCGTTCATTACTGAACAGAATCGCGCCCCGACACGACACGTAAGTGTGCACACCCACCGTCACGACAGAGCGCGACACGACAGGCCCCGACACGGTAGTGTGTTTCCGCCATTACGTGTCGTGTCGGGGCGCGCTTCTGTTCAGAAATGAACGAAATAAACGCCAGACGTTTATTTCTTTCATTTCTGAACAGAAGCTCGCAGTGTTTGCCTTTGTCTGAGTGTTTTCTATAATGTATAATGGTATTTATTTACAAAAAAAAAGTATTTAAGTATATTTATCAGGAATCTAGTACCTAGTAACTCATTATCACGCTGCAAAAATAAATTAAAAAAAAAGCGTCCACTTGTTCGCGCCACGAGCCGCGCGTGGGTATAGAAACACATTTGCAGGGCGTGTCGTGTCGCGTCATAACCCCCACCACCGCCGTGGCGCAATCGGCGGCCAGCAGTCCGCGCCACGACAGAGCGAGTCACGACACGACACGCCCTACAAATGTGCTCCTAACTATATAAAATGTATGAAGGCGATATGCTTCTGGCGCGACACGACAGGCCCCGACACGGTAGTGTGTTTCCGCCATACTCGTCTATAGTATTTGCTCACACTCACCGCGAGCGCACTACAGGGCTGTCAAAAAAAATTTTTATTTTTTAATTTGTTTCTTTCGGTTGGCAATCGGACTTCAGATGAAGATTCCATTGTGCCATCTCAATCAAGTTATGTTTGTGTTCAATATCACTTTTAAAAGTTCCTGATCATAAACTTCAATCACCATGCACCTTAACCAATGTATGCTCCAAATTACACTATCAATACTATGAATCGAACGTTGAAATACACAGAAATTAAATTTTTAATCACGAACCCCAGTGGACGCTATCTTAATTGTACTTGAGAATAACAGCGGTAAGATCAGAATGACGTATTAATAATGGTAATACATATTTAAAATTCTTACAGTTCCAAAACAAGAAGACTGACAATCAGTAGTAAGTTCTTGACATACGGCGGCTTGAACAACGGCAAGATTTGGTCCTTTTTAGATGGTGTGTGATTCTCATCTGTCGGCGGGTGAATAATACGATCAATCTGAATAAATAAATAGAAATAAACGTAAACATTTTATAAAACTATCCTATACAAGTTTTTTTTTTTTAAATCCCATTGTTTACGTGATAATTTTGAAAAACTCCGTCTTATCTCCGTTCTCTAGACCCAAGGGTTTGGGCAGGACGATAATATAAACAGTCAGTTAGAATTTTCCCTTTTGTAATTTACATTGGTATTACATTGAAGGGGTCCCCAAAAGGTAACGGAAAATACTTAGACATTCATCGTTAATATAAATTACTAGTTTTTCCCCGCGGCTTCGCTTACGTTAATTTTATGACAACACCCATATACCCATAGCGCGACTTGTGGCGCCATCAAAAGGCCGATAGCATTCCATACAGCGCCCTCTATAGTAAAAAAAATATTTTCCCATTGGAATGACATACTTTCACGGGATAAAAAATAGCCTATGTTGGGCTCTATACCCCTGACAATATATATCCAAATTTTCATAATGATTAGCTGATTAGTCAAGCCGTGAAGGAATAACAAACAAACAAACTCACTTTCTCATTTATAACACTAGTATGAGAACTAAAAATAAAGAACGATAATAGTGCATCATGCACTATTATCGTTCTTTATTTTTAGTTTATTAACTGCCGATATACCGTCAGATCTCTGTAACTCTGTGACTATTAAATGAGTTAAGGCGCTCACTCCTTAATTCATTAAAGGAGTTGTTTATAAAGAAAAGAATACCTGGAATTTTTCCTTCATATTATTAGTAGCATGAATCTTCCTCAGAATCTCTATAGCAGCTTGATCATTCCCCTTTGCGAAAACAAACTTGGGACTCTCTTGCAGGAAATACAGCCACACGAAAGACAAAAGGCTCGGAGCGGAGTAGACCACGAGGGTGGTCCTCCACGAATTCCAATAAATACCTAGTGTAGGCATGTAGTAGGAGAATTCTAGTGGTATTATGGGGATGGCAATCACTGTAAACAACATAATAAAATTTATTAAGAGTACAAAAATGGCAAAACTTATTGAGAAACGTGCATGAAAATGTTGATAGAATACAGAAATGCATTGTCGAACAATTTATTTAAAAATTATTATCATATTTTGCAAAATATTATAGACTGCCCGGGACATGCCCACCACACATTCCCAACAATGTGTCTCCTGTGTAGCCAGGATCAACAACGGCGACCTCAGATAGACAATAAGCAATGAAGCTTATTGACGTCCCGGGGGATAAAACTACAGCTGTCTTGGAACTCACAACGAATTTAATCAGAAAGAAGATAGTCAGAGTAGGAAGTATTGAAAGGACTTCCCTCCTTAACAACACTACGTGAGAAACAGCAATTTGAAGCAAAAGGCATTATACCCTAGAGAGATGGCAAGTCAAGTGAGGCTCGATTGCCGAGCACCACGGTCTATTGTTACATTACTATTGGGACCTAATGCTATGAGCTGTTGTTTACTATTTTGATTCCAATAATATGTATTGCAAAACCTTCTAAATGCCTGATAAATCTCTCTGCTTGCTACGAGATCAGAATAATAAACTACGCCCGAAGTGACATGTAAAGAATCCAACATTATTACGCGTTCGTCATGCCAAAGATCACACTCCCACAGAACGTGATGAGCTGTTTGTTCTACTTTGGTATTTGCGGTAGAACACTCACAGAAAGGAGAAGGTACAACCTTGAAATAGAATAACTTGGCCTTAAAGTTTCCGTGTCCCGTTAAAAAATTGAGCTACTTGATGGTCGACTTCTAGCCAGGTTTTCTTTAATCTGTCTCTCACTGAGGGAAAGAACAGATACTTTAACGGAAGTCTCCCACCTTTCCTGCCATTCCGACAGAAGAATCTCTAATACGTCATCTATATCATTATAGACTGTCTGGTGGTGTGTTCGGCACCAGCCTCGTCTGCCAGCGTCCTCTGACCCCGTATTCTTGTTACCAAAACAGTAACAATATCATGTCAATCTATACTAAATCTAAATTACTAACAAACGACGGAAAAACAGCCTGCCTGCGACACACCATTACATATCATGCCTGCATCTCACTCATATTTTTTGTGTTCCTTGGGCCACTGCTTTACAATAGAATCTTAAATTAGACATTTATCCCCTTAATTCAATTAATTGTAAAATAGCTATCCAGGGAGCACTAGAAATTAAGTCCTACGAAGATACAGAGGGATTACTGACTCCCGTGACCTAATATCTTTTAAGTATGTGTAGATTAATCAATTACAATAAGTTTTGTTTAATATTCCATTAATAAAGTGATTATTTAATTATCTTTTTTGTTAAATTAGGTCTCTCTAGTCCGAAACACAGTAATCTCCTAGCTCGGGCATCTGTTTTAATTTTATCTTAGTTTATTTTATCAAATGTTTATTTTAGATCTATTTATCAATTATTTATTTATTTTAATTTATATAAGTGCTGTCTTACTTATACAAAATAGGAATTGGGCGATATAGTGCGTGAGTTTGAGATGAAATTGAAACTGTTTTAGTAACGAGAATAGAAGGGCAGGGGGCGCAGGTTCGATTCCCGCACGGGGCAAACATTAATGTGATAAACACTATATAACTTTAAGTTTAAACGTAGCTACTTACAAGCCATTAGTCCCTGGGCGAGTAACGATAAACTGTTCACCAGTAACACGAAGAGATTCCGTTTGGCCATGGGCACACTCTCACTCAGCAGTGTCATAACCACAGGGTATTGACCGGACACCCTGAAATTAAAACGAAAAGAGATTTTTATAAATTACTGGCGAAACCAGCGCATCTTCGTTTGCGTGGTGACCATAACAGTAATTATGGTGGTACAACATGGTCCTCTTCAGAAAAGGCGTGAAGAGGTTGATAGCGCGTTATAATAATTACTATACTTATTCATAGCATAGTATATTGCAAACGTTTATCAGGCGGCCGTATGCTTATCTGCAATGTTGGTGGTATAAACAAAATATTTTGAGTCAACTTAAAAATTCTTCCCTTTCAATGAAGCTACTCTACGTATCTACCCTTAAACCTCCTCTTATGCTCCCGTTCTTATGGAAATAAAGAAAAATTACATTAACCTTCCATTCTAAATGACTACGCCTGACAAAATATTTATCGCAACAAATTGCAATTTTTATTATTCTTTTACTCTATGTGTTCCGAAATTCTTTTCACTCCGCTCGACTTCCCTGGTAGACAATTGTAGTGACTGCAATTAACAATAAATCTATTGTCATCATTACTATGTATTGTGGTCAATAAAGTTAAATAATAATCATCATCATCATCATCAGCCTGTATCTACCCACTGCTGGGTATAGGCCTTTCCCAATGCCTTCCACCAAATGCGATCCTCCGCTTTCCGCATCCATCCGCCTCCAGCCGCCTCCAGCCGCTTTCTTAAGGTCGTCTGTCCATCTGGAGGGAGGGCGCCCTACACTTCGCTTCCCCACGCGCGGCCTCCACTCCAAGACCTTCCTCCCCCATCTGCCATCGCTAGCATGGCAGATGTGGCCGGCCCATTGCCACTTCAGCTTGCTGACTTTGAAAGCTATATTTAGAATTTCTTCGTTTCGGATCTTGTCCCTTAGAGAAACTCCGAGCATAGCTCTCTCCATCGCCCGCTGTGCGACTTTCAATCTATGGACCAGCCCGACGGTCAGATTCCACGTCTCTGAGCCGTAGGTCATAGCGGGGAGGACGCACTGGTTGAAGACTTTAGTCTTCAAGCATTGCGGTATTTGCGAGACAAGGATGTGACGAAGTTTCCCGAACGCTGCCCAGCCCAGTCGAATGCGCCTTTCGATCTCTTTATTGAAGTTACCCCGGCCAAGTTGTATCACTTGTCCGAGGTAGACATAGTCTTGGACTACTTCAATTGCCGCATTCTCGACGATTACCGGACTAGGAATGATGAAGTCGTTTATCATGACTTTCGTCTTATCGATATTCATACCCAGCCCGACCGATCGAGAAGCGGCATTGAGATCGTTTAGCATTCGACTGAGATCCTCCAACGATTCCGCCATTACGACCACATCATCGGCAAATCTTAGGTGTGAGATGTACTCGCCGTTTATGTTAATGCCGTGTGTTTTCCAGTCCAGCGTCTTGAATACGTCCTCCAGTGCAGCCGTGAACAGTTTTGGGGAGATGACGTCCCCCTGTCTGACTCCTCGCTGTAGCTGGATGGGCTTAGACTGCTGGCCCTGGACACGGACCGTCATCGTTGCGGCGTTATAAAGACATCTCAACACTTCGATGTAGCGGTGGTCTACTTGGCAACGCTGCAAGGATTCCAGAACAGACCATGTTTCGATGGAGTCGAAGGCTTTTTCGTAGTCCACAAATGCTATACACAACGGCAGATTATACTCTGTAGTTTTCTGTATAATCTGCCGCAGTGTATGAATGTGGTCCACGGTGCTGTAGCCTTTACGAAACCCAGCCTGTTCCGGCGGCTGGTACTCATCTAGCCTTCGAGCGAGTCGGTTTGTGATAACCCTTGAGAAAAGTTTGTATACATGGGTCAAGAGTGAGATAGGCCTGTAGTTCTTTAATAGGGTTTTGTCACCTTTTTTGAAGAACAAGACCACCACACTCTCAGCCCACGCTGTTGGTGTGGTCCCGTGATGAATGACGGAATTAAATAGATGCTGCAGTTCTTCCAGAACCGGGGTTCCTCCTGCTCTGAGCAACTCCGTTGTAATTCCGTCTTCACCCGGAGCTTTGCCGCTTTTCAGTTGCTCAAGGGCTATACCAATCTCGCCCGTGCAGATGTCCGGGATAAAGTTAAATAAGTAAGTAAATAAATAAAATAAGAGAAATATTTTATGTATACACATTATTACACATATTGTAATCAGAAGATTATATCCAAAGAATTTGACCACACACAAACTATATTAGTCATTAGAATATAATAACAAGATATTGGTATTATTTTTATATTTATATTCTTACATAATAGATATGTTGCGTTCATATCTGGCTGGTCGTAAACAAAACATGCGCAATAAAGAAATTTAGCTTGTAAAATTGCCGATATAATATTTTATGATGGCCACAAAAACAATGGTTTAAACGTAGTATAAGTTTTAAAAACATAATAATAAAATATCGTCAGATCCCGGTGGTCGAGTGGTTAGCAATGACTCCTGTATAGCCAGGATCAACAACGGCGACCTCGGATTGACAATAAAGCTTATTGACGTCCCGGGGGAGAAATAGCAGCTGTCTTGGAACTTACAAAGAATTTAATCAGAAAGACATTTAGATCACTTACACTATTTAAATATTACGAATATTACATCGAACACAAATTAAGTACATGGGAACACAACAGAATAAAGGATATCACTTTCACGTCTCTATATTTTAATTTTTAAACATATTTATCTATCTATCTAGATAAAGTAGAAAGAATTAAAAACACTTCCCTTCTTAGCAAATTAAATAAGAGACAGAAACTAGCTCGTCTACTATCATCTATCTATAAAAAAAAACAGAAGCAGAGTTACTCACATCAAGGCTGCAACAAACTGAAGCATCATCATCATGATCCAGTTAACTGATATACTAATCAGTGCATTGAAGATGACTCCCAGGAACAGAGACAGTAGCAGACTACTGCGTCGCCCGTATCTATCTGCTATGTATCCCCATGATAATGTTCCAATGATGGCGCCTGGAACGCAGAAGAGTACTCTTAATATTTTTACAATTAACAAGTTTGGATAACCATCTTCACAGCATCTTAAAGCTAAGAGATATATTCCTATCTTTCCCTCTTACTCTCTATATTATCTAACAAAAGACAATCATTCTCAATACCTGCAATTGACAATTTTTAAATCGTCTGATCTTTGATATGGTTTATTATGATAAAATATTTTCTACTTTAACATTACCTATGAAAGGTATGGCTGCCAGGAGACCCTGCTGGGCGGTGGTGGTCTCCAGTTCGCATGCACTGGCCGGCACGATGATAGTGGTGTTGTATACCACGCATGAGAACGCGATGATCACCATCCCACCGAGGCCAGTCATCAGGTAACTGTAGCAGCCGAACCCTGCATACCAGGAGTACAAAGGATACAGGAGTTTGTTATGGTACATTACAAAACTATTAAAATATCGTGATTCTTGGGACAAGCTCTCGAATTTCTTTCCGATGAAAACTCTTAGGTATTCTTTTGTTTAAAATTTCTGTTTTTCGCGAAGTTGCTAAGGAGGGATGTCCTTTCAATACTTCCGCTTCCATCTAATGTCCTTCTGATTAAATTCGTTGTGAGTTCCAAGACAGTTGTGGTTTCTCCCCCGGGACGTCAATAAGTTTCTTTGCTTCTTGTCAATCTGAAGTCGCCGTTGTGGATCTGGCTATACAGGAGACACAGCGGTGGGAATGTGTGGTGCAGATAGTGAGAGAATTGGAGAGGTTGATTCACATAACCCTTTGTCATTAAACATCGGTTTCAATCTAATCACCATAAGCTTGTTCTTATCAAATCCCAAAGAAAATTTAATAATAATTCAAGAGTAATGATAAGCGAAAGAGTTATAAAAGATACTGGATTAATACATAGTTACAATAAGCATCCAATTAATAAGAATATTTCGAAGTCATAATCAAATCGTCAACTCTTTAACTATTTTGCTTATCATATAAGTTTGTTTTATTTTTAACGTTTCTCATTATCCATAAATCAAAATGACATCACGAAAACTTTTAAGGCTATTCTAAGGTCTTCTATAAACATTGTACAATAAATCGCCCATCCCTCATAATAATGTCGTATGTGAAAAACGGCAACTTGACAGGAGAGCAATTTTATTTTGTAATCTCAAAGTTTAACGGTACCTACATTATTAAAAATATTTTTTCTCAGTTCTCTACCCTGGGTTACCGCTTTCATTTGTTGACTTGTACCTAATCTTATTACGAGGAATATGTAATACCCGTTTCCGGACAGATATCCGGGATAAAAACTATCCTTACCTATAGACTACCGTGTACCACAAGCAAATCTATCCAACCAGCGGCTTTAAATATATAAATAAAAGTAAGTTCGAAACTTGTGTTATGGGATGCTAACTCAACGATATTATATTTTATAACAAATACTTAAGTAGATAAACATCCAAGACCCGAGGCCAATCAGAAAAAGTTAGTTTTTCATCATGACCCGACCGGGATTCGAACCCGGGACCTCCTGGGTGGCGGTCTGGCGTGGTAACCATTACGCCACGGAGGTCGTCAGGCTTTTGCTCGAAAGAGTATCAAATACTCCTCACAAACATTCTCATTTATAATATAAGTAAAGATTACTCTAACTTACCGGCTTTATCGAGGGCATCTTCGAAATATAAATGATTTTCCTTCTTTTCAGCCGTCATTTTTCTTGAAATTCTTTTTTTTATTTACAACTTATTAACCGCACTTCATGACAGCGTGGCCACACAAGTTATAATATAAATATTTATGCTCCGTTTTAGTATCAGAACGGATAACAATTATCTAAATCCACATAATTCCAGCAATATGCTACTTATGTGAAAATGATCTTTATTATTTTATGTTAAATCACACCCATGGAGTCCATTGAGCGTGAAATGAACAGAAATCGTTTTATACTTGATAAAAAAGCTCTAAACAATTGTCTGATTTAAAATATAAATCGTGAAATAAACATGAATCTTTCACAAATAATTCGAATATAGTCTTTGAACACTGTTTTTCGTAAAGTCTGTTTTTAGAGAGGTAGGCCACAGCGGATAATCCGCTTAAATCGGAGCAGCCCGTCTGAGGAAGAACCTCCACCATACAAAAGATCGTACGTAGCCAAATAGCATTGGTCTCGGCCATGTTGTGTTCCTACGGTGAGTAAGGTCTCCAGAGCTCCACTTGGGGTTGGGATGGGAGGGTTGGCAGTTGGCAACGCGTGAGTGATACTCCCGGTATTGCAAGCGTCTATAGGCTACGGTGATGTTTACCATCAGGCGAGCCGTATGCTTGTTTGCAAACTTTGTGGTATAAAAAAAAGTAAAACAGTAACAAAATGTAACACTTTTAATCTGTTTCTAAAAATACCGGTTCATAAGTGTTAATCATACTAATATTATACCTAAATGACAAAGTGAGTTTGTTTCTTAGTCCTTCACATCACGGCTTGACGAAACAGCCGATCATTATGATTTGTATACATATTGTCCGTGGTACAGAGCCCAAAAGGCAATTTTTTCATTGATTTAGTAATTGTTATAACCAACAAGATTTATACATTGGCTTAACTATGCAACAGCTCACGGGGGTTGCCATTTTGTTGCAAAATCTAAACGGCAATTTTCTGTTTGAATGTGTAACTATACACATCTACAGTACGTGTCCAACTTAGGCATTTGACAGCTCTTTATAAAAGTGTAAAACATATAAAAACAGGTATAAACACCCAAAATACAGTTATCATTCTGTAACATTTAAAACGTGTTACACTTATGAATGTGTATCCTTTTTAAGGTGTTTTTAAGTCCCTGGTTACCACTATGATATTACACACCAATTCAAACACCATCATTTTTCATTGGCATTTTTGTGCCAGTATAGTGGAACAGAATATAAATAAATATTTGCCGTGTGCTGAAATCGAATTGAACCCGCGTACTCTGGAACTGAAGAAGGGCCATCTTACTGTCTTAAACTTTAATTAAACTATCTATACTGCCCTACCCATTCAATCTTGATGTATTACGCGATAAACAATTTTACAATCATTTATAGAATACATACGGGTGGAATTATTGTGGGCTATCTTTGTTAGTACAATTGCAAAAAAAAAAGATTAATAAAAGTAAATTAATTACTATGTTTTGATCGTACACCGACTAATATACTACTAGTTTGTAGATATCAGGGGTATCGCGGCAAGATATTATATTATTATCATCAGACAACTCAATATAGTCTGGTAATAATGTAGTCCGCCCGGTGTGGTCGAGTGGCCAACATTCCTCAAACGTCGTGGGTTCGTATAACACACAACTTACACATTTTGGGTGCATGTATGCCTACATGTATTTGGCTTGGCTTGGAGGATTTTTATATATAGTTATGTATGTATGTTTTTATGTATAGTATATACAAAAGAAACATAACCCTCCTCGAGTTGGGTAAAAAAAGTAATTATAATCCTGTATCCCGTGAAAAATCTTTTCATTTTTCGGGTCAACATATGACTTATGACACTCACAAATAACGTGGCCTTTTATTGATAACAGAATTTTTAAAATCGTTTATGTAGATCCATACCATACAATATCTCATCTTTGAGGATTTTGGCGCCAACTACGATAAGTACCTAGGTTAGTAATTTAATGTAATAAAAAACAAAAACATAATGTAGTACTGATAATAATTTATTTCAAGTATTAGACACAGTTTACGCTTGTGAATCATATACAATGATAATAAATAATAATAATAAAATTCTATATTAGTGATTTAAAGCTATAATCCATACTAATATTATAAATGGGAAAGTGTATGTGTCTATTTGTTTGTCCGTCTTTCACGGCAAAACGGAGCGACGATTTACGTGGAGATAGTTGAAGGGATGGAAAGTGACATAGGCTACTTTTTGTCTCTTTCTAACCCCCCACTTCCTTAAAATAGGGGGTGGAAGTTTGTATGGAGCATTCCGCAATTTTCAAGGTAGAAAGCTAAAAATTGGTATGCGGACTATTTGTGCCAAATAAGGCACCATTTTTTTTTTAAATCTGCCCTCAACCCCCTAAAAGAGGGGGTGAAATTTTATATGGGACTTTTCGCAGTTTTCAAGGTAGGAAGCAATGGGAATCGTGTTACCCCGAACTTAACGCGAGCGAAGCCGCGGGAAAGCTAGTAACAAATAATTTGGCGATATTATAAATTAAGGTAAAAGTATTATTCTATGTGCCTGAACTAGGAGACTCCTGTGTTTCAGGCTATAAAAAATCTCGCATTATACTGTAATCACTATGTATCTAAAGCTAAGAATATAAACAAAAAGTGAAATACATTTTACACTCTAGCTAGGTCGTCACCACAACACAAAATTTACATTTATCACGTTATAATATCATTTATTTATAAATTGTTAAACATTTACTTATAATTCGTTACGTTTTTAGTCCAACTGCAGACGAAATTAGGAGACCGCAATATTTTCACCGCAAGGAAAGGAAGGTCAAACGGGACTTATAAGAGGAAGAGGAGAGGAAATAGTAGAATGCATTATTATATGAGTCAGATTAGAGGAAGAAGAAATATGGGAAACACAAGTTTTTACTATTTTACTTAAAATTTACGATGCGAATGGATGAATATTCTGAAACGAACGCAGCATGGTAATTATGTTATTTAGATAACATCTGCTGATTTGTTTACATCTGCAATCAAATACATAGTAAATATTACACGTTGCGTTATTTTCCACAAGTTCACAACACCACAAAAGACACTTCACAAAACGCTACTGTTTGCTGCACGCGGCATAACTAAAGAACATTATATCTCTCGTAGTTCACATTACAACAGTAACAACAAGATAACACGTGGTAATAGCCCAGTAATATTTATAGATTTATAAGTCTTTGCTGTCCTCTGTTGGTTGTTCGACTTGAGGACGTGCAGGAGGCACGACACGTCGATCGTTTGGCAGGAATGAGCAGAAAATAGCTGAAGCTGCAAGAAATAAAATATAGGATAAATTAGGAACGTCTTTTTTTTTAAATTTGACCATTCTAAAAAAGAAGTGTTGGCAACCCTCATTCCACTTGGATCCATTATTTGATCCATTCAAATCTCCTAACAATGCCTTTATGGAGAACTTGCACAATTAGCTGTAAGAACAAATTGGTACCTAACAAAAATAAAGATTTTTTATTTATTTATTTTTGTCTCACTTCTGGGAATCGAGGCGAAGGTGTCATTGAGAACCTTTAGACGGTTTGCTCCTCAATCAGCCTTAGGAGCATTCCCCAAGCGGGGGGGGGGTAAGTACAGTAACGATTTTTTCTGACTATAAACAAAGAAAAAGGCCTCTACCAGTTAAAAAAAGGCGATATTCCTTTTGCTGCTAATTTAATAGACATGGGTGAACATGAGTAATACTTAGGTTGTACTTACAGATAAATAAACCGCAGAAAATATAAAAACCAAGTTGGCAGTTGTTCCGCAGCAGATAATTGAGGACCTGGATGCTGGCGTAAGTGCCGATGCGACTGCCGGTTATAATTATGGCCACCGCCATCGCCCTACAAAAAGGTTTTTGGTGTAAGAGACCATTTATATACTGAGAGCTTAGTATGAGGTTTTTATTCGCGTTATCTTCTACGACCTCCGTTGCGTAATGGTTACCATGACAGACGGCCGCCACACAGGAGGTCACGGGTTCGAATCCCGGATTGGCCTCGGGTCTTGGATGTCTATCTACGTATATATGTATTGGTTATAAAAATATAGTAGAGGTAGAGCAAATTATTATGAAATGGGCTAGCTCGATCAGGAAAGTACCACCCTCTCGCAGAATATTGACGTGAAGCAGCAATGCGTTTCGTTCGGTGAGTGAGAGATCCGGAAGCCCAACTCCTTCCCTATCCCCTCTTTCTCCCTCCTTCTTTCCCTTCTCTTCCTCCTTCCTTTCCTTCAACCTCCTTGGTGGACAACGCATTGGTAGGGCCCCTGGTGTTACTGATGTCCATAGGCGGTGGTGACCGCTTTCCATCAGGTGGCCCGCTTGCTTGTTTGTCTACTGTTTGACATTTTTTTTAAAGTATGTTGAGTTAGTATCCCATAATCCATAACACAAGTTTCGAACTTACTTTGGGTCTAGCTCAATCTGTGTAATTTGTCCCTATATTTATTTATATTTATTATAGGCATGTCGACGTAAACAAATCGGCCATAGAGAAGAGAAGACGCTTGTTACATATTAAAATAACAAAATTATGTGGCAACGCGGCTAATAATACACTTGTGGAAGTCACAATATGAAACTTTTATCAATTCGGTCGGCTTGTATGCTCGAATGACTAAAAAACTCGCACTAAGCGTCTGAGCTAGCTCGAACGGGGAAGTTAGTATCACATTCTTACAGGATAAGTGACAATGCAATTTGTTCTTTGAGTATAAGATTCTGCAACCTAACTCTTTCCACTTAAGTAAAAGAAGAAGAAGAAGTTAATTAAACAGTTCCATTTTGCAATTTATCTGATGGATATCTAGGATTTATCAGAACAGTGTGAAATGGAAATTGAATAAAAAAAAGATATTTTATATGGAAAGTATTTTGGACAAATATTAAAAAATATGATTGGTCTGTCGGGACAAGCCCACTACACATACCCACCGTTGTCTCTTCTAGACCCATGATGAACAACGGTGACCTCAGATTGACAATAAGCAATGAAGCTTATTGACGTCCCGGGGGAGAAACTACCGCTGTTTTGGAACTCAAAACGAATTTAATCAGAAATAAATAAGACGAAGTAGGAAGTATTGATAGGACTGTTAATAAAATGTTTTATGACCCGCGATTTGCAATTCAACTTACCGCAATTGTGTTGGGAAGAGGGCAACTGCAATAGCAGTGTACAATCCCAAGGACATGAAGCCCATCAGTTGAACGAGGAATAGAACAGCACTGCCTATAGCGTTGGGCACCAAATTGACAGCTATGCCACTGAGGCCACACACCACTACCACCACCATCACGACATCACGACGACCAAATATATTGACTACCTGTGAAAACAATCTTATTTTCTTAGTCTGCGTATAAACGCATAGATTTAAATCTATACTAATATTATAAAGAAAGAATTCAATAAATATATAAAGAAAAAAAAAATATTATTACTTAGAAATGTGTAATATCATTATCTTTTCTTCTTTTTTTAAATATAAATAAGCAATATTCGTAATAACGATAGTTGAAGATTAACTAACAATTTAGATAACAAGAATTAGTAGGCGCCTCAAATGCTCACCATCCACTAAATTCTTCATGGAAAGCTTGGACGATAGGTAGATTTAACTCAATATTCTATAACTGTTGAACTGTAGATATATTTAAACAAAGAAAAATGTTTTATACTTACGAAACTGACTAAAATATTTATAACAGCCTGCAATGCCCCTACGAAAAATACTATCAATAAAGCGTTGACATTCAATGCACAGGTGCCTCCCGACTAGAAAAGAAACAGTTCATAAAGTAACAAAAACAGTTTGTTATGTACAATGTAGTAGTTTCATATTTTGTTGTCCAAATAAAGTATCCTCATTTGAAAAATAGCTTAAAATCTAGTTTCAAAGTCACAGATTGTCTCGCTCATTTACATTTCGTATGAGCGAAAAGGCGCTGCTTGAGATTGTTCATTCAAAAATACTTACATTAGAGGGAGTGTTCAGACTGAGGTCAATGATGCCACAGAGGGTCAGATCGTGGCCCATCTCCGTTTCTAGTATCCTCATGAATTGATTGGCAATTGTCGGCAGCCACACTATAAATGGTCCTATTCTGAAAGATTTAAATAATTTCCAGAAACCATCAATGGTAGACATTATAAAAGACAATAGCTAGGCAGACGCACACTTGTAAAGTGGTGGATAGTTACAACTTGGTGTCAACTACAAGCAACAGGGGGCTACTACGAAACGTAAATCCGATATTTCGGCCGAAGTATTGGAAGAATTTTAATCGTGAAATACAAGGTATTTCATGGTTATTTTAGTAATACCTTGAATTCTATCCATGAAATACCTTGTACTTTATGATTATTTTAGTAGTTCATTGAATTATAATCATGAAATAACTTGTATTTCACGGTTAAAATTCTTCCGATACTTCGGCCGAAATATCGGATTTACGTTTCGTAGTAGCACTCCTGAGTGGTCGCGACAGGCAACTGCACTGGTGGCGGGCGACCACACGCCACATTTAGTATTAGATTTCACAACGTTGTTGATGACAACGGTTTGCAATCTATTGACCTTCGCTTTATGAACATTGTAAAGACTTCAGAAATTCCACCGTGCCACCATTAACACGATCGGAGCACCACCATAGAATATAATACTCACAGTTGCAATACAAGCACAGTGGTGACAAGTAGCAAGTTCTTGACGTGCGGCTTTTTGAACAATGGCACAATTTGATCTTTTCTAGAAGGCATGGCTACTTCTGATGAAGAACCGATAATACTTTCAACCTACAAAAAAATTATTAAGATAAATATATGTAGCCAGTAAGATGGCATTGACTGTGGCTTTCCACAAATTTGTTAAGTTACTTGCTGTATCGAAACAACAAACAAATAAAACTGAACAAATAACTTTTTAGGAAAAATAATTTAAATAAATAATAAGATTTGACTGCCGAATAAAGTAAAAAAAAAATTTTTGCAAGTAAATTTTCAGGAAATACTTTACACGTCAATATTTTTATCCTACTAGCACTTCCGACTTGATTGGCCTGTTGAGAATTTTGATAAATAAACAATAACCTTACCTTAAGCACCCCTTTTGTGTTATTACACTTATGTATTTTGTGCAGTATTTCAATGGCGCCGGGTTCATTGCCCCTCACGTACACAAACTTAGGGCTCTCCTCCATAAAGTAGAGCCACACCACACATATTACGCTTGGCACAGAGTAGACGACTAACGTTGTCCGCCAGGAGTTCCAGTAAATGCCAAGGGAAGGCATGTGATGCCAGATATACAATGGCATAATCGGGATAGCGATTACTAAAAAAAAAGAGGGTTAGAAAGTACCGGTCAAGCCACCCTATTTGCAAGCCACTACTAGTTCATAGTTATACGATTCAAGTTTTATAATATTGTGAAGGGATTTTCAAGAATTTAATTGATTGCTTGTACCTAGGCTTTACCACCAATGGATTTACATTTTTCGATTACGAGGATATTTAAAGTCTGGAGTTTTTCTCTTCCTTGACCAACGGAAGTCACTGTGAACAGCAAGTTAAATTATATACCTACCTGCCATCAGACCCTGTGCAAGGTAGGCCAAACTGGACACCAGCAGGACGAAGAGATTCCTTTTGGCCATTGGCACGCTCTCACTCAGATACGTCATGCTAACTGGGTATTGGCCCGAGACCCTGGACACAACTTTTTATATAAATTTATTTATTTGTTAAGGTCTGCAAACAAATTTACATCATTGAAACACGATAAGAAAATACATCACAAGTTAGGATGTAGACCACCAATATGATACTAACTCAACTTGTGATGTATTTTCTACATTGTAGACCCAATTATAAAAAAACACAGCATGTCTAAAAAGACATGAATAGTTTCCTTTTTAAATTAAAATACATTAAAAGGGAGTTAATTTAAATTTTTGAAAAGTAGTCACACAAGCAAATCAATACACTAGTTACTATAAATGTGGAAATACCCGTCTGTCTGTTCGCTGAAATATTCAAGTAAACGCATTTTCAGCTCATGTATCTGATGTTATGCCCATCATACTCACAGAGCCCATACATCATAAATAACACAATCAGGTACAAGACTTCTTTGGACTCCGTTCTGTGTGAAATGCATAAATATGCAGTATTTTGGACACAGATACGAGTATAATCAATCTTGATATCTTTAAGGCACTTGTGCAATAAAAATTTTGCAGGGTATCATAGTAACTTTTTAATTGATTAAGATAAATCAAGATAAGATGACCAATTGACCATGAGTGTAATGTAAACGATTTTTGTAATCTGATATTAATAACAGTTTTTTATTGATCGACTACTAAAGGTCAGTTTTACAACAGTCTTATATAGAGTGATATAGATATTTTATCAGTATAAGAATCTACCTTTAAAGTTCATTTGACTTCTTGTTATTTTTCAAAGGTCTACCTGACCAACTCGTAGCAATCGTATCGGCCGAGTGAAACATGGCAAGGGTACAAATTGCCAACAGGCCAGAGTTTAAAAGGGCGACAACATGTCCTGACATATCCTCGGTATTTAAGATTCATCATTGAAAAACTTTTTAAAGAACTATTTTACCTTCAGCCCCAGATGGAATTAGAACCCATGTCCTCTCGTTCTTGATTGCTACTGCAGTAGCACCATCCACCTGATAGTTACAGAACTAAGCAGCAAACTTAGTTGAACCGTAACAACTATAAAAACAATCATAAATTCATGATTGACTCACATAAACGCAGCCACAAACTGAAGAATCATCAGCATGATCCAATTGACAGATATACTTGTCAGGGCGTTAAATATCGCGCCCAGGAACAACGATATCAGTAAGATCTTCCGTCGCCCACGGGTGTCTGCTAAGTAGCCCCATACCATGGGTCCTAATATTGCACCTAGTAAAGAAATTTTAGAGTAATCAATGAATAGAAATGCTAATGCTTTTATTGAACGGAATGGATTTCAGAACACAGTAAATTGCAGTTAAGGCAGGTTAAGGTTTTGGAGTGGTAGAGCAATTAGTATGAAATGGGCTTGCTCGACCGGGGAAGTACCACCCTCTCACAGAATATCGACGTGAAGCAGCAATGCGTTTCGTTCGGTGAGTGAGAGATCCGGAAGCCTAACTCCTTCCCTATACCCTCTTTCCCCCGTCTTCTTTTCCTTCCCTTCCTCCTTCCCTATCCTCTCTTTTCCCCGTCTTCTTTCCCATCCCTTCCTCCTGCCTTTCATCCAACCCCCTTGGTGGACAACGCATTAGTAGCTCCCCTGGTGTTAAGCGGCGGTGACCGCTTTCCATTAGGTCGCACGCTTGCTTGTTTGTCTGCTGTATGACATTAAAAAAATGCGCTTTGTAATATTTTAATGATTTTTATGTCTCAATAAACAATAATAATTTAATTGAAACAGTTATAAACCATTTGTTAACTTTTATCAACAAAACTTTATGTTACATTTTTACTCAAAACAACAAAACTGTTTGGTTATAAACTTCGGTGTTGGATTACCTTAATACTTAGATCATAACCAATCCTGATAGAGCTTCTTTCTGCATTTCTTCGCGACAATGGTTATTCCGAAATGCTGGTAGATTAAAAAGATTGTAAAAGACAGTGCCCAATGTCTAAGTGCCCTTAAGTTACCTAAAACTGGTGCGCCTGCCAGCAAACCCTGTTGCAACGTATTAGTCTCCAAATCACAAGCACTGGCTGGGATGATGATGGTGGTACTATAGACGATGAAGGAGAATGAGATGATGATCGTCCCCACCAACGCCGTCAACGTGTAGCTGTACCATCCACAACCTGAATGAGAATAATTACGTCATACTTCGTCAATAGATTGCAAACCGTTGTCATCAACAACGTTGTAACCTAATGCTAGCTCTCGCAAGAAATATGCTTGCGTGCAAATGAGCACTTCACTTCACTTCATTCAACTTCCTGAGAGTGTAAAGCTAGCATAATGCTAATGTCAAAATGGAGGCACCACAGGGCTCAATCCTAGGTCCGGTCTTATTTTTAAATGATACATTGATGCCCTTCCTAAGTTTCGATCTCAATGCCAAAAAGCGCGATACTTCTTGCAATTTTTCGGTTCAGTTCCGTATATTGCACTTTAAGTTATTTGCAATAATTCACCCTAATTATCCGCGAGTTTGAGGATGTTTAGCTTAACAATCAAAAGGCAGTATGATAAAAATTAAACTTACCCGCTCTATCGAGAGCTTCCTCAAAGGTGACATGATTTTCATTTTTCGGAACAAACATTTTACTTATAAAAATACCACTTCATGACACTGCGGTCACACAAATTATGAATTTATCATATGTTAAATTTACTGTGGATTATGATTATCTTGAGCCTTATATGACCCACGATTTCGTACTAATGTGGTCGATTTTATGCGTATTTTAACATCAGAGGCCAGAGGTATAACATTAATCAAAGTGATATTTAGTTAATAGATTAATATTTAAAACAGAATAATAATTATGTACTTCATGACGAGAGAAAGTGCATGTGAAGGCATACTCTATAAAATAAAGAATTTTATTTCAGCCGGTAAAAATCCCCGTTTTTCGTGATACTTGACTGCATTGGGATGCATGGCTCCTTGCGTCATTGGACATGTTATGCTGTGGATCCTACCTAACGCGTCTATAGATGACAGACATAAATCCAAGGCAGTGATTTGCAAACACTGGATCTCCACCAAAACACAGACTTGCTGACTTTCTTTACCTATATCCTAGAAAAGGGTCGTTAGTCGTCACAATCTCAATAATATTCTTATCTTATCCATATATTACGTATTAATACATTTATTTATTTACTTTATGTGTTTTATTATATTTTATCTCTTATGTACTTAGGCGCCACCTATTCTTTAGAACGTAGTTTCTTTAGTTGTACCCAAAGATTTTCTGGAAAGAAATTAACAAATTGAAACTGTACTTTTAATAAATTGTCCATGTATTTTTTTATTGATACAATAAAGATTACGTACCTACGTTCGTTGGAACATATTGTGCCTGAATCATGTCATATTTTATTTACATTTTAATTTTAGTACAATTGATTTACTTCTATTTACATAAATAAATATAAATTCTCTTATTATAAATATGAGATAAATTATATTTTCACTAAAGGTTATCCATGTTCGAAGTTCTCATTAAATTGAGAACTAAGAAATACCGCGAGTGACTATTCCTACATATACTTATAAATTAAACGAGTATATTTATAAGTCTTTGCTGTGCTGTATGGATCGTTCCACTTTTGGAGGTGCTGGAGGTACGATGTGTCGGTCGTTCGGTAGGAATGATGCGATAATGGCGGAAGCTGAAAGAAAAACACATGATTGTTAAAAATAATCCTTTAGATGTAGATATCCTAGGATTTTCTAGATAGGTTTTATAGGTCAGGCTACTTCACGTCGATATTTTACGAGAGGATGGTTCCCAGGTCGAGCTGACCATAACGTTGCAATGTTGGAATGATAACCCGATTTTGATGTTTTTTTTTTGTTTGGAAGTCTAAAGTCCAAGTATTAATTTCGTTACATGCTTGAGTCAATTTTGGACGCTGACAGACATTAAGAGGCGTTAACTCGGTCGAGAGTGTATTAGTTGATTCATGAAATCGTTTCAGCCGTTTGATAATCATTAGCTAGCGTAGACTACTTGAGGTTTATTATTTTTTATTTTAAGTTTTATCACACATTCTTTATGAAAACTCATCACAATGAAAGACAGACGAGTTCCAAATTATCAATTAATTGCTGTTTTATTGAATAAAAATATATACTTACAAGTGAATAGAGCACAGAAAACGTAAAATCCAACTTCACAGTTGTTCACCAGCAGATAATTGAGGATCTGGATGCTGGCGAAGGTACCGATGCGGCTGCCAGTCATGGCAATGGCTACCGCCATAGCTCTGAATAAGAAAATATGATTGTAAATTCTAACCGGTAATTCCCGCTTTCGCATCTGACCTGTGAGTAGCACAAGATCGCAGCGATACTAACTCGATCTAGCCACAAATGTCTATTCATAAAAAGTTATTGACGTATTTTTTAAGTTAATGATCCATTAAAATATAGCTGTCACTGTGAAACTAATGAAGAAGAAAATAGATAGCTAGACAATTAATGTGGAATTAAAATTGAAATGCGTTTCAAAAGCTAGCATTACATGACAGCCTGAGCTCTTTAGCCCCCATTAATTCACGGTCTGTACTTCATTTACCTTAATTGTGTTGGGAATAGGGCAACAGCAATAGCAGTATACAGTCCCATAGAGAGGAAGCCCATCAGTTGAATGAGGAATAATACAGCACTGCCAATAGCATTGGGTACCAAGTTGACACATATACCACTGACGCCGCACACCAGTGCAACCACCATCACCACATTACGACGACCAAATTTAATCACCACCTGCGAAAAACAATATGAAGATTGAACTAAGAAATACAAGGTAATAATACTACGGTCTACCCTTTGAGTTGTGGCAATGGCTTTTTGTAAATCAAAATTGCATATTCTATGGACTCTCCCGGACACTTTAACATACCAGAATTTCGGGATGACCATTAATAATTAATGCGGCTTAGGAACTCCCTCGTTGTCTCTGTGCACCATGGCGGCGATTACTTAACATCAGATGGCCTACATGCTCCTTTTCGAACGTCTTACATAAAATAATAAAAAGAAGAAATGCTGTTAGAACTCTGACAATTTCCTTAAGAATTTTGTCAGTTTCCTTCCCAAATTTTTGGACTTCAACCCCGCTAATTCTTATGGATTAAAAACAAAGTAAAAAAGGTTTTGCTCGCTCTAATGAAGTCAAACGGATGATTACCTTCCACTTAGAGCAGAATAGAATGACTGAGTTAAAAGATTATAATTGCAATAAAGAATATAAATATGATTAAGATATATGGCTTTAAGATAAATACTTACGAAACTGACTATAACATTAATAACGGACTGTAAAACACCAGCAAGTAACACTATTAACAAAGCGGTGACATTCAAAGCGCAGTCATTACCGGCCGTCTGAAAAAAAAACGTACTATCAGCAGGTAGATTTGATTAAGTATAACAAAATTAGGTAAAAAGATATGGATCTGTCACTCATCAGCACTTGATCTCATAAGAGATTTTGCAGAATCGACCACACATATTTTACGTTGGCACAGTTCATGATGCTGTTGGTGTACCAGGGATGGTCATTGTAGCGTAGAAGTAATCTTTTGAAAATATTTTTGAAAGACAAATTTTACTTTGCGCCCCAGGTGTTCCATGTTCTCTGGAAATCCGACCGAATGCTTTCCATTCCAACTGAGCTACCGCGAAGGTTAGTAATGGCGGCGCAATTTTTAATTTCTATAAAGCCGTAGAAGCAATCTGTTCTGCATTAAAAAAAAAACACTTACATTAGTAGAAGCCGCCAAACTGAGATTAATGATGCCGCAGAGATTCAGGTCTTGACCCTGGCCGGTTTCCATTATACTCATAAATTGGTTAGCTATTGTAGGCAGCCATACTATGAAGGGACCTATACTGGAGAAACAATTCCAAAATTTACATTAATAGGCGTGTAAAGCTGGATGTAAGCATTCCAATCGATCTTACTGGAAACGTTTCGGGGAGGACTAAGTCCAACAGTGGACTTCTTATGGTTAAGATGATGATAAATGCCATTAGGCTGCGTTATAGAATAAGTGATAACCTGTGGTAGAATGGACACTCCGCCCCCCACCGAATCCCGTACCTGAATCCGAGGCGGTCACAGTCGCAAAGGTGTGTGTTTATGTTGTTATTTCACGCGCGTTGTATGGAGTGTCCGGGCTGTGGCTGCGTATAACATAGATACTCGAAAAAGTACTTGTCTGTAGATATTTTGTCAGTTTTCTATCTATATGTATAGTATGGATTGAACTGGAGTTTATCAGGATAAAACTGATAGATACCAAGTGCTAGTTTATATTATATCACTTCGTTTATATACACACACATTATAAAATACATACTCCTCTAGATATAGGAATTGAAATTAGGAGACAGTACTTACAGCTGCAGTATAAGCAGAGTGGTTACAAGCATCAAGTTCTTGACATGGGGCGTCATAAACAATGGTATAATTTGGTCCTTTTTAGAAGGCATTGCCACTTCTTGCGGAGAACCGATAATGCCTTCAACCTACAAAACAAGAAAATCACTTTAATTATTTTATTGTCGCAAAATTGGCAAAATGTAAGTATATATTTTTTCTGAGATTTTATTTCCACTAGATCAGTTTTATTTGTGAAAACTAAAAAGTACGTATTGAAATTAACGTTATTATCATAACCCAAACCCAACAAAATAAGCTTTGCTATGAACGTTATATAATTACAAAGTTTCATAACGACACTTACATTATTCTATTTATTAGCATAAAAATTGTTCTTGTCTACCGTGGTTACCCCTTACATTGGCTGACTAAACATAAAACTTTACCTGGAGCTCCCCCTTTGAGTTATTACTCTTATGTATTTTGTGTAGTATTTCAATGGATTTGGGCTCATTGCCCCTCACGTACACAAACTTAGGGCTCTCCTCCATAAAGTAGAGCCACACCATACAGAGGACGCTTGGCAACGAATAGATGAGTAGTGTAGTCCGCCATGTATTCCAGTATATGCCCAGTGATGGCATGTAGTGAGAGATGTTTAGTGGCATAATAGGTATGGCAATCGCTAAAAACCATAAATATTCAAATTATAAGTATGTGCTATTCACAACGCATACATTCACTATACATTCATTCCTAAACACACAACATAATAATAATAATTGTTCTTTAAAATTTATACTAAAAACTAAACTAACATTAAAATTCCTGGTAGGAGCACATTGATGCAGAAGAATGTACTTCTGTATGGCACCAAAAATCTTTAACAAAATTCCAACGAATATGTTTAAAATTCATCTAAAAAAAACCGTTAGTGGAGAAATGTTACTAAGGTTACTAACACTGTAAATGATTTTTTTTTGAGGATAAATCCTTGAAATGAATATTTTTTTGTTTACTGTTTTTTTTTTGTTAAATTGACATTAATTGCTTATTTCAGGTCTGTAGTTAATTTGTTACTGTTACATTTATTTCAATGTTATTAATTAATTTATTTATTTAATTTTTTTATCTTTTTTTTTAATTTGACATTCTTTGACATAATTGTATTGTTGCGTTTCAGACTGTTATAACCAAATAACGGTCAGTTATAAAAAGCATTTTTCAGACGGCAGATTTGCTCTAAGGCTCTAAGGAGAATTTGTAAGAAATTTAGTACTAGCTCTTTTTAACCGACTTCAAAAAAGGAGGAGGCTTGAATTGCATGAGGTATTCAATAATTATCGATAAAAGATAAGTCGGTTCTGTTTAGATAAGTTCCAAATATTTCTAGTTTTTTTATGTTCGCTTTGTTCTTCATATTATTATCTAAATTGTAAAGATAGTTGAAAAAAATATTGATAAATAATTTAATTGATAAAATAAAATAAATCAATATTAGCGAGATTATGGGAACGATATCTTCTTCTCCTTCGAATACTAGTTTTTGGGGTGCCTCCCCTTACATGTAAAGCGGGAATGAATTTTTTTTCGCGCCCATCACCGTGCAAAACCTTAAAACCATGGTAGTCCATATAGTGAACCTACAAGGAAAACCATCAGGGTTGCAGGCTGTACTAGGTACGAATCTTAGCCCATAGAATAAAATTTATTTGATGAAAACGCACAAATATAGAATATGAAATTGCACTCGTCTGCAAGAAATGAAATAAATCAATAAATATTCTTGGACGAATCACACAACGCCATCTAGTCCCAAACTAAGCAACTAAGCTTGTACTATGGGTACTAGATTGCTGATAAATATACTTAAACCTCTTTTTTTGTAAATAATTATGTACTTATATAATACAAAAACACAAATGTTTGCCTTTTATATTTATACTAGCTCTTCCACGCGGCTTCGCTCGCGTTTAATTTTAGAACATAGATCTCGTTTGACAACAAAACAACTCATAGCGCGATTTGTGGCGCCATCTGTTGGCCGATACAGCGCCCTCTATAGTAGAAAAAACATTTTCCCATTGGAATGACATATATTCACGGGATAAAAAGTAGCCTATGTTGGGCTCTATACCCCTAACAATATGTATGTAAATTTTCATAATGATCGGCTGCTTAGTAAAGACGTGAAGGAATAACAAACAAACAAACAAACAAACTCACTTTCTCATTAATAATATTAGTAAGGATATTAAGGATTTATTTATTATATTACACACAGATTTACAGGATTGCTTGGAACGATTGCCTTGCGCAAGATTCGAACCTGCGGCCCTTGGGATAAAGTGACCATTGCTAGCCACTCGACCATCGGGCCTGTCAATGTTAGTTTAGTTTAGTTGGATTAGTTCAGTTTCAATGTTATGTAATAGTTTATTGTATTATAATAATAATTAGAAAGAAACGAAAATCTTTATTGAGAGAGTAGGCCAGCACAAGTACGTTCTCTTGTCATGTTTTACATATACATGATTCAAATTGGTATAAAATAAGCTTAAACTAACAAACAGCAAGCAAGCAAAGCATAGCAAATACGGGATTCCTACATTATGCGTAGCCTGACACACACCTGCTCGGTTTTATAATTGAAAACGGTGATAATTAATCATGAATTTCTATAGGTACATACCTGCCATCAACCCCTGTGCAAGGTAAGATATGCTGGACACGAGCAGAACGAAGAAATTCCGCTTGGCCATCGGCACGCTCTCGCTTAACAACGTCATGGTAATTGGATACTGGCCAGAGACCCTGGACACAAACATTAAGCCCTGAACTCATGTCTCCCTATTCCCAGACCCTTTCACAGGCATCTTTTCTATTCAATCGGGATATAAAACGGATTGCATTCCTAGCCCACAATGGTGAGGGCAACTAACTAATTAACGTTATTTGTTTTTTATTATTTTATGTCATACAGTAGACAAACCAATGATGCGTTTTCTACCAAGGAGGTTGGAGGAAAGGAAGGAGGAAGGGAAGGGAAAGAAGGAGGGGGAAAGAGGGGATAGGGAATAAATGTTACATTGTTAACGAAACCCCCAAACGAAATAAGAATCTTTGATAGATATTTTATTTTATTTGTTTTTTACTTTTTTGTATCAAATATACATATAACAGGGCAAAAATATTATTAATTAGTGGTGTCGCTGACAAATACTTTTTGTTAAAAATACCACTGGGGTATTGGGGGTGTCGTTAACAATTAACCATAGAAACATAATATTTATATATATTTTATGGCATAGCAAGCGGGCTACCTGATGGAAAGTGGCCACCAATGTGTTGTCCGTTATATGGGAAAAATGTGATAGGAAAGGAGTTGAGATCTTTTGCTCACCGAACGAAACTCATTGCTGCTTCATGCCGATATTCTGTGAGTGCAGTACTTCCCCTGTAACTCGACAGGGGCCACTCTGCATCTGCAGCCCGTTACGTAAATGCTCTACCATTCCAAAAATATTAAATTATCCCTTGTATAAATTAGAAAGTATTTATTAATTTATTATATGTATTCCCTTCCGTGAATCGACCCACTGTATCGGAAATCGATAAATTTGATATCTGCAATTCAATAAATTCATGTGTCCAATAAAATATTACCGAGATTAGACAAATGGAAGGACTTTGGCTTAAAACTCTGCGAGATATCAAGGTTACGTTTTTTTAATTTATCATCATAGATCATGATTAATTGACAGTGTAAAACGTATTTATAATCTGACTAGCTTTTCCCCGCGGCTTCGCAATTACAGTAGCGCCATCTATTGTAGAAAAAATATTTTCCATTGGAGCCTTGGATTAGCTTATGTTGGGCTTTATACCCCTGACAATATGTTTACAAATTTTCATAATGATCGGCTGAAAAGTCAAGCCGTGAAGGAATAACAAACAAACAAACTCACTTTATAATATTAGTTAGGATTACATAAATATTAATAAACTAGCTGACCAGTGCCCACTTCGTTGGGCATAATGTTAATAACCCTTTTTTAGTACAGGCATTCGTAAGAAACGCTTTCATTCGACCGTTTTTTCTCCGATTCACTTTGCAAAACCGACTACCACATAAAGCCTTTTTATTTTTCGTTTTTTTATATAACCTATGACATTTAGCAATAATGTGGCTTTCTATTGGTGAAAGAATTTTTAGAATCGGTTCAGTAGATCCCGAGATTACCCCTTACAATTTAACAAATACACAAACATTACTTCTTTATAATATTAGTAGGTATTACTTCTTTATAATATTAGTAGGTATAGATATAGATAAACATTATGTGTAAGTAATAGTTATCGTCCCGAGGCAAACAAATAATAGTGTAAATGTATTGTCGTGGGACATGCCTGGTACATTTCATTTTCTTTTTGATTTTAAAAGACAGATCCATCCATAGATTCAAACTTTCGCATATTTACATACAGTGCTACAATGATATTTATGAACGTGAGTGACGTTTGTAGGAGGGCGTAACTGTGGCATATTTTCATACATTTTGTCAAAGGCGAACTGTCGAAAAGTGACATACAATGCGATGGCTGACTCTTGCGTCAACTCGTGAACGGGTGCTGCCTGGGGGGACTGGTCTGCTCACTCTTGTCAGTACACACCATTGTGTATAACATTCCGCGTATTCTTCTTATAAATTTTATTGTACTTATACCTACATTGTAACTAATGAGTGGAAAAAAAGGAAAGAAAAAAAAAGTACAAAATGACAAAAAGCCGTAACCGGTTTTCTTACGCCATTTCTTTTTACCGGTTGCCATTTTGCTTGTGTCCGAAATGGTAGTATATAACGTAGTTTATTTTCTTTATTTAAACAAGTTGTAAATGACAAGAAAAAGTGCCTGTGAAGGTCTAATTTCTGAAATAAACGATTTCATTTTATTTCATTACAATATGAACGGGAGTTGTAGTTCCAATTTCGGCCACGTTTATAAATACCATTGTAGCACTGTACTATCTGTTCGCTTAGATCTTTTAAACAATTCAAAAGATTTTAATGCAGTTTTTAGCAATAGATACAAGAGGTAGGTTTACATATAATTCCCACGGGAAAGTGAGATACACGCGAACGAAGTTGCGCGTGTTTCACTGGTTTATAATATTGACTCACATGATCGAAGCGACGAATTGTAGTAACATCAACATAATCCAATTGACAGATATACTCGTCAGGGCATTGAATATCGCGCCCAGGAATAGCGATATTAGTAGAATCTTCCGTCGTCCACGGGTGTCCGCGAAATATCCCCATGCCATGGGCCCTAATATTCCACCTGGGGAATAAAATAAATTATTTATAATCATGATATGAATTTGTTCCTATATTTTGCGTCTATGCTACGGTGACTGCTTACCATCAGGCGGGCCGTAAGCTTGTTTGCCGCCTTAGTGGTATAAAATAAATGATTTCTACGTACGGTGGGCAAGTCCAACTCGCACTTGTCCGGTTTTATTTTAAAGGCAACTTGAAGGAAATGTCTGCCAACGCACTGAAACAGAGCTTGGGGGAGTAGGCACCGATCCAATTTTAATAGAGACCTATATCTCATAGGAAGGATGATTGATGATTTTGGATGCAGTTGACCTACCGTAACTCTGGTGGTGGAAAACTTTTTGGAATAACTTCCGATTTACGAAAATCTTAATTATCGGAGAGTCTTCACGCCAGGCGACTTTATCATAATGGAAGTATTGAAAGGCCTTCAAATAAGTAAATTACAAATAATACGTATTTGTACCGTAGATGTATCCACGTACACGTACGATGTATCCACGTACATATAGCACGGATAGCGGTGAAATCTTCTGACATCACTCTATACTGCTCTAGCTTTCTGCTTTTATAAGTTAGAAAGAGAGCGGAGCCGGGATCATTGCAGGTTATATTTTCTAATATTTGTGTCAAGTTTTACGAATAAAATAAGTACAAATTAATATATTATGGTTATACCTATAACAGGCGCGCCTGCAAGCAACCCCTGCTGCAGCGTGCTGGTCTGCAACTCACAGGCGCTGGCCGGAACGATGATGGCACTATTATAAACTATGCAGGCTGACGCGATGATGATCGCACCAGATAATATCATCATCGTATAACTGTAGCACCCACATCCTGTGATAGAAGATTTTATTATATACGGCCGGCAAACTAGGGGATAGCGGAGCTTATACAGCCAGTTTCAGAAACGTTACGTTTTAAGTTACAATTTAATGACACATTAAATTAAATTGTCCCTGTCAAGCTAAAGAAGAAAAAAGAGACAGCTTGAAACTTAATGTTGATTGTCATTCATTTTAACTTTATGGATCTATATTATTTTCATCCTACGTAGCACCATCGCTACGCAGATTTTTCAAATTCACGTAGCATTTTGATATTACGTAGCACCATCGCTACAATTTAGCAATCACGTAGCAAAAAAATTACTCACCGGCCCGATCGAGAGCCTGCTCAAACATAACATAATTTTCATTTCTCCGAAAAGACATTTTTACTAATTAATATAATTAACACTTCGTAGCACTGCGGTCACACAAATTATGAAATTAATTATTTAATATATGTTGTAATAATCTTATTTTGATTTGACAGGGGATTACGATTATCTTGAGACTACGACCCACAACACTTTACTAATTGTGTTCAAACTATTTATGCGTATTTTAATGTATTTAATTATGTTATCATACCTGTGATTATGTTGATGGAATAAGCTGATCTTTGGAGTTTGTCTAAAACCCCATCGATTACCAGCGTGTTAATTATCAAAAACATCTAATTAAAAAAGAAACAGTTATAGAAACACACACAGTTGTTGTTATTTTTTGAGAGGTAGGGCACAGTGGATAATCTCCACCTCACAGAAGATCGTAGTCAAATAGCATTGGTCTCGTCCATGTTGTGTTCCTACGGTGAGTAAAGTCTCCAGAGCTCCACTTGGGGGGGTTGGGAGGGTTGGCAACGCGCGAGTGATCCCCCGGTATTGCAAGCGTCTATAGGCTACGGTGATGCTTACCATCAGGCGGGCCGTGTGCTTGTTTGCCAACTTTGTGGTTTAAAATGAAGATCGAGATGACGAAACTCATCAATACTGGCTAACTTTATTTTTATCAATTTCAGAAGATAATCTCCTGAAATGTAGTAATGTGAGTTTGATCGAAATGAACATAACGATATACCTATGATTAAAAGATTTTTTATTTTGATTTTATATACATTTATTTTCATATTTAACTTACAATATCTATTTATCAGGTACACATAAATTTATCAAATTACAACATGATTATGTACATTTTAAATTTCATACAAAAAAAAACACATTGATAATAATTTGTACATTGACTAGTGAAAGTGCCTGAGAAGGCCTAGTCTCTGAATAAACAATTTCATATTTACATAATTAAAATTAATTAATGTAGTATTTACAACTTAAATAATTAATTAATTATATTATAATACATTACGTTACAATATAACAACCGTGGACAGCTTCAGAAGGCATTCGAACAGTACATTAAATTTGCCTCTAGTATTTTTGAGATTTTCATGAAATCAGTTCATTTTCTATAAGTTATTATTATACATAATGATATCTCTGCCTATTCTCTTAATCTTAATTTTAATATAAAGGAGGTCCAGATATTGAAATAGGTATACTAGTCCAAGTGTCTTAATAGCCGAAATAAAATGTTTGGTGGATCGTTTTGAATCTATTTCGCACCAGAGACATTATCAATCTGTAACATTGCATTGAAGTTATTGTAAACGTTAAATAGTTGTAGTTGTTCTTTTTGAAACACTCGCGTACAGACAGCGGTAACGACTTCATTTTGTAATAAAGATTTTTGGCTCCTTTCTCTCTGTAGGGACGATTGTGTAGTCAGTCTTATTATTTTTATCGCTAGGTGGCGTACATGTATATTATTTATATCTCGGGTTTTTCATTCGACGTACTGTCGTTAGTTTTATCCCTTGGCAAGAACCATGATAAAGCTACAGCACCTGAAAAAAACATAAATATATCATTAGCGTCTATTTCAAGTTAGCGGTGAGAGCCTTACTGTGGACTTACGCTTCCGTAATTGCCCAGTGTTATACGTAAGTCTGCCGACTGGGTTCATTAAAAAAAATGTTTGAGGAGCTTGCTCATCTCGTTGTGCGTGTCAAGGCGTACAGATTATCTCAATGATATGATATCAATTTATTTTCATTAATTTATTATTAATTCTGAATAGATCTTTAGAACTGTTCCGACACACATACCAACCATACAATATTAATACATCTTAAATTATTATGATGAGTAATAATAAAATACTTACTAAGCAAAAGTATTGACCATCCGTAAAAAGTGGCCTCGCAGTTAGCAGAGATGAGGACACCAATTGCATTGACTCCGAAGAAAGCGCTCGACCTGCCGACCATCACCGACAAGCAGGACGCCATGCCACTGTAATGAAAAAAAAATACGTGTTACCAATAAAGCCAAGAATTCTCACAGAAGTTTGCAAAAGTTAAAAGTCGAAGTTTATTCAGAGGCAATCACATATTCGAATCGTCTTTTTTCTACAATCAGAACAGATGGTAGACTTGAACTAAGAATAACAGCTTTATTATAAGATACTAGTACTAAGGAGAAAGCAGGAAAATAGATGGATGATCTAGTAATTCGACTAGTTTAGAAATTAATCTAAAATACAACTTACGCTAATGACGTTGGGTATAGCTCCACGAAATAAACGCTCAGGATTCCCATAGTGAGTGCACACAAGAGGAATATGAAGAAGAAGATTCCACCAGCAATTGGAATTGGAACAAGGTTGAGAAGAATGCCAGCTGTTGCTGATAGACCCAGGATACCCATCATGGCTACTCGTCTCTTGGTGCTGCACGTCAGGGAGAGAACTAAGTTGCAAGAACTGGCCAAAGCACCGTATCCCATAGCAGATAGTAGAGTCATTCCTTGGATTGTATCGTTACATACTTCTGTCATCTGAAATGTAAGAATTTTTAATATTAGTTTCCAGGTTTAAAGTTCAAAAAGGTGTTCAAGAGGAACATAATTCAACTGGACGCCGATATAAAAAATAATTAAATAGTTAAGATCTCGTGTTAATCTCATCCAAAATAGGAATTAAGAGGGATAGCGTGTGAATTTGAGACGGCTGCGGCTGCCGGTGTAAACATGTACCACTTAATTCTAGCTTTCTTCTGTTCATATTCAAAATAACTTCCATGGTGATATAAAGAAAACATCGATAGCCTCCTTGGACTTCGCCACTCAAAGAATTAGTTCTTTGGATTATAGTAAGAAGAAAGTTTCCACAATGATAATTGTGAGAGAGTTACATATTGGAACGGTGGTGATTGATAATATGAAAAAGATACTTACGGTGCCATTAACAGAAATGCTCTGTTCTTCAACGGTGGCTTGTCTGATGATCTGACAGAGGTTCATACTGTCACCACCGCCGGCTTCCAAGTATAAGAAGAGATTGTTCATGATGTACGGCAACCAGAGTATGAAACCGCTGCCACTGTGAATAATAATCAAGTTGTTATTATTTTATGTAGTTTTATTTCTATACTTTGATTCTACAAGTTATCTTGAAACTTGACGGAAGGAAGAGTTGATCGTCATCATCATCTCAGCCCGTTTCTGCCCAAAGGCTGCTGATCATAGGCCTCTCTATTTGTACGTCAACCTTCTCGATTATTCTCATTCAGGTACCTGCGACTTTGACTATATCGTACAAGGAAGAGTTGTAAGGTCTTTTTTTTGTTTTCAAAGAAACAGAGGTATTTTAAAATACTAAAGCGCTTTTTAATGTCTTTCTTGGTACATGCATAGCGAAGTACTTCTATTAAAAAAGGTTGGATTGAACTGTTTATGTAGCAATTGTAAACTTACGTCATATAAATTATGATGACCAAATAGAAAAGTGTGAGGGTTTGTTTGAGAAGTGGCGCACGGAATAGAGGAGCAGTCTGCTGCCACATAGATTTCAATAGTGATCCTTCGTTTTCAAAAGTCCGGGCATCTTTTTCTTCCAACAATTTCTTGACCTGTAAAATAAGTGTAAATCTTTTAATATTATTTTCTTATTATTTCACAATCTTTTATTATTGTTTTGTAAGTGTATTTTAGTTATTTATATGTACATAGACATTCGCAGATTACTAGCAGCGTGGCTTTCGTCCGGCAATAGCTGAGCGGAGACCTTTTTGGTAGAATTGTTGTCAATAATATTGTTTGGTTGTAACTTGTAATGTCTTTCTACCATTTTTTTTTCCTTTCTATTAAATTGTACGTTGTTAATCGTAAACGTATAACGTAATAGCATATCGTAGATTACAAAAATGTTCCTCAGACAATACTCACTGGAAAATCATCAGCATCCTTGCCGTAATTCGAAGCATAGATGTTTCTCAATACGTCCAAAGCCTCTTCGTATCTGCCCCTGGAGGCCAGGAACTTGGGGCTTTCGTGGAACATTTGAAGAAGGCAAGCAGTAGCAGCACAAGGGACTGCCATGACGAGGGCAAGGAGACGCCAAGGCCTGTACTTGATGCCTAGGAAGTCTATCCAGTAGGAGAACTCTAGTGGTAATATCGGGTAGGCAAACACTGTGGAAAGAAAAACAATGGTTGGATATTACTAGTAATGAAAATAGCTACGATTAAAAAATCTATTCGTAAACCGAAGAAGTGCAATTTGTAAACCGTTTTTACGTAAAGTATCTTATAAATTATAATAAATAGGTAAAAGAAATTCTATCTTAACAAAGTGTAAAATGCTGTTACTTCCGCTGTCTGTGCGTTAATATTTTAAACTACTCAATTTTCTAACTAATCATTTTAATGTGTTTTCGGCAATGGATAAAGTGATTCAAGAGGAAGGTTTATTAAAATCGGGTCTCGCTAAACTGTTATAAAAAATAATTACTTTGCCGTCAATATAATCTAATTAAATTAATATAATTGTATAATTACTTGCGACAGCCGCCTGAGAGCACATCAGAGCACAGTTGCAGAGCAGCATGGAGCGTCCGCGGACTCTCGCCGAACAGCTTTCTCCAAGGAGGGTGTACGCTGCCGAATTGCTGGCTGATGTACTGTAGACAAAGAAATAAATAAAAAATCTGTCATCTACATTTAAACTAAGAAACACATGAATAAATAATTTTGAATCATCATGTTCATTATAAATAAAAATATCTTGCCTTTTATTAATATCTTTGTTAAGGACCATTGTCCATATTTTAATTTTTCATTAAATAAAAACATTTTTCATTTAGTATCTAAACATAAAAAAATTATTGACTGAAAGTTAATGAAAATTTTAAAAAAAGACTACCAGGCGGCATGCGGTCTCCTTGGCCGGTAATACTTCCCAACAATCTTATAATAAACTTTAAAATATCACGCGATCTTAATAATTATTGTTATTTAATAAATATTATATCTTTTTATAGCAATTGCTAAAGATAATGCATATATAACAATAACGCTATAGTTTACACGTTGAAAACAAATGATTTATACGCACTTGTTTATTTACATAGCCCTTTATGTACTTGCAGTTACTTCCTAGTAGATAGTGAAATTGTTTGTTTGTTTAATAATTGCAAATAAGTCATTCAATTAAATATTATGTTTTGATTACTTCTCTTAATACATAACACAATAATAGACGGTATGTACGTAACACATGAAGTGATAAATAAATAATATCAATAAAAAAATTAATAAGTAGCAGAAATACAATTCAATGCCGATGAATACAGTATGAGAAGGCACCAAACATACGAGCAGCATTTTGCTGTCGACCACTCAACTGCATGCTGTCGACGCAGTAAAACTGTAGCTGTCGACGCAGCAAACTGCGCTGTCGACAAAGCAAAATGCCGCTGCCGACAGTGTCGACGGCTGCAGTCCATTAATGTCGACAGCTGGCACTAAACACACGAGCAGCATTTTGCTATCGACCACTCAACTGCATGCTGTCGACACAAAGCTGTCATTGATGGACTGCAGACATTGACAGCGGCATTTTGCTTCGTCGACAGCGCAGTTTGCTGCGTCGACAGCTGCAGTTTTGCTGCGTCGACAGCATGCAGTTGAGTGGTCGACAGCAAAATGCTGCTCGTGTGTTTGGTGCCTAAGAATAGGCCCCTGGTGGCGCTGCTGTGTGAAATGTGTATTATACTTTGTGTACTTTTTGTGTATTATTATTAATAATCATTAGGTACAAAGATATTTGACATTACAAGCTGACGCGTTTTTACTTTCACAGTTAAAAACATTATCAGTCATGACCAAAAACTTATCTGTGTTTTATCTACTTTATGACAATTCGTATATTCAGTAGTGCCCCCCGATAATACACGATTAGTACAGACTAAACAATAGCACTATGGTGTAATGGCATTCGATATCAAATCTAATATCTATTGTGCACGTAATTCATTGTAATTATTTTACCACCTCCGTGTCTCTATTGTCTGCTTTGGTCTGTATTGTCGGGAAAATGAGATGTCTACGTCAGTACAGATCAAACTTCTAAGTATTTTGTCAAATAAATCTGTCAAAACCATACGAAAATAAACCAAAAATCTGTCAGTTCATTTCAACCGTAGTGAAACAGGTTCTTAAAGCTCAGATTTTTGTCAGCGATATTATTACCTCTGTAAATTATTTACTTTCAAGGAATATATAATAGTTTTTCTAAATTCTCATGAGAACAGGATCAAATAACATAGGAATCCATTGGGAAAGGATTTCATAAAAATACTTACAATGTTGAAGATATGAGTTTGAGTACAGCCATGGTCCGCCAGTCAGGAGCAAAACTGCTCAGAGCTGCGAACACGAAGCCCACTGACATTGATATGACGAGCGTCAGACGGCGGCCTTTTGTGTCAGAAATGTAACCCCAGAGCTGTGCGCCCGCCACCACACCTGTAGACAAAATGTAAAAAAGATTTAATATCAAAATATTCCTTTAATATTTTTTCTAAATATTTTATCATTAAGTAAACATTATATTTCGTTCCATTAAACTTGGCACAAGATTTCTAATTGAACTCAACGATCATCATAGAGCTTGAACTAGGCGTCATACCTTTATTGTGACATCATAATGTTGTGTGCTTTGTGTATATAAAAATTAAAAGATTTGTGATTTATTCATGTTTATTTCGACGACGATTGTTTCGACAGATTGTGCCAAGTAGGTACAGTGGAACAGGATAATTATGATGTTGGACTCTCGTGACGTTGACCTCATCGAAATTAATACGAAGTTAGAAGACAATGGAAAAGTAAAGCGAAAAACCACACACTTTCGTTTTCTGTCAACTTCGCGAGAGTGTCGAAAAACAAAAGAAGTATGCTCACCAACTAACGGCATAGCAGTTAATAACGCCCTCTGTTGCATTGTCAATTCTAGATCGCAGACTGCCGCGGAGACCACAAAGCTGGTGCCGAATAGATCCATGCCCATAGCCTGTAGAGTCCAGCTGCAGACTAGTAACAGCCCTAAGTTGTACTTGCCGAAACCTATAAAAAATGGAAATAATTAAATAACAAATTAACGTGCATTGCTTTGAATAAATCGCTGAAATCTTGAAAAAGTAATATGAGTTGCTTGTAGATGGGGTTTGTTCCGAGGAATTGTTTGACTTGATGCCTACGACCATTTTCTACGATCGATTTGCTCATCACCGGCGGGGAATCCAACCTCGCACGCTAGAACCAAAATGGTCGCGTACTGCGCGGTTTCAGAGGAGTTTCCTCCCGCGAACGCTGAAGCTGTAGAATTAGATCCCCGCCGAGGTCTTTTCTTTATATGGGGTTCTTCAAAAGGGGCATTAAAAGATTATTACAGGGTCGGCAACGCGCGAGTGCTACCCCCGGTGTTGCAAGTTGGACGCTTGCGGTCCAAAGGCTACGGTGACCGCTTGCCATCAGGCGGACCGTAAGCTTGTTTGTCACCTTTATATTGAAATCATCAACGACATTGATTGTCATAATGCCCAACAGGGTCCATAAAATGTTTTTATATTTGAAATTATCATGTAATCCTATGTCTTTATGGTATGCAATAAATTAACGTTGCATATTGAGTATTAATTTTTGTTGTATCTATTAGTTTTCATTCGAACTCTGATATTGCATAACTTCCACAAGTTCTTCCGCGAGAAATGGCAGACTGTTATAACAATGTTTTCTTTTTGTAATACGGCAGGAAGCATTCACTAGATGGCGCCTGTTGGCATTATAATAAGTTCTGAAAATCTTACCGGAAGCAGTAAGAGCATCCTCGACGGTTGCAGCGTACCCTGGTTGTTTCTCCTCCACCACATGTATATCCATTCTTTGTTTCATGATGCTGTAAATAATTAAACAAGGATGAAAAAAATGCCTTAACAACAGTGACAAAAGTGTACAGTAACTGTATAATTTTCTTATGGAAAGTTTAAAAAAAAAAATATCTTATTTCCAGATTAAGTTTCAAGATAACTGTTTTTCTTATTTAATTTGACAGTCTCCATAATTTAATATGACGTTATCTTTGAAATGTTTTTGTGCAACTCACTATAATTTAGCAAAAATAATAACAGACTTTAGTCTTTTGTGACGTTTTAACGGAGATATTGGTTGAAATTAAAAAATATATTTAAGTAGGTGGCTACTAGATTTAATTTTTAATACCAAAAATGTAAAATGCACGAATTGATTTTCTTTATTTTAAATACCGAGTAAAATTGCTGAAAATGTGTAATAACATACACGAAGAAAACAGAAAATCTCGTTTTAATTTTAGATTTTGTCACTACAAGAGTTTCTGTTGTACTGTAAAAACAAATTATTGTTTCAGTTTTCATAAATTACCAACCGATAATAAACTAACGGATTTAAAATGTAAAATTCTAAAATTTTATGAAGGTGTACAGTTTAACAGATTTATTAATTTAAAAAAAAAAATCTGACCTTTTCATTTTGTAAATTAAATATTATCAGGTACTATAAATTTCCGTTCAAAGGCGAATAATGGACACTGTAGAGAGCACCAGTTTTACAAGCTATTACAATTTTTATCATGAATAATAGTTGTCGCAATCTTGCCTTTATATATTATGAATCGTTTGCGTCATAGTTAGAGATGAGCGAACGGCGGAAATCATGGAAAAACCCATGTTACCTGGTCAAAAAACTGACTAAATTAATTTCCATACCGTCCGTCGTAGAAATAAATAACATTTTTCTTTATATTTCTCTCAACGATTCTCATAGAGATCAACAAAGTTGAAGATTTAGGTACGGATGTAATTGAGATAACAAGTTTATCTATACTAATAGAGAGCAAAGATTTGTATTATAAAGAATAAATTAAAAAAGTACTGGTACTGATTCAGAAAATCTTTCACAATCGGAAAGCTATCCCGCGAATAGTTTCCGCGGGTGAGAAAAGCTATATTATATATTTTTTTAAATAGGCATCCACAAAATCCCGTGCGAAGCTGGGGCGGGGCGCTAGTCTCTTATTTAAACATAATCATCATACTAATATTATAAATGAGAAAGTGAGTTTGCTCGTTTGTTTGTTATTTCTTCACGGTTTGACTAAGCAGTCATTATGAAAATTTGTATACATATTGTTAGGGGTACAGACAGAGCCCAACATATGAAAATTTTTATCCCGTGAAAGTATGTCATTCTGATGGAAAAATAATTACTACTGAACTATAGATGGCGTTGCAAAACTATTAATGTCGGCCAACAGATGGCGCCATAAGTCGTGCTATGGGTTGTTTTTCTCAATCGACATCTATGTCCTAATATTAAGTGCGAGCGAAGCCGCGGGGAAAAGCTAGTAAGGAATAAAGCATAATAGCATCATAGCAGGATACCGCTGGATGCATGCAGGTCGTTGCCAATCGGTCACACTGGAAGCGTTCGGGGGAGGCCTGTATCCGTGGTATCAGTGGACTTCTCGTGGCTGAGATGATGAAATAAAATAAATTAAAAAAAACGTATCTTATAATCTATAGAATGGTTTTAGTGGAACTCTAGCTTTAGTACAAGATTGTTAAACGAAACCAGCGCAACTTCGTTTGTGTGTATCGCGCTTTGCTGTGGAAATTTAGGAAAAACCTTGTATAAATCTCGGCCATTTTGTGTTCTTACGGTGAGTAAGGTCTCCACCACTCCACACACACATCCACTTGGGGTGAATCTTTCGGTAATGCAAGCGTCTATAGGCTACGGTAATGCTTACTACCATCAGGCGAGCCGTATGCTTGTTTGCCAACTTTGTGTTATAAAAAAATGGATTATACATATAAACCGGTCTTCTGAATCAATTTATTTTATCTATTTAAAAACGACATCAAATCCGTTGCATACTTTAAAAGTTTTAAAGATGAATGAAAGCGACTACATTCTATCTTTAGATTAGATGAGGTATCTTTAGATTTAAAATTATTAGCAATTGGAATTTTCCCTGGTAATATAACATAGTCACATCACTGGCATAAAGCAGACGGTCCACAGTCATCATTCGAAAGCTTCCTCGTCATTAAATCAAACGAAACATTAGCGAATCTGTTTACCCGTCTCTCACACTGCGCTTATTTACTTGAAAGATTCTATAAATAACCATCGTTGTCATATGAAGTGATGATAGATAATTATTATTTTTGTACATTATCTCGTATATTGTTGAAATATGGCTTTGGCTTTCCTCTGGGTTTTTTTTCCCACGTACAAATAATATTTTATTTTGAAAGGTTTATCTTACACTGCGGTCTTTTGCGAATGCTCGTGGTAGTTCGATGACTTGGATTGGAGATCATTTTGAGATCGCTTCTAAATGCAGGCTCAAATCGAGCGTCTTTTGAAAGTTGTTGTCGTGTCCGTGATGTTCTGTGTTGCGACAACATCACCATTGCATCATGCCAACGGTTCCGCCGTGCTGGAACGACAACAACGATCGGAGGACGTTTGTATGGCGGAAGACACTTAAATCTCATTATTCTTTAACCTCTTTCCTTCAGGTGGTCCGCTAACTTATTTGACTGCCGTATGTTATAAAAAAGATTAAAGTTTATCTTTATTTTATTATTAAACTCAGCCCTAATACTCTTTCTCAGCTTGGCAGATCATCAAACTGCCCGCAGCAGTGGGTCATAGTCGCGATGACAGCCGCGCTAGAACCGACCCGCGCCGCGTTTCCCTCATTCCACTTGGATCCATTATTTGATCCCTCAATGGATCCTAGACGACTTTTTATTCCAGTTGAATCCATCAATGGATCTTAGGCGACTTTTAAAATTCCACTTGAATCCATTATATGGTATTATTTATGATTGATTCTAGGATTGTTTTGGTATGAGTTGTGGTTGGTTTTGGGATGAATTGGAGATGGTTCTGCCTTGATTTCGGAATTGTTTGGGATAATACTGAATGTGATGTCTTCGTTCATCCAAATATATGAAATACAAGATGCTCCCAAGCCCCGTGTTTTGCCTCTTTTGCCCTTAAAATTTTTTCAACCTATTTGACTGTTGCGAAGTGTAATGAACGCCTTTTGGCCAAATGTCCCAATGTAAACAAGCCTCCAAAAATATTCCATTGTTATATGAATAAAGTAAGATAGCAACTGTACAGTTTGTATAAGGACTGAGATTATTTACTGATTCTATATACTCAGAGATAGTCATGCGCAGGGGGTCGAGATAACGTGTTTAGTTAATTTATTATGTAATGTAACTAGGGGGGACAATGTAGCGATAACAATCCTGAAAATATAATGTCAATGGACTTTAAATAAGGACGAACTAATTTAGGCGTGGTTGAGAATTTATGAACTGGGCTAGCTGTAGTCGAAGTCCTTTTTTTGAAAGTATTTATAAAAGTATTTATTTATTTGCTCGTGAATAAGGTACAATCAAACAATGAAAGAGATGACCAGGGTAGAGAACTCAGAACAAAGAGTGTTGATAATATTGCATCGTTATGAAAATTACATAATTGAATGCTATTGTTAATTTTGAGTAAATCCCTCTATAAAATATTTATAAAACTTGAATCATATTTAAGGCCCTGGTTACCTTTTTCATTGGCTATTGTAAACAATAAATAAATATTTACACTAATAAAAGATCGAGAAGCACTTTGGACCGGTCTTCGTTGTCTGTATTGTCGTCTGCTTACACTTAACTCCCGTAAACTTCAGTCACTTTCAATTAAATCACTTCTCACAGTAATAAATACTTCATCTGATTGTCATAACATCTACTGGGCTCCTTTTATAGATTCGCCCGTGAACATATTGAAAATGGTTTTACAATGAGGGCTTCGTGTTTTATAAATATGCATCCATTGCAGTTGGAATATTACGTATTGGCTTAAAATACATTTTATTTTCATGTAGGTCCAAAATATTCGTTAAATAACATTTATTTTGCAATTAGATTTACAGGTTATACTTTTGCATATCAATATTTTTTTATCCTACTAACACTTTCGACGAATGGCCTGTTGAAAAGTGCTGCAAAAAAAATCAACATTTAGCCTTTTTTTTAAAGCCATTATAAACGTTTGTAGTGGGAAGACAGATGATTAAATTCTCCTCCGAGCCACTCTCAAAAGTGATACACTAACTACCGACGATCCGAATCTATCAGACATCTTCTCTCATGTTCCTTTACTCGGCGAGCTTGTCCGTTTTCGTCTCTTCGTCACTCTTCGTGAGCGGAGATTCAAAATAGATTTGTTACATTGCTATATGTAGTAAGTTGACGAGTAGATGTTATGGCTAAAAGTACTAATATTATAAAGAAGAAAGATTTTGGTTGTTTGTTTAAACACTACTACGCACTTTGTGGCGAATATAATATATGGACAATAATGATTATGAACCTACTAACCAAATCAAATTAGCCGCTATCTCATTTAAACTTTAAATATATTTTTAACTAGTGAAGTGTGAAGTTCCGGACTTCCGGACCCTTCCCGTGGGAACTACATTGAATTACGGGAAAAGCTTATGGCCTATGTCACTCCTTGATAATGTAGCTTTCTACTGGTGAAATAATTTTTGAAATCGGTCCAGTAGTTTCGGAGCCTATTAAATTCAAACTAACAAACAATCAAATCTTTCCTCTTAGTAATATTAGTATAGATACCAATATGCAACGAGGGCACTATATTAAATATGGAAGCCCTCATAGTCATAATTTTCATGGATTTGCTATAATTAGCAAATTGATAACGCTATGCACTCTGCAATTCTACATTCCTCGTAAGATATACTACCTATTTCTATTGTTAAAGTATTTATGACATAAGATATTTATAAATATTAAACACTTCCCGATTTTCTAAGAAACATAAATGTTGGGCATACAATACCATCATCTTAGCGTTTGCCCATAGGTAACTCATTATCTAAAAAATATTTAAAAGAAAAGAAAAAAAAATGATTATTCGTCATTAGGTACCTACACAGAAAATAAAATAGGTAAATGAATAGAATGAAGAGTTGAAGAGACAAATGACATTTTATGCCAAAAAGGTATCCGCTCAGTACCCTCCGTCGCTCAATATCATATTCTCAAAAAATCACATTCGTAATAATAATTATATATTACTAGCTGACCCGTGCCCACTTCGTTGGGCATAATGTTAAAAGCCTTATTATTTTTTGGTTTTTTATATACCCTATGACACTCGGCAATAATGTGGCTTTCTATTGGTGAAAGAATTTTTAAAATCGGTTCAGTAGATCCCGAGATTACCCCTTACAATTTAACAAATACACAAACTTTACCTCTTTATAATATTAGTATAGATAATTATATATATATTAAACATAATTTGAAACATACCTAAATTCAAACAAATCATTATCCTCCAATTGTAAAGTTGTAATTTTAAAAATGGCTAACTGTCATTTACTTATTCTAACTGTTGAGTTTCTTGCGGCACTTCACAGCATTCACGTCGGAAGTGCTAGTAGGATAAAAAACATTGACGTGCAGAAGTATTTCCTGTAAATCTTCTTGCAAAATAAATGTTTTTTTTTTTGTATTTTTAATAAATAGCAAATGTACATATGAGATTTGTGTATAATTGCCTGTAAGATTATAATGAAAGAGGGTCTCCCTCAAAATATACGTTTTTTAAGCACCTGCTGCGCTGTTAAATACTAAACGTTTTAGCCATGGAATTCTTATCCAAGATATTTAAGGATTTAACCTTTGAGAAAATAAGTTTGTACACCAATTATGGCCTGAACATATCGTCGCAGTTTTTGTATAATAACAGACATGTTTATCTGTTACACTAAAAAACTGATGATTTCGCTTTGGAAAATCTGGCTTACATTTTCTAAATGTCTTTTGCTTGATTAAGAATAAAAGAGAAATGTTAAATATGTCGATAAGGTAGTTATTTAAATATAGTAAAATTATTAACTTATCAATTGTATCTGTATAAACGTTGGCTGATAACATTATTTCAGGAGTTTTATTTATGATATTATTGACTACTATCGTAGATTCCTATATAGGGAATCTGAAAGCTGGGTTGGAAAGACTCCCAACCCAGCAGATTCCCTGTGTAGGAATCTAGTACGTCGGCATTGACAGAAGTATTCTGCTTTCTGGCAGCATTTTTGCTGTTAATTGGTTCTGTTTTGTATTTCACAGTTATATAAATAAATAATAAATATTCTTGGACGATTCACACAACGCCATCTAAGCAACTCGTACGTCCCAAACTAAGCAACTAACCATGTACTATGATGGGCCTATGGGGTACTAGATTGCTTATAAAGATACATAAAAAAAATTTTTTTGTAAATAAATACTTATTATACATCGAATATATGTGTTACCGGAAATATATAGCAAGGGCCTCGCTCCCTTCGGTCGCTCGGCTTTTGATGGTCACAAGCTTACCCTAACCTAACCCAGCACCTATACATTTCCTAGGAATTGTATACAATGACAGATTACATACATTTCCAGTAACATATGCACAAAAATTTTATGTTGGCCTCGAGCAGGATTTGAACCTGCGGCCCTCGGGATAAAGTGACCATCGCAAGTCACTCGACCACCAGGCCTGTTAAAAATAGTCCAAGGTGATGCCTTGGCAATCTATTACGTTAATCCAATTTATTCAAACAAATTATTAAGCTTAGTATTAATTAGACTATATTATTTAGGGTTCCGTACCTCAAAAGGAAAAACCGGAACCCTCATAAGATCACTTTGTTGTCCGTCTGTCTGTCTGTCTGTCTGTTTGGCAAGACCCTTTTTCTCGGGAATGCGTATCAAGTTGAAATTTTAACCGTATTATTCATTTATTCACAGTAATTTGCAACAATAAGTACAATAATAGTTGTGTGTTAGATGTTAGGTAGTGTTACAAATGAACTTTTTCAGGGCATCGTGAATGTTTATACTAGGTACATAAATATTATTATTGCATTAATGACAAAATAAAATTCAACACAAATTAGAGATTAATATCAACTACATTAATTAAATTAAATGTGATTAAAATTGTACATTGAATTAAATCATTATAATTTTTTTATCAAAATATTCTTTTAAATTATAAAAAGAATTTTTAATTAACATATTTTTTAAATGATTTTCAAATTTACTACCTTGGAAGACTTTTACGGATTCTGGCAAATGGTTATATACTTTAATTGCCATGTAGTAAGGGCCATCTTTATATATGCTAAGTTGTATCGGTGGTGCAACTAAATTGTTTTCTCGGCGCGTAGCGTAACGGCTTGTTTTATCTGCGAACTTTTGAAAATAGTGAGGGTGTTTTCTTACAAATCTACACAGTTCAAAAATATATACGCCAATTACTGTGAGAACTCCGAACTTGGGAAATAATAATCGGCATGATTCTCGCCGTCCTGACAAAGATATTATTCGCATGCAGCGCTTTTGTAAAATAGATCAATATGTTTAATATTTCGAGATTACAGTCGAACACTGCCGAGGTTGTTGACCGATTTTTCCTAAAACCATGCTGGGTGCCACTTAGGGTTTCTTTCCCGGGTTCCCGATCCCGGGAATACCCGGGAAAACTATCGATCCCGGTCCCGGGAAAATTCGTCGGTAATTCCCGATCCCGACTTTCGGGAAATAAATCAAAAGTTTTGTATTACGCGATGCGGCCGCGCGCGCCGCGTCGTCGTCACGCCAGGTCACGTCACGCGTGCAATTGAAATGATTTATATCTCACTCGCACACCACGCGACGAGCGACGATTCGCCGCGCGATCACGGTTCGTTTCGTTCAGTCAGTCAGTTATTAATTCGTTGGCTATGCAAAGAGGATAGTAATATTGGTAGGTATAGAGTGGAAACTCCGGGGTGAAATCGGCATCTATGGAACGTGCTGCCACCGCAGGGGTGGGTGAACTAAAACTCTAAGACTTAACAAGGATTTTCAACTATTTGAGGCGTCCCGTAAACGTACCCCGAATCTGGAGTTACTGTACAAAGCTCTGTTGTCTATTAAACCGACATCCACAGAGAGTAAAAGAGCGTTTCCGGTAGCAGGTAATTTCGCCACAAAAATTAGAAGTCGGCTTTCCGATAAGTCGTTAAATGCTTTAACGTGTTTGAAAACTTATTTTGTGCAAAAATGAAAATACTGGTAATAAAGGTTTTTGAGTTGATTTATTTGTAACTTTCAATCATAAATAAATACGAAGTTCAATGAAAAAATTTAATTATTTTATTCCACTTCCCACCTTCGGTGTCGGTCAGCAGCGTCGACGCGTGGTCTGTCCGCTCGTATTTTATAACATAAAATTTACAGAAAGGGGTTCAAATGTAATAATGCATATTTTTATAAATTCCCGATTCCCGGGAATTCCCGGGAATACATATTTTTCGTTCCCGAGTCCCGGGATCGCAAAAACCCCGGGAATTGAGAAACTCTAAGTGCCACTTAGTACGTTATGTTTTTCCAAAAAACTATATATTCTTTTGCATATTACATTTTCAAAATTTTTTGACATGACTGGTAGAAATGCTATAGGGCGGTAATTTGAAACACATGTCACATCTCCCTTCTTATAAATAGGCTTTATGATAGCTAGTTTTAGGCTCTTCGGGAATTTGCCTTCATTAAAGGACTGGTTTATCAGAAAAGTTAATGGTGCCACTAACTCGGCTACACAAAAAGCAATCAATGAGCCTGGGATCTCGTCATGTCCACTAGTATTATTACGTTTTAGACTTAATATGGTTTTTTTTATTTCAGATTCTGTGACATCTCCCAAATAGAATGAGTTCGTTAACGATCTTGTGTTTGGTAGATTTGGAATGACTTTATTACTATCTGAGCTGACACTCAAGAAATATTCGTTATATGAATTAGCCACACTTAGCGGACATGTTATGTTGTCATTTTGAGTTTTCAAAATAATGTTTTTATGATTATGATGTTTCAATGGATTTGTCTTTACTTAATCATGGTCCTCATAGTTTTATTCTTATTCGTATACTCAAGTCTATGGCCCCATGAGGTTGTGAAAAAATTCAATTTCTAAGTTTACGTAAAAAAAGAAACAGCTGTTTATTTAGCAAAAAAAACGCTTATTTCAACATTTTGAAGGAAATCAAAACAAGTCTACTATGAAATGAAATTCCGAATATACGGACTGACGTTTCGTTGAATTTTAGCCAGTTTTGAACCTTATTCTAACTAGTAATTTCTTTTTTGACGGGAGTATGTGTTTCGTTGTTTCGAATGGACACTTTCATAGTAACCCCCGCTTGTTTTTACTTTTCAATAACTTGACGTTTGATATATGTCTAATTATGACAGAAAATATGTCATACTAAGTGCATCTTTTTCTCTATAGCAACGTTATGTTACATATTGTGAAATGAAACGAAATCGAAAGAAATGATAGAATGCAGAATACGTTAATGTGTCCATTAACTAGGTAATCTGCAGATTTTTTAAAATTTTAACTAAAAAGCTCTTAGATATTTGCACTTAACCTTTTATAGTTTGCGTAGACGAATTCAATTGCGAAAGACAGTGACACTTTTGAAATAATTTTAAAATTACGCTAGGTCGACGGAGCCCCGCCTCTTATTTCTGGGTGAGGGCTACAAGGTAAACCTAACTAACCTACTGTTGCACATTCTCTTGTGGCGCACACGCTAGAACTGGTCGCGAATAAAATGGTCGCGTACTGCGCGGTTTCAGAGGAGTTTCCTCCCGCGAACGCTGAAGCTGTGGAATAAGATCTTTTCTTTAGACTAATATGGGGTTCTTCAAAAGGGGCATTAAAAGATTTTTACAGGGTCGGCAATGCGCGAGTGATACTCCCGGTGTTGCAAGCGTCCATAGGCTACGGTGACCGCTTACCATCAGGCGGGCCGTATACTTGTTTGCCACCTTAGTGGTATAAAAAAAATCTACGTACTGAACCCTCGGTGGGCGAGTCCGACTCGCACTTGTCCGGTTTTATTTTACAATAATCTAATGTTTGCTTCTGTCTAAGATCATGATTGTGTACACCTTTATAAACGTAACAGATAAGACTGTTATCAATGGCTATCCTTCACCGCACTTCATTATCATCCCATTACTGATATTTAGATCTTTCATTCAATCGAAGGAGTCTAGAGTATATTCTTACGTGGTGCTAAACCAACAGAGGTTAGTGTTTATTTTTCCAATGTAAAGATATTTATAACAAAGAAGGACAAACTCTCTCTAAGACCTCTCTCTTACTCAGGCCTCTCTGTCACCTACATTCAGTGACTTGGCAGTGACTTAACTATACCATTTATTGAGACCTGTGGCAAATTCATCTAATACGGAGAGACGGGGGGTCATTTCGGTAACAAAAAGTCGGTTTACTTGCACAAATTTGTAGTTCATAAATTTGGAAGCACCGAATTCATCTAGCGTTAAAACTCTGAGGCGCTCAAGCTAGTTAATCCGATCATCCCGAAGAATTCATCCGAGGATATAATAATTTGGGGTAATAGATTGGAATAACTTCGCATTTTGTCCGCTCTGCCACTAACACCACTACTTAAACGCATGAATTCAGTTAGATTAGTGCGAGTGCAGGTGATTAGTAATTGAGGGTGAATCACCCTCAGTACTAAAAATTCTACTACCTAAATCATTTGCATCGTAGTAATTGAGGGTGAATCACCCTCAGTACCAAAAATTCTACTACCTAAATCATTTGCATCGTAGTAATTGAGGGTGAATCACCCTCAGTACCAAAAATTCTACTACCTAAATCATTTGCATCGTAGTAATTGAGGGTGAATCACCCTCAGTACCAAAAATTCTACTACCTAAATCATTTGCATCGTAGTAATTGAGGGTGAATCACCCTCAGTACCAAAAATTCTACTACCTAAATCATTTGCATCGTAGTAATTGAAGGGTGAATCACCCTCAGTACCAAAAATTCTACTACCTAAATCATTTGCATCGTAGTAATTGAGGGTGAATCACCCTCAGTACCAAAAATTCTACTACCTAAATCATTTGCATCGTAGTAATTGAGGGTGAATCACCCTCAGTTACTAATCACCTGCACTCGCACTAATCAAAGTGAATACAGGCCTTAACGAATGTCATTTCATAAAAACATGAAATCAAATTCTAGTGTGAATTGAATATTAATTGGTTTGCACATGAAGCTGTTGGTGCAATAAATAACAAGGAATGAAATGTTTTTGCGTTGCGGTATGGGTTTTTCCCAATTGAATGAAAACCAAGATTTATTATCACTATTTAATTTCATGTAAAGTAAATTGTTTTCATTCATAACATTAATACAATTGCAAATAAAATCTAATAAAATACACAGCGATAATATTATGACAAAGTTGAAGAGTTTGTAGCCCTACTTACCAATCTGATTTGACTTTTTCTGCATTCTTAATAATAAACATGAAAAGAATACACCAATAAAACCCTGTTTTTCTTAACTTGACCAATGCGCAATGTAGTAAACAATCTTAGCACGTCTTTTTAACGAAAATAGGCAATTAAAATTATCATTCACACCCAAATAATAATAACGAGCTGTTACCCGCGACTTCGTCCGCTTGAAATGTTCAAATAAGGATAACTCCTTTTCCTGTCATGCGATTTAAATGAAACAAAGCCTATATTCTGCTCCAAGCCGAGCTCTATCTCCCTGTGAAAAGGATTAAAATCCGTTTAGTAACTCAAAAGTTGTGCGCGTTCAAACAGACAGACAGACAGACAATAAATTCAAAAAAATAATTTTTCGCTTTTATTGCCTTTTTCTATCTGTTCCCTCTCCATTTTTGCCAAATATATTCAAAGTACAGACATATCGGGGTCTACTGTTATATTATATGTATAGATTATATGTATAGATATAGTTAGAAACACAACACTTATTATTCTGACCGGACCGGCGATTTATCGATTTTACACATGGATAATTGAATAAAAAGACACGCTAAGATTGTTTACTACATTGGTCAAGTTAAGAAAAACTGGTTATACGTATAGATACATAATACACCTTTCAGTGAAGTTTCATTGGATTGACTTTACATAAAAACTGCATAAGCATTTTTTTATCAAAAATGTAAACTTGCAGAAAAAATCTGTTGATCATAAAGTGACTTTATCGATCTACGTCTACAATTAACTTACCTATCTAAAACACGTCATTTGGGTTTTACCAAATACTATAGAAGACTAATACCCACAGCTCTTGACGTTTCTCATACAATGACTTGGCAACCTCCGTTCACCTCATGCCGCTAGGGGCGCTATAACATTTTGCATACAAAAGTTTTGAAATCGTTCACCTCATGCCGCCCTCATGCCGTAGGGGCGCTAGTGTCGCGTCTTGCCCGAATTCTTCCGAAGCTGTGGGTATTAGTCTTCTATATGTATATAGTATTTGGGTTTTACTAAGAATTCCCAATTTTTTTGAAAATGCAACATAGCCTATTTTACTCGGGTGTAATATACCTTCTCAACTAAACGGTGAAATAATTTTTGAAACCGGGCCAGTAGTTTTTCAGTTTATTCATTACAAACATACATACATACACACACACACACAAACACAAAACAAAGCAATGGTGTATCAGGTCACATAGCGTAGGGTTCCGTATTTACTACGGTTTGTTTCCTTGCAAATGGGCGCAAGCCATATTCTCTATGACATAATTTTTTCTGTATTTTATAAGTTCGTCGACAATTACTTGGTAACCGGTAAAGCATACTTAGCCGTGATTCACAACGAGTATATAATGGACTATTGGAGATACGTTGCAGATAATAACCCACAAAGCTCAACGGATCAGCAATCTGAAGTGGCAGTAGGCATGACATAGCGCGCAGAAGCGATGGCCGGTGGCGGTGGGGCAAGAAGGTTCCAGGAATGCTGACTGCGTATCGGAAAGCACAGCATAGGACGGCCGCCAGAACGGTGATCAGATGTCCTAAAGAAAGTCGCAGGAATCCGCTCTGGATGCAGGCCGCTGCCAACCGGTCGTGCTGGAAACGTTTGAGGGAGCAGTGGACTTCTTGTGGCGGAGATTAGGTAGGGCACACAGATATCACAAAGGTAGGGCACTATTAAAGAGTAGGTATCGGAGCTAGGACAAACATGGATGGACGAACACTGCATAACTTTATGGGTTCCTTGTTGAACAGACAACCCTAAAACAGAAAACCATGAATTTAATCTATTTAAACATAATTATTTATCTGTTGCGGACACGAGCCGATTTTGTAAATAAATAAATTGATTATGTTTTAATTATGTTTTACCCTAGTTTTACGGTTTTATTGAACACTTTGATGATCGGAATTATGTGATTATTTAGTTTAAGTTTAAATACCTTTGTTTTACATTAGAATAAGCTAATTAGATTACGTAATTAGATGTAACATGGATATTTTCACTATTTACGTGCACTATTTACGTGTACGATTGGATATACACGTAATAGGATTTTAGTTCCAAAGTTTTGCCTAGAGCAGCGCTCCTAGATTTTCGTCCACCTGAGTTGTAAAATCTTGCCGTGGCGCTAGTAAATGAAATTGGTAATAATTTTGGCTTATGATCTTCAATTGTTTTGTGTGTTTACTGTCTTGAATATGTACGGATAGTTAACAATTAATGTGTAAAAGGTTGGTTACGTCATAGAGTATGTGTGATCAATAACATTAGCGATGTAAACGTTAAGAATACGACGTTATTGATCAATTTCGTATCCACTTTTACGTTTTGCATGTATAATTTAAGGTTTACGTGTTTATTTCGGATATTAGTTTTGTGTAGTTACTGTTAATATATCGCTTATATGGAAACAGCGTGTTAGTTAGTTAGAATAACCACGAATATGGAGTTATAAGTTACTAATTGTAGAATGTAGAGCGCGATAAGCGATATGTGCATAGTGACTTTTTGCCCGAAATGTCGTCGGAAATTGTCGCAAATTGCACGAAAATTATCTCGCCTCCGATTGGTCTGCATGAGGGCCAAATATTGGCTATAAATATGTCAGGGTAGCTCGGTACTGTTACAGTCCACATTGACTTAGGTGTGCCGACCATCTCGCACCACCTAAAGCAATGCTCAGTCAGATTTTTCGACTCTCTCGACCATCACCCCAATCCATTGGTGAAAGCCGCAGGGGATTATCCCGCTCCGGCTGACACCATTAGGTCCAAACGTCGTCCGCGGCACGTCCTCAACGACCCGGACGACGCCATTACAGTCGCCATCGAGGCGTACAAACAATTAGATTCCGCGACACAAAGTAGACACACACGTCCGTCATATCGGCCCCGCCGGCGGGGCCGCGCGTCGCGCCACCCTGTAGGGACTCGGTTTTCGCGGTACCGGCACGTGCCCGGCCGCTTCTCTCCAATCCGTTCGCCTTCCCCCAGTGTCGCCATAGGCCGAGGTTCGAGCCCCCCTCTGGGGCGCCCCTAGGCAGACACTGTAAATTTTTGGCGGTGAGAGCCCTACGCTCCCGCAACAGTCCGGTGTCTCAGTAAAGGGTGTCAGTACACCCAAACTGATTAGTCCACCCAAAAAAAAAAAAAAAAAAAAAAAAAAAAAAAGGTACTGTTACAGTCCAACACAGCTCTTCAGAGAGTGAACAATACCGAGCTACACTACCAAGAAAGAAATAGTATTGTTTTAAATGAAGATAGAAATAGTACTCAAGAATAAATACAGTCCATTGATGTTAAAAGAAGCAAACCTCGTTTTCCTTTCCGGTATATGGTTCCTGGTGACCATTGCCTACCCATTGCCGCAGAACCATCAGTTTGTCCTTCGAGCCGGATCACGGTTCGAGGTTTGACAAGGCGTCTTTAGACGCAGGCGTCTTTCGACGTGAAAAACCTGGCGTCTTTCGACGTGAAGATCTTTACGCAAAGTTGTGCGAAGCATATTGGCGACGCACACAGCGCAGAACGTAGCGCTGATACGTGTCTTGCCGAACGCCGTTAGGTGTAGCGAGCACGTATACTTTGCGGTCGACCTTGGGTCGTTTTACGATCGAAGCTGGTATATCCGAAGAACACCGAACGGTGCGACGTGCGATCGACGGGTTTCATTGAAGATCACCCAACGGTGCGACGACGTCGAGCAACAGGCAGCCAAACGGTTGCGTTGTACTTCGGATCGACGAGACTACGAGCCGCCGTGCAAGACTCTCGTCACGTAGTGTAGTAAGGTTAAGTGTTAGTTGTCAAGTGTTAGGGTAGTAGGTGGCACGGGTATGCCAACCACGCGTAGTATGAGAGCGTATGAGGATCCACCCGCGTCGCCGTCGACTGCGAATGCCGCAGTGACCGCCGCGTTAGGTAACATCGCGAACGTAGAAGATGCGCGGACGAACGCCGCGATGACTACAACCGCGACCGATGTAGGCCCAGTCCGTAGGGAAAGTAGGGCACCTTCTGTGCGATCACAGCGTTCCACGGCTTCAGCGGTTGCACGAATAAGGCAAGCCGAGTTGGAAGCCGAAGAACAGCTGGCGGATCTACAGCGTCGGGAATTTCAGTTACAAGCGGATTTGATTAAGAAACGGTTAGCTGCGAACGTCGCTACCATTAGAGAGGAGACGGACCGCGATAGTGTAGGCGGTAACGAACCAGCGGACGCAGAACGTCGCGTTTCCGACTGGTTGCAGCAGAATCCCAAGCCGATGACTGGGCAAGCTGAACAACGGTTCTCGGAGTGGTTACATAACACTCACATACGAGGGGAGCGCGTTGATGTCGAAACCACGGGATATCGGGATAGTTCACCGACGGCGCAGGAACATAGGCGCGACCGATCGGGCGATAGAGCTATACCTAACCGGGTAACTTTTGACGCAATGCCGCGTAGAGACGAGCCGCCGACGCCGGCACGCTCTCGGGACTTCGGGGCAGATAGGTTAGCTGACGTTTTGGAGAAGCTGTCTAGGGATAGGGCTCCGTCACGATTGCGGGACTTGCCGATATTCAGCGGCGCCATTGTAGAATGGATGCCTTTCAAAGCCGCGATGGAACAATCGACAAAACTGCACCGAATTAGTGAAGCAGAAAACCTAGATCGGCTCCGATCGTGCCTACGCGGGCAGGCGCTGCCGCGCAACTTTATACAGCGACCGACCCGAAGGTCGTAATGCAGACGCTGGAACAGAGTTACGGGCAACCAGAAGCCATTATTGATAGGGCACTTGAGGACATTAAAAAGTTGCCGCGTCTGGGCACTACCGCAGGTGACCTTAACACCTTCGCAGTACGACTTCAGAGTATCGTAACGGTCTTGTCATGCGTGGATGAATACGGATACCTGCAAAATCCAATGTTAGCGCGGCAGGTTACGGACAAATTGGGTCAGAACATTAGGATGCGATGGTGCGATCACGCCGCCAAGCACAATGACTCTAAAGTACCGCTGATAGTAGCATTATCACGCTATCTAATGCAAGAAGCGAATAAAGGGGTGCGGTACTCATATTCGCCGTCGACCGCAGCGACAACGGCGCAATTAGTGACAACGCCGGCCAACAGGAACGCGACAGTGGCGCCTCCGCGCGGGCGAGCGGACAGATCACGGGTTAGGGTGTATGCAACCGCGAACGCTAACGAAGTCCACGCGAACAAAGCGACCGCGAACGCAAACCGAGCGACCACGAACGCGAACGAAGTTCGCAAACGTGAATGTTTGTGTTGCGGAGCTAAACACGATACGTTCCGGTGTCCAAAAGTTGTAAAAATGGAGACGCATGAAAGATGGGAGTGGGCGAAGGAAGTAGGCGTCTGTTTCCTGTGTCTGAATGACAAACACAGAAGAGTCAAGTGTAAAGCGAAAAGGTGCGGTATAGGCGAGTGCCGATCGCCGCATCACGCTTTATTACACGTGACTTACGCGCCCGCGGCGATTGAAGAAGATAGTGCAATAACCGCGGTCACGCACTTAAGTAGGAACACCGAGGTGTTACTTAAAGTTTGTCCGATCGTGATTAGGGGCAAAGATGGTAGAGAGGTGGATACGTTTGCCATGTTCGATGAGGGCTCTACCATCACACTCGTTAACGACGAGTTAGCTACCGCGATCGGGGCCACAGGGCCGGAGAGAGCGTTGCGTATACACGGCGTAACATCGACACAGCGGGAGCCAGCCAGTAGGGTGGTTTCCCTAGCGATACGGGGAAAGGCGGAAAATAATTTCTATTCAGTAACGGCACGAACGGTCCGTAACCTATCCCTGGGAAGCCAAACTATTCGGCGGGACGTTTTACTTACCCCGCATCTGCAACAGCTGTCGGAGAGCGACGTGTGTTACGCAAACGCGAGTCCGGGAATTTTAATAGGTGCGGATAATTGGCACTTAATAGTGACACGCCGACTGCTTACGAACGGAACAAAGCAGCCCGCGGCGTCGCTCACGAAATTAGGATGGGTGATTCATGGGACTGCACCGAGGTGGGTTATGAATGAGGATTTGAGAGTGATGCATGCACGGACCGTGTCGCGTTGTGATGACGAGTTGAATAGCATTATTGAAAGACATTTCGCTATTGACTCGCTGGGAATTGCGTTAAATCGGAAACCGATACAAACCGAGGAACGCGCCGTAGAAATGTTTGAGTCTACGGTGACGAGGGTCCAGGGACGCTATGAGGTCGGTTTACCATGGGCGAACGAAAACATAGCCTTCCCCCCAGCCACGATATGGCATACAAGCGATTGAAGAATATTGAGCGGCGCATGGACAAATCCGAAACTTTTAGGTCTGCGTATACTAGTCAGGTAGACGGACTATTAGACAAGGGATACGCGGTTCCGTGTAATGACAAATGCGAGAACAACCCGCGACTTTGGTACTTACCGCACTTTGCGGTAGTTAACCCGCATAAATCGGATAAAATTCGAATGATATTTGACGCGGCGGCTAAGTCCCAAAGCACGTGCCATAATGACGCGTTGTTAGAGGGACCGGATATGTTGCAGTCGTTGAACGGGGTCTTATATCAATTTAGGGAGCGCCCGGTCGCCGTAACCGCGGACATTAGAGAAATGTTCCTGCGTGTACGAATACGAACGGAAGATCAGGCGGCTCAACACTTTCTGTGGCGCGGCAACGAACGCACGTCTCCGCCACGAAAGTATCGTTTGACGGCTATGCTATTCGAGGCAAAGAGTTCACCGTTTAGGGCGCACAGTATTAGGAACAGGAATGCTGAGGCGCACCGGGATACTCACCCTCTCGCATTTAGGGAAATCACGGAAAACCACTATATGGCGATGCGGCGTATGGCGGCCCGCCGGGGATGGCCAAGTACTTTTCTGTTAGACAACGGTATTAACTTTCGCGGCGCTGACATAGAACTAAATGCAGCGATGAAAGAATGGCGCGAAACGTTAAGCGAATATGTAACCGCGAAGAAGGTATTTGACCCCGGTGGTCCGAACCAGGGCGGCGGTGCCTGGGAAAGAATGATACGCAGTGTACGGTGTACGGTCGTTTTACACGAGCGAGCGCCTCGAGAGGAAGCATTGTCCACGCTCCTCGCGGAAATTGAGTATACAGTAAATTCGCGCCCACTCACACACGTATCAGTCGACCCAGACGACGAGGAGGCTCTCACTCCTAACCACTTTTTGTTAGGCACCGCGAACGGTGTACCGATTTTAGGTAGGAGCGAGTTGGCCGACCGACGGGCGTGGCGCGCGGCACAAGCGTTAGCAGATATGTTCTGGTCACGCTGGATTAAGGAGTATTTGCCCGCGTTAGGACCGCGTGACGACATCCGCCGCGAAAACAGGAACATAGAGGTCGGAGATGTGGTCGTAATCGCCGACGACCAATCGCCTCGCAACGTGTGGCCACGGGGCCAGGTAGAGAAGGTCTACCCGGGACCAGACGGCGTCGTTCGCAGTGTTGACGTGCGCACGCGTGGTGGAATCTTCAGGCGACCTGTTAGACGGCTCATAGTCCTCCCAACGAGGGAAAGGGGCTGCGGAGTCCTTCGCCGAGGGGAGGATGTTGCGGACACGAGCCGATTTTGTAAATAAATAAATTGATTATGTTTTAATTATGTTTTACCCTAGTTTTACGGTTTTATTGAACACTTTGATGATCGGAATTATGTGATTATTTAGTTTAAGTTTAAATACCTTTGTTTTACATTAGAATAAGCTAATTAGATTACGTAATTAGATGTAACATGGATATTTTCAATATTTACGTGCACTATTTACGTGTACGATTGGATATACACGTAATAGGATTTTAGTTCCAAAGTTTTGCCTAGAGCAGCGCTCCTAGATTTTCGTCCACCTGAGTTGTAAAATCTTGCCGTGGCGCTAGTAAATGAAATTGGTAATAATTTTGGCTTATGATCTTCAATTGTTTTGTGTGTTTACTGTCTTGAATATGTACGGATAGTTAACAATTAATGTGTAAAAGGTTGGTTACGTCATAGAGTATGTGTGATCAATAACATTAGCGATGTAAACGTTAAGAATACGACGTTATTGATCAATTTCGTATCCACTTTTACGTTTTGCATGTATAATTTAAGGTTTACGTGTTTATTTCGGATATTAGTTTTGTGTAGTTACTGTTAATATATCGCTTATATGGAAACAGCGTGTTAGTTAGTTAGAATAACCACGAATATGGAGTTATAAGTTACTAATTGTAGAATGTAGAGCGCGATAAGCGATATGTGCATAGTGACTTTTTGCCCGAAATGTCGTCGGAAATTGTCGCAAATTGCACGAAAATTATCTCGCCTCCGATTGGTCCGCATGAGGGCCAAATATTGGCTATAAATATGTCAGGGTAGCTCGGTACTGTTACAGTCCAACACAGCTCTTCAGAGAGTGAACAATACCGAGCTACACTACCAAGAAAGAAATAGTATTGTTTTAAATGAAGATAGAAATAGTACTCAAGAATAAATACAGTCCATTGATGTTAAAAGAAGCAAACCTCGTTTTCCTTTCCGGTATATGGTTCCTGGTGACCATTGCCTACCCATTGCCGCAGAACCATCATTATCCTTATCATGGGGTCTTAGTTATAAGTTGAGCAATTTGATAAGTCAGAATCGTCAGAATACACAGCTGCTCTGGTAAAAACATCATACATAGATACATTGTTTACTTAAATCGTGTTAGGAACTAACGGTGAATTGCAACAATATATTTTAAAGTTAATAATCACATTAAAACTGTTGCTGTAGTAATTTCTTAAAGTAAAAAGTAGTAATCGGTTTTCTCATTTTGTTATCATATTATTGAATAGTCGCATTTTATTGGATTATTAAATACACAGAGAAAAAAAATTCTTATTGTATGCCAGCTGCTACCTAGGCGAGTTTCAAATGCAACGATTTCATTTGTAGACCAGTTGCTACATAGGCGAGCTACAACAAAGGCGAGTTACAAATGCACCAATATGATACTCAAACAAAACTGTACCCGAAAAAAAAAACACAACGTACAGTCAAGAGCACCTTTACATATCGGACTTTGTAGGTACCATTCTTAAGTTCTATGTCATAAGAGCCAAATTTGTACTGCAATTGTAAAGCTCAACTTGCACCTGACTGTACAGTCAACAAAGGAGTTGACTGACCCCCCTCTGTATATATGATTAAAGATTTCTAAATATTGCGTGAAGGGATTTACTTGAAAATTTGTAATTACATAGTACAATATGAATACTATTGATAAATAAAATTTCAAGTAAATCCCTTCACGCTATATTTAGAAATCTTTAATCATATATACAGAAGGGGGTCAGTCAACTCCTTTGTTGACTGTACATGAATACATAGTGAATGATGTGACGTGTTTTTTTACTAAGTATAAAATGAAAAATGCATAATTTTTAGCCCGACCCTCGGCCGTCGCTGAGATTTCACGAGCGCGGTTTTAAATTAATTTTTTTTCCTATTTTATACTTCTGAAACTTTTTTCTAGAACTCTTTAGTGGCTTATTTATAAACGGTGTTTTTATTTTACATGGATCAAGCGAAGGAAAATACAGGCGTCGAGATAACAAAGCACAAGACAGGGGAAAATGAAGGCCGCTACACCGACAAGGGCGTAGCTCTTTATTTAAAAAGAGAGAGACTTTTATTTTGCCACATTTGATGTGGTGTTGTTTGTTATTTCCTTCCGAATTTATTAGTAAAGTTTACTATAAATTAGTGTAAAACTTGGGCCAATCAGAGTAATAAAGATAATAGGCAAAAGACAGAGCCGGTCATATAAACTATGAGTTGAGATTATGTTTTACCCATTTCGCGGCGGATAGTCAAGCGCGTCACTCAGACAAACAGTACTCCTTTTTATAATTTGTGTTAACCAACTGTGCACTGATTAAGAAAAATAAACAAGGTATGTATACAAAACAAGTGGGAATGACATAAACCATAATAACATGTATAAAAAAATACTATTAATTGAAATAACTTAACGTTGTTAAAATTAGTAAAAAATTGTTATTAAATAATTTCTTACATTGTATCACAGTAAAGGTTCATGTTTGGTAATGTTGATAAATATATTTTACATACAAATAAATAACGACAATAACTTTTTATTTACGTCAATATTAAAAATTGAAAACTATTTGCATCTCTTTTTTGTACGCATGCGTATCTTTTGGGTAAAATGCTGCGGTATCATATGACATATCCGTACTGACATGCGTCAGATAGATCGGTAGCATAGAGTAGCTAAAATAATCCTACGATTAGATTTTCCAATTCATTAAAATGTAAATACGCTGGGTCGACCGAGGCAGTACCAACCCTCTCAAAAAATATCGACGTGAATAGCGGTGGCAGACAGCTAATGTTTCGAACGATGAGTAAGAGAGCCGTACGCCATATCCATCCTGTTTCCTACTCCTTTTTATATTTTCCTTCCCCAGTCCTTCCTTTATCATTCCTTCATTTCTTCATTCCTTCATTTTCTTCATTTGACAGGCCCAGTGGTCGAGTGGCTAGCAATGGTCACTTTAACCCAAGGGCCGCGGGTTCGAATCCTGCGCAAGGCAAACATTTGTGTGCATGAACATGTCTGTTTGCCTTGGTCTGGGTGTTTTCTATGTATAATAAGTATTTATTTACAAAAAAAAGTATTTAAGTATATTTATCAGCAATCTAGTACCCATAGTACAAGCTTAGTTGCTTAGTTTGGGACTAGATGGCGTCGTGTGATTCGTCCAAGAACATTTATTTATTTCATAGGTAGGCAGCGCATCCAAGATCTTGTAGTCGTGGATGTCCATGGGCAGTGGTTATTGCTTACCATCAGGTGACCCGCTAGCTCGTTTGTCCTCATCTGTCACAAAAAAAAATATCATCATTTAGCCTACCAATGACATTAAGGGACCATGTCCACGAGCGAATCGCAACGTTAATATTGTCGTATCGTTGTCACATTGTCTTAGAATTTGTCTCCACACGGCGATTTTCATTCGGACTCGTCGCGATTCTCTAGCTCGTAGAGATGGTCCGTAAGAATTTGAGATTGACATGCATTGACGACCAAGGGCTAAGTTTGCCGTTTGAACTGGTGGCAGGAAAAATTTTGACTATTCGAAATAGCATTGTACTATTACAACTGGCCTATGCCTATTTGATTAAAAACCTTTTTCATTGACATACTTAATGTCAAAGAAATCCCTTATTGGATATCCGAAGGCTGAAGTGCTAACATAGTAAATAAACATAACTTTTTCCTGTATACAATTACAGACAATTAATCGTTTAAGTATGTCCTCGTAACTACTTCACTCAATAAGTGGGTCATACAATAATAAAATAGTTTTCCGACTGTTTTTCAAATTTTTTCCAAATATCATAAAGTTTTTAAAAAATAATGTTCTTTTAGTTACTCGTCACGTCATTCTTGGCAGAATTTAATGTTAAAATAATAAAATATGTTTTACATAAGCCCTGTTTTAAATTAAAGGTTCCGTGCCTTAAAAGGAATAAAACGGAACGCTTATATACATAACATAAAGAATCACTTTGTTGTCTCTCCGTCTGTTTGATTTTAAACTTCTTTTTCCCAAGAACACGTAGATCGATTAAGCTGAAATTGAAGTCAAATACCTACTTACTCATTTCTAAATCAACGTAATCAAAAAATATAACGTTTTTCATACAAATCGCAAGGCACAAAAAACGTAGTTAACGTAGTTTAGGGTTTAATAGTAGTTCTCGTTGACCTAGAATCGTGAAATTTAATAAGAACCAACATTATGTAGCACAGAAAAAAAATATCCCATACTACTTAATTTGGTTTGATAGTTGATAAACTAAATGCGAGTTATACCGATTAGACACCCCTAAATTCGTACGGAATCCACGCTGCGTGAGTCAGGACTCGCACTATCGGCTTTATAGGGTTCCATAGTAAACTACAAGGAACCCTTATAGTTTCGCCATGTTCCGTCCGTCCTCGGTCTAGCGCCTAGACTCTTGATGCTAGAAAGCTGTAATTTGGTGTGCATATTAACAATGCCAACAAAGTGGTAGAATAAAATTTTGTCAATTTTTTTTTTTGGGTGCCTCTCCTAAAGTGGAAATAATTTTTTTTCGCGCTAAAAAAAAACATTCAATCAAATAATCAAATCAAATACAATCTTAAAAACATTGAGGGTATGAAAAATTTTTCGATACAATGATCCGTTTTCGAATTATTTACATTTAACGTGCCAATTTTCGATTTGCAAGGTGGGCCCCCCCCCCCCCCCTCTATCTCAAATAATAATAATAATGTGGCATTATACTCATCTGCAAGCAAGCAAAGCATAGCAAACACGGAACCCTACATTGTGCGTGGCCCGACACGTACTTGCCCGATTTTTTAATTTATGAAAGGGTTTTATCACTGTCATACTCGAGGAGAATTAAATTAAGTGCGAAAGTGATAAAAATTTGTAATTAAGCCAAGACTGATCTTTTGTTTATTAATAAAGGAGTGTTTTGTTGACGTAATCGTATCAAATTGAGTACTTTCGTACGGTATATGCAGTATTTCATCGCCCCCTCGCGATATCGCGGTTCAGTATTTCAAGTTTAAATCGGTTATTGGGTTATCGCTAAAATATTTGACGATGAACAATGAAATTGAATTTAACTCGTGATTTACTTATGATGCTTTAATAATAATAATAATAAAGCCTTTTATTCCAAACATAACATTTAACATTTTTCCTTATAATCTAGTTAATAATATCAGTTTTATAATATGTCTCTTAGTTTGGTGTGCCTTACAGCATAGGCCTCCTCCAGCGTCTTCCATTGTTCCCTATCTGCCGCTACTCTCATCCAGAGTGGGCCCAAGGTCATTTTCAGTTCGTCCTCCCATCTTCTTACTTTGCGACCTCGGCTCCTGTGCCCTTCCATTGGATACCAGACTGTCACTTGTTTGCTCCATTTTTCTTGTTTACATCGTAGCATGTGCCCCGTCCATCTCCATTTCAACATATCAATGCGTGTTAGTATGTCGGTGAGTTTTGTTCTGTCCCTGATGTCTATGTTCCTGACTTTGTCTTTTAGCTTTAACCCTAGTATACTCCTTTCCATAGCTCTTTGACATTTAGCGAGTTTGTCTCTGTGGTTTTTCGTCAAAGCCCAGGTTTCACAGCCATATGTGATGCTGGGAAGAATACAGGTATCAAAAGTTTTTTTCTTTATCTTGATACCAAGGTCTTTACTTTTCAAAATTTCTTTTAGGGCCCAAAACTTTTTCCATCCATTGGCGATTCTTTTTTCAATTTCTTTAGATGTTTGGTCTCTTGGTGATATAATCTGGCCCAGATATACATACTCTGTTACGTATTCCAGTTTTTGTCCGTTGATGATTATATCTGTATCTACTGTGTTTGTCATCATTTTTGTCTTACTGGGGTTCATTTCCAGTCCTACTTCTAGGCTTCTGTCTGCTAGGGACTGTATCATACTTTCGAGTAAATTTGGGTTCTCTTCCAATATAACCAAGTCGTCAGCAAATCTTAGATGGCTCAAAAGTGCTCCATTTATATTTAGCCCGAGGTGGTCCCATTGTAATTTTCTAAAAATTTGCTCTAATACTGCTGAGAATAGCTTTGGTGACAGTGGATCTCCTTGTCTAACTCCCCTTTCTATTGGAAAGGTGTTCCCTAGAGACTCCAATTTGATGTTAGCTTTGCTCTCGCTGTAGATTTTTCTGATAATGTTGATATAAGATTCTTGAATCCCCTGTTCCTTCAGACTTTGCCATACTGTTTCATGCTTGAGACTGTCGAACGCTTTGGAGTAATCTATGAAAGCCAGATATATGGGTTTGTTGTACTCGTTGTATTTTTGTAAAAGCTGTTTAATAGTGTGTATATGATCGATTGTACTAAAGTTCTTCCTAAAGCCTGCCTGTTCTATGGGTTGGTTTTCATCTAGCTTGTTTGATACTCTATTTAGTATGACTTTTGCAAAAACCTTGTATACATTCGAAATGAGCGATATGGGTCGGTAATTTCCTATGTCTTCTTTTGAACCTTTCTTGTAAAGAAGTATGATGTATGATTCTGTCCATTGGCTTGGAATGTTGCCCGTGCGTAGTATCTCATTAAAAACTTTTGTTAGTATCGGACTTGTTTCTTCAATTGTGCCTCGCATGAGCTCATTTAAAATTTTATCTGGACCAGGAGATTTTTCTATTTTCTGACTGTTTATGGCTTTTTCCACTTCCGATTGCAATATGTCTGGTACCTCTTCGTTATCTCCTACCAATGCTGGAGGTTCACTTTCTCTATCAGGCGCTGACGTTATATTTGGTTGTTTTGAATATAGTGAGCGATAGTAGTCTGTTGCTATGTTTATTATTTCACTGCGTGTAGTAGTTGTTGGCAGCTTTTTGTCTTTCAACTTTGGTATCCATTCTTTTCCTTTTTCGCAAAGTTCCTTAAGAGCTTTTCGTGTTCCTCCCGTTTTGGTGATGTGGTTTTCTAGAGTTTTTGTCCTTCTAGTTTTTCTGTCCTTTCTCATACTTTCCCTGATTTGTTTGCTTAAGCTCGAAATCTCTTTCCGATATTCCTTCTTGTCCTTTTTTGCTATAAAATTTTTTCTATCTTCAATTAGTTTTATTGTTTCTGGACTTAGATAGGATTCCTGGCTTTTTGACGTTAGTGTTCTTGTCTGTACCTTGAGCCTGCTTTCGACTCGGGCATATTTTGCGTTTAAGTTCATGTTGGAGGTGACGACTTCCATCAGGTCTCCTATGGGGTTTTTTTGGTTGGTATGCATTTCTCTGTAATTCTTTTGGATCACTTCCGGCCTTGATTTTTTGGGGCTTTTTTCAGATAAACAGCAACGCACCATGCGATGGTTCGTGTTGAAATTTAGTCGTTTGATTACGCTGGTATCCCTGAACGACTTTGCTTTATTTGTCAAAATGTAATCTATCTCATTTCTAACCTTCCCATCCGGAGATGACCAGGTCCATTTAGTTTTTGGCTTTTTGCAGAAAATGGAGTTGAGCAGCGTTAAGTTATGTTCTAACAGATATTCTACTAGAAGTCTGCCATTTCTGTTTCTTTTGCCACTTCCGAATTTTCCTATTACGTGCTCTTCTCCTGCTTTACCAGCTCCCACTTGCGCATTAAAATCTCCCATGACAACTACGTTGTTTTCAGAGTACCTCTCGGTTATTTCGTTAAGATTGTTGTAAAATTTATCTACATCTGTTTTGGAAGCTTGTTCGGTTGGCGAATAGACCTGAATGATAGTCCATTTTTTTTTATGTTCTGGTAGATTAATATGAAGCGCTGCTATCCGATCCAATATGCCTTCAAAGCCAATAATAAGATTCTTAAGTTTTGACTTAATTAGAAAGCCTACTCCTCTTTGTCCTTTAACTTCGCCTTTGTAGTACATTACATACTGGTTCCTATCCTCTATTCCTTCGCCCATTCTTCTCATTTCACTTATGCCTAGGATGTCCCATTTGATATTTTGGATAGCCAACTCTAGCTCGTGCAAGCTTTCAGGTGTTCTCAGGGTTCGTGTGTTCAGTGTACATAAATATAAACAGCAAACATTTCTTTTCTTATTGTCTTTTATTTCTGGAGGGTATTGGTCATCTTTCCCCACGGTGACCAACCGGCTTGGGGTGTAATTTGGGTAAGTTGGTTTAAGTTTATCTATTTTTGCATTTAGGTTACAATTTGTTAGAGTTTTTCTTGGTTTTTTGTTTTCTTTAGTTTCGTTATGATGCTTTAGTTTGATACAATACTAGGTTTTGTTTGTGGGATGGCTCGAAGCAAACAACGAAAATTCTATTCAATCATTTTCATCTTATGTCGAGTCGATCTAACTATTGCAAGCACCATCTAGTTCTAGACTCTAGATGTTGTTTGTAGTAGTCTAGATTGTAGGTAGAGTCTACATACGACAAAGATTTAATTAATTTTTAAAATTCTATTCGAGCTTTTAGAATTGTGGTCTGCGTTGAATTGTGTTGATTTTTGAGTTTTGTCAGCCTTTCGTCTTCTTGCAATGAGATATGAATGTATATGCTAATAGTCTCAAAACAAGTGTAAACCTAGGTTATCATTTAAAAAAAATAGTATTATTTAAACTGAACACTGACCACACACACGATAAAAAGTCAAGTGCAAGACGATAAAATTAAGTGGTAGTTACACCAACTCGGCACGACGACCTCCGTGGCGTAATGGTTACCACGCCAGACCGCCACCCAGGAGGTCCCGGGTTCGATCCCCGGTCGGGTCATGATGAAAAACGATCTTTTTCTGATTGGCCTGGTCTTGACGATGGTCTTGGATGTTTATCTATATATGTATTTGTTATAAAATATAATATCGTTGAGTTAGTATCCCATAACACAAGTTTCGAACTTACTTTGGGGCTAGCTCAATCTGTATGAATTGTCACTATATATTTATTTATTTTATTTATTTATTTATTATTATAACTAGTATTAGGTATATATATGTAGGTACTCCTTAAAATATTATCTCGTTTCGTGGTCCTACTCCGTTATGAAAGATATATAAGTTATGAAAGAGTCTAGGTCCTACGAAGGAGAGCTATTTCTGTTGGTCCTATTAAGTATTAAAGAATCAAAAATCAACGTTCTCTATAGCTTTTCGGATTATTTTGCAGTTATGATCTAGGGACTAAAAAACCGTGTCCGTGGGTCTAATGGGTCATGGGTGGGCTAGGATTTCTTTTACGATATTTTACACAATCAATTCTCATAAAATTCGTATTAAGTAAGTAAGGATAAATAAATCGTAATCTCATCGGGGGAGCGCTTAGCAAACATTTCTAACAATTTTATAATTACAGAAAAATAATTACATTATAATAATCACGTCTTGTAAAAGAACTATAATATATGATGTATTCATACTTAATCTTTTCGGATGTCATTGTTAGCATCACACACAGGTTGTTTGTATCAAAATAAACAGCTTTGGGTGTGGGTACTACAATACGTGTACGGTGGAGGGTACTTTATAAATAAAGTTGGTTGTCATCTTGACCTTGCGTTTGACTTACACTACATGGTGACAGCGGTGCATTTAATTTAATTTTAATTAGTTAAATTATCGTTTGGATGCTGTAAACAGTAAATATACTTAGTATATCGTTCAAGTGTTGTTTGTGAGTGAAAATAATGGAGCACGCGAGACCCCCGTCTGAATTGTGTCTCGATGGCAGCCCCGTCAGCCGGGCTGACGCGTGGCAACGGTGGAAGACACAGTTTAATTTGTTCCTGAAGGCGTCGGGAGTACATAAAGAGGAGCAGGCCGTTCAAGCTAGCCTACTCATTAACCTCATTGGCACGGATGGCTTTGATATCTATCAAACATTCACATTTGATAATGACGTGGAACGTGATGAAGTGAACGCTGTGTTAAAGAAATTCGATAGCTATTTTGGCGTAAAAATTAACATTACGCTAGCGAGATATAATTTTTTTAGCCGAAATCAGGAACAAGGAGAAACAATCAGTCAATATGTAATAGCATTAAGGTTGCTTAGCAAGAATTGTGCATTTTCATCGTTGGAGGAAGAATTGATACGCGATCGTATCGTATGCGGTATTCATAGTGCAGTGGTGCGGGATCGCTTATTGCGGGCAGAGGATTTGACTTTGAATAAAGCAATTAAAATCTGTGAGGCAGACGAGGTTTCCGCCGACAGCAGCCGGTGCCTGGAGGCGCGCGGCGCGGCGAGCAGCGCGTGCGTCGAGGCGGTGACGATGCGGGCTCGCACGGCCGGGCGCTGCGGCGGCGGCAGCGGCGGGTGCGCCAGGCGCGGCGCGCGCGGCCAGCGCGGCGGCCGGCGAGCGCCGCGAGGGCCTGTCACGTGTGGATGTGGAGGGCAGTGCACGACCGGGTCGTGCCCCGCCCAAAATGTACAGTGTTTTGTATGTCATAACTTCGGACATTTTGCTAGAATGTGTCCATCGCGAAGTGTTAAGAAGATGTATGACATTGACGTGCGAGATCAGGGTTCCGAGTATGAGGACGAAGACAACTGTGAGTTATTTTATATTTCTATGCTTTCCGATGTCTCGGTTAATACAGTGAGGTCTCAGGACGAGTGGTATGAACAATTACAATGTGACGGCGGACTTGAAAGATTTAAACTAGATTCCGGAGCCGATATTAATGTTTTATCTTATGAACGCTTCCAGTCTTTAGGTTTTGTTGACTCGATTTTAAATTATAAACATAACTTAAGATTGCAATCGTATAGCGGAAATACCATTCCGTTAAAAGGTGTTTGTAAATTAACATGGACTTATAAAAACAATAAGTATAATTTACTGTTCGCTATTGCAAATATGACTTGTGAAAGTGTGCTGGGCCGACAAACATGTTCTCAGTTAGGTCTTATTAAACGTTGTTATAATATACGTATGAGTGATAATAATGATTTATTCGATGGCTTAGGTTGTTTGCCGGGCGAATATCATATTGTTGTGAATAGCGCGGTCCAGCCGGTTGTCAGCGGGGCGCGTAAGGTACCTCTCGCGTTGCGCGATAAGCTACGCGTTGAATTAGACAGAATGACTAAATTAGGTGTCATAAGAAAGGTCACACACCCGACTCCATGGGTCAACGCAGTAGTAATTGCGGCTAAGAAAAATGGCGATTTGAGGATTTGTTTAGATCCGCGACCTTTAAATTGTGCAATTCAGAGAGCACACTTTCAGTTACCTACGGTAAGCGAATTGGCAACTAAGCTACAGGGTGCGAGATATTTTTCGGTTCTTGATGCTAATTCGGGATTTTGGGCTATTAAATTAGATGAAGAAAGCGCGGATCTTTGCACTTTCAGTTCGCCATTTGGCCGTTTTCAGTACACTAGATTACCTTATGGTTTGAACTGCGCGCCAGAGGTATTTCACGCCAAAGTGAAACAACTGTTGGAGGATTTAGAGGGTGTTGATTCTTTTATTGACGACATAATTTGCTGGGGGCGAACAAAACAAGAACACGATTCGAGATTATGGGCATTATTAGAGAGAGCACGTAAGATTAATTTAAAATTTAATAAGACTAAATGTAAATTTTGTGTGGAGGAAGTCGTGTATTTGGGACACATATTTAACAAGGACGGAATGAAACCGGACAGTTCTAAAGTTAAGGCAATTAGAGATATGCCTGCCCCAAACAATAAAAAATCCTTAGAACGATTTTTAGGGGCTATTAATTACTTGTCTAAATTTATACCAAATTATTCGGATAAAATTTTTCCTTTGACTCGGTTGCTAAAAGGAGATAGCGAGTGGACGTGGGAAGCATGCCATCAAAATGCGGTAAATGAGTTAAAACAGCTGATTAGCGACGCGCCTGTGCTGGCTCTGTACGATGTGCGGGCGCCGTGCGTCGTGTCCGTGGACGCAAGCTCGGTTGCGCTGGGCGCTGTGCTGTTGCAGGGCGGCCGCCCGGTTGAGTATGCTTCGCGCACGCTCACCGACGCGCAGACCAGATACGCGCAAATTGAAAAAGAATTGCTGGCTATCGTGTTCGCTTGCGAGAAATACCATCAGTATATTTATGGTAAGCAGAATGTAGTCGTAGAAACCGATCACAAGCCATTGGAATGCATATTTAAGAAACCTTTACAGTCGGTCCCAGCACGCTTACAGCGGATGTTACTACGGCTCCAAGGTTATGACCTAAGAGTTACATATAAGCCTGGTAAATATATGTACCTAGCAGACACGTTGTCGCGCGCGCCTCTGCCTATCCCTTATGATGACTCTGTGAGTAGGGCGGTCTCGTATCAGATTAATCTTTTGATGAGTCAAGTTAAAATGTCACAAAATAAATTACAATGCGTACGAAACGAGACCGAGAAGTGTACTATTTTTTTGAAATTAATAAAATATATAAATGAAGGATGGCCATCGTATAAGTGTGATGTACCCGAAAGTTTAAGATATTTTTGGTCTATTAGAGATGAATTATTTGTGGTTGACGGAGTGATTTTTAAAAATAATTTGGTAATTATTCCGAGTAACATGAGGTTACAGATGTTACAAATTATTCACGATGGTCATCTTGGTATAGATCGGTGTAAGAGGCGGGCGCGAGAGGTGTTGTTTTGGCCGGGAATAACAAGAGACATAGAAATGTTTGTAAAACGCTGTGCAGTCTGTCAGGAGTACTCAAACGCGCCGCCGAGAGAACCGATGCTACCAGTTGAAATTCCATTGTTGCCATGGAGTAAACTAGGTGCAGATATTTTCGAGTATCGGAAAAAATATTATTTAATAATTGTCGATTATTATTCAAGTTATGTAGAAGTGGCGAATATAGGTAATATTTCTTCTCCGACTGTAATACGAGCTATGAAAGAGATTTTCTCTAGGCACGGTATCCCGGAGATACTAATTAGCGATAACGGGACACAGTTCACGAGTAGGGATTTTAAAACATTTGCTTCCGAATGGGGATTTTCACAGGTTACAACTTCACCGCATTATGCTCAGGCTAATGGGAAAAGTGAGCGTGCGGTGCAAACAATTAAAAATATTTTAAAGAAATCGGTAGCTAGCGGAACAGATTTTCAATTGAACCTGTTAAGTTATCGCAATACGCCTCGCGAAAGTTTGAGTTCTCCTGCACAGATGCTGATGGGTCGTAGGCTTAAGTGTAGGCTACCTGTACACCCTGATATATTAAAGCCAAAAATTGTAAGTCCAGCGGAGCATGATATATTGATAGAAAAACAACAAAAAAGCAAACTATACTATGACCAACATAGTAAAGTTTTGCCTAAGTTACAGTCTGGTGAAAATGTTATTATAATAGACAAGAATCGTAAGATGCGTGGTCAAATATTATCAGAGTCGTATACTCCCCGATCCTACCTGGTGAGGAACAGGATGGGTATATATCGCCGTAATCGCAGGCATCTCATTAAATGTGCTCCTAGTGACAGCTATTCTTCAAATAAATACGTTCGTTTGGATGTGGAAGATACATCTCATGTAAACATGAATAATAGCAACACGGAAGCGATAGAATTTTCAGAACGAAAGACTGAGCCAGGGCAGGCAGATTCTCCTTCTAGTGCATGTGATGATAGCTATAATTCGATGTCCCCTGATGATTCTATCGCTGAGTCACATTCACCAATGGTAACTGTTAGAAAACCATTACTTTCGAGGATTTTACCATTTAAATAAGTGTGGTTATTGAACAATAGTGTTGATTGATATGTTTTTTAGTTTTTTTTTCTTTCTTATAACTTTATTTAAACTACTTTATAAAGGAATCCCTTGATTTTAAGTGTTTTACTTATACTTACTTAATACGAATTTCTGTAATTGTTTAAACTGATATGTTAAGGTACTGCAAATATAATTTGTTGATATTTTTTGTTACGGGGAAGATGTTGTGGGTACTACAATACGTGTACGGTGGAGGGTACTTTATAAATAAAGTTGGTTGTCATCTTGACCTTGCGTTTGACTTACACTACAGCAACCATAAAGTATTATGATATTTTGCAAACAGACCTACTGTAAATTAATATGATAATTTTTAAAATTATCTGGTGTCCGAGAAACTGATAATTCAAGGATACTAATCCTAAACATTGGTCTAGAGTCTCGGCCATGTTGAGTTCCTTCGATGAGAGAAAGGTCTCCAGAGCTCAGAGCTCCACTTTGGCCACCCCCGTGGTAGGCTACAGTGATGCTTACCATCAGGCGGACCGTATGCTTGTTTGCCAACTTTGTGGCATATAAATAAAAAATAAAAAGAATACACCTTCCTATTTATTTCCCCCTAACTTTCTTTTTCATAGGTGGACGCATCTCGTCCAAGACTTGAAGTCGTGGACGTCCATGGGCAGCGAAGATTGCTTACCATCAGGCGACCCGCTCGTCTGTCCTCCTCTTTCAGTTTTTCAATCTTTTCAATCTAGAGCAGTATTATTTTATATTTTTAAAGAAAATTCGACAATATTATTTTTTTTCACAGATGTCTAAGTTGGATTCTCAAAATTCTACGAATGGCTGTTCTTCTAGAGGTCACATGGAAGACAAAATGCCAGTAGCAACCTTGGACGAAGCCATGTTGATTTCAGGTAACATTATAGGTACTCTAAATAATAGTTTGCTAGCTGTACATCTACACCCTCGCGAAGTAGAGCGGAAACGAGCGAAATTTTCTCAATATAAAAAATAAATAAAATGAACACTATCTACACTAATTGCCTTAATTCTATTTCTAAACTCGTTTATTCAATCAATCAATCAATCAATCAAATTCTTTATTTGCGAATATGGGTAAATAATACATAGGTGGTTAATCTACAGGTAGCCAAGCCATATTCAACCTAATGGCATGCAAATTTTAATAATTTAGATACAAATAAAAATAAAATTTAAAATAAATTTTAAAATAATATTCAAATAACTAATTTTACTATATAAATCTTACATTTCTTTGTCTTCGAGGTAACTTTTGACACAATAATAGGCCTTTTTTAGCAACATATCAAGTAGTCTCTGTTTAAATACATATAGGCTCTTACTGTTGATAATGCTGTTAGGGAGTTTATTGTATATTGTGGGAGCCATACAGAAGAAACTGTTACGGTACAATGAAGTCCTACATGGTGGCAAGCATAATCTATTTTTTTGACGAGCACTTTGGCGTTTCGTAAATAAGCTCATATTACTCCGAACAAATATTGCACTTTCATAAATATAGAGGCATGGTAAGGTAAGGATTTTCAGCGATTTAAAATATGGTTCACAGCTGTCTCTCCTAGTAAGTCTACAAATAGCCCTTATGCAGTTCTTTTGTGCCTTAAATACGGAGTCTTTATCTGTCGAATTCCCCCAGAAAATTATACCGTATCGCATTGTCGACATCACATATGCATGGTAAGCGGTCACAGCAGTAGGAATGTGCACAACTTTGGAGAGCATTCGTAAAGCGTACGAAAAACGACATAATCGTGAGCATAGATTTTTTATGTGTGGCTTCCAACTAAGACTATGATCTACTGTTAATCCTAAGAATTTAATTGCAATTACTTCTTCAATATTTAAATATATTCAATATTTATTCATTGAAATCATTAATATAAAAATGTTTACGATTTTCCTTTATTTTATGGGCCTGATATTTATTTATTATTATGATGAAATCGTTACGAATGACAACTCAACTACACAAATGAATACAATTTAATTCTGCCCTTTGTAAATTATTGGTCAAGACCACTATGAATTAATATAATGTCGGACTATTTGCATAAAACCCATAGGTAGTAATTACGGTAAATTGTAACCTATATTAAATAATTATTTCATAATGCCTGCACGCGTACCTAACAAAATATCTTACCTGTGCAAAACGATTTACGCAGATTTATCGATGGAGTGTATAAAAACCGTTGCCGATTGTCGATGCTTCCAAGCGGTCATAGTGGTAGCGTTTGAGAGACGTATGCCCAGCATTTAACTTCTTGTGGCTGAGATGATGATGATGAATTTGTTGCAGAATCACACGATTCGGTCACATTACGATAAAACAGTCATTGAAAAACCTGTCTTTGAAAAGGTCAACAATTTATTGAAAAACTTAAACAAACATACACTTTCCTATTTACAATATTAGATCGATTCTAATCGACCCAATGACACCATTTGGCACGAATCTGCAATAATTATTCCATTAGCATCTAATGCAATCGCAAACACATTACATATCATGAACATAATAATAATCAATGGAAAATTGTTGAAGTAAATATTATTGCCCCTGAATTAAAACATTTGAGTGCATGGTTTAAAACCCAGTTCGAAACAAAGGTGATTTGACAGCTTCTATTTGAGTCGTACCACTAAAATGTAAAACTATTATCATCCCGGATTTTTCAAACGAAGCGTGTCGACAACTGATCGGTGCCGATGGGTCTCACTTCTGGACTTTACTACTGCTCAATATCAGGTGGGGTAAAGTCAATTTGTTTGGCTGAATAAACAAAAAAGATCACAACGAGTTGCACGTTGACGGATACACGGTTCGAAACCAACTGCAAACTTCAGTATGTATAGACGCTGCGTCAAACGCATGTTCTGCTACCAATGGCGTAAACTAAGTATTTGCGGCGTGATTTTGGCGCCAACTACGATAGCGCCCACTTGGGCTCATGATTAGAAATTTAATTTCTGTGTGTTTCAGCGTTTGATTCATAGTAGTGTAATGTGAAGCAAACATTGGTTAAAGTGCATAGTGATTGAAGTTTGTCATCAGGAACTTTTAAAAGTGCATTATCGTGTTGACTTCAAAATCAGCCTTTTCTGAATAAATTTTTCTATCATCTTTCTTCGGGGCATCTTGACTCAGAGATTGTATACTGAGTCAAGCAAGATAGCATGAACATGAACACGTTGCTTTGAATTAGACTACACAATAGAAACTTCGTCTGAAGTCTGATTGCCATTAAAAAAAGTATAATTTGGTATGAAACCTCTTATCTTCACTGTTTTAAACCTGGTTTCCAAATGCTTTAAACCATGTAACGCAGGCCTTATAAATGGAGATAAAGTTAGGCAGAAAAGGAAGTTGTTGAATAGAGTCAGAACATGAGACAGCAATATTATTGACAGATCTTTAAATAAAACACACAATTTAAATCTAGATGCAGATAAAATAAAGCATTAAGTATATAAATATAGACTGAGAAATCAGAGAAAACAACATCAGCTTACAATGTTTGTTATTGAATTAAGTTACTATTGCGATTGTGTTTTGGAAATTCCACAACAACATCTCAACTGTAACTATAGACGTCACTATCAGACAATCATTATAAGGATTTATTTTAGTGGAAATTTTTGTGCATGAAAAATTGTAGTTACAGAATATAAGGAAAGTGTTGCAATCATAGTAATCATACGTAACAAAGCGATAAGTAATTATAGTAATGTTGAAGTATTAGACATTTTTAGAGTGGTGGAGCCTAGCCACAACCATCCACTATTATGAATTGGTAGTGGCTCGTAACTGTTTTTGAACAACGCGTACGCACAATTTACACAAACAAACAATAGAATCACGAAAAAATCCACACATTACTAACTTAACCTGCTATACTTCATGCTTTTTGACTCTCACGGCCGCACAGAAAGGTTGTCCAGATTAGTTTGACACTAAAACCTCTCTGACACTGATTTTCATTTGGCACCTTTTCTGACAACGCCAGTGATTATGAGTTAGTTAGATAGATGTGTAACCGTTAATTTTAAGTTAATATGGCATTTCAGGTTTGGGTATATACAACCTACTGCACATGCTGATGTGTGGTGCAATCCTGATGGGCGTCATCATGCAGAGCCTTGCCCTGGGTTACGTCATGCCGGCTGCGCAGTGCGACCTAGAACTGACGCTGCAGCAAAGGGGTTGGCTTGCTGCTATACCATTTCTAGGTATAATCTACTGACAATTTCTAAATTGTTTTTCTGTAACTTTGACTTATACATCTTTAAATTCTTATGTAACAGCTCAGTGGTGTGCTGGTAGTGATACTTCGATTCCCGCTCGGATCGAGGGTCAAACATTTGAGTTTGTTTGCGTGAGTGTTTTCAAATACCTCGTTTACATTCAGCCGAAGTGAGCAGCGAAGTGGGCAGGGCAGTGGGCAGGACGAGTGTGTAAACACGATACTTCTTATGCCACTGCCATTGCCACTCGCACTGCCCGGCGCTCCCCAAAAGAGCGGTTTTTGTGCGGCAGTCAAAGGACCGGCGCGGCAGAGCAAGCGGGATTACGTGTTTACATTCTGCTCCGTCACTCAGACTGAGTCGTCACCTCCTTCTTTCTGTGTTCTGTGGTCACCTGCAAGCGCTTCGGCGAGAACTGAGTGACGATTCAGTAGTTCTCGCCGAGCGCTTGGAGGACAAAGATGTGTCGTATTTTTTATTTTTTTAAGATCGAGAAATGCCGTCCGAGTGGAGCAATGAGATTGCAATAAAATTCTTAGAACTACTGGAAACGGATTCTATTAGGATTCATCCACCATCTTCTATGACGAATTTTCCTTTTTAATAATAAATAAATAAATATATTTAATTATTATTTTTAATAATAAATAAATAAATATATTAATAAATAAATAAATATATTTATTTATTTATATAGGGACAAATCACACAGATTGGGCTAGCCCCAAAGTAAGATCGAGACTTGTGTTATGTACTAACTCAACAAAACTATATAACAAATACATATACAGATAAACATCCAAGACCCAGGCCAATCAGAAAAATTTCCTTTTCATCATGACCCGACCGGGATTCGAACCCGGGACCTCCTGGGTGGTGGTCTGGTGTGGTAACCATTACGCCACGGAGGTCGTTAAATTTTGTATTTGATATCTTTTTGAACATCGAACATAATATTGTGCATTGCAAAAAGACAGCGTGGACGCTTTAATTATTTTGAGTTGACGTCTGCCATTTCCGAAACTCTAACGCGAAGTGAGTGATAGGGTGGCGCTGTGTTTAGAATTTCTTTATTTATAATAGTAATAATAATGGATATTGTATCTTTTTCAGCTATAATCCTGACGTCATACTTCTGGGGATGGTTGGCAGACACCAGAGGTAGACGGCCGGTGATGCTGTTCTCCATGGTGGCATCTGTCATATTCTCGGTGCTGGCCAGCTTCGCGCCTAGCCTAATAAGCTTCGCCATCTTGCAGTTCCTGTCATCGGTGTTGTAAGTAACATAATATATGTAGGTATTTAATATTGTATGTGCTAACTTTTATATTTTATTTTGTAAAAAAATATAAGTTGTATTTTTAAATGACATAAAAGGTAGTTAATTGGTTTTCTTTCGCCATTTCTTTTATTATTGGTCATTTTAATAGCATTTGTTTCTGAAATGGTAGTAGCTAGAGTAGATTAATTTTACACACTGGTTTATTTTTTCAGTATGGCCGGTCCTTCGGCAGTAGTCTACACATACCTCGGAGAGTTTAACAACCTCCGTCACAGAGACAAGATGGTGGCATTTGGATCATCATTTGTTGGGATTGGAACAGTTATATTGCCTGGTATGTTACATTCAGGGAAACTCTCATACAGGAGATCATGTCTGATGATCCTGAAGTAAAAGTTGGCTACCTTTTATTGGAAAAGTGGGCAACTTTTACTTCAGGATTGGAACTACTTTTTAACCTGAATGTCTGCCTATGTTCAGCTGTTGACTTCTTATATCTGAGATGATGATAATGATGATGAACTTTACTTCTTTTAAGTTTCTATTAGACGGAGTAGGAAGTATTGAAATGTTCTTTACGTGAGAGACTGCAATTTGAATGCTACTGCTGGTTAGGGCGCCTTAGTAGCTCGGAGAGAAGGTAAATCAAGTGAACATCGACTATCAAACACCACGGTCTGTTGTTACATTACTATTGGGACCTAAAGCTGTGAGCGAAAGGGATAGAAATAACCCCAACCTTTTTCTATTCCAGCAATTTCCTGGCTGATTCTGCCTATGGAATTCTCATCATACATTGCCTTCCTGGACATCTACTACCGACCTTGGCGGTTACTCGTAGTAGCCTGTGCTCTACCCTATACCTTCAGTGCAATATTCATTCTATTTGCACCAGAAAGTCCCAAGTTTCTTAGTGCTCATGGAAGAAAGGAAGAAGTTTTAGATGTAGTGAAGACTATTTACTCCATCAATTATAGAATGCCGAAGGAAAGTTTTCCGGTAAGTCTAATTCAAAGGATTTGACAACTTCGCACGGATTTTATTAAGGGTTCCTATTTTTTTTAAAATATAATATAGCCTATGTTAGCCGAGGATGAAAGAATTTTCGAAATCGGTCGAGTACTTTTTGTTCGTTACAAACAAAAATATAAAAATGCAAATCTTTCCTCTTTAAAATATTAGTTTACGAGTAGATGATGCTATATTCTCGAAAAGTTGATGACAGTGAAGGAAGTCAGGCACGAAGTGAGACAAAGGAAAAGTGAAGACAAAGTAGGACGAAGAGACCGTCCGTAATCTCGTTTTCGCTCATTTTGTGATCCACTGGGAAAACATATTTTTTTTAATTCACACTTGAGACTTAATTTAAGAGTAGATATATCATCATCATATCAACCCATAATCATCCCACTGCTGGGATACGGGTCTCCCTTCAATCGAAGGTGATTAGAGCGTACTCTGCAACGCTGCTCTAATGCGGGTTGGCTTAACGACTGTCATTCATCGACAACAACCGGGACCGACAGCTTAACGTGCCCTCCGAAGCTCGAGATAACGAAACCCATCCAAACGCTGGCTAGGGTTGACGTCGCTTGACTTGCGTGTTCATATTAGAGTGCGACACACAGCGACGCCATCGAGCTCCTCCGAGTAGATATATACCCAATGCATTTTTGAACAATTAATTATTACCATTGCAGGTAGAGTCGATAATTGTAGAGTCGCAGTTCTCGAAAGAGTCGGGACGGGGTGCCATCATGGCAATCTTAGTGTCCATGCGAGACCAAACAGTGCCATTATTCAAGCCTCCGCTGCTACCGTGGACGCTGCTCACATGCTTCGTACAATTTGGAATTTTTGCTACGTAAGAACATAAAATATAATATTCTCCTTCCAGACTGCTTATAATATTAGCGTAAGTTTTTTGGACAAATTCGAACGTGTTACCCTTTACAAGTCGACGAAATTGAAAAAAGTTTCATATTGTGAATTTACCGGACGCGCGTTAATATCCAAATTGGCTGAGTCACTCACTTCAAAATAGGAGGAAGTAAGCGAAAGCGACATGACTTCCATTTTTGGACTGTGCTCTGATATGTCTATCAGTCAGTGAACCTCTACCTCTACCTCTATGGATGTTAATGTAAATGTGTATCTATTTGTATGTTTGTGCCTCAGTTATGCAAATAAAGTTATACTATTATTATTACCTACTTGTATTTATCATCTTCAATTTAAAATTATTCATTAGCTGTCACTAATAAAATTTAAATCGTAATGCAGAAAGTATTTAAAAAAAAATCTTGTTCAAATTATACCTTTATACCTTAGTATAAGAGGGTTTCCTAACCATTCTAAGGATTTGTAGAAGACATTCATTCTTACACGTAGTTTTACAGGACCAATGGCTTCTACGTGTGGTTTCCAACGATATTGAACTCCGTGGTGAGCCATGACGGGGAGCCGATGAGAATCTGTGATGTTCTTTCCACTGGCACGGAAGCTGACAACGGCACCGATGTAAGTGATCATACGTCATAAATAAAATTGTACCACTAAGATGGCAAACAAGCATACCCGCCCGCCTGATGGTAAGCGGTCACCGTAGCCCATAGACGCTTGCAACACCATTATTATTAACAGCTACAGCTACAGGAAGTGGAAGAAGTAGGAGTCTACTGCTGAATTACACATTTCTTTAACTAACCTGCTTTTGCGTGAAAGTGATTCTCCTATGGGACTTAAGAGTTGCAAAGTAAGGTCAGAGTGATACAGACTGAGAAAATCATTAAAGGGCCAATTCTTGAAAACCATATGGTTGACCTGCCGTCACCTTTTTTGTCTGTTATGAGATGAGATGAAAGACCCCAAGGTTGGAGCTTTGACCTCTGCTTAGGATACTTAAACACTTATATCGATAAATCAGGAAAAATAAGTATCTTGTTTTTACACTGTAAAGGGCTCAGCCCACTCAACCATACATACCATGACCGTAACCGGTCGATATGTTACCGACCGTGCATAATACGTTACGTGCACGGTCAGTGACGGACCGTTTTTGTGGGCATTGTCTCATATAATTTGTTTTTCCAGGTGGCCTGTGACGACTCTATGAACACAGCGACCTTCGAGCATTCCATCTATATTGGACTGGTCTTCAGCTCAATGTACATTATCGTGGGATTTCTGGTAGATTTTATCGGCAAGAAGGTGATACTCGTGGTGGTGCTGGGTTTCACCGGAATCTGTGGTGTTGCTGCACACTTTGCCACTAATCAGCAGATTGCTGTGGTGCTCTTCGCCATATTCCAAATGTCTGGAGCATGCATTGGTCTAATGACGGCTGTTGCTGTGGAACTGTTCCCCACGAAGTACAGGTACGTAGCACACCTCAACCATTTCTTGTTTTGTGAATCTGATTACCTATTATGTGTTCTCGCAGATACCGAAAATATCTGGCAATTAGAGCCATGTTAGGTATTCAATTCAATACACGTGTGTGTTTTTGAAAATCCTAGTTTGATTATTTATGTTACCTTACATCTTGAGTCTACCAGTTCAAACTGTACTATGCCGAACTGGTGACTGTAGCCTAAAAACAAAGACCAAGTCACCAAGCTAAAAGTCATTTGAGCCTGCTGGAAGCATACAGTATTTTTTAAGAGAGCTAGGGCAGAGCTGAGCTTATAATCCGCTCAAATCGGAGCAGCCCGTCTGAGGAAGGACCTCCACCATAGAGAAGATCGTAGCCAAATAACATTTCTCTCGGCCATGCTGTGTTCCTACGGTGAGTAAGGTCGCCAGAGTTCCACTACGGGGGGTTACGTATAAATACGTCGGCGTGTAGAAACACAGTTACGTCGTGTAGTGAGACGCACCGTTACGCCGTATAGTGAAATCATTCATACATTTTGTATATCTGTAATTTTGATTTTAAAAACCGCAGGTAATTACAAGGACTTGATCTAAATAACAAATCGTAACTAGTAATTTTCTTTGTAGCTGATTCATTCTTGACCTTGTATGGTTACGCCGTATAGTGAAATACATGGTTACGTCGTGTAGTGGAACACACCGTAATACATCATACAGTAGTAACACTTATTTTTCTTCCTCAGAGCAATGGCACTGTGTTTGTCAATGATGATGGGACGCGTCGGCTCCATGATGGGCTCCAACCTCATCGGTGTGTTCTTGCAGACCAACTGCGGCGCCAGTTTCTACCTCTTTGGAGGTATCATCATTGGTAAGTTACCCACATTCATTTTATAATTTAATAATTAATACTGCTCAAATCTGAAAAGTTCTTTTGTTTATATAAAAGCATTAGCAGGTAAAATAATATAAATTAATAAATTGCCATAGGCCGAGGTGCGATCGAGTGTATAATTCCTAAGCGGTGTGAGAGCAGTAGAAATTCTAAACACACTACAATACAAGCGTTGCACTCCGGGAGTGCCGGCAAAATTGAAAACTTGAACATTAACGTTGTGCATTTTTGAATATTTTGGAATGGTTAGGGAATAATTTCAATTTCCCCCTAATTCCCAGTAGTCTTACCCAGTAGTCTTACCAGTAGTACTATTGGGAGTTTTCTTCCCTTCGCACGAATTGCTTTATTATCAGACGATTTATTAAATTGTATGAGTAACCGCCATCTAGTCAAAATCAGTGGCATTACAACAATTATTGCCTTCACTCAACGGGATTTAATGTCAACTCTGTAAACTAAAAAGTTCCAATATTTACCGATAGATGTCAGTAACCGCCATGTAGTCATACTCAGTGGCATTACAACAAATTATTGCCTTCACTTAACGGGATTTTAACTCTGTAAACTAAAAAATTCCAATATTTACCGATAGATGTCACTAACGCGAGTTTAACATTTTTTATCCATCCCAAAAAGTGCACAACGCCGCTAAAGAAGTTTTCGCTTCAAAAATGGTTCGGCATTATACAATTACATATTCTTCTCTTAAACGTGCATTTTACAATACAATTCTCTTCTACGTTAGGGGAAATGAAAGGCAGACTAACCATTGTCAACAGCTAGCATAAAGAAAAACAAATTTTATTTTACAGTAAATGCGCTTTTCTGCTTGACCCTACCTGGAAAGAGACGAGAAAACAATCCAGCTAAAGAGATCCCTTCAGAACCCATAGAAAATGAAACTCACGAACCAGTATGAAGCGATTTAATTTACACGAGAGTCGGAAATCTAATAATGGATCTAAAACGTGGACGGTGTGGGATTGCATAAAGATAACAGCAAGAAGAAGAAGTTGACTTTCAATACCTGACTCACAGTATTATACTATAGAATAGTTTAGCTTTACATAGAGCATAATGTTACATAAGCACAGATATTATAATACTTAGGCCGTGTTTACACTTGCAAGAAATGTCACCTAAGTACGCTAGAGACAGCTTGTCAAACAGAGCGCGAGTTGTCGCGCAAGCTATTTTATAACATGTCTGAACAACATGTATGGCAACATATCGCGATAGTTCTCGCAGGTTATGGATATAATTACATATAATTTATTGTCCCCGTTTTTGCAATAATAATTTTAAAAAAAATCAACCAATTAAGATCACAATGTGTTAGTACATGACTTAAAACTAATGTTAGTAACAATTGCATTTTTATTGCATTACATAATTTTGTTTCTCAAACCTGTTATGTTGTTGTTTGATCAAACCTGTTAGCAAACATGCTTAGGATGCCGTTGAAGCTAGCTCGCACCCTGCGCACCAGGGAAGCGCACCGTTTCCGCATGGTTGCATAAAGGCAGTCTACCCAGGCAAACATAAACGAGGCGCTGCAGCGCGCGGACAGCCCCATTAGCCTCCTGAACGCGTTGTTATATTGTACACGCGGGCGCTTTAGCAGAGCAACGAGCAAACCTGCGGGCTATCATGTTCGCTCTTGCAGACAGCATCCTGCGCTCCCTCTCAATGTCTATGTTGTCCTTCAGGTCGGAGGTTACCCAGTACCCAAGATATTTAAATTTATCCGCTCTCTTCATCGGAACTCCATTTAATTTAATAGATGGAGCGAGATCTCCACCTTGTTTCCATAACAAATTATTGTTCAGGCCACAGACAGAGGCACTCAGAAGCACCATGTCTTACGCGTTACTAATATTATTAATACAAATACTGTTAATATGGCAGCCGACATGTCATGTTGGCTGCCATATTAACACACATTGTGTGGCTACTGAGCTCCTCTATCAGGGCGTTGATTTGATATAGAGGTTGAAGAGCCTGGGCGAAGATAACCCGCCTTGCCTGACCCCGCACTCCAGATGGTACGGCTCGGAAAGCGCACCCGATCACTTCACGACATGGACCTGGCTAGAGTATCAATATATAAAAATGTTTAGGGTACTTTGATGCTCTTCAACTTCTGCCACAAAATATCGTAAGAGACCAGGTCAAATGCCTTGGAGAAGTCCAAGAAACATCCAAATCGGTTCGTGTAGTACTTTTCAAGCACAGGATAGATGACTCTGTGGAATGTCCAGGTCTAAATCCAAACTGGTTATCATGTAATTTCACTTATTTATTTTACCGCGCGTCAAGCAGACTTTCAAGCACTTTTGACACTACAGTGGCTAGTGAAATCGACCTGTAGTTATTATTGTCACTGATGTCACCCACCAGTCTTGTTTTTAACAATCGGCACCACCACAGTGACTTACGCAATCACTGTGGTGGTCCTCGAGCAAGATGCGACTTCGTCAGCGAAACTTGCAGGCGTAAACGCGGCCCTAACTGTAATAATTACTTATTTATTCAAATAAGGTACGGAGGTGTTTGTAACTAAATGACGAAGTAATTTGTTAGGTTTTTTTTTTAACGATCTCGATTTTTGGATTTTGAGAAACTTGTAGATAATTTAAAGAGTGAACCCAATCGAGTAATTTATCTGCAAAAAATGTGTAAATACATGGAATCAATAAATATAATAAAATTGTAAAACTGTTTCTAATTATTTTCTCTCTAGTCGAACTAGCCAAGAAATTATAAGCACTTTTGACCCGTGGTGCCGTTGGGTCGACCCATTACCGGGTAGATCCCACCAAAAACATTTTCATGTAAATGTTGCCAAGACGAGACCATACCACTCGCACTATCAAAAAGTTATTAGATCTCATGTAGAGCCAAGCTTGTAACTCTACACGTACACATGCATGCATTGCATTGCATTTTGGAATTCGTCTAGAAAAAAATCTAGACATAATTAGCACACGGGAATTCTTGTCGTGAGTTACAAATAACTTGAACTTACAGATTCTGGAATAATCTCGACGATATCACTTTTCGGCTTCTAAAATCCACTCTGCAAGGCCTAAATTCTAGAGTCTAGAATTTTGATGATCATCAGTGAGTCAGTAACGAAATCAGGGTTTTTTTAGATATCAATAGAGTATTAACTATAAGAGCTATCTAAACTTTAATGTATGATAAAACCGCTGTTTATTTACACTGGGCGTCAAAAATAAGTAGTACGATACAGTTTTAAAATTGCAATTACTCTTAAACTATAGAAGTTAGAGTTTTGAAAAATAAAACAATCTTTAAAAGACGATATAATGCATGAAGTTTTTATTAAATGAAATGAAATTGTCTTTTAACTTTTTTTTTCAAAGGTCTTCTGTAGTTTAGGAGATATTGCAATTTAAAAACTGTACCTACTACTTATTTTTGACGTCCAGTGTAGTATAATCCAAACCCACTTCGAGAAAAGGTAGGTAGTGCCCTTGCGCTTCGCTTGGCTCGTCTTGGCGGGGGCACTACCGTGCCACCAGATAAGTAATAAGTATAGCCATGTTCTGTGCATTTACTTATACGTAAGTAATTATGCAATTATAAATAAGACAAACATTTTTTTAATAAAATTATTGTTTTATTTAGATAATTATTTTCTTAATGTTTTATATTACCTCACCCACTTCACTTGCTCGACCTTGACTTTAGAACTTTACAACAAATCCAGTCCATTTCTTCTTATGCGCAATCAAGATGCGCGTAGAAACGTTAAAGGCGATATCGTTTGTTCTTTTTTTCACGGAACTGAAAATACGGAACAGTCGAAATCCTGAAAGAGGCTACGCAGCCCATGAACGTTTCCGGCCGCCCTACGCACCCGGAAGTCAAAGGTTTTCACTTCCGAGGAAACCTGGAGGAGGGCAGGAAAATTTCAGATTTGTGGGCGGCAATACTAAGGTACCAGGAGTGTAAGGAGCTCAATATAGTTTCCATGGCAATGCGATAAGACGCGACGCATGCGTTATTCTATCGATTTTCTCACCCCCTTGTATTTCAAAATCTATGTGCACAAGAGGTATGAAAGAAATGGATATGGTTTATTCTGTTAATAATTTTGTTTTTAGGAATTGACGGTTTAACTTTTTCTTTGTTTTCAAACCTATAGAGACATGTTGGCTCTTGGAAAAAGTCAGACATCTTCGATTTTTCAGTAACTAATTATATCTTAAAAGCGCAGCAGTGGGACATACATGGCTATTAAAAAACAATCTCGATTCAAAGAGTCTGGCCAATGAAATTCAATGAATCCTGGCAGCAGCAATGTAAAACAAAGTTGATAATGGTAACTTAAAAATCCGTAAAATGGCGCAGCAATGTAAAGCAAAGTAAGTTTGTAATCACATAGAAATTCTAGGTTCTTTGATCACTGCGGAAGCCATGATAAATTGATTTAGGTTATCTACCCTAAGTTCTTTTTCTTTACATCATTTATAAGAAAATTCAAGCATGTAGAGTGGTTTTAACTTGTTTTCGAGGTTTGCCAATTTAAGATTTTAGTCATTTGAAATAAAGGGTTACCATCTCAAGATTTTTTGAATTTGCCGCTTATTTTGAGTGACACGATTCGATTGCCAGACTAGCATCCTATGTCAATTTACAATTACTTATGTCATATACATTTTAAGTACTAAAAAAATTGAATTAATTTTATATCACTCATCCATAATAATTCGTGACGTAACTGGCTTTCCTGGCTTATGGGGCACGTTATATAGCCAATAAATCTTGCGTGCTTTTACACTCCCCAATGTTATGACGCCCTGGTACTGCAGATGTCGTGGAAACTTGGCTGAAAAGATCTCAAACGATTTTCCGAGCGAAAAATGTTTTAATAAATGATTATACAATTTATAATAAAGCTTGGGCAAGGAACATTGGCCCAAGTACAGAATAATGTCTGTGTGCCCAAGTTATTCGACCATACAATATGAGGCACTTTACTTAAATTTTTTTTAGAATACAATTTTATAAAATGCTTTAAGACTTTTATTATAAGTATTATTCGGTTGACGGATCCGCCATTTTCGACAGAAACACCAGGACGACAGGAATTACAGGAGCAATAGGTAATTGATTTTCCAGTTCTTGGGGGAAAGAGATGAATAGGCAGTTCGCAGTTACTATTAACAAGAAAAGGTGAGAAGAACTATTTTACAAGCTTTTATTTAACTTGCTACTTTTATTTAATGTATGTTTGGGTGGAATCTTGAAATGAAAATTTGAACCACTTCCCGAAGACCAATTGAGCTGTTTGGCATGAATATGTAAATCAGATGACAATACAATATTAGAATAACAAAATTATATACTTAGCTGTTTATGTTCCGTTTTTCATACAAAACCATTCCGACCAAAAACCTATAGGGTACTTCCGGTTGTCCTAGAATCATGAAAGCCAAGAAGCAAGATCATGTACAGGTATAAATCAGAACATCGTAAATTTGTAGTTACATTACAAAAAAAATTATATCAATTACACTAGTACCGCCTTTCGACAATAGATGACGCTATACGAAACCTGAATCGCGCTATAGTTTGCTTTTTCGTATTAAGAGTAAGTACCGCCTTGCGACAATAGATGGCACTGCGAAAACTGTCCAGTGATAACTACTACCCACATAGTTACTAAAAGTAATAGTAGGTATAAAACATAGACAATATGAATTATAAAAATTTAGTGTTTATCAAAAGTGTTCGGTTTGTAACAGTCATAGTTACTGTTGTCGAACAAGAAATAGAAAACGTTTATTTTTTTGATAAGACTTGCCGGTGCGGTGGTGGTAGAGTGGCTTGCAATCGCTACTTTATATCATACTTTAGATCATGAATTCCAGCACTTTGAGCATGAACATGGCTATTTGTCTTGGTTTGGATATTTTCTAGTATCAATTTACAAAAAAGACTTTTTTTTATTAATCATCTATTTATGTATCGTCACAGAATAATAAATAGTAAGTACTACGGTATCGTACAAGCTTTGCTAAGTTTTCGACTAGATGCCACTAGATGGCGCTGTGAAATTCGTCGAGGAATATTTAAATTTTTGTAATGTTAAAATTTAAATGTTTGTATGAAAGGCGAAAGCGGTCATGCTTGTTGCCTCCGTTTTTGCCCTAAAGGTCTAAACGCACAGAGATTTTAATCAAATCATATTTTGAAACCCCGTATTACCACGGGCATTTTTTCCTGCCCGTGGTCCACCTAAATGATTTGTAATAAGAAATTCAAATATCCAATGGGCCATGGTCCACCTCCATCCGAGTTAGTGTTTATTTCTAGGATTATTTTCGAATGTTTTTGGTGTAGTTTAGGAATGCTTTTTGGATGGATTAGGAATTCTATTAGGATTATTTTGAAATGTTTTAGGATTAAGAAACATCTCGTGAGACTTCTCGCATTAGTTCAGTTTCTGAAAATTGTTTTTTGAAAGAAAAAAAATTACCGATTTTATTTTACTCTTTGCTGTGCATTTATAACCCTACCCTAGTAACACCAAATACTATAGACGAGTAATACGTAATACCCACAGCTTCGGAAGAATACAGCGCCCCTATCGGCATGAGGTGAACGGAGGTTGCCAAGTCATTGTATGAGAAACGTCAAGAGCTGTGGGTTTTAAGTCTTCTAATTAGTATTTGGTAACACCAAATACTATAGACGAGTAATACCCACAGCTTCGGAAGAATTCGGGCAAGACGCGACACTAGCGCCCCTACGGCATGAGGGCGGCATGAGGTGAACGATTTCAAAACTTTTGTATGCAAAATGTTATAGCGCCCCTAGCGGCATGAGGTGAACTGTGCGTTTTGTATGCAAAATGTATAGCGCCCCTAGCGGCATGAGGTGAACGGAGGTTGCCAAGTCATTGTATGAGAAACGTCAAGAGCTGTGGGTATTAGTCTTCTATAGTATTTGGTAACACTACACTTGACCTGTCAAACTGTCATTCACTTCTGTGGCACCGCTAGCGAAATGTCTGATTCAGCCGGCGATAATTCAAAACCACGAGTTGCGGTTTTAGGAGGTAAAGAAACAATAAAAAGTAGAAAATAATAAACCTCCCTACCGTTTTCATTCATAACATTTTTTTTTTAAACTTTCACCAATTTTTTTTAAGTGTAATAACGGTCGAAAGTGTTAGTCATCAGTGACCCAAGTCCAAGATATTTTTTTGAACAGCCTTTGATCCTTTACGTTTTAGGGTGCGGTTTCATTGGGCGGAATCTGGTAGAATATCTTGTGAGCAATGACTTGATAAGCGGACTCCGAGTTGTGGACAAAACTCCTCCACAGCTGGCCTTCCTCAACCCAGCACATAGCAAGATATTTGAGGACCCCCGCGTGGAATACAAGAGTTCCAACCTAATTAACCCAAGTGAGTGACATACTTTCTCTTTTCATAGCATTAAATAACTTCTTACATGTTATTATTTTAATTTAATTAGTGAATGAAACCTCATAAGTTCTTACGAGATTTTTCGGCCATCATGGCAGCTTTAATTTGAATGCAGTTTGCAAAACAGACTGTTTTTTAAATTATTTTACAAGTACTACGAAAGAGATTTCTTATAGTTACTCCCTGCCCCCTAAGGCGGCTTTCTGACTCATACAGTTGGCAGATAATTTGACAGGTACTATAAAAAGAACTCTACCAACCTGCCCCTAATGCAACTCTCTGACCCAGGTTTCTTTTAAAACTTCTACCATTTGTAATTGGAATAATAAATATATTACTCAATAACAGGATTTCTTCCGAGATCAAAATTAAATATTAATAATAAAGCCTCTTTAAGTTGTGCTATTTCATGAATGAATTACACTATAATATGTCTCTGAGCTCATATAGCTTCCTCCAAAATGAAACAAGAAGGCGCAATGATTCCACGGTCATATGAAGACACTAAAAACTCCATTTTATTACTTTATTCACCACGGTGTCATCACCCAGTTGAACATTATTATAAACCTAATGGTATTCAAAATATTTATTGTAACCAAGTCTAAATACATTGTAAAATAATGGATTAGTGCTTTTAACTTGGTTTTCCTTTGTAGATATCATACTAAGATACAATTAACAAAAGTCACCCAATTGAATAACTGCAGTAAATTGAGGATTTAAGTTAAATACGACATCTTGATATATTCAGTACATATTTTTATGTAAATTTAGATAACAATATATACATAATATCCTGTCGTTGACTTTGCTAACATACTGATTATGTTATCAAGGTTTGGTATGAATCATATCCATTTATTCTTAGCCATTTAATAAAATTATTCTAGTATGGTGACCAGTGGCGCAATTATGCTTACAAAAGATGTTATCATTTTGATGTCTATATGATGTTGATCCCAAGTTGACATGGTTTTTAAATGGTATTATGCTATTACAATTCTGTATCTCATTTTTGACATTTATGTGATACTGTTTTATGCCAAAAATTGGAGTGTAATACGCATTTAAGTTGATGTCAAGTCGATAAGATTTTGATATTGCATTTTTCGGAGAGCATAATACGAGATAGTCTTAAATATCAAGTTGACATCAAAACAACATCATATTTTTAAGCATAATTGCACCACAGGGGCCTTACTTTAGAAAATAATGTTGCTAGATTGGCATTGGCTTGATACTTCATCAAAAGAAAAAATCATTTACAGTCTAGGCCCTCACAGGCACTCTCTCTCTTGTCGAAGAGTGCAAAAAAGCCACTGGTAAAAGAAATGGCGAAAGGAACTCAGTTAAGGCCTTCAGTCAAGTTAGCTCATTTCACAATTGCACTACAACTCTACATGTACCTATAATTTCTATATTTTAAGAGAGGTAGGGCACAGCGGATAATCCGCTCAAATCGGAGCAGCCCATCTGGGGAAGGACCTCCACCTTACAGAAGATCGTAGCCAAATAGCATTGGTCTCGGCCATGTTGTGTTCCTACGGTGAGTAAGGTCTCCAGAGCTCCACTTGGGGGGGTTGGGAGGGTTGGCAACGCGTGAGTGATACCCCCGGTATTGCAAACGTCTATAGGCTACGGTGACGGCTTACCATCAGGTCGACCGTATGCTTGTTTGCCACCTGTGTTGTATAAAAAAAATATATATATTTTCCTTAAGGAAAAATAATGCTGTTATTTTTACCTACATTGTGCCTGACTTTATTTATTTATAACCTGAATATTATAAATGTACGTTTGTAACATGACCAAGGATACTAATTCTACCTTTAATTACAATTACATCCAACTACCTGAGAAGACTACATATTTTATAATCATTTATTGAATGAGATAATTAAATCATATTATTATTGAATATGAAAGGCACTGAATCTATAGTTTTTGAAGAATGTTTTGTGGGCGCTAGATTCAGTAATATAACATCACACTTTGGTCTAAAAAAAGTCATAAACAAAGGAGAGTGAAGTTATAATTGCTAGTCTAATCTAGTTATATTTCTGGTATTTTGCATAACATGAATTGCATTACACCTAATTAAGTCATAAATATACGCACGGATGCGCGTTAGTGCGTGCTAATGTTCTATTTTTTTTTATCACTTAATGATGTGTCTGTGAGCACGTAGGTACTTTAGTAGAAGACGGTAGTGCGATGATTGTGCACTTTGGTATAGAAGCATGAAATTTCTACCATGGATAGAGTGTCCCACGGTGATCGTTTTAAGATGTGGAGGGAAGTCAGATTCTTCCTCTGTGAGTGGGGGGAGGGGGGCAAAGGGGGTGAATTCCACGTCTTGATGATTATTTTTTTACTGATCCGTTAATGTTACTAGGGCTTGTATGGTGTCGTTTTCATATAAACCGAATACAAGGAATTCATTTTTAACAAGAAAAATGTATGGTCCCATACAAAAAAATTAAAAATACTGCCAAAAAGTAAAAAGTTCCGCTACGTTTTTTTTGTAAGCACGTTATTTTTACTTTCAAATCTTAATTATTATGATATTAAAAAAATACTGTGTTATAGCTTATTTAATGTAGTTTACAAATATATATAATTGTAGTATACTTTTCATACAAAAACTATTTAAAAAAAAAGAAGAACGTGCAAATTCCAGAATATGCGCGCGGTGATTCAGTGAGATGTAGGTACGTACGCGTAGCGACAAATTTTCATAATGTACTATGGTCATTTGTTATAAATATTTATAGCAATGCTACTAGCCATTATGCGACGTAGTTTTAATGTAATCAAATGTAAGAAATGTGTTTTTATTGCTTCCACGGAAAAAAACATTTAATAATTTTGACATAGAGAAGGTTACTAATAAAACGTCAGAAATAAAAGTAAAATGATGTTTAACCAGCAGTCACCAGTACAAAAGCAAAGTGCTGTACATTTGAGTGCAGCTTTGTTACATTTGCATCTTCCAGTACACCCTTTTTTAACGCTGCACCTAATTAACTCAGCACATAAAGTTGCTACTTCAAGTAGCGTTGTCCAGACTGGCTACCATTCGTTCGAATCTTTAATCCAACCCCAGTTAGATGGTTCAGGAATATCTGGAACTTTTGTTAAAGATTGCATCCAAATGTAAGCCTGATAAGAAGCGCGTTTTATATATTGCTAGAGTGCCTTTTTTGTGGGGGGGTATGTTCTCTATGGCTCGGGATTTTGGGTAAAGAGTTTTTTTTCTGGCTTCATTTATAGTCAGCATTTCACTAATGCGGTCATACATTAAAACCACAAATCTGCAATGAGTCGTCGCTTATTTGTTGTGGCATTGTTGTCATTTCTTCAAAGGCGCTGTTTACTTCTGGAAAAGATCGCCATGTTTCCCATGCTGTTTTTTCCCTCTACCAACAAAAGTGAACTCCGTATCACACCCTGTGAACGCATGAAAGACGGGAACGTACTCACATTGTGACAAACTCATTGACGCTACCAGGTCGTGTAGCGGAACCTTGAGCCAACACCAAATGCAACCTGTAGTTCAGATAAATATATCTTTCTGAAGAATGCCACAGCCAGTACTAATACATCTGTGTCTACGGTGCGTATTGTCACTCTGCTAAATCCTTTCTTTACTGCACCAGCTAAATGCAAAAACATTCGGGTGTCAGCTTCGTCGTGAAAACATGGGGCTATGTCACGTATATCTGAGATATTGATAAAACAGAGAACTTCGATTCAATGTGTCGCGTATATTTCTTTTTCTCCTGCCTGTAAAGAACAAGTTGTTGTGATAAAAATAAAAACAATTTGGTCTTGTTCTCATTCACTGAAAGGAAACTCTTCCAGTTCTTAGGCGTCGCATGTGTGGGAGGCCACTCTTTTCCTTGTGCCTTTTTCTCGTAAAGCAGCTTTAAAGCTCAACTCAAACAACTTGCGCCGATAGCTAGATAGATAGATGTTTTCACGATGAAGCTGACTGAATGTTTTTACATTTAGCTGATGCAGTAAAGAAAGGATTTAGCAGAGTGACAATACGCACCGTCTGTAGACACAGATGTATTAGTACTGGCTGTGGCATTCTTCAGAAAGTTATCTTTATCTGAACTATGGGTTGCATTTGGCGTTGCCTCCAGTTTCCGCAAGACCTGGTAGCGTCAATGAGTTTGTCACAATGTGAGTACGTTCCCGTCTTTCATGCGTTCGCAGTAGGGTGTGATACGGAGTTCTTTGCTGGTAGAGGGAAAAAACAGCATGGGAAATATGGCGATCTTTTCCAGAAGTAAACAGCGCCTTTGAAGAAATGATGACAATGCCACAACAAATAAGCGACGACTCATTGAAAGATTTGTGGTTTTAATGTATGACCACAATAGTGAAATGCTGACTGTAAATGAAGCCAGAAAAAAACTCTTTACCCAAAAATCCTGAGCCATAGAGGACAAAAGCGGCACTTCAGCAATATATAAAACGCGCTTCCTATCAGGCTTACATTTGGATGCAATCTTTAACAAAAGTTCCAGATATTCCTGAACCATCTAACTGGGGTTGGATTAAAAATTCGAACGAATGGCAGCCAGTCTGGACAACACTATCCCCACTATCACTATGTTAATTACGTGCAGTGCAGCGTTAAAAAAGGGTGTACTGGAAGATGCAAATGTAACAAAGCTGCACTCAAATGTACAGCACTTTGCTTTTGTACTGGTGACTGCTGGTTAAACGTCATTTTACTTTTATTTCTGATGTTTTATTAGTAACCTTCTCTAAGTCAAAATTATTAAATGTTTTTCTCCGTGGAAGCAATAAAAACGCATTTCTTTCATTTGTTTACATTAAAACTATGTCGCAAAATGGCTAGTAGCATTGCTATAAAATATTAATAACAAATGACTATAGTACATTATGAAAATTTGTCGCTACGCGTACCTACATCTCACCTAATCACCGCGCGCATCTTCTGGAATTTGCACGTTCTTCTTTTTTTTTAAATAGTTTTTGTATGACAAGTATAATACAATTATATATATTTGTAAACTACATTAAATAAGCTTTATCACAGTATTTTTTAATATCATAATAATTAAGATTTGAAGTAAAAATAACGTGCTAACAAAAAAAAAGTAGCGGCACTTTTCACTTTTTGGCAGTATTTTTAATTTTTTTGTATGGGACCATACATTTTTATTGTTAAAAATGAATTCCTTGTATTCGGTTTATATGAAAACGACACCATACAAGCCCTAGTAACATTAACGGATCAGTAAAAAAATAATCATCAAGACGTGGAATTCACCCCCTTTGCCCCCCTCCCCCCACTCACAGAGGAAGAATCTGACTTCCCTCCACATCTTAAAACGATCATTGTGAGACACTCTATCCATGGTAGAAATTTCATGCTTCTATACCAAAGTGCACAATAAGGCTCAAATATGGCACAACCGTCTTCTACTACTTAGAATAATATTTTTCAAATTTCCATACGAACGGATACAATAAGGAAATGCCGTTACCCTGTTCGCCCACAACGCAATTCACTAGCGACTCTAGCATACCCATATCACACTAGTCGTTCGAGAGTAGCTTTCATTCAAAATTTCCGTACATGAGGCAACGCGTCTCTACCTGTCGGTTTACAAAACTTCAATATGAACATCGTTTTTCAATGTAAACATCGTTTACGCGGTGAACAATCAAAAATGTACAACGTCAAACGTGTCTTACCCAAATTATATCACATTTTAAATGTACGCTAACCATAATCTCCGTACATGATTCAACGCGTCTACTACCTACCTGTAGTATAATAGTTGCATTTGAATTATATCTAAATGACGGGAAACATAATATCGTTTCGCATGACAGTTCAATGAAAGATGAACGTAACGATATTTTCCTTTATTTCCACTGGTCCCTTTGGTAGTTCCTTTAAGGGGACTTTCCGTTAGTGGAATGTAGATAGCGCCTTGACGAAACACAGGCAAATGAGAGTTGGGTGTGAGTCGCAGTCGAGTCGTGGGAGAATATTCTTTAATCTTACCTCATTCCAATGATAAATGTTTTATTGTTTTCTCATAGATATTTAAATATACAACTTACTTAATAATCGATGGGCCTCCAGACATTCTCCATTGTCTGTACAATTGCATGCGCTCTGCAATATGCATACTAATTATATGTGTCCTTGACATGCACAATATTTTGTCTCTACACAAGTATACGCAATTGTTAGTCTATCTAAAGAAATATAAAAATAAAAAGTGGATATTTTATATGAGACTGAAAATATTTTACATACGGAAATCTATACTCATATTATAAAGCTGAAGAATTTGTTTGTTTGAACGCGCTAATCCCAGTCTTTCATATTAAACTAGACTAGCTGTTGCCCGCAGCCTCGCCTATGACATTCAGAAAAAATGTGGGTTTCTTTTAAAATAATTTTCAAAATCGGTTCAGTAGATCCAAAAATTACTTCCTACAAACTCACAAACTTTAACTCTGTTATAATATTAGATAGTAAAGTAATAAATTCTTATTGACTATGTTTAAAAAATATATAATGTGGAACCATGAGCTGAAACTAGTAATATCTTAATGCTAATACATGAAGAATTTATGATTTTAAAATAAATTATTTATCCACTCTTCAATCCAAATACGTTGCAGTTGCAAAGTCTAAATGTTGTTGATAACAATATAAATTTAACGTAATAGGTAGCTTATCGGAATTAATGATAATTATGTAATCATAATAATTCATATAAACTTTTAAATTACATAACACATTGTTATACGCGGTTGCATTGGCACTAAAGATCATAGCGTGATAATGAAAAGTCAACATTCGCAAAATATGTAAGCAAACCCATAGAAATAAAATTTGTTATATTCGACATAACTTTTACAGCTTCAAATATTGTGTATAGCTAGCCTATATCTTGATACAACAAACCTTCTTAAAATCAACAAAATATCGCACATCTACAACAAAACTGCGATAGCAAAATCGTGAAAGGATAAAAAAGGAGTAAAAACGTTATTCTCTTCTTGCAAAATTACTTTTTTCCAGTTGTTATTTTGAATTTAGATCTAGGTAAACTCGAACAGCTCAAAAAAAATTAGTTTTTAGGAAAAAAAATAGTGTTGTAACTGCGTTTTTTTTTTGCATTTGACGATTTTGAGTTGTCCTAGTTTTGATCTATGCGATACGTTGGCAAGCACCATACAAAGTTTATATTTTTCGACATAATATTTGCAGCATCATGCGCCGCCGCACTGGACCCAGGCAGCGGGGAGCCCTGGGCTCTAGTGGTGAACTGCGCCGGGGAAACCCGCGTCGGCCAGACGGAGGCGGTGTACTCCGAGGGCATCTACACGCTGAGCTGCAACGTCGCCAGGCAGTGCGCCAAGCTGAAGGTCCCACGGCTCGTTGAGATCTCCAGCGGGTATATGAACAGCAAAGATAAGGTTTGTGGAGTAGTTTGTTTAAACTTTAATAATATAAGTTGTACCTAATCTGTATATGTTGACAAGAAAATATTTATTGTTAAGGCAGTCTCCTATTTCTTTTGATTTAAACTGAGCGGGATTGTTGCCATGTTAAAACATAGGATTATAACTGAATAAATAAATAAAAATATTATAAATCTAGTTCAACTGACCATTAACCATTACCATTCATCATGGATTTAAAATGATATTTGCCCGCGTGAGCATTTTCGTTTTTTTATTTTTATGTTGCCTATGTCACTCACAAGACCGTGGCTTCCTATTGATAAAATAATTTTCAAAAACGGCTCTGTGGTATCAGAGATCCCTACAAGCTCACAGACTTTACCTCCTTTTAATATTAGTATAGATAATAATATTTTTTAATTTACAGCCACACAAGGAATCGGATGCGGTTAATCCGTGGACCGTGGAGAGCAATATGAAGGCGAAAGTGGAGCAGGAGCTGAAAAATCTGGAGCCAGAACTCAACTACACGATTCTGAGGCCCGCCATCGTGTACGGGGTGGGCGATAGGCGGAGCTTGAGTGAGTTTTATAACATACTAGCTATTTCTTACGGCTTCGCCTATAATCCTAACTAATATTATAAATGAGAAAGTGAGTTTGATTGTTTGTTTGTTATTCCTTAACTAAGCAGCCGATCATTATGAAAATTTACATATATATTGTTAGGGGTACAGAGTCCATCATAGGCTACTTTTTATCCCGTGAAAGTATGTCATTCCGATGGGAAAATATTTTTTTAACTATAATAGAGGGCACTGTATCGGCCAACAGATGGCGCCACAAGTCGCGCTATGGGTTGTTTTATTGTTAAACGAGATCTTTGTCATAAAATTAACGCGAGCGAAGCCGCGGGGATTTAATGGTAAATTGGCACTTTAAATGATGTCTCACTGTCAAACTAAAGAAAGTTAATGCTATACCGAACGCCAATTTAACAAGCCCGGTGGTCGAGTGGCTAGCAATGGTCACTTTATCCCAAGGGCCGCGGGTTCGAATCCTGCGCAAGGCAAACACTTTGTGTGCATGAACATGTCTGTTTGCCTTGGTCTGGGTGTTTTCTATGTATAATAAGTATTTATTTTTTAAAAAAGTATTTAAGTATATTTATCAGCAATTTAGTACCCATATACATAGTACAAGCTTAGTTGCTTAGTTTGGAACTAGATGGCGTTGTGTGATTTGTCCAAGAATATTTATTTAATTTTATATAAATATTGTATGTAATTGAATAAATAAATAAAACGAAGTTCGAAACTCATATTACTCAGTGCATAACGACAATCGATTTACAATTTGTGAGCCACGATCTTTGGCGTTGAGTATAATAATAAATAATGTAAAAATATATCAGTGAATACTTTATTCTTTCTAATTCTTTTTATTTTTATTACAGCACCAAGACTCCTGTACGGTGGCATTTACAAGCATCTAGGAGAAACGATGAAGTTATTGTGGACGGCGGATCTAAAGATGAATACAGTGCATGTCAAGGACGTGTGCCGTGCTGCCTGGATACTTGGCACCAGAGCTGATGCCAATAAGAAGATATACAATGTTGTTGATGATGCTAACAGCACACAAGGGAGCTTAGCTGAGATTGTTGCGGAGATATTTAAGATCAATCATGATTATTATGGTACTGCTATTTCTACTCTTGCCAAGGTAAGTCATCATCATATCAACCCATAATCATCCCACTGCTGGGATACGGGTCTCCTATCAATCATAGGATAAAAGAGCTCCCCCCCCCCTGCCACGCTGCTCAAATGCGGATTGCCAGCATCGAAAACATCCGGACCACGAACGAAACCCATCCAAATGCAGGCTACGGTCGACGTTGCTTTACTTGCGTGTTCGTTTTAAAAGTGCGACACAGCGGCGCCATCGAGCTCCTCAAAATTATATTTGAATATCGGAAACTTATTCTAAGTTTATTTAAGGTGATCCGTTTCGGTCCGCGCGGGAAATTCAAATTTTTTTGGTGTCTTTTACAAATTGCATCTCAATCATTGATAGAATTTTCATGAAAATTAATTTGACGACAACAAATACAATATATCTATTGAATAATTATCATATAAATTATAAATATTGTCTCTTCTCATTATGAATGTGCATAATGCATGTTTATTGGGAAAAAGATGCATCGTGGACATTCATAATAAGAACAGCTAATATTTATAATTTATTTGATAATTATTCAGTAGATATATTGTATTTGCTGTCGTCAAATCAATTTTCACGAAAATTCTATCAATGATTGAGATGCAATTTGTAAAAAACCCCAAAAAATTTGAATTTCCCGCGCGGACCGAATCGGATCACCTTAACTTATCTACGTTTCAATTTACTTAGTTATATATTATTTTTTTATTCCAGACAGACATAGCATCCGTAGCTGAAGAAGCGAACGACAAGCACCTGACAGCGTGGGCGGATATCTGCCGTAAATATTCATTGCAGCACTCGCCATTGGAGCCTAGCTCCGGAGTAGAACTGCTTCTAAACAAGCACCTCTGCTTGGATGGAAGCGAACTGAAACGTGTTATGTCGCTTGATGTACCGGAGCCCACCAAGGAGAATGTGTTGCAGGTATGATTATCAAGCTATTTATTATAAAATATTTTTATGACATACCAAAGCACTATCTATGCATTTATAAATAAATATTCTTGGATGAATCACACAGCGCCATCTAGTCCCAAACTAAGCTTGTACTATGGGTACTAGATTGCTTATTAATACACATAAATTTTATCCCGTTTTTGTAAATAAATAGGTATGTACTTATTATACGTAGAAAACATCTAGACTGAGTCAAACAGATGTTCATGCGCACAAATGTTTGCCTTACGTAGGATTCGAACCCGCGACCCTCGAGATAAAGTGACCATTTCTTGTCACTCGACCACCAGGCCTGTCGTTTAGTGAAATAATCTGAGATGATGGCCCTGTATAAGAACATCTACAAATTTTTGTTTCAGGTTTTAGAAGACTATGCCTCCATGAATCTGTTCCCGAAGGAGCTTCTGCTATGACTGCCCACGACGACGGATAACGCCATTTAAATATATTTTTTGAAAATGCCTATACATATATGTATTTCCAATAAGGCGATTTTAAGTGACTACGCATTGATGTTATATAAATTGAACATTGTACCAAGGGAAGAAAGTGACCGATTTCGGACGAGGGTGTAGTCAATACTCAAGTGTTGGGACGCACTTTATTCCCGGTACAGTTACATAGTACTTAATACTACACCTGCGAGGAAAGAGGGGGGAGGGGAAATTAGCGCAAACGCGATATTCACCTGTTTCTTTAGTGCCAGACCGTCGTCACCCAAAATTAAAAAAAAAACGAAAATTTATGGCAGTAATGGATTTTTATACATTTTTTCCTCCCGCATATTTTAGGGAAGGAATCGCGTACTTTCTCGTTAACTTTTGAAGGAAGAAAGACGGTACTTTACCAGCAGGTGTGGTATAAAAGTATAACTTCGATACGCTTACTGTATACCGATTTATTTTATACAAAATGTATGCTTACCGCTTACTTTTGATTTTTGAATAGTGATTTTGCAACGAAATGATTTCAGCTAGTATTATCTGTTAATTCTCATTTTATGCGTTTTTATAATATGCAAGTTATTCGTATAGTATAATGCTGTGATAATCAGCGGGTCTATTAATAAAAAACATTTAAAATCTAATCTCATCTCAAGCGGTATCTGGCTAGTTTTCTATTTTGCATAGCAAGATAGCTTCACATTGAGAATAGATTTGATATTGGACGCCAACGCTTCTGGCACGCGCAGTTAAAGAACAAATATTGAATAAATGATATTTGAAAGGTACTATACTGGACGCCAACGCTCCTGGCACACGCACGCATCCCTAGTGCTTAATTGTTTTATGACTGCGCGTGCCAGGAGCGTTGGCATCCGGTGTCACTGTTCTTATTACGAGAATAGACCCGCAGGTGAAAAGTGAGGTCCCGCCATTTTGGCCAAATAACTTATGAAATTGTGATTGGACAATAAATTAGAAGAAAAAATTGGTAAACTAACAATATTTGTAAGGAATCGAAGACTGTGTATACCAAAAAGCAACTAATTGCTTTTTTCTTCACGTTTCTAACTTTTGACATCATCTTACAATTTCAAAATTATAACTTTAATTGAACAGATATTTTAACTTTGTACTTAATTTTCTATTTTTAACGGCACTTAAAATCTGACCGCACTTTAGGCGTGAGTTCGGCTAAAAGTGAATTGCTCAAAATCGTTTTTAAAATTAAACCACTGTAGCGGGAGCTAGGTTGTTCTCGACCGCCACAAAGGGAAGATCTTCCGGCCAGGCTAGATGTGATGCCTGGGGACTGCGGCTCCGACAACACGTTATATTACGGCTGTCACTGTCAAACTAAAGCAAAAAAAAAGATATAGGTAAAGACTTAACATGGAATTAAAATGCATTTGCATGAAACTAGCTGTAAATCTACTGCACGTGATAGTCGAAGCGATCTTCGTCCTATTGTAGTCAAATTGCACTTTATCGATTCCGTCGAAAGATGCGGTATAACCATTAGAGCTCCATGACACATGGCGTAGGCGTAGCGACGTAGTCTCGACGTTTTTAATGAATGCAGAGACAACGCTAGGCGTGCGTCGCATTATCGCGGCGTCTGCGCCATCGAACGCCTACGCTACGCCCACGCCATCTGTGAAGGGGCTTTTAATGTTTATTATAGATAGATAGGTAGTTAGCATACAGTATAAAATGCTTGTTTACCGATTGTAATCTTTTGCTTCCATCAACTAAATCGAAACATGGTTTCATATTATTTAGAATAAGAAAAAAATATTTATAGGGACGCGATGTGGTCGACAATACAACACGGAGATTTGATTATATTCGCTTATTCTGGTCATTATTTGACGCCATTTATTTGTGATTTATGTACTTAGCTTGATGTTACCTGTGGTCATTTGTTTTACGTCACACGATTCGCTTTCTCATTCTAACTTACCAAATCAGAAAGAGAAGTTCTTCTCTACCCACATTACAAGGTTTAGGTATACTAATACCAGTTTCCACCAACGACCCCTAGTATAGCGTAGATATTCCCTGACTTATACAATTTTTTTCCAGTTAGGTTAAGCCTACGCTCGGAGTTGTTGGTGAAAACGGGATGTGTTTTATCCAGTTTTACCTATATACCCCAAGGTCAATCAGTTTATTGACCCCCCCCCCCCCCCCCCCCCCCCTCTTAAGTCGTGACGTAAATAACTAATGACCTCTAATCGTAAAACTATTTTAACTAGTTTTTAGACAAGCACGGTCAAATTACCATTTTAGTCTTATGCCAGTCGTGCAGGCTGTAAAATGTATATTTTCGGTAAAAATATTTTTATCAAGTAAGAACCAATTTATTTTTCCGTTTTTTATGTGCTCAATATTATAGAATACCTACATTAATCAAATATGTATAATTGAATGTAAACAAAACACTAGTTTTAAAGAGTATATTTGTGTCTATAATATATCAGGGCTTGAACGAGCACATACACTTATTTGTTTTTACACCCGACGTTTCGACAGAGTTATATAAATCGTTTCTTTGTCGCCAAGGCTCACAAAATGACGGAAATTAACAGTTAATGTTAACAAAGTAGCATTGGGGAGACTCTGTTGAGCTCCGTTAATAAAGTGTTATAATCATATATATTTGTGTCTCCAAACAGAAAGATTCTTGTAATTCGTGAGTTCCATAAAAAAAATGAAGTTAAAAACACATTATTTCACTGTCACTGTTAAAATAACATGTACACAGTCCTCTATACTAATGGTTTAAAATGTTTAAATCATCTCGTACGTTCAAGGTTTTCGATGAATTTGGGGAAAAAATGGACTTGTAAAATACAATATAAATTATATCTAACTATTACAGAAGTGTACGCTATTCTTTTATTTGATTTGATTTTGTAAATAAAATAAAATAAAAGAATAGCGTACACTGGACTGTGAACTGTTAAAGAAATAGCTTGAGATTTAAGGATGCATCTCTGCAATTGGCTGTTATTATAAGAATTAAACTTTTGAGCTAATATTTGTTCGAGAAGCTTTCATAGAGTTATTCCGTGGCAATATTCGTATGTATATGTTGAATGTCAATGGCTACTCAATACATGTAATAAAGAATTTTTCATACAATCACTTTCGTTTTAAAACTTTCCTGCCCATAGTAGTACTCCCTATACCTCTCGATTCGATGCTAGAGATGGATCGTTTGGACTATCTTTGTTCCGTAAGCGCAAGCCACACTGGGAGCCAAGCACAGCAAATTCAGGGCGCTGGCCAATATAAATAAATAAATATATAGGGACAATTCATACAGATTGAGCTAGCCCCAAAGTAAGTTCGAAACTTGTGTTATGGGATACTAACTCAACGATATTATATTTTGTAACAAATATATATATAGATAAACATCCAAGACCCGAGGCCAATCAGAAAAAGTTCGTTTTTCATCATGACCCGACCGGGGATCGAACCCGGGACCTCCTGGGTGGCGGTCTGGCGTGGTAACCATTACGCCACGGAGGTCGTCAATATACGCGGTATGTAATAGATAAAAACGTTTTTGTACAAATTAAAGTCGTAAGATAGGTAATCTTCATTGCACGCTGTCAATTTGAGATCGCCATTGTTGATACTGGGTTTACAGGAGACAACAGTGTCACCTGCGTTTAAAATGATACACAGGAAAATAAAAACCAAATTTTAACGACAATATGCCATATTTATTAAGTTTTCTTGACACTTGTTCATAGTTTCAACAATTTTATATTGCACTCCTTGACGTTGCGTAATCCAGGAATATTTATAATTTTGTTAATAAAAAATGTTTAGTAAATACTTAGAGAACAGTTCAAAATCAAATACTAATCTAGCGTCAGTGAAATAAAAAAGAATGTAGCTAGCAGACAAGACCTACATCAATATTTTAGTACTGATTAGTAGTTCAGTCAATAACGTAGTTGTAGAGTGCGTGAGCGGGAACCGAGCCGGGGGGGGGGGGGGGGGTTTACAGCTCCCTAAGAACCCTGATTAAGTTTCTGAAGAAATAGCTTGGGTTTCCCACTCAGGTACTCATGCCTAATTTTAAGGCATTCGTTGACTGGACTTATAGTAAGAGGCTAGACGACAAGGGCAAATACATAGTATATTTAATAAGATCAACGTTTAACTAACATTTAAAATACATTCAACTGGACTAATAAAGTGACAATAATAATAGGTAGGTACACAACCAGTAACATTCATATAATGCCCTCATTCCACTGAATACATTAATTGATCCATCAATGGATCCTAGACGACTCTTTTTTCCACTTGCAAAGGAGCAATATACCATTATCGGTAGTAAGACTGACAAGAAACAATGTTAAAAATAATAATCATAATTAAATATATCAATTATTTTCTGTGACAATTATACATTATTGCAAAAAAAGGTCTGAATTAACGTTATAGAACCTACCTACTTTTGACAGATGTCGAGTTGTACTTGACGGGCAACCAATACGCGTCTGGGCATCATAGACGCTATCTGTCCTTATCGCACTGCAGTTGCAATCAATATACCCATCTCTGTTTTACCCATCATTACAAATATTTAATCATTTGTTGTAATTTTTAGAAAAATCATAATTAAATATATCAATTATTTTCTGTGTCAATTATACATTAAATGACAAAAAAAGGTCTGAATTAACGATAAAGAACCTACCTACTTTTGACATATGTCGAGTTGCACTTGACAGGCAACCAATACGCGTCTGGGCATCATAGACGCTATCTGTCCTTATCGCACTGCAGTTGCAATCAATATACCCATCTCTGTTTTACCCATCATTACAAATATTTAATAATTTGTTGTAATTTTTTGAAATTAAATAAAAATATGTCAATTTTCTCATTTACCTATACGTGTGGTAAGTAACTCCTTCATCCTTTTTTATTTTAGACCCATAGTTTTTGCACTTCCTAAATACAAGTCAGCAAATTAAAAATAATTAAGAAAAAGTTATTAAGTGCTCACTTACCCGCAGCTGTAATGCGATACGACTAAAGGCCTGTTTTCACTTTGCTTAGTGCGTTTACGAGTGCGTAGTGCAGGTGCAGCTGTCCACACGTGATTTCTACTCAGCACCTGAGTAGAAATCACGTGTGGACAGCGACTGTTTAGTGTTTATTGCGATTGCGAGTGTATAGAAGCGTGTTATATTTTTTTGCGAGTGGACTGCGATTGGCCTCGTCCCGCGCGCCCTCCGCTACCCCTCACTCGCAGCGTGCCCATAGAGTACTTACTGAAATACATAGACAACTTTACCAAACATTTTTGGAAGTCAAGTTTTTTTTTACAGATGTGATTTGTAACATATTAAACACAATATGTATCAAAGTAAAAATAAGAACACATAAAAATGCAATGTCCTTTTTTTTCTTAAAATATATTTTTATTTTTCAAACATTGTTGTATGAACAATAAGTGATTTGATAAAGATTTTATTTAATTTTAATGTTTTATTTTGATATCGAGAATCGCTGTCAGTGACAAGGTCTATTGCAAAGAGTAATCGAGTCCACGTCCATATTTGTTGATCTATGGCTAGCAACTGAATTTACGCAATAAACAGAATTGGACACCACTCGCACTACGCACCTGCACTACGCACCTGCACCTGCACTAAGCAAAGTGAAAACAGGCCTTTAGTCAAATTGGACCAATTGGGTTAATTTGATCACCTCAGTTACTGCGCGCTAGTACGATCTACTACAGACACAATAAATTTAATTACTGTATTTATTTTGATTCTTTTGACATCGAATAATATTTTATTCCCACGGGAAAAATATTGAAACAACTTCTTAGTCACGCGGGCAATAATGTCGTCTAGACTATTTCTCGCCAGTAAATCTTATTATGACTAGTCTTAACAACATAGAACTTAAACGAATATAACAAGTAATTTATCTTAATAATTGAAAATTAGTTAAGTAAACTCATTTCTTATAATTTAAGGGCTATTCAGACTACTTTTAGTTACGGCGATCTAGCCGCTTTTCGGAGCTAAATGTGTAGCGGGAGCGATGGCGATGTGTTCGACCGCCACAAAGGGAAGATCTTCGTTTAAGTCTGGGTTTTATGTCTTGGGAACCGCGGCTCCGACAACATCAGATCTGTGTCAGAGGTTGTATATAGATCCTGAAAACTTCGTGTGCGCGATTCAGGGTTCTAGTGGCGCACTCATGTGTTCGCATTGTGAACTTTCTTCACTATGTGATTCTTCTCTATGGCGATAGGTGTCGCCAGAAATGTAACGAAAAACCGGCGAAGCACGAGTCGATACAACATTACTAATAACCTTTCAGAAAACGGCAAAAGATAACACGTATTGAAGGCTCGCTTAGATTTATTTTATTCTACTTTTAGTATCAAAACAATATAAAACGCCGACCGCCGCGACGAAAAGTAGCTAGTCTGAATAAGGCCTTATATACAAAAGTATACAATCAGTTTTTTTTTTGAAACCTCACATTTTAAAGTTATCTAAAATTCAACAAAATATAATTAATTAATGAGAGGCAGTGACTGAATCTATTACATCAATATTGCTATAAATTGGCTGTTTTATTTTAAATAAATCAAATCTCGAACAAAACTTCCGTAAAACTGTTGGTCAGTGCATATCTGGCGGAAAATGAGTCGCGTACAGAACAGACAAATCTGTAGATATAAAAGAAAGTCGTGTCAGTTACACCATTTATAACTCAAGAACAGCTGAAGCGATTTGGCTGAAAATTGTTGAAGAGGTAGCTTAGAACCAGGAGCAGGACATAGGATTTTTTTTATCCCGTTAGGGTAGGGTAGGGTAGTGCCTCTAGGGCGGAGCAAAGTTTGCCGGGTCACATAGTTCATAATAAAACATTGAACCATTTACACTAGACCGATATGATGCGTTAGTGCGTCCAGCATACTAAAGTCAAAGTCTAATATTTTTAATAGGCATAATTACAAGCTCTTTCGATTCCCTCGCATATTTCAGATATTGACAGAGTAATATGGGTCATTGTATCAACCAGCAACGGTCGCAACGCAACCAATAGCAATGATTAATTGAACCAATATGGACCAATAGGAACGCAATAAAAATTTTCGGTACAATCCGCGCCACGAGAGATGAGAATTGGCGTATCACGTGATTTGACTTGCGCACTAGACGATTTCTGTACAATTTTACTAGAAATCGTCTACTGCGCATGTGAAATCAGCAATCAATCAGGTCTCATCTATCGTGGCGCGGATTGTTCTTGTTTCTTAATAATAATAATACTAGACGTAGTTTCCGTCAGACATACACAGACTCTATAACTGTAAAAAAAGTATAAGTTATACGATTTTAACCAACGCAAAACACATATACAAAAAACAAATCTTTTACAAAAACTTCACAAGTCCAAACAAAATCTAATGCAAGGGTATTATCCAAAACTTCAAAAGTCATAATATTGCATTAAAAAAACAACATAAATTGCAATCTTAACTCAAGCAATTTGTACTACGCAGTGAAGAGACGCACTCACACGCATCGGCCGTCCCGCTCTAGCGAAGGACGTGCGCAGGTGTGAGGGAGGCAGCACGCGGTCATCCCATCTGCGAGTCAGGCGGGCCGACATGACAGTACTCTGTCAGTGGAACTATTACAACTTGTATCTGAAAACAATAAATAAATAAACTTTACAGAATTCACAGCCAACCATAGATACTTGCATCGACGAAGGTTATTTTCCTACCGTCTGGCGACAAGGCTTCATTAGATTAATACCTAAAGGCGGTGATAAAGAGCCTGACGATCCTAAATCCTATCGTCCTATTACCCTTCTACCATCATTGGGTAAGGTTCTCGAACGTCTCATAGTTCCGCGTTTGCTACCAGGTGGCCCTAAATTTTACGAAAGACAGTTTGGTTTCACCGTCGGGAAATCTACCGTCGATGCAGCTCTTACCGTCCGTAAAGCAGTTGAGCATTCTGACAGTAAATATGTGATAGGCGTATTTTTAGATATCTCGGGTGCTTTTGATAATGCTTGGTGGCCAATGTTATTACTTAAACTTATGACCAGAGGATGTTATAGTAATATTTACTCTCTTATTCTGACGTACTTTGAAAATTGTATATCTAAATTAAAACTCGGACACTATGCTGCGTCAAAGGTGCTCACATTAGGCTGCCCACAAGGCTCAGTTTTGGGTCCCTACCTGTGGAATATCGGCTTTGACGACTTTTTCAGCCTCCCCTTACTGGATGGATGCTCCTTGACGGGTTATGCTGATGACGGTGTTTTATTAATTGATGCTAATTCGCGGGCATCTTTAGAAAAATTAGCTGAAACGAGTCTTGACATTATCTCGGAATGGGAAAATCGTAACCGTCTCGAATTTGCACCTCATAAAACGTATCAACTTAAGGGAAATTTAAAAGTCCCCCCGCGCTTTCGCTTTGATGGAGTTTCAGTTTCAAATAAAATCAGTCTGCTACTTAGGTTTACTTTTAGACAAAAACTTTAATTTCATTGAACATATGAAGCAGGTAGGAGAAAAAGCCAAAAAGAATTTTTATGCCTTAACTCGAGTATCTGCCGCAATCTGGGGTTTAACCTTTAGAACGTTAAAAATGGTTTATACTGCGACGTACCTGGGTTGTATAACATATGGCTCAGCGGTTTTCGCGGATCGTGTAACAATTGGGGCCGCGCGAAGAAAATTATTGCAAAGTCAGCGTCTTGCCTTGATATTTTTGTGTAAGTCTTACAGAACTGTCAGCACGGAGGCACTCCCTGTGCTGGCTGGCGTAATACCCGTCGATTTGGAGATACAGCGTCGCGCGTCGATGTACTATAGATCAAAAGAAATGACCCCCGCGTTCCTTAAGACACGTGATCGTGACAAAATAAATAGACTATTTAATCCGTTAGATGACGTATTACAGACTCTTCTATCGGAATGGCAGGAAAGGTGGGAGACTTCCGTAAAAGGCCGTCATCTGTATCTGTTCTTTCCCTCTGTGAGAGACAGATTAAAGAAAACCTGGCTAGAGGTCGACCATCAAGTAGCTCAAATTTTAACGGGACACGGAAACTTTAAGGCCAAGTTATTTTATTTCAAGGTTGTACCTTTTCCTTTCTGCGAGTGTTCTACCGCAAATACCAGAGTAGAACAAACAGCTCATCACGTTCTGTGGGAGTGTGATCTTTGGCATGACGAACGCGTAATCATGTTGGATTCTTTACATGTCACTTCGGGCGTAGTTTATTATTTTTTGTTTTAGAAGGTTTTGCAATACATATTATTGGAATCAAAATAGTAAACAACAGCTCATAGCATTAGGTCCCAATAGTAATGTAACAATAGACCGTGGTGCTCGGCAATCGAGCCTCACTTGATTTGCCATCTCTCTAGGGTATAATGCCTTTTGCTTCAAATTGCTGTTTCTCACGTAGTTGTTAAGGAGGGAAGTCCTTTCAATACTTCCTACTCCGACTATCTTCTTTCTGATTAAATTCGTTGTGAGTTCCAAGACAGCTGTAGTTTTCTTCCCCGGGACGTCAATAAGCTTCATTGCTTATTGTCTATCTGAGGTCGCCGTTGTTGATCCTGGCTACACAGGAGACACAGTGGTGGGAATGTATGGTGGGCTTGTCCCGAGCCAACCATAGATTTAGTATATACTAGCGTACCTATAGGTCGGCTTTGGTTTGATTAAGGCGAGACCAAAAACAAAATACACTAGTGTGCGTGGAATGTACATGACGTGTGCAAGCAAGATATATAATTTTGTGGATTTTCCTTTTAGTTTGAGTTACATCCAGGCACTGCACAGGTAACCATATTTAATCACGTCTAATTAACATCAAAACTACACTTAAAAACCATAAATTTTGTAAAAAATAAGTAGGATTTGTTTTTAACACGACTGACGTCAGGCCGATACAGTCCGATAGCGTGTATAGGAAAATGGTCTCGCCTATCTATCTCGCTCTAACCAACGTGTATGCTAAGATCTATCTCTTTTGAATTGCCAATCTTACGCTAGTATATAATAAATCTATGGTGCCAACTGATAAAAAACAAAGTAAGCCAGTTTTAACTGCTTGTGTTATGGTTGCCAGACGACATATATGAACATATATTTAAAATACATAGAAAACACACAAACTCGAGAACAAGCACAAATAACCATCACATAAAATGGCCCGAGCTTGAATCGAACCCGGGCCGTCTGATGCCGAAAGTAGGATCAACGCACCACCGGGCTGTCAAAATTTTCTTTTTCACATTCCCATGGGAACAGAAATAACGAAAATGTTATGGTATACTCACTCGCAGCTGATCACGATTGGGCCCTAACAAATGGCGTGGCTCTGGATAATCGCAACTTTCCGTGCACTTCGGACATCGGCTGAAATAGATTTATTCAAATGATTGTTTGATCCAGTGTCATGTTGAGTATGAGGAAGCAATCACAAAGCAGGTCACCTGGGCGCCTTGTGCGCCGTGGGCTCGGCGGCGGGCGAGTAGAGCGGCGTGTTCAGCTCGTCGAAGTCCAGAGCGCCGTCGATGTTCAGCACCCTGGCCGACGAATACATGTCGATCATAACATAATATGCAACTTGTACAAACATTTCTATACTGTTTTTTTGCATTACGGCTCAAACGCGTTTTATGATATTAGGGAATTCTTAAATTATATATCAAAGTCATCAATTTTAATTTTAATTAAATATATTATACGAGCTGTTACCCGCGACTTTGTACGCGTGAAATGTTCAAATAAGGATAACTCCTTTTCCTCTCATGCGATTTAAATGAAACAAAGCCTATATTCTGCCTCCAAGCCGAGTTCTATCTTCCTGTGAGCATTAAAATCCATTCAGTAACTTAGAAGATGTGCGCGTTCAAACAGACAGACAAATAATTTTTAAATAAAATTTTTCGCTTTTATTACCTTTAATATGTTCAAAGTACAGACATATCGGGGTCTACTGTTTTATTATATGTATAGATTAATTTCATATGCCAACTGGCGAAACACGGCTATTAATACTAATTTATACCCATCTTTTATGAACTAAATAAATGATTATGATTAATACAATTTATAATTGTTAAGGTTCAATTCATACTAGCGTAGAGTCGAAGCGCATCGAAGTTCACATAGCAAATTCACCCTTTCCTTCACAACGTAATGCACCAAATATCTACTTATATACTTCTTAGATTAAAAAAGGCACGATTTCGCGCGTCTGAGCGACCACCGCTGATTGGTGCACAGGAACTTATATTTCGGAGATAAATATGAATTTCCAATGTCACGTTTCAGATTGATGCTTAGATGCGCTTCGACTCTATGCTAGTATGAGTTGGCTTTTAGTAAATGAAAATTACCTGTTTTGTGACGAAAACCTATGTATCCTTTCAACAATGTTTGTAACGTGTTCAACGCCCTTTTGTACGCCCCACACCAAGATGCCAATCTGAAATATAATAAATATAAATATTCTTGAACAAGCCACACAACGCCATCTAGTTTTAAACTAAGCAAAGCTTGTACTCTGGATACTAGATTACTGATAAATATACATAAATACTTTTTTTGTAAATAAATGTTTATTACACATAGAAAACAACCAGAACATGACAAAACTGTTTGCCTTGCCCAGGATTCCAACCCACCCGTGGCCCTTAAAGTAGCCATTGCTAGCCACTCGACCACTGGACCTGTCAAATTATAATAATTAGTCACTAAAAGTCCTGACTCAACAGCTGTACGGGGGAGCGACGAACGTATATACTGAAAAAAAAATGTAACGATGCGTAATTCGTCTAGAAACATAAAATAAGTCACAAAACATAAAGTAAGTAGAATTGACCTTGACGCGGACGTCCGGCTCCGGCTGCTCGCTTTCGCCGTACTGGTTGAGCACGGGCTCGGGGCAGTTCTGGCACGTGATGGAGATGCGCACCGTGCGCAGCACCACCTCGGGCACGTCGAAGGTGCCGGCCCACACGATGAGCAGGCTCTTCTTGAACCAGACGCCCTTGGGGTACAGGTCCACGCTCCACTCGCTGAGCTCGTCGCCCCGGCGCGTGCCGAAGATGAAGGTGCGCGTGTGGTACGAGGGCAGCGAGTGGAAGTGCTCCACGCTCAGCCACGCTCCCCACTCCTCCTCCGTGTACAGGCGCGGCGTGAAGCCCAGCCCGCCCGCGCCCAGGTACTGCCCCGACTGGTAGGACATGGCCGTCGCCATGCGCTCCATGAAGAACTCCTTGTGCTCCTGCGTGAGGGGGCAGAGCAGCAGCTTCGCCAGCTGCTTCGGACACATCATCGGGAACCTGTCATTTATGACACTTTAAGCAGTGTAATTAAGAATGCATTTCAAGGTTGTACCTCCTCCTTTCTGCGAGTGTTCTACCACGAATACCAGAGTAGAACAAACAGCTCATCACGTTCTGGGGAAATGTGATCTTTGGCATGACGAACGCATTTAGAAGGTTTTGCAATACATATTATTGGAATCAAAATAGTAAACAACAGCTCATAGCATTAGGTCCCAATAGTAATGTAACAATAGACCGTGGTGCTCGGCAATCGAGCCTCACTTGATTTGCCATCTCTCTAGAGTATAATGCCTTTTGCTTCAAATTGCTGTTTCTCACGTAGTTGTTAAGGAGGGAAGTCCTTTCAATACTTCCTACTCCGACTATCTTCTTTCTGATTAATTTCGTTGTGAGTTCCAAGACAGCTGTAGTTTTCTGCCCCGAGACGTCAATAAGCTTCATTGCTTATTGTCTATCTGAAGTGCAGTAGTTGATCCTGGCTACACAGGAGACACATTGGTAGGAATGTGTGGTGGGCTTGTCCCGGAATGCATTTCTACAACTAAATGTAATCCAAGTGATAAACTTCTATAAAAACACATAAACAAGAGCTAAAAGTCTCAATGCTCAACAAAAAATAAGTTTATAACAAAAAAATTGTGGAATCCAAAAAATCGGACCTGTGTTACTATACTAACCTGATATGAGAAAACACTGCGATGACAAGGGAATCCCAATGCGCCTTCTTGTCGGCCTCGCTCAAGTCACTGCTGTTGAGCCGTTCGCGCTGCTTGTTCAGCCATCGCACCACAAACCTAAAAATTTACGATTTAAACATTCAAAACTTTATTTAGAGAGGTCTTCCATTCACAGACTTTCTCTCGCCAGAAAAACATACAGTAATAAATAATTTACCTACTCTATAAACTACTACAATCCTACTAATATTATAAAGGCGAAAGTTATGTGTGTGTTTGTTACTTCTTCACGCTTAAATGGCTGAGCTAACTTTCATGGTATTTGGTATGTAGGTAGCTGATACCTTGGCTTAACTGGTGTATACTTAGGTTCGGAATAAAACTAGTGTCTTGCTTGACAGCTAGTTTATTACTGGTTCATTGACCGATTGCGCGCGCGCGGCAGATATACATACATATATCACATTAACACATAGGGTACTTTTTATCCCGAAAATAACTCGAATCCCGTAGGATTTCATCAAAAGTCTGATATAGATGGCGCTACTGTACATAAATAAATACACGCCAACGAAGTTCCGCGGGTTTCACTAGTTTCGTAAATAAAAGCAAAATGACCACTGGTAAAACAAATGGCGAAAGAAAACCAGTTACGGCCTTTTGATGACAAAATACAACATTCATTATCATCATTTTAATACAATTTCACTGGCTCGGTGGTAACCCTACCCGGCTTGGAATGACTACTCTATTCCACGGGTAACGGGTTCGAAAACACAAGCTAGCTAACATGTTCGATTATTCACCACTTACCGGTACAAACTCATCTCATTGTGCAAAACGAGATCACTCTGCTGCAGCAAATGGACAAGCGTCTCTCCCTCCAGCTCGCCTAATTCACTGTCAGACCACACCCATTCCAAGTTCCACTTCACGAAGTTTTGACATGCCTGCGACAAAGCAAAAAAAATTTATAAATATATATTTTTGAAAGAAATACAATCGGCCCCAGGTGGGATTCGAACCCACGTCCTCTTGATATCCAGCCTAAACATTTTAAATAAATAATAAATAAATAAAATTCATTTATTTCGGATAGCATAGATTTTTCTTTAAATTTTAATTTCAAAATAATAATGGTTAGTTGAACCATAACAACCTATAAAAATATTTCAAAGTATTTATTGCTTCCTTAAATACAATCATCAGTACAATACAAAATGACAGATATTATCTAATGACCCTGTTGGGCACTACAATAATTTATAATCATAGATATTTAATTTTTTTTTTCAAAGTTACAATCAGTACAATACATTTATTATCAATTTTCAATTATCGTAAATAATCACAACGCCATCTAGTCCCAAAAGAAATAAAGCTACTGTACTATGAGCTGATAAATATACTCAAATACGTTTTCTGTTTGTCTTCGGTGTGTCATAAAAAAATATAATTCTTAAAAGACAAAATAGTACCTTAGCAACATCATTGTGGCCACAGGCCATGGTGTACTGCATCCACGCAAACAGCTGCCCCTTCTTCGCCGCCTGGGCAATGTGCTGGGACATGTAGCTCAAACATAGGGTGACCAAATCCTACAAATTGTCATCCACATAATTAATTTAAAAGACCATAGTTTTTTATAAACGCCGTGGGTTGCATTATGTATTCAGCTGGATTTTACTGTAGGATATTATACAAAATTTTAAGATATAAAAGAGTGATATTTTATATTAAATCTTTGCTATCCTAAGGCCCTTCTGACCCACCATACCACCGCCCATACCCCCAGTGATATGGTGGGTAATTATTTTAGCTACGATACCACCATAGTGCTGAGACACTGGTTGCGATTACTAATTTATGTACTTATCTCTTTAATTTCATATTTTAATGTGTTACCTTGTTGTGTATTGCAAATAAAGCATATTATGAACTCTCTACGTAAATATTATTATTATTATTATTTGTTGCTGTGGGCTTCAAGAATACTGCTTCGACCATTGCTGATCTTTTGTAGTGCCCTTTAATTAAATTTCCCTGTCCAGACTGGTTGCCTCTAGGAACTTCCAGATATGGTGGGCAGAGAGCTGTTGTATCTCCTCTGGAAGCAGAATATGCTTTCCCATGTGTATACTTCTTTTGTACATGAGTGGTCCGCAGGAGCAGAGAATGTGCATGGCACTTTCTTCTTCTTCTTGGCAGAATCTGCACATCGCGGACTGGCTCATGTAAAGGTTAAACAGATGTTTATTAAGTTTGCAGTGTCCTGTTAGTATTCTAGTCACAGCACTAGTTTTCTGTCTTTTGAGCTCGATGAGTTCTTTGGAGAAGTTTTTATTGTGACCACTTATTACGGCTTTGGCATGTGTTTGTCCTGGGACAGATTTCCATAGTTCCTTTGCCATACGGTCACACTGAGTTTTTTGGATATAGTAGGCTCGTTGTTTGGCTATGCCGCAAAAAGGTTCCGGTCCTGCCTGAGGGTTGTCAGCACCAGTCCTTGCAAGTTCGTCTGCCATTACGTAAATAACTAACAGAAATTAATATTTATGTCATACAAACCTTAACATTATATTTATCAGCAAGCGAAAGTACCGGAAGAACAGTCTGATGAGATATTTTAATTTGGCCTGTATAAAAATATCTGAAAAAAATAATACTAAATTATTAATTGGCAATGAAAGGGCATGGAGTAGTTACCAAAACGGACTGCCCTGAGGTTGACATAGTCAATACTAGGGGCCTTTAAAAATGACAAAAGAAGCTGTTCATGAATTAGATAGAATTCATTATTGGTATACATAAAAAAACAAAATACAAACACAATTTTCGTAATTATTATTTTTTAATTAAATAAAAGATTGCATTGAAAAAATATAATGGAAAAAGTCCGACTGGAAAACTATAACCCAAAGAGTAATCCCTTTAAATATTACCAATGACTTAATCGCCAAATAAAAACATGTATACGAATCAACAATCAATTCAACTCATTTGTTTTAAATAAATTTAAAGAATTTCGAGATTTAAATAAAAGCCTGTAAGAATACTGGCTCCTGTCTTACTTCAGGAAGTGGGGGAAGACAGTTGCTGCAGTGGGAGTCTCCTGGAGGACGATGCGGCTCTCCCGCCACTCGCTCCACTCCCTATTCATTAACATAACCTGCAAAAAAAAACATGATAAGTAATTTCTACCTCTAATAGTGTGACTTCTAAATCATCATCAATCACATCCCGCTTTCCAAATTTCGGAAAATTCTTGTATGTATTATACATATTTAGATTAGTGTTGAATAAGATACCATTACGGTTGTTAAAACAGTTTTGTACTTTCATTTTATTTAATTATAAGTTAATAATTTTATTTATTTAATTATAAATAATAATTTTTCCTTCTCCTTTATTAAGGACTTTTGACCCTGAGAGACATGTCAGTCCTATCGTACCCTAACTAATGAAAATCTTAATATTATAAAGACTAATTTGGTGATATTTGGTATGTAGGTAGCTAATACCTTGGATTAACACATAAGGTACTTTTTATCCCGAAAAATATGCGATTCCCATAGGATTTGATCAAAAGTCTGATACAGTTGGTGCTGCTGTGCATAAATAAATACACGCAAACAAAGTTTACTAGTTAAATATCAATGGGAATATTCTCTTGTAAAACAACGAAAAACAATTCATTTTTATGATGATGACTAAGCATACATTGGTAATACCTGGAATACTTCACTACTAGCGCACAGGATCAGTCTATGGGCAGGATAGCCAACACCCGCCACCTGCAGAGTCAGGTCACTCATCAACTGCTCCGCATATAGGGTTGCTATCTTGAGCAACACACTCTTTGAATTATCAACCTGGAAATTATATTTATATGGATTATAGGACAAGTATTTAATTGTACTATTAATGAATAATAAATCATTGAGTGGGCTGTATTTGGAACAAAATGCAATGATGATGATCATCTCATTTAGAAAATAATTTAATTTCATAGGAAACATAAGGCAAATGATTTTTGCTAATGGTTCAGTTGAAAATTGTCAAGTTATTGTTATTATGGTAAACAAATAAATTTAAAAAACTGTAATATATCACATACTATCATGAGAGATTATAGGTGCAGAAGAATAGAATGATGTAGCAGGACCGTTTGGTCAGGCAGTCGCTTTGGGAATTTTTAAAGTCAGAGTCACTTTTCGGGCAGGTATTATAGTTTTGCACACCTGTGTTATACCTTTCAGCGGGAATGTCAGTTTGTTGTTGTTTAAGATCTACGAGATATACTTGATGTTCTACTTGAATTTCGTCGTAAATAAAACTTCTTATTGGGGCAAAAACACCTTGAAGAGTATATTAGTCATTGACACAATATTAATAGAAATATTAAAGAAAAATGTTGTTGGGAACGTTAAATTCTAATATGACGTAACTAAAACTATTCTTGGCCTTTCAATTAATAAACCTTATATGTAATATATAATAAAAAATAAAAAGGCAAATAAATTAAAAATGCAGTTTGTACACACCTCTAAGTCTTCGCTATTTTCGCTAGCATCTCCAGTTTTCTCGGCACTCATAGAAGTCTGGCGATCCACAGTGAGGTAACTCATTTCGGATTTCGGATTCGGAAGCTCTGTATTAATTGAAAGAGTAGTAGATTCTATCTTATTTCTCATACAAATTAAACAGAATTCTATTCTTCCTTGTCGAGTTCGACGACATTATATTATTGTTCTTTGATTGACATTTAACATTATTGACATTGACAGTTTGACTTGACTACAGATTAAAAATGAAAAAAACAGATTAAATACAAGTTTGATTTTCAAGACAACATGAGCTGAGCTGCTTTGAATGATATTATACATAGTGCATATTTATTACTTGAAGTTCTGTTTTGACCTTTGGCAAAAAAGGGGACACGCTTTTTTTTTACATGTCATATGACATTGACACTATTGACAGTGACAGTTCATTAATAACATGAACATGATGTCCATCCATGATAGTAATTATTCACGGATTTTCACCACAATTTTCATCTATCGGCGAAAATTAGTTCTACAAAATAAGTGAATATTATATTTATGTAAATGTAAAAAACTTAGTAGTGTGAAAAACTAGTGTTAACATATAAAATATGAGAGGTATAAAAAAGAAGAAACATATTATCATCCTTACAATATGTGTGGCGCTATGTTTCATAGTTTACCAGCTGTATTTCTTCCTAGCGATTACCTCTGTATCTACGACGAGAAACAGAGTCGTACCAGTTTTGGATACGGAGTCAATTAAAGAACTCCACGTGCGTTCTGAGGCGGATCGATTCATAAACGATAATGGTATAATACGTGGTGTTTATTTTTCATCTATGCCGCAATACCGGTCGGATTCGAATGAATTTAAATGTTTAAATTCAGAACTAAGGATACCATACGATCAGGTAAATGATGATTATTGTGACTGTGATGATGCTAGTGATGAGCCAAGTACCAATGCTTGTGTAAATGGAACTTTTTACTGTGACACACAGAGTCAGGGTATAATCAACAAAGTGCCATCAGGGAAGGTGAATGATGGCATCTGTGACTGTTGTGATGGGTCAGATGAGTGGTTACTACGAAAAAAAATATTGTCACAGGCATCAAAGAGACATTATAGATATTATGTTAAAAAATGTCCAAATAATTGTTTATTGAAATAAAAAAAGTTATAATATAACACTCGATTGTTCTTTTGCAGCATTATAAATTTACTTAGAAATTACTGCATGTAATCTGAACAAATACAGCATGTAAGTTGTGCAGATCTCTGTAGTATACATTTGTAAATCAGTAACAGAAATATATCACTCGGGACAAATTTATCCTTTGTTCCATCTAGTCCTACCAGTAGTTCGATAGTCGAACTGTTTGGATTTTTTAATTCCAAATAACCACAATTTTAATTGAATGTTTACAATAATATTGTAATGTTACATGTTGATGTTAAGTCTGTAATGTTATAGTGTTTTAAGACACTTGAAAGTGGCCCTTATATTGTTTTGAGTTCTATTTATTCATAAGGACAATGTCAAATCAACTATCACACTTTCTGATTGTAAACAGTTGTATAATCTTTATCTTATAAGGACATAGTACAAAAGTTAATCTACTTTTGCTGTTGAATATTATGTATAAATTTTCTGTAGTGATAAAATATTTAACTGACTTATATACTTGAATTTTATTAATTAATTTCAATTACATTCATATAAGTAAAATAAAATATCACAATTCGCTTACTGAATTTACCATACAACTGGTCATTTATCTTTTGGATTGGAAAACCATAGCTTATAGAAAAATACTTGTGGAACTGTGACTAGGATCAAAATTCAAAGAACGAATCATTAAAAAGAAAGTGTATAATACCTACACTTTAGTAGGTAGTTAAAATTTAAATACATATTTACATCGAGATATAAGTACTAAAATATTTAGTACTTATATGTCGATGCATATTTATTAACAAAATATATCATATTTTTGTCAACCCCACAGATTTCCAGTTTATAAAACCAGATTATACTTTTATGCTAAATGTATCGGTTATTTCTAGATAACTTTGAATGTTATGAAGACTGATATATTATATAGATTGTTACAATATTAATTTTCGTATTATTTTTGTGACCTAAAATCAATACTTTGTCAGTCAGTTTCTGAAACGCATTTTAAAGTTAGTACCTATAGCTGTCACTGTCAAACTAAAGAAGAAGAAAAGAGACAGCATGAGACCCGTAGACAGAGAAAACTACTGTCTACGATGAGACTTAGATAGAATTGAAATTAACATGCAATTCAGAAACTAGCCGTTTATCAATAAAACTGCAAAATGTTTAATGTTATACCGCTGATGGAAAGTTGTTACCGCCGCGTGGCGCGTATAAACACCAGTAATACAAGAGGCGCTTCCGATGCATTGAGCTTCCATGTCCATCCAGGTGGGCTTTCGTTCGGGTGTACCCCCTCTTCTGTGACACCGGTGACACCGGACTCTACGCTCTCGCGAAGTTGAGCGAAAACGAATGTGGATGAGCTTTTCGACCTATTTCTTCTTCACTTTTCTTTTGTTTTCTCACTTCCCAAGAGTGTCGAGCTAGCGTTGTTGGTTTGGTTGTTGTGACCACAGACAGACTCACAGACATAACAGACTAAACCACGGACGCACGACTAATTTTACATACACATAGACACAAGCTGAAAATATCGCTGTCACTTTCCAGCTAATTAAATTCAATATAACCTTGTCCCTTTCTTTCATCAATAGCAACAGTAACGCACACTTGCACAATTTGACAGCCGTGCCTTGTTTTGGTAGACGTAATTTGTAGCATACGTACAAATACGTGCTAGTAAACAGAAGATGGCGATTTGTTTTGGTTTAAAAAGTGACTTTTAAAGTTAAAATTTAGTAAAAAATAATATCAAATACCTTCCTAGACAAAAATATGGGTGTAAACATGGACCTAGAAAAAAAGGCGGACGGAATCTTGCTAAGAAAGACTTGAAGTGACGTGAGTGTAAAATGGCTGGCCAGCACGCACGCACACATTCACACCATAGTAAGCCGGCCGGTTCGTACGTATACGCGTATGGGTGCTTCACTTTTCAGTTTCAGTGATGGTATCCGCCTTTTTGTCCATGGGTGTAAAGTGCTGTGTATTTAATACATTTTAAAAACTCTTTGTACAAAAGCAGCCAAGCAAGCAGTGCAAAAAGTATCCATTTGTGTCTGTGTGACTGACTTTTGATAGTGTGCGTTTTTGCCACCATTTCTGTAGGAATGTTAAGTCTGTCTGTTGTCTGTAGTTGTGACGAAAAAAGTTCAGAAGTAAAAACCCATTGACCGCCAAACACGATTTTCGGTGTAAATTAAAAATCTGCCACCGACGACGATGCCGACTTTGGGGTGCCCACCCACTGGAACGGAGCGAGAAATATTCACCAATAGCTTCAAGCTTTACATCTTTTTTCTCCTCTCCTCATCTTTAAGTACAGGAGTGCAGTGCCTGTAGAAATTTATTTTTCTGCGATCAAGGGATTCTAATCTCTTTATTCCAGAAGTCCCTCTATTAGCTTTAAGCTAGGACCAAGTATAAGAATGGACAGATTAAATTTTAGAACGACAATGAAACTGTTTTTGCTCTCTGTTTTGCGAGAGGGAACGCACGAGCATTTTGCGCTTTTTGTACGTTTCAAAAAAACAATTTTTAACCCTTGCTTTCGCTCATTTTATTTGTATTTATGTTTTTAGACGTTTCTAGCCCTTATTTTGGCTAAATTTTCTCTAATAAAAAAATCTAGCTCTTTTTAGCTCGTCCGACTGCCCTTTTCCAAAAACCAAGGTGGTAACACTGCTTTTTCTATAAAATTTTACTTTATAAGTTGGCAACCCTGGAAATTTATTTTGTCGCCGTGCGGGCTCCCGCGGACAAAAAAGTCTCCCGGGTGTTGCGTCACTACGTGCGCGCACTTTCATACTAACCCATAGACTTGATGTAAGACACAAAAAAGTCGTAGAGACAAAGTTGCTCGTGCGTTCCCTCACACTCACACAGCAACATTCAGTGTGAAAAAAAGAAACAAACATAGACAAACATCACCGTCTAGAACGTCAATGTGTCAACTTTTGAGACATTGTGGTAGCCGCTTGGATATCAAAGCTCGAGTTGGATTTTTTGTGTTTTGAGGTGATAATTGGACTTTTTGTAAAGAAAAATTGTGATACGGATTTTCATTTTGAACCATGGCTTGCGTAGCCATTGGTTGTAAGAGTAGAATGGGTGTTATAACGGAAAGCGATCAAAAGATATCTTTCCATAGGTAAGTTATCGACTACATGATTTATATTTTTTGTGCAGGAAATACATTACATGATCGGTTTTTTGTAAAGTTAATTGAACCCTAAAGACGATGCAGACGCATAATTTCAACAAACCCATTACTTTTATACAAAGATTTGATTCTTTAGATTACGTTTATTGAGCTTTGACATATGATGTACTTAAATATTGTAAGTAGAGTTGTCACATTGTATCGATAAAATAATAAATTGTTATGCGTTTTTATTAAGGTTTAATTTATTCTTAGTTCTCTTGCCCATTGGGATGAGGGTTAGTAAGATAAGAGTAATCTTTTTTTTTTTTTTTTTTTTTTTATACCACACAGGTGGCAAACAAGCATACGGTCGGCCTGATGGCAAGCCGTCACCGCAGCCTACAGACGTAAGCAACACCGGGGGTATCACTCACGCGTTGCCAACCCTCCCAACCCCCCCAAGTTGAGCTCTGGAGACCTTACTCACCGTAGGAACACAACATGGCCGAGACCAATGCCATTTGGCTACGATCTTCTGTAAGGTGGAGGTCCTTCCCCAGACGGGCTGCTCCGATTTGAGCGGATTATCCGCTGTGCCCTACCTCTCTTAAAATCAAAGTAATATAGATCTTGTGTTTTTCAGGTTTCCTAAAGACACTAATTTAAGAAACAAGTGGATTAAGAACATAAAACGAGATAATTGGACACCTTCGCCATATTCTCGCCTGTGCTCATTACATTTCAATGTATCTTGCTATCGGGCAGGATACCAAACAAAAATATTACATAGTGATGCAGTACCAACAATATTCACTCATATACCTACAGATTCACATAAGGTGAGGATAACTCCATTTTTTTTACAATATTGAGACAGTTATAACTGAAGTTATTCTATTCTACATTAGCGGGGAAAAAATAATCAAGCAATATTCATTTTGTACTCGGGATTTCTTTCTTCCTTCTGTATGCACTATAGATTTTGTTATATATATACTAATAAGAATGATGTAAATGTTTAATTGCTCAATGCATTCACTTGCATTTTTTATAGTATTGTGTATGCTGTGCATTGTTTTACAAAAAATCTATCATTCTTGCAGGCAAAGTTAAGACGACCCAAACCTTCCCGACCAGAACCAACACCATCAACTTCTAAAATAAGTAGACAGGATGAAATTATAGAATTAAAAGGAACAATAACTGAGAAAAACAAAATAATTGAAAATTTAACGAAAATTTGTCAACGTTACAAAACCGTGGCAGAAAGAAGAGGGAGAAATTTGAAAAAAATCAGACAACGTTTTCATAGACAGTCAAAAAAAATCTTGTATATATATATCTAATTCGGCTGTTGTCGATGGATGACAGTTGTTAAGCCAAGTCGGTGGCCTAAGGGCGGTTTGAAAACACCGGCCTCTGCCAATCCGCATTGGAGCAGCGTGGCAGAGTACGCTCTAATCACCTTCGATTGAAGGGAGACCCGCAGCCCTGCAGTGGGATGATTATGGGTTGATATGATATATATATCTAATTACATATTCTGTAATTTAGATGAACACGCTACGGAGTATTATGTGACGTTTAATCATAAACATCTCTTGGTGAAATCCATTGCCCAAACATATTTAAAAATTAGAATTCATCACGAATGTAAAAAAGCGACGACATCACCAGAATATATTAGAAATCATTTTAATAAACTAGTCTTATTTAGTGGTCAGTAGATGCAGAATAACTAAGCATCAAGCACTTTAAGTAAATTCCTGTAAGTTTTTATGTTAATTGTTTTTTGATCCCTAGTTGATTTTTTAAAAATAAGAATTGTTAAATTCGTGACATTATACGGATTATTTGACAATTCCTATTACATATTATAATTATTATTACATGTGTGTATAATGATTACAAAATGATCATGATTATGATGTAATTTAAATATTTTGAATAAAAACCTTATAAGTATCTATTTGCTTTATTTATTCTTCACCCGCATTGAGTGTAGGTAATCTTTTTATTTGGCATATTTTTAAAAAAACGTATAAATACCTAAAGTTACTGATAGAGGAGTATTTGACATTCCTATCGATAGGTGTCGATAGTGTGTATTTAATTGTTAAAGAATATTTCTGTCAGCAATATTGATTTATTGCTGGACTGGGACTGAATAAAAAACATAGAACCCTTTGAGCTGCTTATCTTCCCAGGGTATGTCGTAAAAGCCGACGTGATCATACCCACTCCAACATCGGACTGTATGGGGGATGGGATTGTAATCTGTTACTAGGTATGTGGTTCGTTTTTTTCATCTTTCAATCTCAAAATCCATTTGCATCCACACTTGAGATTATCAATATTGCTGACAGAAATATTCTTTAACAATTAAATACATTCAAATTTTGGCGCCGCGTTCGGCCGTGCGGGGCGCGCCCCTCCCTGGCCCCGCCCCCAACCGAGTCATAGAATATGACATTACTACGCAGGGGCGACACTTTGTTTATATTCTGCCTATTAGACATCTAACTGATTATTTTATTTTATTACAATATTTTATTTTACTTAATAGAATAAACTTAATAGAAAATAGGTATAATATTAGCTTTATAGGTAGGAAGCTACATTATATTTTTGTTCTTAACTTAATATTAGTCAAAAATAAACTGAGATTAAATCAAAACTAACTTTATAATGTAGCTATTTATATATTGAAGTATTTTGTAATATATGCAATAACCAGGAGACGGTCGCTTACCAGACAAGAGCAGTAACAACTATTCATTCGAATTTTAAGACACGTCATGATAAAGTGAAATCGAAAGCATATTTTTTTTTGGAATACTTTTATTCGAAATAAATAAGTTTTAATTTGCTATAAATAAAATTACTCATTGAAGAAGACCTGCTCCCGTTTTACCTTATATTATTATACGCCCAAAAGCTACGTCACGCAACAGTTGGTCGAAATTTAAAATGCTGTTTCGTTTTCCATCTTTTTGTTTTCTAGAAACTATTTTTTTACTTAGTAACTTTGTCCACATTTACGTATTTTTTACCTACTATATAAAAATATTTTGGAAATATAGTTTAATAAAATCAATATTTAAATTACATATTATTTTAAAAAAAGAATTATGAAAATCGGTCCAAAATTGAAGGAGTAATCAGCGAACCTCCAAAAAAAACAATGAAACATAGAACCTTCTCCTTTTTTGAAGTCGGTTAAAAAAAGCTAAAAAAATCAGAAATACCTATTATAAAATTGACTCATGGCGGAAACACACTACCGTGTCGGGGCCTGTCGTGTCGCGCTCTGTCGTGACGGTGGGTGTGCACACTTATGGCGGAAACACACTACCGTGTCGGGGCCTGTCGTGTCGCGCTCTGTCGTGACGGTGGGTGTGCACACTTACGTGTCGTGTCGGGGCGCGATTCTGTTCAGAAATGAACGAATTAAACGCCAGACGTTTATTTCTTTCATTTCTGAACAGAAGCTCGCAGTGTTTGCCTTTGTCTGGGTGTTTTCTATAATGTATATTGGTATTTATTTACAAAAAAATGTATTTTAAGTATATTTATCAGGAATCTACTACCTAGTAACTCATTATCACGCTGCAAAAAAAAAGAAAAAAAAAAAGCGTCCACTTGTTCGCGACACGAACCACGCGCGGGTATAGAAACACATTTGCAGGGCGTGTCGTGTCGCGTCATAACCCCCCCCCCCCCCCACCGCCGTGGCGCAATCGGCGGCCAGCAGTCCGCGCCACGACAGAGCGAGTCACGACACGACACGCCCTACAAATGTGCTCCTAACCATATAAAATGTATGAACGCGATATGCTTCTGGCGCGACACGACACGCCCCGACACGGTAGTGTGTTTCCGCCATTACGTGTCGTGTCGGGGCGCGCTTCTGTTCAGAAATGAACGAAATAAACGCCAGACGTTTATTTCTTTCATTTCTGAACAGAAGCTCGCAGTGTTTGCCTTTGTCTGGGTGTTTTCTCTAATGTATATTGGTATTTATTTACAAAAAAAGTATTTAAGTATATTTATCAGGTATCTAGTACCTAGTAACTCATTATCACGCTGCAAAAACAAATTTAAAAAAAAAGCGTCCACTTGTTCGCGCCACGAGCCGCGCGCGGGTATAGAAACACATTTGCAGGGCGTGTCGTGTCGCGCCATAACCCCCACCACCGTCGTGGCGCAATCGGCGGCCAGCAGTCCGCGCCACGACAGAGCGAGTCACGACACGACACGCCCTACAAATGTGCTCCTAACCATATAAAATGTATGAACGCGATATGCTTCTGGCGCGACACGACACGCCCCGATACGGTAGTGTGTTTCCGCCATCACGCTTAGTACCTACGTATCCCATCTGTACGATTAATTTTTGATAATCTATGATTTTCACATAGAAATGGCGGTTGCAATCATGATGCAATAGACAAGTGACTAAACGAGTTGATGTCTATTGGCCTCAACGTATGGGGGCAAAAATTTTGTTCGCGTTGTCCGTTCTATACGTAGTAATATTATTTCGATGTTAAATACACGCTATAGACACCTAACGATAGGAATGTTCGTCATTGGTAATCTTGGAACGAATATCAGGTTGCTGTGGTTTGACTAAATGACTTATGGTTCTACTCACCCCGATAGGGATACTAGGGGGTTATGCATCTGTTTCTGTCTTTAATCATTTGATTTGTCAAGTGTTCTCAGATCTTAAAATGAACATTAAATATTAAATCGATATTAGTCGATAAAGACACGGTACATCTCTAGTGATCCTATATAAAAAAACAAAAGTTTATATAGCATACTAGCTTCATGAGCACAAAAGACGTTATGACGATAATATATCTATCTCTTTTTTACTTAAGACGGTACATATTAGTGTGAAAGACAATGGTGCTAATTCTGTTGTACATTTAACTAGACTAAACTAATTTTAACAGGACCAAAGGTGTTGTTGTCCTTCTCTGGTTTACAATTAGTGACAAGGATAGCAACACTTCTAGTCCTGTCAAAATTAGTTTAGTCTAGTTAAATGTACAACAGAATTAGCACCAATACCAATGTATTTCTTTCGTCTAAAATACAATCCGTCCATTCTTATACTTGGTCCTAGGCTATAAGTCCTAGGACCAAGTATAAGAATGGACAGATTAAATTTTAGAACGACAATGAAACTGTATTTGCTCTCTGTCTTGCTTATAGCAACATTCAGTGTGAAAAAAAGAAACAAACATAGACAAACATCACCGTCTAGAACGTCAGCGTGTCAACTTTTGAGAAATCGTGGTAGCCGCTTGGATACCAAGGCTCGTGTTGAATTTTTTGTGTTTTGAGGTGATAATTGGACTTTTTATAAAGAAAAATTGTGGTACGGATTTTCATTTTGAACCATGGCTTGCGTAGCCATTGGTTGTAAGAGTAGAATGGGTGTTTTAACGGAAAGCGATCAAAGGATATCTTTTCATTGGTAAGTTATCGACTACATGATTTATATTTTTTGTGCAGGATTACATGATCGGTTTTTGTAAAGTTAATTAAACCCTAAAGACGATGCAGACGCATAATTTCAACAAACCCATTACTTTTATACAAAGATTTGATTTTATACATTACGTTTATTGAGCTTTGACAGATGATGTACCATAAATATTGTAAGTAGAGTTGTAACATTGTATCGATAAAATAATAAATTGTATGCGTTTTTATTAAGGATTAATTTATTCCTAGTTCTCTTGCCCATTGGGATGAGGGTTAGTTAGATAAGAGTAATCAAAGTAATATAGATCTTGTGTTTGTCAGGTTTCCTAAAGACACTAATTTAAGAAACAAGTGGATTAAGAACAAAACGAGATAATTGGACACCTTCGCCATATTCTCGCCTGTGCTCATTACATTTCGATGTATCTTGCTATCGGGCAGGTAATTTAGATGAACACGCTACGGAGTATTATGTGACGTTTAATCATAAACATCTCTTGGTGAAATCCATTGCCCAAACTATTTAAAAATTAGAATTCATCACGATTGTAAAAAAGTGACGACATCACCAGTATATATTAGAAATCATTTTAATAAACTAGTCTTATTTAGTGGTCAGTAGATGCAGTAAATAACTAAGCATCAAGCACTTTAAGTAAATTCCTGTAAGTCTTTATGTTTATTGTTTTTTGATCCCTAGTTGATTTTTTTAAAATAAGAATTTTTAAATTGGTGACATTAAACGGATTATTTAACAATTCCTATTAGATATTATAATTATTATTACATGTGTGTATAATGATTACAAAATGATCATGATTATGATGTATGATTTTATTTTATTTAAATATTTTGAATAAAAACCTTATAAGTACCTATTTGCTTTATTTATTCTTCACCCGCATTGAGTGTAGGTTAATCTTTTTATTTGGCATATTTTTAAAAAAACGTATAAATACCTAAAGTTACTGATAGATGAGTATTTGACATTCCTATCGATAGGTGTCGATAGTGTGTATTTAATTGTTAAAGAATATTTCTGTCAGCAATATTGATTTATAGCTGGACTGGGACTGAATAAAAAACATAGAACCCTTTGAGCTGCTTATCTTCCCAGGGTATGTCGTAAAAGCCGACGTGATCATACCCACTCCAACATCGTACTGTCTATGGGGGATAACGATAGGAATGTTCGTCATTGGTAATCTTGGAACGAATATCAGGTTGCTGTGGTTTGTAGGGATGAGGCGTATTTACGCGACCAGGTTTTAAGCCCTGGTTTTTGTTTGCAAGTGCGTAAACCAGGTTGCAGCCCGAAATACTTGCAAGACTTTGAAGGTATTTTACTAGGACTCGGGCGCCCTCGGTTGACTCAATCAAGGCGAAAAACATGCAACGCTTCAAAGTTTTTTTTTGCCAAAACCATTATAATCCTTAGTAACGTAGGCGTTAGGGTTAATTTCCCATAAAATACTTTTTCCCCACAAAATACTTTATTAGTTAACGCAAGCAATTTTGCACCTTAACGCGATTGCAATACAGATCAATTTCCTGTGAAGAAAAAAATACTTGCATTACTTCAAAGTTTTTTTAAGGTGATCCGTTTCGGTCCGCGCGGGAAATTCAAATTTTTTGGGGTTTTTTACAAATTGCATCTCAATCATTGATAGAATTTTCGTGAAAATTGATTTGACGACAACAAATACAATATATCTACTGAATAATTATCAAATAAATAACGGGACGAATGGATGAGTCATGTGAGACCAAAGTCTGTATTAAGCAATTTAAAGTTATGAAAGGTTTCTTAAAAAAGTAATATTGGACCTGTACACGGAATTGTCGTTGTTATAGCATCAAGCATAAGGTCAATTTTACTATGAAGTAAGAAAATACTTGCAAGTATTTAAAAACCTGGTTTTGGGCCCTGGTATTTACTCGGCTACGTACCAGGTAGCCCTGGTACTGGATTTTGCAAGTACGACTCATGCCTAGTGGTTTGACTAAATGACTTATGGTTCTACTCACCCCGATAGGGATACTAGGGGGCTATGCATCTGTTTCTGTCTTTAATCATTTGATTTGTCAAGTGTTCTCAGATCTTAAAATGAACATTAAATATTAAATCGAAATTAGTCGATAAAGACACGGCACATCTCTAGTGATCCTATATAAAAAAACAAAAGTTTATATAGCATACTGGCTTCATGAGCACAAAAGACGTTATAGACAATAATATATCTATCTCTTTTTTACTTAAGACGGCACATATTAGTGTGAAAGACAATACCCATGTATATCTTTCGTCTAAAATACAATCCGTCCATTCTTATACTTGGTCCTAGTTTAAGTCTGATAAGTCTGTGGTTGTGACGAAAAAAGTTAACCGAAACGGATCACCTTAACCCATTGACTGCTAAACACGATTTTCTGTGTAAATTAAAGGTCGAAACGCACTAGGCGTAACTACACGACGCGACACAGCAGCGACATTGAAAATTGTATGAGCTAAACCGGCGCGTCGCGCCGCTGCTGTAGTGCGGTTTAGCTCATACAATTTCTAAGAAAGAATATTTTGTCGCTGCTGTGTCGCGTCGCGTAGTTACGCCTAGTGCGGTCTTACCTTAAAAATCTGCCACCGACGACGCACGATGCCGACTTTGGGGTGCCTGCCCACCGGAATGGAGCGAGAAATATTCATCAATAGCTTCAAGTTTCACATCTTTTTTCTCCCCTCACCTTCGCCTGTAGAAATGTATTTTTCTGGGATCAAGGGATTCTCATCTCTTTATTCCAAGTCCCTATAATAGCTGTAAAAAAAAATACTATTTTTATACTTAAAGAGCACTTTAAGAAATGTCGTCTTTTATATGCGATTTTACCGTAGACAGAGAAAACTAGATTTTACTAACCCCTCTATTGATAATTTAAAGTCCGAAATAAAAAGTCATTTATTTATTTATTGGTCGGTCGGTTTTGAAGAACTTGAAGCTGATAACCATACTCACAACACAACACAACATACAATAAAATTCAAAAGGGCTACAAATACGTCACAGCAAAGATATTTCATAGTACTCCCTGTTGTAATATCATTGCGTCACAGCACAGCACAGTAAAATATTATTCTGTGGCAATAAAATCTCGACGGCTTTATTCAAAAGGACATGTATCCAAAGCCGTAAAACAATTGTAACTTTTTAATTACACCGACCGACCGGCGCGCTGCGGACGAGTGTTCGAGAATTTTTTGCATTCTGCTTTAGCTTTTTACGTCTGCTTCAGCGTTTCGTAGGAATTAGATAGAGAAACCATGACGGTGGATCAAGGAGTAGACATCTCAAAGGAAGGAGACCGCGGTGTGTTGAAGCGGATCACCAAGGAGGGTGAAGGCACCGACACACCTAACCCTGGGTGCCAAGTGACTGTGCATTATACTGGCACGCTGCTTGATGGCACCAAATTTGACTCCAGCAGGGATAGGAACGAGCCATTTGAATTTCAACTTGGAAAAGGTAAGATATATTTTATTATTCTTAATATTTTTTTAAAACTAGTTGGTATGGTAGTGGTGTGAGTTCATGAACACATGTTTAAGAAAATTAAATTATAAAATAATTAAACTAAAATGTATAGACAGTGCAGTTCAAACAGTAACATTAATTTTAATATTTGAAATTCAATGTAACTTAATTGTTGAGGGTAGAAATGATATTCTGAATGTATGATCAAGTGACAAGATACAATTTGTTTCTACTTCCCCTACCGCGACTGACCCAAGTTTCATATAATTTCTTTTTAAAATAGGTACCGTAATCAAAGCATGGGATATCGGAGTGGCAACCATGAAGAAAGGAGAGGTGTGTGTGTTAACTTGTACCTCGGCCTATGCATATGGTGCGGTAGGCAGCCCACCTAAGATTCCTCCTAGCGCTACCCTGCAGTTCGAGGTAAATTTTTCTTTTTTTATTTGATTTTAATTTGAACTGATCTTGATAAATAATACATAACAGCTAATCTGTATTGAGGTACATCTTTTCCTTGATCTAATTCTATCATAGTTGTTATTATTTGCACTATCTGTATGTTGTAATATTGAACTTATCAGCTTAAAACTATACTTATGCAAAATTAATCATACTAATATTATAAATGCGTCATTTATTATCAAAGGCGAAAGTGTCCACAGATTGGATTTTCTCGTGAGAGGAAAAAAAACCATAATTTGGTAAGAATAAATGTGGCGGGTACAATTGGTGGGAATATGACGTTTGACAAGTCACGTGATCATGATTTGGTGCGAACACTCGACCGTTTATAGGTAGTAATGCCCAAATTTTCATAATACACTGGTGGACATTTCCGGTTTTGATCAAGACGGGTATGAACAAAGCCATCTTTGATATGACTCCATACTGAATGCTGCTCTCTGATTGGTTGCTGTGGACCATTCGTACCACGTGGTCCACTCTTTCATTGGATGAAGCCATCTTTGATGTTGATAGTCATGGACAAGGCCGACTTTGTTGTGAATGATGACGTTTGAAGTGTAATTTATAGGGATAAAGCTGGCTTTGATACAAACTTATTTTAGCCATAGACAATATGAATACAGACTAAAAAAACTGCATTCAAATCTAAATTTTCACCTTAGGTGGACATTTCCGCCTTTGATATTATATGACTCAAATGTAAAACTGTATTTTTTCTGCGATTGCCGCCTTTGATATTATATGACTCATGTGTAAAAGTGTTTTTTTTCTGCGTTGCTGTTTCGCCCGCCTGTCACATGTGTGATTTAAAAAGTTTGTTCTTTATGTTATTTCAAGACACATGTTAGAGTTATACTTTTTTTTTGTTTTTTCTGTCTGTCACACTTTATGTACATACCTATTAGAAATTGTCCCTCTATTATCTGTGGTTATCCACAGGGTACATCCTTTGAATAACAACCACATCCAAAAGATACCTAGTTGTGACCATTGATAGAATGGGAATAATGGAACTTGTTAGGTTGACCTGACAGCTTAGTTTGTAGAAACTTTATCTCTGATGTCAAAGCACAGGGGTTTGATTCCCGTGTAGGACAGGATTAAATGTAACTTGATTTGGGAAGAGATAAAGATCTCTTCCCAAATTATTAATTTAATTTAATTTATTAATTGACATTATCAAATTATTTATTTAATTATTACATTACAATTTATTAAAATTTATTTATTTTAAATACAACTTATCAATGAAATTATTATTATTTATTTTTAATTTTGTACAATTTGTAAGAAATTAAAGGTTTTTTTTTTTATTTAAGTATTAGAATGATTTATTTATTATTTTAATTATTTTCATTTATACTTAGATTGAAATGATTGACTGGAAAGTAGAAGATTTGAGTCCTGGAAAGAACAAGGGAATCCTGCGTCACATTCTTGTCCAGGGTGCGAATGAGAGCCCCAACGATGGAGCACTTGTCACTGGTGAGACTTCAATATTTAACGGCTGTTAACATAAGAAATTAACAAAGCTGATTATATATTTACATTTATTTAAATGGAACAAAGTTTAAATTTAATTAAAACTTTGGTAACTAAAATATTTCGCCAAATGTATACCTAATCTTTATTTTTAAAGTCTATTACAAATATTCAACAGTTCTTTATAAATTCAACTATAAACTACAACTTCGAAATTAATTATGGAATCCTGAGACGTGACGTGCAAGGTTACTTTTAATTTCAATTTTAATTTAATTTAATTAAAACTAAACTCTAAACGTAACAATTCATGCGGATTTGACAAGCCCGGTGCTCGAGTGGCTAGCAATGGTCACTTTGTCCCGAGTTTCCCGCAAGACAAACATTTGTGTGCATGAACATGTCTGTTTGCCTTGGTCTGGGTGTTTTCTATGTATAATAAGTATTTATTTACAAAAAAAAAGGGTTAAAGTATATTTATCAACAACATAGTACCCATAGTACAAGCTTAGTTGCTTAGTTTGGGACTAGATGGCGTTGTATGATTCGTCCAAGAATATTTATTTATTTTCAAGAATAAGACCCCTGCCAGTCTAGCATGCTTACACTCGAGATAGTTTCTCGCACGCGACAAAACTTCTTGGCCAATAGCAATGCCTGTTTTGTCTACTGTAGACATAATCGAGATACGCCATTGGCAGAGCGGAACGAGAAAATTTTGTCGCGTTTGTCATGTTAGCCCGACTGGTTGTCGTTAGAAATAGGTGCATACTTTAAAATGAAATAATGACAAATAAAATAATATAAAAAATTTGAATTGAAATATGAACCACAAACCAGTGAGCATTTATGCTTTCTTCCCCCGCACAATAGGGGATCACACAAAGCCATGTTCTGAGTATAAACATCATTAAAACCTTTCCTGTTGTGTGGTGTTTAATTTCTGTAACTATAGCTGTTGTTCGCGGTTTCACTTGCCTTTAATTTTACTTGACTTTCTAGGGTTCCGTAGCCAAATGGCAAAAAACGGAACCCTTATAGATTAGTCATGTCTAGTGATGGGCGATTTCCGAAAATGTTCTATTGACTCCAAATTTGGAATATAGGTTCCTTACGACATCAAGGGTGTACCAAGAAAGGATTTTTAAAATTCCTACGGGAGAACGAGATATACGCAAACGAAGTTGCGAGGGTATATCAACGCACAGCCCAAACCGCTGGGTCTAGAGATCCGAATTTAGAATGTAGGTTCCTTACGACATCTGGGGGTGCACCAAGAAAGGATTTTTCAAAATTCCTACGGGAAAGCGGGATATACGCAAATGAACTTGCTTGAACTTGTATTTCTTGCGGACCCAGTGGATCAGTAAAACCATTGCAACTTCGTTTGCGTATATCTCGCTTTCCCGTGGGAATTTTGAAAAATCCTTTCTCAGTACACCCCTAGACGTCATATGAAACCTACATTCCAAATTTGCAATCTCTAGAGTACTCTAGATCCAGCGGTTTGGGCTGTGCCTTGATATACCTTCGCAACTTCGTTTGCGTATATCTCGCTTTCCCGTAGGAATTTTGAAAAATTCTTTCTTGGTACACCCCTAGATGTCGTAAGGAACTTATATTCTAAATCTGGAGTCAATAGACCCAGCGGATCAGTAAAACCCTTGCAATTTCGTTTGCGTATATCTCGCTTTCCCGTGGGAATTTTAAAAAATCATTTCTCAGTGCACCCCTAGACGTCGTAAGGAACCTATATTCCAAATTTGGAATCTCTAGAGTACTCTACACCCAGCGGTTTGGGCTGTGCGTTGAGATACCCTCGCAACTTCGTTTGCGTGTATCTCGCTTTCCCGTGAGAATTTTGAAAAATAATTTCTAAGTACACCCCTAGATGTTGTAAGGAACCTACATTCCAAATTTGGAATCAACAGACCCAGCGGATCAGTAAAACCGTTGCAACTTCATTTGCGTTCTCGCTTTCCCATAGGAATTTAAAAAAATTCTTTCTTGGTACACTCTTAGATGTCGTAAGGAACCTACGTTCCAAATTTGGAATCTCTGGACCCAGCGGTTTGGGCTGTGCGTTGATATACCCTCGCAACTTCGTTTGCGTATATCTCGCTTTCCCGTGGGAATTTTGAAAAATCCTTTCTTGGTACACTCCTAGATGTTGTAAGGAACCAACATTCCAAATTTGGAATCAATAGACCCAGCGGATCAGTAAAACCCTTGCAATTTCGTTTGCGTATATCTCGCTTTCCCGTGGGAATTTTGAAAAATTATTTCTTAGTACACCCCTAGACGTTGTAAGGAACCTACTTTCCAAATTTTGAATCTCTAGACCCAGCGGTTTGGGCTGTGCGTTGATATATAGTTAAGTCAGTCAGTCAGACAGGACTTTGAATTTTATATATATAGAAAATCAAATGTAACGTCATTATAACTACCTACCTGACATGTATCTTCACTATGGCATTCATAGCTACTGAAATTACATGCATAGTCAACTATTTTTATGTCAAAATTAAAAAGTCTACATACTTGGTTTAGATTCTCTTAAATTTCCGTAAATTCTCTTAAATTCTCCGTTCAAGAGAATGTTTCATTCCAAGAAAGTTCTCGGAACGGAAATGTTCTCCTGCCCATCACTAGTCATGTCTGTTTGTCCGTCCGTATGTCACAGCCACTTTTTTCTGAAACTATAGGAACTATACTGTTGAAACTTGGTAAGAAGACGTATTCTGTGACACACAAAAATAAAAAAAACAATAAATTTTGGGGGTTCCCCGTTCCTAATTTTGTTTTCATCAAACCCATAATCTATGGATAGGTCTTCGAAAATGATATTGAGGTTTCTAAAATATTTTTTTTCTAAACTGAATAGTTTGCGCGAGAGACACTTCCAAAGTGATAAAATGAGTGTGTGTGTGTCCCCCCTGTTATTTCTAAAATAAGAGAATGATAAAACTAAAAAAATATATGTACAATACAATACCATACAAACTTCCAACGAAAATTGGTTTGAACAAGATCTAGTCAGTAGTTTTTTTAAATACGTCTTAAATCGTAAACCGCAATTGCTGCTACGGAACCCTTCATGGGCGACTCGCACTTGGCCGCTTTTTTGAAAGAAGTATGCAGGTAGCTTACACCGTTTCCCGTTGAACCAACTGTTATGCACAACTAAAATTATTCCTGGTTGTGCCAACTTATAACCTGGATTAAGACACCTTATGCACACTATAGGGTGGTTTTTATCCAGGAAATGACAGGGGATTCAACGGGATTAAAAGTCTAAATTGCCTCTCACAATATGATTTTTACTTAACACTAAAATTCATGTAAATTAAACTAGGATTGTGAAGGTGAAAACGCAGGTGTTTGCTTGTATGCTATGACATCATTATTTATCAAATTACATAGAATCAGTCTGTAAATAAATAAAATATTAAATCCTATCTCTATTCTATCCACAGTTGAACTTGAAGGCAAATTGGTGGAAGATGGAAAAGTGTTCGATACACGCATAGTAACATTCCCTCTCGGCGAAGGTATCGTTAGCAACGTATGTGAGGGTATAGAGCGAGCATTGGAAAAGTTCCATAAAGGAGAGAAGTCAAGGTTAACCATCCAACCGAAATATGCCTTCAAATCTGAAGGAAATGCTGAATTAGGAGTACCACCGAATTCGACAATAGAATACGTGGTGACGTTAGTCAGTTTTGAAAAAGCAAAGGATATGTGGGCCATGGATGGAAGTGAGAAACTGGACCAGGCTAAGATCTTCAAAGAGAAGGGAACTAATTATTTCAAGGCCACCAAATATCAGCTGTCTATTAAAATGTATAAGAGGGTTGCGTCGCTGCTTGAAGGTAAGTTTTATTTTAAAAGCAGAAAAAAAAATAGGCTTGTAAATGTAGAAAAAACAAATTATGTACTGTATATCTAAATGTATTGTTAAATTACAATAATGTTATAATATGTATTTTAGATTTAACAGAAGATGTAAGTGAAACGGAAGAAATGAAAACGCAAGCTAAGGATCTTATGTTGTCCACCCACTTGAACCTGGCACTTGCATACCTCAAGGTCTCCCCACCACATCATTTTGAGGCCCGAGAGCATGCCACTAAGGCACTGAAATTTGACCCCAAGAATGTGAAGGGCTTGTTCAGGAAGGGGCAGGCATTGCTGGGACTCGGCGAGGCAGAGTTGGCTTTGAAAGACTTCCAAACTGTTGTCGATGCTGAACCACAGAATAAGGTATTTTAGAATTCCATTACCTTTTTAATACCCTAAAATATACCAGTATATTAAGCTACTTTTTTATTTTTTCTTACGATTTAAAATTGCAGTTTTTATGTTTTCTGTTATATTATATTGTACATCAAAGGGCAATGATGAAATAAAGTGATTCTATGACAATTACAGATGTTCTTTTTTATTTTACTTATTTGATATAAAAAAAACATTTGGGGTTTATAATCATTTGAAGAGAATATATAAATCTTCACAGACACTTTGGTTCGCAATAAAATATTTTTATTTGAAGCAAATTTGGTGTATATTATTTTTAGAACTTAATAGACTTATACATTTTCAATTTACAACAGGCGGCAGCTAACCAGATAGCGATGTGCCGGGCGACGCTTCAGAAGCAGAAGCAAAAGGAGAAGCAGATGTACGCGAACATGTTCGACAAGTTCGCGAAGAAAGACACGGAGGTAACAGGTTCGCATACGCAAAAGTTTGCTGAATAATTATCTAGATTGTAATACAGGTTTAAGAAAACAATATTTTGTCTTTTATTTTTTATTTTTTATTTTTTATTTTTTATACCACACAGGTGGCAAACAAGCATACGGTCGGCCTGATGGTAAGCCGTCACCGTAGCCTATAGACGTTTGCAATACCGGGGGTATCACTCACGCGTTGCCAACCCTCCCAACCCCCCAAGTGGAGCTCTGGAGACCTTACTCACCGTAGGAACACAACATGGCCGAGACCAATGCTATTTGGCTACGATCTTCTGTAAGGTGGAGGTCCTTCCCCAGACGGGCTGCTCCGATTTGAGCGGATTATCCGCTGTGCCCTACCTCTCTTGATTGTCTGAAAATCAATTGACAGAAAAATACAACAAAATTTACCCATGAGTTCTACCTGCACCGCCATGAATTATTAATATGGATAGATTTTTTAATGACAATGGTGGCTTATTTTCGGTACCAGTGGACGTGGGTTCAATCCTCACACGTGACATACTTTAATGTGACGAGTCATTTGTGTGTGAGTCAGTGGTGGCATTTGTGTGATGTATACTTTATGGTGACATTTGTGTGACGAGTCTTTTTAAGTGTCTTTTTGTTGGAACCTTTGGCAGATGGAGAAGCTGCGAGCTAAAGCGGAGGTGGACGTGATCGGCGAGAAGGTGGGCGAGTGGGGCTTGGGGGAGGGCGAGTGGACGGACAGGCAGCGCGCGCGCAAGCCCACGGAGTTCGAGCGGGAGAACCCCAACATCCTCATGCTGGACCGGGACGGCCAGTTCCAGAACATGTAACTCCAACGAGGGTTGGCCGGGAGATATTTGGGCGAACTTGTCTTTAACGACTTTATCATGACAATGAAATTGTAGTCACATAAATTGTTAACCTTATGCATTTTAGGAAGTTGTACGAATTTTAACAAGTTTAAGATGAACGCCCACTTATCCGAGCCGAAAGCGTCGAACGAAATTTAGAATTCTGTATTTGAAATGTCATGTACGCACGCTTCCCCGCGTCGAATCGTCTGAATCTGGAAGAACCCCAGAAATCCTAGACCAATTCGGATAACATCATCAGATTCGTCTTTTGCGGACGACTCGACCGATGCGCTCGCCTTCTATCGGTTGCGTATGACAGAGCAACGCGGGAGTACTACTGGAACGCGAAATTAAAACGATTTCATCGACGCGGATTTCTTTGACTCATCGATTCTTCCGGTGCGGATGTGTGTGTGAGGCCTCCTTAATGTCGATTCGGATAAGTGTGCGTTCACATTAACTTTGTATAATACGCCACGCATGTAATGGAGATTGTTACGCGTACATTACAAGCTTGTTCTAAACAGCGTACGCGTTTTCTGACGTCATTTCACGTATGGCGTATTTTCTGAATAATATAGTTTGATCCAAATATTTCTCCCCCAATACCTACCTCTGCAGATCTCTTCACCAAATCAATTATTTTACGATATAATTTAGGATTATTTTCTACAATATTTGTAGGTGTGACGCCGATTGGCACGTTGTATGTTGTTTCAAACGAAATCTTAGATTTCGATCATTCCCAATCGCTGTGGGCCATTTTGCCATTTTAATGTATTCACGAACCATGGTCTTACAGCCAGTTTCTGAAATGCATTTTTAATAATGATGACACCTTATAGCTGTCATTGTCCAACTTAAGAAAAAAGAGATGGCTTGAGACCTAATGGGGAATTAAAATGCGTTTCGGAAACTGGATGTTAATAGCTTATGTAAAACCCGATTTATAGAAATATCTCCCTTTTTTGCTCAACATATACCTAAATGTTTACGCTCAGTATTCCCTATCTGAGAATTAAAACTTCTTAGTGTTCACTTAAATGTCATAAAAGAAACCAGTGTCAGTAGTCTAGTAATTTTGACTGTGGGTTGATAAAGTCAACTAACGATCCTCGCGACCACGACGCACGACCGCGACTATCCATATTCATACTAAGCAGTGAGTCGCGTGACTTGGTCGCTGCACGACCGCGATTGTGCGTTGCCAGTCCATATTCATTCATACTAAACAGTGAGTCGCGCGACTTGTTCGCGGTCGCGATGCACGGTCGCTAGTGTCTGAACTTATTTGAATAAGAAAATGTCCCATTCAAGAGCTTATTTGTCTGTGAATTTTCCGTTCAGCCATTGAACTAATGGAAAAAGTTCGTGTGTGTGTCATTTTCTAATTCGTTGTTGTTCTCTCCCAAACCATGGTTGAATTCGTGTAATGGTAGTAGGCGTAAAGTTTTTGTTTTAATATTTAATGTGATGGGATTTGTTTGTCCATGTATAAATCGTGATATGGATAATCTTAAATATACTCTTACGAGTAATTTATGGAGATTTTATTTTAAACCCTTCAAACGCAAAACACTGAAGACCATTGCGAATCCGATCCGATCCGAAATTCTATTGCATTTAATTTTGTAAAAAAAGCAGTTGGGAGTCAACATTTGTAAACACATTTTCCATACTTTTGTTGACTGTACAATTAGCAGCATAAACATATTATCACTTTAATCCTTTGCTACTTCTAAGTGAACATGACATGTTAACAATGTTTTAGCGACGTAAAGTCTGACGTTATGCGCGTAATCACGTTAAATACAGCGAACGCCGTAAAATAAATCGTGTATCTAATTTATGAGGTGTAGGCTTATAAAAAAACTTATTGATCAAAATATATTTAATTATCTACGAATAGTTACATACGGTGGGATCAATTATGTTAATAAATAAATTACAAGCGAATCATGATAAATTATTTACATCTATGTACACTTCCAACAAATTGAAATATTTCATTTAGTAGGTAGGGATGCGTATATGAAAAGATTTGTAGCGAGCTGTTATTGTAAACCACTTAAATTGTGTTAAAGATTTTTTTTAATAGAGAAAGCAAAACATTGTTTTTAGGGTTCCGTAGTAAACTAACAAGAAACCTTTTCGTCATGTTCGTCTGTGGTAAAGCTGTAATTTTGCACGTAAGTACCCGATGTTTTAATATGAAAAAATTAAACCTTGAGACTTAGTTTCTACAATGCATTTTTATTTATGTAAAATTAAAAATGCAAACTGGCGGCAATACTAAATAATACAAATTCCAAATTAAATAATCTAATTGGATTTTTTTAATACTTCTCTTACTACAATTTTTTTATAAAATTGACCTTTCAATATTTGAAAAGATTTTTTACAATATAATTATGTACACATCTCACTACACGATAACTTTATTATATGCCTACTTTACTGGAAGGGATAAAAGTTGAGTCATACTTGGCACGAAGGGTTTTTTTGCTTTAAACTTTGTGTCATGCAGAATTTTGCGGTGTGCTACTTTTTTCATTCCACTATGGTGGCGAACAAGCATACGGCCCGCCTGATGGTAAGCGGTCGCCGTAGCCTATGGACGCTTGCAACACCGGGTATCACTCGCGCGTTGCCGACCCTGTAAAAAGTGGAGCTCTCGACACCGGCATCGTCCTAATAGGCCGCGAATGCGCGATCATCGTTGGTTCGCGCGAGTTTTACTGGTACGAACTCGCGATCAAACATATTGAACTCGAATAGGTGTCCTAACTGACAATCGCGACGCTTGGGCGCACGCTTATGAACACGCGATGGTCGCATCGCTTACTCGCGCGATGATCACGGATTCGCGTCCTATTAGGACAACGCCATACTTGCCAATAATTATATAATTAGACTCATCATCGGCTTTCGACTCACTCCTGGCAGCCATTTTTCGTCTACCTACGCCATCACACAGGACAGGCTTAGTTATTTCTTCGAATGGGATCATATTCGTACGATTCTAAAAGAGCCTTGAGTCGTAACCGACTGTATTAAAATGTTAACCCTGAACCTTATGCACCAGAGTTTAGGTTCAAAAGTTATGAAAAAAAAAGTGTGCTGCCCTATTGAGGGTTAAAGTCCCAAATAGACTATTTGCCACTTAAGATACTGTAAAAAAAACTCATTATTTAACGAATAATAGGCAATAATAGGTAGGTAAGCTGTTCGGGAGTGAAGAAACTGGTCATAAAACTAAATTTGCACCTGATCCATTTTGTAACTTGAGTACACTACACAAAAGTCTTTCACCTAAGAACTAGTCGATCGTCTTCCTATTTATAGTTGGACCGTAACCGCTATACTTGCGTGCGACGATGCGGAGGCATTTATTTTAACACGCGAGAAAAAAAAACACTTGTTCGACTCATCTGAAAGTCACCTAGGATCTATTGAGGGATCAAATAATGAATCCAAGTGGAATGAGGGATCTGTTCGATCGTTGAATAAGTAAGAATTTTTCTTCTCATTTGTTCCGACTTTGACGAATTTATTTTATCGAGAAACGACTGGTCGACGCTCCTATCTCTGGTTGTGGGGTCACAAGGTAAACCTAACGAACCTACTGTCACACGTTCTGTTTTGGCGCAATTTTTCGTAATAAGTAAATCCGACAAATGAAAAAAAAAATAGTCACTTGATGAGTAGAACAAGTGAGAATAAACCGGCGGAGTAGACCGCATCGCTCTTTGTCTTTCCATATAGTCCATCTCTTTCCTTCGCTTCCTCGCCTCGTTACGTTATCACTAGGTTATGCGCCCGGCCAGCCGATGGTAGCACCCGCGGCACAGCTGCACCAGAGGGCGGGCGGGGGCTCGGCACTACATGTCCGGGTCCGGGTCTGCGGGCGCCGCCTCCTGGACGCTCTTGAACTTGGCGAGCACTTCGAAGTGCATCTGCAGCGTTTGCGGCACACCAGGCTGCTCGTGCAGGTATCGGCTTACCTGAAAAACAAACAAAAAAAATTGTTATAGGTATAACAAAAAATTATCTTAAAACTAATAAACATCTTGTACCAAAAAGGTCTCCGCTCAGCATGTGACAGGTGACTTTAGGTTGTTTAAAATAAGCGCGCACACGCGTCGCTTTAGTACCTTGTCGCTATAACATTATTGACATATTCAATCAAGTTTTACAGTAATCAAAATATACAAAAGTGACATGGTATGAAATCGATAACCTATTTATGCCACTGACTGTAGAGCTTTATAAGTGCGTATTAAATCGAAAATGACTATTGTATAATACAGAACGTACTTTTTTTGTTAGGATTTTTTTTTCTTTAAAATATTATCTACTTATTTTAACTATTTTTAACCTTTTGAAGTTTTGAGTATTTTTTCGAATTTGTTCATCCACGTATATCTTAAAATAGTAATAATACTTATAAAAATGAATCGCTAAATGTGTTGCTAAGCACAAATCTCGAGAACGGCTGAACCGATTTCGCTAATTTTTTTTTTAGAATATTCCTTGAAGTACGAGGATGCTTCTTACGGAGAGAAAAATTGAAAAATTCCCACGGGAAAGCGGGTAGGGTAGGGTAGGGGTCAGCTAGTGTAAAATATAAATAAAGCGTACCCTCGCGCCCAGTTTCTTCAGCAGGCCAGTGAAGGCCTTCTCCTCTCGGCCGATCCAGGGCCGGCCTTCGTCCTGCACTTGGTAGGGGCTCACGTGAATGTATATGTTCACATCTGTAATTCATATACATAAAATAATTATTACGTAATTTACGTACTTTTACATAAATTAAGTATTTTTAGATCCTAATATTTTGAATCAACATCATCAAACATTCAATAACACACAAAAAGCGCTTAAAGATTTCATTGAATTATACAGGGTGTTTGGTAGAGGATTGAACATGGGAGAATGGCAGAAAGGTGAGATGGTCTGCTACATGCTGAGCGAAAAAAATTTGACCTAGGGCCCATAGTTTTTTTTAATGATTTTTTATTTTATTTTAACCAAACTTTCTTCCTTCGTGAATTTGAAGTACTATAACTTTTTTTTTTATTGGATCAATCGTCCAGCTTATTTTTTTATTCTTATCTTAACTGAATGTAGCTTACTTTTAAATTGATATTTGTTGGTTAGAGTTACCAGGAAAAAAAATATGAGCCCTCAAACATCAAAAAGGCGAGAAGTCCAGGCCGAGCGTTCAACTTTGGACTGCAGTTAAAAAAAAACTAAAAGTGGTACAGCAGTTCTAATTATAGGAAAACAGCTCTAGTTCATGCCCTTTCGAATGGTATGTAATTTGTATAGTTTATTTTTTTTCTAAGTAGTCTTTCTCGTACTTTCTACATGAAATTGACCATTTCTGACAAAAATACTTTAATGAAAATAAATCAAAAAAATGTTACGAAACATAGAGCGGGATGGTTACGGTTCATCATTATCAGCATCCGTTCTTCCTTTTTCACTCTTCATAGGTGGGCAATGCATCCAAGACCTTGTAGTGGTGAAGAGTGGTAGAGCGTAGCCACTACTATGAATGAACTAGTAGTAGCTCGTAAATGGGCAAGCTCGACGGGGGCAGTACCTCGTATGTCCCCCGTGTTTCGTAGGATGAGTGAGAGAGCCGGAAGCCTGATATACCTCCTGTTTCCTACTCCATTATTAACTTTCCTTCCCCGGTCCTTCCTTTTTCATTCCGTCATAGGTGGGCAACGCATCCAAGATTTTGTAGTCGGTGATTGCTTACGATAAGGTGCTTGTTTGTCCTCCTCGTGTCAAAAAAAAAGTTGTGCATGTCTATGGGCAGCGGTGATTGCTTACCATCAGGTGACTTGCTAGCTAGTTTGTCCTCTTCGTGTCATAAAAAAATCGTAGATGTCAATAGGCAGCGGTGATTGCTTACCACTTACCACTCTTCACCACTACAAGGTCTTGGATGCAATGAAGAGTGAAAAAGGAAGAACGGATGCTGATATTGATCAAGAGAAACGTTAACGTTTCTACCTGCCTTGTGTAACCATCCCGCTCTATGTTTCGTAACATTATTTTGATTTATTTTCTTTAAAGGATTTTTGTCAGAAATGGTCAGTTTCATGTAGCATGTACGAAAAAGACTACTTAGAAAAAAAATACTATGTAAATTGAATACCATTCCAAAGGGCATGAACTAGAGCTGTTTTCCTAGAATTAGAACTGCAGTACCACTTTTAGTTTTTTTTTAACAGCAGTCCAAAGTTGAACGCTCGGCGTGTACTTTTCGTCTTTTTGATGTTTGAGGACTCATATCATTTTTTGTGGTAACTCTAACCGACAAATATCAATTTAAAAGTAAGCTACATACAGTTAATATAAGAATATAAAAATAAACTGGCCGATTGATCCAATAAAAAAAAAGTTATAGTACTTCAAATTCACGAAGGAAGAAAGTTTGGTGAAAATTTAAAAAAAAATCATTAAAAAAAAACTATGGGACCTAGGTCAATTTTTTTTCGCTCAGCATGTAGCAGACCATCTCACCTTTCTGCCATTATCCCATGTTCAATCCTCTACCAAACACCCTGTATAATAGACGTCTACTCTTTTCATTTTGAATATAATTTTAACAAAAAAAAAAATATATTCCAATCTTCGATCATATACAACAGTGGATACAGCACGTCATACAATAACAAAGCTTAAACTTGGTACATGTATTGAAATTCACCTTATTCTGCTTCGACTAGTTCTGCCGCTGAGTTTAAATGTCTTCAGTCACTAAGCAGTAATGTAAAACAAAAAGTCAGTGACAGATTACGCGTCACTGAATACAAAGTCCCCTACGGGTTCGTTTTAGCGGAGTTTGAAGTGTGCCACGGACGCTATTGCCATGCATTATCCATGTCCCAACATTCCGAATACAGGACAACGTAATGGCGGCGATGACCTCTTTCCATTAAGTGGTCCGATTGCTTGTTTGTCTTACATATGTTGTTTGTTTTATACCGTTAGTCACTTATGTATTTACTGTATGATTTCCAAATAAAAAAAAATATGTCATATAAAAAATAAAAGAGACTCACCAAGTCGCGTGAGTGTCTCGAGCAGACTGCGCGACGTTATCCAGGTGTTCTTGCCACCTGCATGGCCGCCATCAAGCCAGTACAGCTCGCTGATTCGCTCTATGAATCTGCAGCAAACAATAGGAATACAGGCATTTTTAATGATGGTTGGAGCGGCATTAAGTGCCTAGGGATACGGGTCTCCCATCAATCTAAGGGAATTAGAGTGTCCTCTGCCCCGCTACTCCAATGCAGATTGGCAGAGGCCAAAAAACCATCGACTTGGCTCACCGACTGTCATTATAGAGAACAAGCAAGCAATTCAAACAGCCATTTTAATGTTTTGACGTCACAATTTGAAATCATGAATCAGATAATGTATACAAACTTGAACTATAATTCAAAAAATTTTGACTGTTGAAATGTACTTGCCAAAAAGGCGTTTTTTTTATATTTCTACCTGATCATGTGCGCGTCCCCCGGCGTGAGCGTCTTGGTGTAGTGGAACTCGTAGATGAGCTGGTTGAGCACGACGCAGCCCTTGCTGAAGCCGGCCAGCGTCAGGCGGCCGTCCAGCGCGCAGCCGCCGCGCAGCCACCACAGCGGGTCGCTGTCCCTGCCAACGCATGGAACCTTCAAACTAACTTCCAACTGACACTTGTTAAACCGTGAGTCGCGTTGTTGGCGCGTACTTAAACTACGTACTAAATGGACGGTATATAATGAAACTAACGGTTTACGAAACAGATTCAATCGTACGTGATAAGCTGATACCCTGGTGGGTCACGACACTCAACATCGGGGAATCGACGCAAGAAGAACAGATTCAATAGTTTTTTTTTCCACACAGATCCAGCTAGCCCCGAAGTAAGTTCGCGACTTGTGTTATGGGATACTAACTAAACGATACTATACTTTATAACAAATACATACATATATGGATAAACATCCAAGACCAGAAAGTTCGTTTTTCATCATGACCCGACCGGGTTCGAACCCGCGGGATGGGTGGCGGTCTGGCATGGTCACCATTACGCCACGGAGGTCGTCAACATTGGTTACATAACTCTCGACAATGTATAACGTGCGTGAGCATCGTTCGACCAAGGGTACGTCTACAATCACCGAAGCGACCTGTCATACAATACCAGCACCGAGCTAATGGAGCGTCATAAATGTTGCCAACATACTAAAAACTTAATGTAACATTCATTAAAAATTGATTTTGCAATCAAAAGTGTGCAAGTAACTATTAGATATCTAATGAATACATAAAAAGCATACAAAACATAAAGGTGCTCCTTCACCGCGAGCGTTCGCGTGTAATGTAACATTTTAGATTCGACTTTGAGCATTACATTACAATAGTACTTCCCTAACTGACGAGTGCCTCCCTCACCGCTGTAATGCTCGAATCTGAGCGTATACATTACACGCGAATGCTCCCGCTGAAGGAGCACCTTAAAAGAAATACCACAACATCAATTGGAACTAGACCTACTCACGGCTTGTGACTCGCGGATGGGCCGGCGTCGCTGTTCGACCCGTTGGCCTTGCTTTGGCCGATGCCGTGGATCGACGCGTTCTATAAATTTTCATTTAAATCCTGAATATTTATTCAGTGTTTGGTCTAGAAGAAACTTTGTTAAGACTATGTATAGACTATGTAGTACATAGTCTTAACAAAGTACAACAGTCTGTTTTTTCGTTTCAGTACATAGTATGTACTATTTTATTGTTAAGGTCAGTTGGGGTAAGACTACTAGTACTACACAACCCGGGCAAGACTACCAGTGTCTGATAACTCAAGAATTACAGCTTCCTGTTCAATTTTTATATTACGGTAATTTAACGGAAATGGTAAAGTTATCAATTTAAAACACAGCTGTCGCTACTGCCATAAATATGGACTCCACAATAAAAACAAAATTTGAAGTAAGATTGAAAAAATTTCACGTAAATAAATATAAATAAATAATATAGGGACAAATCACACAGATTGAGCTAGCCCCAAAGTAATTTCGAAACTTGTGTGCGATACTAACTCAATGATATTATATTTTATAACAAATACATATACACATCCAAGACCCGAGGCCAATCAGAAAAAGTTCGTTTTTCATCATGACCCGACCGGGGATCGAACCCGGGACCTCCTGGGTGGCGGGCAGGCATGGTAACCATTGCGCCACGGAGGTCGTCAAGTGTCCGTAAGATTAAGATTTAGATATTTAAAAAAATAACCTTATATCTTTGTGTTTAATAATTCAAATATTAATAGAAAGATTCGGTAGTTAATGGCCTTTCTTTTATAGTGTGCTTGTTCGTAAAAAAAAAGCATTGCGAATATCTAAAACACAAAAATGATACCGGTAGACTTACCCCGGCACTTTGAAGGAGGGGCAAAACTACCAGTTTTATATTTTGTTCGTATTAGCTTTTGCCCGCGGCTTCGCTCGCGTTAATTTTATGACATAGATCTCGTTTGACAACAAAACAACCCATACGCGCGACTTGTGGCCCAGCCAGCGCCCTCTATTGTAGAAAAAATATTTTCCCATTGGAATGACATACTTTCACGGGATAAAAAGTAGCCTATGTTGGGCTCTGTACCCATGACAATATACAAATTTTCATAATGATCGGTTAATTAGTCAAGCCGTGAAGGAATAACAAACAAACAAACAAACTCACTTCTCATTTATAATATTAGTAAGGAAGTAAGGATAAGGATAACTGTGTATAAGCAAAAACTTGATAATATTACATGACTTCATTTATATCTTAGACCACTGCACTATTTAACTCAAAAGTAGGGCAAACAATTTCGGCATAAAGGCGATTTACTTTTTTGAAATAAAGTATGTTAGTCTTACCACAACTGACCTTATATTTATTTTGGTGTAATAAAGAATATTGTATTGTATTATCTATCAACACCATAGTACCAATTATCAGCAGTAATATTTCAAAGATGCTAATCAGATAAAAAGATGATTTAATTACGAATAATGTAATATTTATAAATAATAAAAAAACAATATTAATCATTTCTACATACAGATTTTCTCACTCTCTTTTTCATCACTCTGCTGATGATAAGATGGAACACTGATAGCATTTAGAGCTTTTTAAAAAATATTTTATTTAATAGTGTTTATGAAAGAGAACGAATACGTACATGCAAATCCTCTATGTCGATTTCCTCTGGTAGCGACACAGATGTAACTGCCTCTAATAGTTCCGACGTTGGCATCGCCTTCAACCTGTTGCTCACTCCTTGCAGCAGCCTGAGATATACGTAAAATGCATATATGTATATATGAACAAACAAAAATATTTAGAATTACATACTGAATCATCCTACCTGCGCCAACACTGTTATATTAGCACTTGATTGATGTCGCAAATTGAGTCAGACGATTGCTTAGTATTGTGAACAGACGGATCGCAAAATTACAGTATAGTTTGAAAAAAAAAAACGATTTTTATATGATTGATACTATTTTCAAATGGTGATATCGGTGACATACATACACAGCTTTTAAATAAAATAAGTTTCTCAGTTTAGTAAAGAAAGGTAATTTCTTATTCAAGTAAATTACGTTTAGACAACAATAGCTCACTTCTCGAGATGGTGCAACGCGCTGTGAGTGGGTGTGTGGTCTGGTACTCCAGCGTTGTTGCTCGGCACGAAGTTATCATAACAACTGAAACTCTTGTACTCTATTCTGGAATTACCAATTTAAATCAAATTTTAGGTGTATTCAACGATTGTGTTTCAATTAGCTTATTATACCTTATTGGTAACATAATGTTGTGTACTTTGTCGCAATAAAGTGATGAATAATAGATTTACGATCCAATCCCAAGACGGACTTCGCACGCCGCAAACTACAGCTGCAGACAGCAAACGACTATTAATTTCTATGTATCACTATGAAAGTGATTCCAAGGACGGCGACACTGCGGCCGGCCGGGGCGGCACTATCCTAGAGATACATACAAACTAGTAGTGTCGCTTGCAGTCTACAGCGTGCGGTGCGTCTAGTTTTTTTTATACCACAAAGGTGGCAAACAAGCATACGGTCGGCCTGATGGTAAGCCGTCACCGTAGCCTATAGACGCTTGCAATAACGGGGGTATCACTGACGCGTTGCCAACCCTCCCAACCCCCCCCTAGTGGAGCTCTGGAGACCTTACCCACCGTAGGAACACAGCATGGCCGAGACCAATGCTATTTGGCTACGATCTTCTGTAAGATGGAGGTCCTTCCCCAGACGGGCTGCTCCTATTTGAGCGGATTATCCGCTGTGCCCTACCTGTCTTGCACCTTTAGGTACGTTTATTTAATTTCGATTGATTAATTCAGAACTGGATTGGTAAAAAAAATAAGTGTTGCCCCGGACTTGATAATTTATTATTTACCTGGAAGGCCTGATAACGAGTATGTGCTTGTGAGGGAAGTCATGGGACAGCATTCGCGCCGTGTTCTCCAGGTTCCATCGGACGTAGTTACGGTTGTCACGATGCGCTTGCATCACTTCAGGGTAATCCTACAGGTTTATCAATCAATTATCAATGAATAAATTAAAATTAAGGGCGTGGTCACACCTATTGAGGGAGATCTTATCTATAAATAAATAAATAAATAAATATATAGGGACAATTCATACAGATTGAGATAGCCCCAAAGTAAGTTCGAAACTTGTGTTATGGGATACTAACTCAACGACATTATGTTTTATAACAAATACATATATAGATAAACATCCAAGACCCGAGGCCAATCAGAAAAAGTTCGTTTTTCATCATGACCCGACCGGGGATTGAACCCGGGACCTCCTGGGTGGCGGTCTGGCGTGGTAACCATTACGCCACGGAGCTCGTCTATACCTACGTGGTAATTAAAAATCTTAAATTATTATTTGTTTTTTAAACAAACGTGTGCGAGTATATCCCTCGCACATTACCGATATTGACAGAGTGAGATGGGTCATTGTGCCAATAGCAACGCTGCTCGTAATGTACAACAAGCTGACACACACCTAGGAATGCCATAGTTTATATACATACAAAAGGATACTCATGAAGCATGTCCAAAAGTGGAAAACCGTATGATTTTATAGTATTACCAGAGGAAGAATAATGGCGTCGATGTAATAATTTTCTGTTTTATAATATCTCATTGTAAATGAACTGGTATAAGTTTGTATGAGAAATAAATTTCTTTAACCTTTAATTGCAACTCAACAGCAATGATTACGCGGTCCAATAGCAACGCAGTAAAAAACGTTCGGTGCTTGTTTCTTGAAAAAAAAAAATTACTATAAGGGAGGACTTAGTCAGGATTTAGCCTTTTAAGATAGCATTATGAAGTGAAACTTACCTGTACGTCACCACCAAAGTATACGAGTGTCTGCGGCACTTCCGGGCGGGCCGTGGCTGGCTGGAACAGAGCGTCATTGAGCCTGCCCTCGTGGCCAGCCACGCGCCGTAGCCGCAGCGGCAGCATGGCGCCGACGCCGCGACCGTTACGAGTTACACCGGTTGCGCCATTTCTGAAATGCATTAAAACTCCTTTGTCAAAGTGTTAAAACGTTTTCTAATTTATTGATAAGCAGCGCAGTCGGTAATGATCTTACCTTCGATACCAGATGGCGCGGGTTCGATTCCGGCACGGGCCTAACAAATCTTTGAATAATATACATCTTATTTTGTTTTTTTTATTTTATCAATCTTTGAATAAAAAGTTTTATTAATATTAAAACATTTATTAAGTACACATGAATTTAAAATAAGTATACAGGTATCCAGTAGATTTATACAATGATATAATAACACAAATAACAATTCACATAAATTATTAATCTACTTTTACATATAAAATGCTTTTCTGACTGACGGATCTAAGCACAGCCTAAACCACTGATCGTAGAGATCTGAAACTAAGGTGCGTTCTTAACACATGAACTACAATTTACATAATTTATTAATGTAATATAGAAACTTTCAGTGCCTTCTTTAACTGCCAGAGATGTTCGGAAAAGTATAGAACCTGGTGGCTACAAAAATGTAATACTGGTCACGTCTTCTCACAATTAGCAAGATGGCAGCCAGTAGAATGGCATTGTCCATGGCGTTCCACAATTCTGTCAAGGTACAGCTAGTTGGACAACCCGGACAGGATAGAAGATGGCCCATTATCTATGGTCACTTTATGTTCCTACTTTGTTTCTGATGGTAGTACTTCGTATCATTCATGCATACTGTTATCTTTAAAGTAATGTCATCGAGACAGTTCTTCAGGTCTTCTCGAAGCTCCCTAACTTTAACCCTTACATCTTCACACATAAGGTTATAGCACATAGCCACTAAACCCATCCCTAGTAGCACATAAATAAAATTCATCACCAGTTTTAAATGTGAACCACCAGCCGAGTCAGCAATATTTGCACCCGGTACAAAATCTCCGAAACCAATTTTGCACAAACTTATTACACAGAAATATGTTGAATCTAAATAGTTCCATTTCTCCCAAGCACCAAACATTATTGTGCCAGTGAGAATATAAAATGATATAACCCAAAGGCATGCTGTGGAGGGCACTGTGATTTTCTTTTTCGGTTGTATTTCTCCATCTTCAAATAATGCATCATCTCTTCTACTACATTCATGAGCAGTTATATACAGCCATTTAAACGACTGAGCTAATACTTTACCCATATTACAGAAGTACAGCACATAGATAGGTATACCAAAGCATGCATACGCTATTGTCACGATTTTGCCCCATACAGTTTTTGGCACAATGTTACCGTAACCAATCATAGTGAACACTGATAGAGAGTACATCAACGCTGCAGGAAATGACCAAATATCTTCAGCCGATCTTCCGTTATAGCCAGTATGAACGGCCCCTGTTATATTATTTTGAAAAACTTTCAAAACATTATTTACATTGTGTACCCATGTTGTTTTATTAAAGATGTTAATTTCTACTGTTATATTCCATAGCTTCTCGGCACAGGTTTGTCTCCAGAGCTTCACATCTTGTATCTGTTTGTCGGGGTTGTCTTTCTCAATGTGCATGAAGCTGACGGCGCCAAGTATTGCATAGCAAACAACAAGGGCACCAACACCCACTTGTGTAAACATGAATGCTATAAATTTTCTAAAACAATCTTTGATTTTCTCTCTCGGATCACTGTCAATGGTGGACGTAGACTCTTTGCTTCTCATGGAGCCATGAAAACTTGAAAGAGGGATTTGACGATCCATGGTAAATTCACAAAACTTTTAAAGTAACTTTTCCAGCAAATACGAGTGGGAATACACGTAAATGAGCAATGAATGCGCGCCTACAGTGCCCGCTCCAGTGTACTATTTCGGGAATTCAGTTGGCGCGAGGCCAGAAAAATGTTTGATTACAAAACATTGAGTTTTACGATAGTTTTGAATGAAAATTAAGTTTTTATATAGCTCTAGCTTGCGAGGTTGTAATTAATTTGTTTAAAAAAATGCTAAAATTCTTTAACTACTGGTAAATAATTAATTAAAGAATACTTAAATGATAACAAGAAAATATTATTTAAATGGCTCTAAATATTATATGTTCTAAAGTTAGGTAAGACATCGAAGATGCAATATTTTATTTCAACAATTTGATAATAATTCAATCATAGATCTGCTACGAAAAGTACGAAATAAATCAACTACGCACTTACCTAATTGATAATAAACAGGCAATAATAATATAGTTAAAGTGTGCCGACATTCATGGGTGGAAATTATATGAAACTTTTACGATTTGTATTTTTTTAAATTAAATTTATGTTCGGTGATAATAAAACTGACAGAAAATTTATCAATTTTTATGACATGACCAGACATGACGGGTACATCAATGACAGATTAGTCAGATTACTGCTACCTGTGTAAAGGTAATAATCTACTAAACTAATCTACCTAGAATAATACAACAAGACAAGTTGTAAGCAAGGTAGTAGACAGATTGTACAAGATTAAGGTAATGGTATAGATGATTATCGAATTTCTGTTAATCATGAACCTATTTTATATTGTCCTTTTCATTCTAACTAAGCTCATTTTCCGGTTCATAAAATATTTCGATCGATTGTGTTTCACTGTTTTTATCTGTGGCCGTCATGTCACATCACATTAATATCGATTTTAGTTACGTAGGTAGGTAGCTTATCTGTCAAAATCAAAACCACACGTTTTCTTGGCGTTGTTTGTTATCCGGCGTTGCCTTTTTAATAAAGTTCAGATTTAATTTCGTTTGTTGTGATGTGAAATGTAGGGATACATTCAACAGATGATCGTGCTTAAGTATTTCCGAAATTTCGTAAGTAGTATCATAGTATATTGGTTACAAAGAGCTGCGCTCGGTACCTAGCTGTAATGGCTGAACTATTTGCCAATACATAAACGACAAGGGGATGATTTTCATAGGATTATTAATTGATAATAAATTAAATTTGTCGGTTCTATTATGGATTTTATGTATTCTATAGTGACTTTAGAAGTTGGGCAAGTTTTTGTGCGTTGAGTGACCTCGTACATTGCCGTCAAGGTCGCGTGAGTATTGAACTCATGTCTTTATTTGCAGACGCCGCAAAACATCGTAACCATGTAGCTGCAGAAATAAGAATTTATTATGATTTTTACAATAGCAGCGCCAATGCCATCCATTTGACATTAGCATGAAATAGATGGAGCGCCCGTAGGCTGCTCGCCCATGCCATGGCTTTCCCCGCCGGCGCCACCCCGGACCCAATATTCGGAGTGCCACTCAAACTCACTACTATTGACATAGTTGGTGGCATAAAATGTCACATCTGCCAACTAATATTTAGAACAAAGAAAGATTTTGATATACATTATGGAGTACATATGCCAGAAAGCACCAATATAGTGTACACATGCGTGAAATGCCACAAGGAGATGCCATGCTACCCCAGATTCCGTGACCACTGTTACGTTGCGCATGTCGCCAAGGATCGCTACAAGTAAGAGTTTTTATTATCTTACTTTGAGTCTCGAACTTACTTGGGGCTAGCTCAATCTGTGTGATTTTTCCCTATATATTTATTTTTATTATTATTTATAATCTTTGTCTATAAAAAAATAAAACACCTTTTTCTAAAGTCAGTCCAGTCAATCATCTGTGGCAAAAATCATAGAATCCAATTTTTTTTACAGATTGCTTTCATACTGTTTTTCTCGTCAGATACATCTTTAACGTTAAAAATAATTCTAATTATACATATAGGTAATATTTAATAAAGAAAGTATGTAATCACAATGTTTTAATTTCTATTTCAGATGTGAAATCTGCTTAAAAATGTTTTCAAAATTATGTGCACTCCATAAACATATTGACACACTCCACAAATTCAGATGTCCATCCTGTCAGAAAACGTAAGTTCACAATCTCCACATCCTTACCCCTTCACATCTTAAGCCATCTCATTTCTTCTTTAATTTGAATGTAATATTTAAAAATTAACTTTAAAAATTCAATTCACTAAGTCCGTGTTCTTTTTTTATAACCAATTATTTTACAGATTTTCATCAAAAAAGGAACTTCGGATACATCAAATAATTCATAAAAATGATGAGAGCGCACCCTACAAGTGTTTGACTTGCCATGAGCAGATCGAAGACATAGACAGCTGTGAAGTCCATATCGAAGACCATTGCATATTTACATATTCATGTCCGATTTGTAACGAGGAGATACCGAACCTATCTAACACAGCAGAACATTTATCCACACATTTCGGTACTGATCAAGACTATTTACCGGATCAAACATTCGTTGACATCCCTGATGATAGCTCAATAGATTTGATTGGTGGCATCCTTTGTAACCAATGCGATAACATATACAAGAACAGGCTGGAGTTTGATGAGCATTTCAAAGAGCAACATGCAGATAAAGAGCTTGTGTACTCATGCATCATATGCGGGAAACAGTTTGAAAAATATATCTTGTTTGGTGATCACTGCTACTATCATTTCACCAAAGACAGGTTTGAGTAAGTAATGTTCAACGTTTTTTTTTATATCATATTATTTTTATGTATTCGTCAAAATCGGTGGTATATCTTTAGGTATTACTACTATATTAATGTCAAATAACAACTAAATAGAGGAAGGGTACATAGTTAAAGGCCCAACTCAATTAAATAATTTATTGCTAGTTACAAACACATAGTATAGGAACAGTCGTCAGTCAGGCATAGCAAAGTATATGAGCGCTAGTGGATTATTTTCTAGATTGCAACTTTTATCAGTGCGAAACTCCATGTTGTAATATATTTTGGTAATAAGGCCCTTATGATGTTAGGTGCGAGTACTGCGACAAGTCGTTCTCCCGCCTGTCGCTGCTCGTGCTGCACGTGGAGGCGTTCCACTCGGGCGGCGGCGGCGGCGCGGCATGGGGCTGCGGCCACTGCGCGCGCAGCTTCGGCTCCGAGGCGCGGCTGCGCCAGCACATGCGCCTGCTGCACCGCACGCTCACACTCACCTGCGACGCCGCTGGATGCGGCCAGACGTAAATATCACTTTTTGTATTTTTCAAGTGAAAACTTCTTTAGCGGCGTTGTGACCTGAACGAAAGTTCGTAAAACGGAGGGAGTTGTTTTAGTGACATCTATTGGTAAATATTAAAACATTTTAGTTTACAACACAATATTTTTTTGTAATGCCACTGAGTTTGACTAGATGGCGGTTACTGATACAATTTAATAAATCGTCTGTTATATCATGCAATAAAAAAATGCACAATGTTAATGTTCAAGTTTTCACTTCTGCCGGCACTCCCAGGGTGCAATCCGTTTTTTTTATGTAAATCAAATCCTAATTCATTTGCATATAGTATATATTTGGATACTACCAACTGCTACACCTCAATAAAGGCGCAGCTCCTATACGAGCCTTCCATCATGTGGGGTAGATTTCGAACGGCTCTACATGTGTTACCGTTTTACTTTATAGAAACGGACTCTTTATTTTTTCAATTAAGAATCACATTCTACTCTTGTTGTCAGTACGCAGTTGAACGGAGCGGGCTACGGCTGAGTACAGTTACAAGGATAGATTCAAACTGCTAGAGTAATGTCACAGTAATTCTTCTTTAGTTAGACAATCATAGCCATAATGAATTTTTTCGCAATCTGTGATTTCATAAATTACGCTATTTCTTAGTTGGATTTATTTTAGCGACTTATAGATATTATTCAGTCTGAGCAGAAATTTTTAGGTAAAGATTGAACATCACTTTGAACTTCATCAAATTTCAAATAAATCCATCAAACCGAATTTTCACCCACCCATTCAACAAATTCGGCTAGAACATAGACATATAGAAACCTTCGCACTTAACAATATCAGCACGATATTTTAAATAGAATTTCTTTCACCACAGATTCGAAACGCCAAAGGATCTGAAGTACCACCAAAGAGTCCACAAAACTGGTCCCCGCTGCCAGACGTGCGGCCTGCAGTTCACGTCGCTCTCCGCTTGCGAGAGACACATCCACCTGCACAGGAAGAAGCTGTATTCCTGCCCCATATGCAACCGAAGTTACGCAGAAAAGTATCTGATGATAAAACATATACCGCAGCATTTCTCCAGTGTACTCCACTTGTGTAAAGTCTGCGGGAAAGTTTTCAATGCCAAAAGCCGTCTTGTTGAGCATTTTAAAACTCACTCAGAGGTCCGAAGTCACGTATGCAATATATGTGGCAAAGGTTTCGTCAAACCGTCACAGTTGGAGCAGCACATGAACATACACACAGGATTGAAACCGCATAAATGTATTATGTGCCCAAAATCATTTGCGAGCTACCCTAACTGGGCGAAGCATTTGCGCCGTATGCACAATATAAGCAATTACAAGGAATTTAAGAAGGATAACGTAATAGTGGAGACAAATAAAACGAACGAAACACAGGCTGTTGCCAGTGATACTACGACAGAGAATAATAACGTGGTGAAGTCGGGAGCCGAGTTCGAGGAGGAGGGCATCGACCTGGCGCAGCTGAAGCACGAGGCCGAGCTGCCCTTCGTCGAGCCCTCGCCCGGCACCAACTTTACAATCATACAAGGTGAGTATTCATTTATTTATATTGATTGAGTAATGATTATCATTTTGGCTCATATGTTCAGCACAATTTAAAACATCCTCGTAATTCAGTTGGTAGAGCTCTGAACTGGTAATCAAATCCCAATTTGATTGTTTGTTTGCAATTGAATAGGCTCCGAAACTACTCGACCAATTTCAAAAATTCTTTCAGCAATACAAAGCTACATTATCAGGGAGTGACATAGGCTATAGCTTTTCCCGAAATTCAATGTGGTTCCCACGGGAACGGGTTCGGAACTTCACGCGGACGAAGTCGCGGGCTTTTCATAACAATGCTTACATTAGCGTCAAAATGTTTGTTCTTAGAGTGCCTTGACACATGTCGTAGGTGTAGGCGTTCGATGAACGTATACATGTAGTTGCTTACCTGGTGACCTTCTGCAGAGGGCTGTGGGGGGTCGGGGGGCTCGTGGCCGCCGCGCGAGTACGGCCCCGACGTGAGCGCGGTGCTGGCGCTGGACGAGCAGCTGCCGCACATCGACCCGCTGCTCACCATCCGCCCGCCCGAGGCCTGGGAGCCCGTCATCGCCAAGATCTACCAGGAGTTCCCCATCCTCGACACAGATATATACTAATTAATTAACCCATAGAGAACAGAAATTATACGAGGAATAGGACATTGACGTCTCCCCGTCATGGATTTGGCTCAAACCTTACCTTATAAAGCGATACAATTTTAGTTGTCAGATTAGGGTGAAACGCCCAGTTTTCAGCACTTTGTGCCAATTATCAACAGTGATATTTAAAGGTTAAGCTGATAAAAGTGTATTTTAATAAAAAAAATATTAATGTATTTTAATTAAAAATGGCTCATTGTCGCAAGACAGATCGCCATGTCGCAGAAATATACAGAAAAAAAAAGAATAAAAAAAAAAAAAAATTAAACATTTCTAGCTACAGATTATATTCACTTGAAAATATTAAAATTGCAATCAATAACTTATATTTTTTAATTTTTCACTGATGCTGATATGATGGAACACTGCTAGCATTTGGGCCTCTCACCCTATTTATATTTTAAATTAACGACACATTCATTGCTTTTCTGTACAGTAAACAGTAGTAGTTACCGCCGTACCAGCACGCAATGTAAATGAAATCGACATTGTTTTGCGTGTTGAGATATAGGGAGACGCCAATCGCCTTACATGTCTTCTGCCAGTTTCTGTATTCTATGTATCCGTATTCATGTTTTTCATAGTATTTTTATATGCTCGACTACCTCACAGTAACGATAATATACCTCAGTAATCCATAGTAGCTATTTAAATGTAACTGTTGATATACATTTTATATCCCACCAAACATTAGGTAAATGTTTAATCATATTCATAACGATGCTACCTCATTTTTTAGTTTTGTTTTAAGTTATCGTTTTTAGTGGGTCACGCACTGTGACGGAGTTAACGTCGTGTTTGTGATCGGTGATCGTGTGTGTTGTGCATTGTGCCATTCCGGCGTGTTTTTCATTATGGTACCTTCTGTAATCGCTTCTCGACGCGCGCCGCGGAGCCGCGGCTTCGGGCGCGCCCATTCATATTGTCTTAGTTTCGATTATTTCGAACCAAAGTTCTAGTTTTAAGATTTGGTGAAAACAGTTATGTAAATATTGGTTTTTCTTTTGCGGCACTCTGTAATTTGCATTTGTATTGGCTTTTGGGCTGCGGCCGCCGCGCGGCAGTCGCGCGGCGGTGCGCTCTTGCATTTCAATTCGATTCCTTTTTATTTTATTATATTCAAAATCACGGCGCCAAGCGGCGTGGTTTTAGTGTAAGTGAATCGATAGTGCTGTGATATTTTATGTATATTTAGAGTTAAGGATAGTGAGCGTAACGTAATGAGTGAGTACAAAATAAAGTTATTTACGATGGAATATATTACGACCGTACGCCGCGCAACGTTAGCGGCGCATCGCGCGACGAGCGGGGCTCCGCTCGGCAACATGAATTTGGGTGTATCTTCACCACAACATACGAGACAGTGTTACTTAAATGCGGCGACGGAAGCCGCATCTAAAATGTTGATGTATATGTTAAAAGATAATGAAGATATAAGATTTAACTCCGAAATATATTTTGGGGAGAGATATTTACAAGGCGGAGGAGAGGGGTCTTAGTGATAAACGTATCCAAAGACTGCTAGGTATTATGAGTTCTTTGAACTTAAAATTTGACTTATAAGTCAGGGATATATGCGGAAAAATGTCAGATGCGCGACTGCAAAATTGTAATAGATCACGGTGTAGCTATTCGAAATCATAGGCTTTGACACGATTGACATACAGAGACACGCAAGACGGCGCCGGCGAGAGCGGCGCGCCCCGGAACGACGCGGCCCGCCCGCAGGCACGCCTCGGGCGCGAGCCACCTTCGAACTCACAGACATGTGGGCCTCTGCAGAGGCTTTCATTTTAAACATAAAATAGTACTTATTCGAAACTTCTATATTCATGATAAAAAATTATACCATTTCGATGTAAATTTCGTCGCAAAGGGAACAGTCTCCGTATTTTTGACGTTTCGTTATGCGCTCTTTATTCTTACGATAACTTGTAGTTGTGAAGGCTAGCGGCGATTCTAAACTGTATAATCGAGTGATTTATCATCGATTAACTTCAAGAGAGGAGGTTCCGAATCCGATGTGTTTTGAAAGACAATGATTGTTTTCTTTGCGACCGTATTTGTCCCTAGCTTTTAGGTGTTAGGTTAGATCAAGCACAGGGTATTGTGGTTCTATTTTAACGGAAGCGTAATGATTAGTAAGAGATACACATCATCCGATATATTGGTCGAGTAATACTACCCCAATACCCACCACGTGTACGAATAGTTGCCGGCTCTTTGCAAGTCAAAGCCGGTCAGTTTAGATCGCATCCTTTTTGGTGGAATTTTGCGCTATAATAGGTGTTACGTTTGATTAACTTGCATTTTTACACGGTGACACTATTCGCTTCTGGAAATACTGATGGGATCATGTAAGCGGTTTTCTACACGACACCACATAAGGCAACCAAGAAAGTGTGCCCGCGTTGTGTCGTGGAGTTCGAGAGACAAAGAACGCACGAGCGCTGTGTTAGGTATACTAGTTTGACCTAAATCAAGTGTGATATTTTATGAATTGCCATTTTAATGGTTTAATTAAGGTAATGGTTCTCGTCTGTTGCTATCGGCTGAATTAATTCGAAGGGAATTGGACGCCCAAAAATGTGGGGCCCATGAATAATTATCACACTTACAGTCAGGCCACGACAGTTATATCAGTTTAGCGTGGGGCGGCGAGTGGCGAATTCGAGCGATTTTTAACGAACAAATCGCTGCAACTTGGGACGGCAAAATCAAACGTATGCGCGACCTAAGGGGACGTCACGATAGGGCGGAGCGTGCAGCGGTAGCGATCGCAAAACCCACTGGGTAACATTTCTACCTCTCCGCTCGCAGACTCGGCTGCCGCTTGCCGCCAGTAATCGTGGTCAGGCTGTAAGAGATAGGGATCTACAAGAAGAGGGCGTAGCTATATTCCGTTCCAATAAATTAGACACAAAATCTCCAAACAATCATCTGATCTATTTATTTATTTATTTATTATCATTCATTGCACATGTACAGCTTAAATCTAATTAATCTAATTGGTACATGGACCCTGAATAGTGTATATCTAAAATATGTATGAATTGTTATGAAATAAACATGTATTTTATTGCGATAACGTTAAGATAATTCAAACAAAATCGTTTAATTTCACTGGAAATCTTGTTTTAAATATGTATATTGGAACGGAATTTGGATAGATAAGAGACCCCTTAAATTTCATAAGAAAAGGGGGTTACCATGTGATAATCTGTGACTGTAGAATGGGTAAAAAAGAAATGAGATTTGTGTGAGGTCATTATGAAAAGCCCCTATTTGTATGAGTTATGAAACCACACTGTAATCCGTGCTTGTCGAATGTTTAGTGTCAGTTGGCGTTTTCAAAATTGAATACTCGGTCACTAAAACTGCTAGTTAATTATCAAATTCTTTGTAATCATGTCTGTATACATAATAGTTATATTTGTAATAATACTGATGCCATTTTAAACTTTGTTGCCAAGGAGGTGTTAAATTCACAATTTTAGGCTCATTTTCATGGATAAGGTCACATAAGTTACTGAGAATCAAGAACCGAATTACAGATTATTAAAGTCTTGGTGTCGGGTAGGCGGGTAATATCCACAATTTATAAAATATGAAAATGAGCCTATAACATATAATTGATCTATCAATCAATCACTTACGGAAAGTTCGTAGACATTTTAGTGGTCGTGTTATATGCACAATGCGTAATGTCAGCTTATGTATTTAAAAAAAAACCATTGAGAGAATTAAAGCTTGTCTTGTTTTGGTTCTTTTGACCGATTCGAATACAGATCGTTTTAGGTCAACGACGAGTGTATACGTGACCGTATTCACCGACCAGTATAAAAAGGTTTTCGTTTATATTTTATTCGGCCGTCAAAGTCGGACACCGACTAATATATAGCAATTTAATGAATCAATTCGGTTAAATCGAATGCGGTGAACGTATTCGGTGACTAGCCTAATAGTTGTAGTTTCGCCCCCGCCCCGGGACGTCAATAAGCTTCATCGCTTATCGTCAATCTGAGGTCGCCGTTGTTGATCCTGGCTACACAGGAGACACATCGGTGAGAATGTGTGGTGGGCTTGTCCCGATAACCTAATAGTTTATTACACTCAATAATCTCAATAGCTGGCGACTTTCCGTATCTGATTTGCACTAATTTTATACAGTTTTGTGATTTATGCGTTGGATTGGACATAAGTTCAAAATTTGTAACTACATTAGTTTTAGTATTTTGTGTAGGTACTGTATCGTACTATGACAATCCTCCAAATGGCAAGAATGTTTTAAAAGCATAACATTAGAAATACTTGATATCTGTTTCATGTAAAATAAATATTACAATATTGATAAAATAGTTAATAATATTACAATTACAGGTCGATGTAATAACGTAGTTTGCTAAATTTCTCTATTTGGGTTTTTATTTAATTTTAGCGCTTCAAAAATGAAATGCATAATATTTTAGTCTGTCCAACACAATGCTTGGTTTTGGTATTGTGGATTATTTGTACATACATTTATTTTGTAATTATTCTTTACACCCAATACTTGTGCGATGTGCTTGAGGTGACTTCTAAGTAAGATCCCACTCGTGCCAAAACGATCTCCAAATTTACCGAAAGACCAAGGGGTTGTTTGACCACTTTCATGTAAGCTTCGGTTAGGCTATTCATCAGTGTATTTGACTGATACACTATCCGCTAGTGATGAATCAAGCTGTACATATTTGTACGTCACGAAATTAAAAACAAAATACTATTGGTTGGTTACGACACATTTCTCTGCCGACTATGAGTGGTCATCATCGTTTCCATTTAGATCTTTATATACATGTTTTTGTGTTCGCTCAATACAAGATTTAATACAATGATCATTGGAATATTTTTTTAATGGTTTTTTATGCCAATTTTTATATTTTTTATATTCAAATTTAATCAATGTCTTTGGTGTAAAGAATAATCTCTGATTTTGTTTAAATTCTTTGCAAGCTGTAAACATTCGTCACACGTTTAAAAAAATAATGTAGGATGTCTGGATTGTTAATTCTACGGTAAGAGTAAATTCATTTAGAATTACAAGTGGCGCCATTTCTGTTAAAACATTATGCGACTAGTGGCAGAATACGGAACTAAATATCGAGCGCTATTATTGTAGGTATGTTTGAAATTTGTTAAGCGGGTAGTTTAAAAACTGATGGATTTCAATGCCGGATTTCAGCCCAGGAACCGGAATAACGGCCAACTCGAATACGTGTGACGGTATGTCAAAGCTTTAGAAATATTTTTGTGCAACAAGCTTGTAAATAATCGCTGTTACTATTTCTCTTGTATTCAATTACACCGCCCGTACGGTTCTCGGCCAGTTTCAGAAACGCATATTTAAAGTTAATGACACATTAAATAATAACTGTCACTGTCAAATTAAAAAAGAAAGATAGCTTGAGATTGAATGTGTAATTAAAACGAGATTGCATTTCAGAAACTGTCTGTCTGTTAGTTTAAGCTCATGTTATGAATGTACCTTATCAGGACATGATTTAACTACCAGTTGTATAAATATTGATTCCTTTGCTAAAGTTATATGGTGTTAACATAATAAATGCAATGCACGACAACCTGCCCGTAAGGGTTTGTGTACACGACCGTTTGTGATGAAATCGAGAACTGTGAATGATGACACTGCGTTCTAGACTCAGTCTAGAATCTTCTTTCGCCATTTCTTTTACCGGTGGCCATTTTGCTTGTGTCCGAAATGGTGGTAGTATATAACGTAGTTTATTTTCTTTATACATATATACAAATTGTAAATGACAAGAAAAAGTGCCTGTGAAGGTCTAATTTCTGAAATAAACGATTTCATTTCATATCAGTAATAATAATTAATCTTTCAATTTCCGAAGTATATTACAGCGTACTCGTTTTTTATAAATATTTACTTTTTTATAAAAAAAAAATACGATTTATTTATGTATGTAATTTTAAATAATATTGTTATGTAACTTATAATTATTTATATTATAAAATCTATCAATTAATTATTTCTTCACACGATTATACAATTGAGAATAAAAACGCGGAAAGGCTAATTTGGTTATTGTAAACATAAATTCATCAAGTCTAGTTGTTTTCACATGCCATCGATGACGTCATGCGCACATTGCATTTGTTGTCTATTAACGACTGGGAGAAATTGTAAAATGTAGTCCTGTTTTCTGATAAGGCGCATCTAATTAACGTATCGAACTACCTCCACATGCCTCTATTGTAACAGTAATTAATAGTTTTGTTATAATACAATTACATTTTGATATACCTATTATATTTTGTATGTTATATAAAACAGAGTAAATAAGGGACATAGGTTTTACATAATAATGCTATTTTACATAACTTTGCGAATTGAAATTGTATGCATGTTATTTTCCTTATATGTAGAAAGCCAATCTGTCTGGATGGAACTTAAAATTATAACCAATCTGACTAGATTACTTTGTTTTATTTCATGACCATTATTTGCAGGTAAGTACTTTGTATTCGTCGTAGAACGGCTCATTTAAAAATAAAATATTTAAGTACTAGGGCACATTTTGCGATAGGGGACGAGCTGGGACGAGACTATTAATAAACTTTCGGCTTTCAAATCTACAGTCGTGTATGCGAACAGAAGACTCGAAATAAGCATGCCTATCACTAGCAATTCAAGGACACACTTGCTACTAACTAGCATTTGCTCATTAATAGCTTGCTTTCGTGCTATACAGAGCAAGTCTATGTGTAGCTTAAGGGTAGTCGGATATTTCTTATCATTTCTTTTGATTTTGTCTATCTTTTCGGCAAAATTTTTTGTTGCCCTTGAAAATTACTGAAATGGTGAACCACGACCCATACGGGAAATTTAATCAGACTGAAAAATTACCCTTGCTCGTAATTAAACGTTTGTTAAGGGTTTCCATTTAATTTAATTTTCACTTCTCATGCTCAGAAAATGCTTATTTGCGCAGGATATTATAGGCTGCACAAAATTGAATTTTGTGCACAAGGGCAAAAACGTATCTACTCATAAATGTTTCTATATTAAGGCAAAGGAAATGAGCCATACAGCCAAACACAATAAAAAGTTCAGAGATAGAATTTGTTATTTTACAATATTTACTTAAATTTATTTGCTTTATGTGTTTTTTAAGTCATAAAAGATATTAAAATTTAAATTAAAGTACGGTAGGTTATTTAATTAATTTAAGAAAATTATTTTATAACAAAATTAATTTAATAGTAGGCTGTATAGGTCTGTAGCCCAAGCCTAATTTCAATGTCGTACGTAACATTTAAAAAAAAAAGCGGCGGGAAACAGGGTCTTGTTTTTTCGTGCGTATAATTTATTTCCTCGCAATCGAAGTGAAAAGCAGAGTTTATAACTCGTCCACAAAACCATTTTTATCCTCGACATGTCTCGGATAGAAATGATTCGTTTTGTGCACTTGTTGTAAAATCTACTATTTAATTGTCAAAAACAAAACACCATCGAAATAATATTACTACGTATAGAACGGACACCGCGAACAAAATTTTTGTCCCCATACGTTGAGGCCAATAGACATCAACTCGTTTAGAAACTTGCCGACGCTCATCGTGATTGGTCCTCGGATTTATGTCAAAAAAAATATTGGAAAATGCCGTCATGTTCAATAAAAACTTGTAAAAACCGTTCAACAGTAAGGAAGAAAGCAGTGTTGCCAGATTTTTTTTCACCTTTCCCTCTAGTTAAATTGAAAAAACCCCTAGAATCCCAACTATGATCAAGAAAATCCTCTGACGTTTTTTGTGAAATTGAAAATTGTATTGTGAAAAGTGAATTGTGAAATTTGTGTAAAGAAAACTTATATTTAAAGAAAAATTTTCTGTGATTTGACCCAAAAAGAAAAAAAAAAACCTTTTTAAAGCTTCGTTCAAATTAATTCAAAATCTCAAATACTTCAACTAATGAAGTTAAAGCAAGCCACACAGGAATTCGCGAAAAAAAACGGAATTTGTTATCAAGTTTTGATATCCCATTCATTTCCTTTGGTCAACTAAATTGGTGTTATTGTTTAATATTAAAAATAAATCAAGTTTGTAAAAATTGTGAAAACCTTCAGAAAATCCCCTAGATAGATTTAGTAACATCGGAACCTCGAAAAAACCTCAACGACCTCAAAAAACCCCTAGGTTTTAGGGAAAACCTCTAAATCTGGCAACACTGGAAGAAAGATAGCGGCGTAACTTATCATCGCTAAGTATACAAAAAATGAGGTTAAAAACTGCCTTTTGCTCACTTCAGATGTCGCTTTGTTGACTGTTCCAAACATTTGACAGCTAGCTGTCATTTTCCATACTATTTTTGTAAACATCATATTTGTTTTCTAAATAATTCCGAAATATGACTCATTGTGCAGCTATCGATTGTAAAAATGTTCCAATCTATTTATTTTCCAAAGAAATAAAACGAAGAAAACTGTGGGAAAAGGCTCTTCGAAGGAAAAATTGGAAATCCAGTAAATGGTCGAGGTTATGTGCTGCCCAATTTAGATCTGAAGATTATAATATTAAAAGTAATTAACAGACAATGAAAATTTATACCGAACATTAAAGAAAAGTGCTGTGCCCTCTATATTAAATCAAATCTGTTAACCTACTAGCACAAGAACGCTCAGATCGATTGCTAAAAAGAAGTTGCATGAAACGGTGTATTGAAACGTCTCGTGGTGATCCAATTCCAGGACCTAACCGGATCCAAACTCAAAATGAATGTGATGCTAATGAAACTTCTTTTACTGATCCTCCTGGGTCTAGCGGGGTCCAAACTCAAAATAAATGTGATGCTGATTACAGAAATTCATAGTAGGTACACTTCTGGCTTCAAAAACATGTTTTGTGTCATATATGCTGTAATTTTAGAGTGTATTATGTAATACTCATAGGTATAAGAAAATAAAACTATTTAATAGGTATTAATTTTGTTTTATTACACTGTCATAATCAAAAATCATAATTTTTATACAGATATTTGTTAAAATTAGTGGTTTAAAAATAGGTTTAACAAAAACTTTACAAAGGTAATACTCATAAGTATAAGAAAATATTTCCAAGTAATCATGGTCCATTTCAATAGCATATGGATTGGCAGGTTTGATTACTTGGAGATAAGTCATTTTACTACTAGTAGTACAGGAGAAACTGCTAGGATTTTGACATATCCTTCATAATTGTCCATTATATTTTCCTGGTAAAACGGGATTGCATCGGGGAATTATAGAATACTTTATTCGGTTTTTTAAATGTCATCAATTGTTCTGTGCACATTTTGTACAAAATTATAGTTTTAGTAGGCACTATATCTTCTATGCCATGGAGAACTGTAAAAACATGCTTACAGTGTGCTTCTACTCCTTTTCCAGTTGCACATTCGCAGTGACTCCACTATCATGCCACTATTATCCATTTTTAACAGAATGATATTTAAAGAAGCTTCTTCATTTGGGCTTTGCATTGCGCATGGAAATAAATATAACTTTCCTTAAAGGCAACTCTCACGGTTATTAAGCTTCTACTTTCATACAGTAGTGTATCTCCCGTTCAGTGTTGCTTGAAATCTGAAACAACATGTATGTCATTAAATGTCTAATTCTATCTGAAACATTAAAATAACAAGGAACAATAAGGAAATCATGAATGTATGGTTTGTTACCTGTCTGCAAACTCTTGAATGTGTAGTATAAAGAGTGGTGGAAGATTATTGCTGGAATTAATATCTCTGAACTTATCCATGGTAGAAATTTCAGGAATATCATCCTCAAGTTCGTCTTCAACTTCGATGAGGTAATTTCCATCGTACGCCTCCAGTCTACAAAAAGAAATTGAAATAAATAAAAAGAACAGCAAAACCTACAATTCACAATAATGCCTGTAAATTATTTACCTTTCGATTTATAAGGCTTTTTTGCTAGTGGTCTTGGCTTTCCGTTTCCGCAGTTCCTCCTTCAATCGTAATTACACTCCAGGTCGCTTACATTTCTATGATTTTTAGCAATTACTCTCACATCAAACTTAAACAATGAACCAATATGGCGGGTCTTGGAACAGTCAACAGTGACGCCACCTACGATGAGCTTTGAGTTTTTAACCTCATTAGGTAAAACCAACCAAAACAAATTTTTTTCATTATTTTCTAATGCATCATGATTGCATCCGCCATTTCTATGTGAAAATCATAGATTATCAAAAATTAATCGTACAGATGGGATACGTAGGTACTAAGCGTCAGTCAATTTTATAATATAATTTAGGTATTTCTGAATTTTTTGTAGCTTTTTTTTTAACCGACTTCAAAAAAGGAGGAGGTTCTATGTTTTTTTTTGGAGGTCCGCCGATTACTCCTTCAATTTTGGACCGATTTTAATCATTCTTTTTTAAAAATAATATGTAATTTAAATATTGAGTTTTTAAACTATATTTCCAAAATATTTTTATATACTAGGTAAAATACGTAAATGTGGATAAAGTTACTAACTAAGTAAAAAAAATAAGTTTCTAGAAAACAAAAAGATGGAAAACGAAACAGCATTTTAAATTTCGACCAACCATTTTCGAACAAATGAAATTCGGGCAAACAAGTTTAGAAGTAAAGGTACGTTACCATTCTTGAAATTCAACACAACTCCACTTGTCTGGCAGGCGACCGTCTCCTGGTTATTGCATATATTACAAAATACTACAATATATAAATAGCTTCACTATAAAGTTAGTTTTGATTTAATCTCAGTTTATTTTTGACTAATATTAAGTTAAGAACAAAAATGTAATGTAGCTTCCTACCTATAAAGCTAATATTATACCCATTTTCTATTAAATTTATCTATTATGTAAAATAAAATATTGTAATAAAATAAAATAATCAGTTGGATGTCCAATAGGCAGAATATAAACAAAGTGTCGCCCCTGCGTAGTACTTAATGTCATATTCTATGACTCGGTTGGGGGCGGGGCCAGGGAGGGGCGCGCCCCTCACGGCCGAACACGGCGCCAAAATTTGAAGGCGCTGTCATTTCTATACGTAGTAATATTATTTCGATGCAAAACACCCTTTCTGTAGGTATAACTTTGATGTTTGTACTACTTTGTACGTTTTAAAATTTTTGGCAAGCGTTCGAGAGGCCGCAGCCCTACTAGATGGTCGGATCAAATCCGCTCAACGCTTGACACAAAGCTCCATGACGCGTTGTAATGAGGACCACGACGCGAGTAGTGTTTCATGTATGCGTCAACTGTGTTATCGAAACGTTTACGTTGGTTTGATCATTCGTTTTGAGTGTGATCACGAATCGTAATATTTAGGATTTGACCATAGCGCTATTTGGATCGACGTCCCGCGTTTGGTACTTAATTTCTGAATTTCAGAATAAATAAAATACAGATCCAGGTATGTACATAACATACCGGATCTGTATTTTATTTATTCTTATAAATGTACATTATACATTATAACAAAGAGTGGAAGAAAAATTGCTAAATGACAAAAAGACCGTAACCGGGTTTCTTTTACCGGTGGCCATTTTGCTTGTGTTCGAAATGGTGGTAGTTTATTTTCCGTATACATAAATATACAAGTTGTAAATGACAAGAAAAAGTGCCTGTGAAGGTCTAGTTTCTGAAATAAACGATTTCATTTCGTTTTTTTTTGTTTGTGTCGCATGCGTAGTTACGTCGTGATCACGCTCAAGTATTGTTATAAAAAAAATAAAAGACGAAAATGCGGTAAATATCATTTATTACCATCAAGTTACGCTCTTACAACTAGAAATGTAAAACTAAAACTGGCTATGGAAACGATAGCGGATTAGGAGTGAACCATCGTGTTTGCCTAAACTACAGTAAACAAATCTGTTGCTAACTTATTTCTAACTGTTATTTGACAACGGAAGTTACGTGCCGCATATATTCACATTGTTGAGAATATGCACAATATTGCACATTAAAAAGGATATTTGGGTAAAGGATATCGAAAAAAAAAAGTCTCCTAAATCATGAGTAACCATTGATTTTTCTTCACAAAAACATTATATTTTGATCTGAAAAATGGTAATAAGCACTATCAGGAAGCCAGCTAATAAACCTACGATACATAATGCACTGGTTTTAACCGATACGATTCCTTTTTTTTTTGTAAAAATTACGATCCTTACTCAAAACTATGTCCCGCTTATCGATAACTGACTAGACGTAAAAAAATTACGACACCCGAAATGCCCGGCATCTTTATCACCTGTTGCCACTTGTCGGAAAAAGACGTCCGGTGCTTATTTTATATTTCAACTTGACTATGCAGAGAGCGATACCCCCTACGGAATCAAGGCTGCATCAGCAATCGGTCATAGCTTATCTCAACGTCTTCATCGAAGTATATGGTTACTGTCAGACAAATACGACTCGGACAAATTGTTATTGCGACGATATCCGACTAAAATGCAATCCCGACAAATGGTAACCGGTTGTTACTGAAGCGATATTATTCGTTATTACAATATTATGAAAAATATACAAACTGTTTTTATGGTAAAACTTACGAGCTATTTTCGATGACAAATATTTACAATAATCTTTCGTAATTGCATTTTATCGAGAAGGAAATTTTTATAGAGAAACATCAATTTCTTCTTAAAAATTCCGCGATTGAATGCTATACGAAAGAATTGAGAATTGTTTTGTTCGCGTTAATGATTTAATTTCGGTATTGCACGTTGGGTTCGCTTATCCGAACTAGTTCCCAGTAACAATGAAGTACATAAATATTATGTCATCCGAGCGATTTTATAATAAATTGTGAATGTTTGTGAATTGTTAATATTATCACGTCACGTTAAAGTTTACTTACGATGCAAATTCATTTTCAATTCGTTAAAAATCTGCTAGTAAATGATAAATTGCTTCCTCAACGTCAAATCAACAGAATTAATTCGAATTAGCATCGTGAGAAGACCTTTACACTCACACATATGCATGCATTTCATTACGTTTATATACCATTGTGGTATGTAATTATAATGCCTTTTAACATATCATTTCTCGATACACCTTATACTAAAATTACAGTCAAAAAGATAAATTTTATACATGATTTTTTATGTATGAATAAATGCAAGGAATATACAAAAAAAATTACTAAAATAAAGATTCACTAACACTGGTTTTTTCACTCACAGTTCCAATAATTTAACGAAAAAATAATACATAATTTCAAATACATACTTCTAAAAAAAATGAATATAGTACTAAATTCCATCTTTTTCTAGTATATCATTATGTAATCGACACAGCGATTTGCATTCGACAATCAACATTTAATTGACGGAATTATAATCATCCAAGTCATTTACGATGTCTGTTTGTTCATGCGTAACTAAATAGATAAATATGAAATAGTTTACGTGTGTCCAGCGAGAGGTTTCCTTGTAAATGTTCTTGTGTTTGTTGGTTTCTTGACGCCTGAAGTCTGAGGCGTGGTCCGCGCCGGTGTAGACTTCGGCCGTAAGCTAGGTATCTGGGAAACCCTTATTCCTATTGCAGACTTCTGTTTTGGCGCCGTGGACACCTGACTTTGATTCGGCTGACCCTCAAACGTGGAACTCCTGATAAGTCTCGGGGTCTCAATCTTATCGCTCTCAATCCACACTCTCTTGTCTGGCTTTGTTGGTTGTTTCTTTGTCTGCTCCACTTTCTTCCATAAATTAGCAATTTTACTTTCCACGTCTTTGGCTTTCGACGACTGAACGGAATTTACGCTGGAAGTACTGCCCTGTCTGGACCCTCGTGACGCTAGAGTCACGGTTTTGCCACTGTCATTACTCTGCAGACTGTGATTCGAAGGAGAGTTCTTCATAAGAGTTTCTGGTTTCTTTTGGGCGGATTTAGGCGTAGGCTTGGCTTGATTGGCCTTCGTCGCCGGCGGTCTTGAATAACGGCTGAATTGGGGTAAGCGAGAGGGTGACGTATTAGGTGCAGGTTTTGACGGAGACACAGTTTTCGCTAGCCGAGGCGCACTGCCTTTTTTGTCAGGAACGGGCAGATCTTTAGGAGCGACGGTACTTTCTTCCTTCGTAAACGTGCCTTGCCTCTCGAGTGGCAACGGTTTTGATGCAACTAGCGGTATTGCCACTGGTTTTTGCTGCGCCGTTTTGACGGGTGATCTGTTTGCAAGTGATTTTTTGGGCGACGTGGTAGCACTGGGCGTTTTAGAAGCAGTAGGAGTCTTGTTGGGAGTTTTGGCACTCGTGTGAGCTTTGACGGGGCTGGTCGCCGGTTTCGCCGCGGCTTTCGGCGTAGCCTTCGTAGTCGGCGTCGCCGGTTTCTTATTGGCAGGTACGTTCCGTCTATACGGCGACACGTACATAGCCTTCTTCCTGCCTCGGATGGCTTTGGGCGCGTCCTGCTCCTTGTCGAGCTCGTCGTTGCTGTCGAGGCTCTGGTCGCGGCGCGAGGCGGGCTTCGCGATCTTGGGCTTGGGCCTCGAGGCCTCGGGGTCGGACTCGGAGTTGAGCCGGTCGTCGCTGTCGCAGGAGGCGGCGTCGCTGCTGGCTCTCTGCGCGCGGCGGAAGGAGGCCGTCATCTCGATGTTCTTCTTGTTGTTGCGCGCGCATAAGTCCTGCGGCAAGTAGGCGTCGTGGTGGCCGCTGTCGGAGTCGCCGCGGTCGTCCGCCAACTGCTGGTGGCCGATTTCTGTGGACGAGAGGCTGTCGTAGCCGGTGGTGGTCTCCACGTTCTCGAAGTTGGCGTCCTTGGTCACGAAGGTCGGCGACGGGGGGATGTCCTCGCTCAGCGTGCGAGTGCGGAATCTCTCGGCGTCTTCGATTCGCTTCTGCTTCATCGTCTTCTTGGCCGCGAGCCGCTGCTTAAGACTCTCTATGCTTGGATCGACCTTGGATGGAGACGGCTCATGACTCAGAATATTATGTATGTCAACGGTTTGCGTTTGATACCTAGCTCTGTCCTCTAATCTTCTCTGTTTCGCACTGACTTTCCTCTTCAGCTTTGGCTCTGAGGTGGCCGTAACATAATCGTCTGAGCGATCGCTTTCCGACTTGGTCCAAGTGACGAACTCCTCGTCGACTTCCAATACGATGTCGTTTTCGGTGACGCTGTCCGTTATCGTGTAAGTCTGATATCTATCCTTAGATACGTGTCTTTTCTCTTTGGGTGTTAAGTATCTGGTGTCTCGCTGTCTTTTCGGAGTGGACTCGACGCTGCTTATATCTGAAGGCAGCGGGGTGCCGTTCTCTGAGCCTGAAGGTATATCAGTGACGACGTTCAGAGTGTTCGAGATGCAGTCATCGTAGACCTGATGCGCGGTCGTTGGGTCTAGCTCGATTGTCGATTCAGCCATCTCCTCAAACAGCGAGGGCGGATTCACTTGGTCTAGATCGAGGAAAACTGTGTTAAAATTGTGACACATTGGAAAATCCTGGATCGGCTGCTTCAGGTCGAACACGACGGGCGTCTTCTCTCTCATGTCAGCAACCTCGGACACTATGCTCGACACCGATACCATACTACTCTCCATGTCGAGGTGCTCCATCTCAGACGGTGGTTTTACATTCTCCAGAAAGCTGACTGGATTGCTGTCGAGGTGCTCCGAACTGTCGCGGTGCTGCGACGTGCTGAGAGCTCTCTTGACCATGAGCGCGACGGGCAGCGACTTCTTGCGGCTGCGCTGCGACTTCTTCAAGTGGCTGTCGTCCCATTGGCCGGAGGCGCTCAGCGAGAGCAGGCTGCCGAGCTGCGAGGGCGGGCGCACCGCGTCCAGGTCCAGCGAAGTGTCCAGCGCGAGCTGCGCCGCGAGCCTCGCCGCCTCCTGCTCGATGGCGGAGGCCAAGAGCGAGTCCAGCTGCGGGCCCAGGCGGCGCGTCAGGTCCGGCCCGCAGGCGCCGGCGCCCGCCTCCAGCAGGTCGGGCAGCTGCGCCTCGGCCTCGCTGCGCAGCGGGGAGGCCAGCTGCACGGAGCCGCTGATGGTGGGGAAGGTGACGTCGTCGGGGCACGTGTTGTCGTTCCAGGTGTCGTCGCGCGGCGCCAAGTCCGTGCACTGCGGCGGCTCGCGCTGCGGCCGGGGCTCGTCGCCGTCGCTCCAGGAGCCGTCGAGCACGTCCGCGTACGACTCGTTGGAGCGGTCGAGCTCGTCGCGCGGCTCGTCCTCCAGCGTGGAGTTGGCCGAAGCCGGCGCGAGGCACTCGTTGGAGCGGTGGTGCGGCGGCGGAGTGGTGGTGGTATTAGTGGTGGGCTCAGAGCCAGCGGTCGCGCTCGTCGCGCGGGCGGCGCCGCCTGCGGTTGCGCGCGCCGCAGACGGCGCCGGGACGTTTTTTGGCCGCCGCTCCCCCCCTTCCCCCGCGCCCCTCGCGATCACCTGCTCGAGCAGGGCGCGCTCGGCGTCGTACTCGCCGGCCATGCGGTCCAGCGCCCCCTCGCGGCGGGCGTTGCGCCTGCGCGCGCTGCGCGTGGCCGGCGCCATGCCCGCGCGCACGCAGCGCTCGAACACCTCCTTGTCGGTGGAGCCGAACGAGTCGTTGCTCAGCGAGCTGAGCGAGTTGCTGCGCTCGCGGCGGCGCGCGTCCTCGGCGCTCGCGCGCTCGCCGTGCGAGGAGGCCGAGCGCATCTGCCCGCAGCGAGCAGGCTCGTGCTCGAGCCGCCGCCGCGCCGCCCGGCGCTCGTGCGCCTTCGTGGCGAGCCGCTCGCCGCGGTCGAGCGAGCGGTGCAGCCTCTGCGGCCGCTCCGAAGAGTGCGCCTTGGCGCCGTCCAGAGAGTACTTGGCGCGAGGGTTGACGCTGGAGAGCCCCGCCTTCACGGTCTCCTCGAAGATCTCGCGGTCGGTGGAACCAAAGGAGTCCAGGCTGAGCGAGCTCTGCGAATCGTGGCCCGCCAAGTCCGAGGCAGCCGGGATCTTCGATCGTTCCCGCGAGTTTCTCTGAGCTTTAACCGGGAGGAGACTTTCGTGTCTTTGTCCTGCGAAGAGAGCGAATAAATGGTTATAAATTGCCCAAGATGAAAATAGAAATGATCCCCCCTTCAGGCGCGTGCACATACCTTCCGGGCTGAGCGGCGCGGGCTGCAGCGGCGGCGGGCGCGGCGGCGGCGCGGCGGGCGCGGGCCGCGGCGGCAACGGCGGCGGGGACGCGCTGCACGACAGAGAGACATTGTAATTCACATAACGTACAATAAAAACTAATCGTAAAATATCTTATGTTTTCTTAGTAACACCAGCAAATATGAAAAATCACCTGTTGCAAACGCTTCTTCCAAACTCGTGTGACATTTTGACAGTCTCAGTCGACGAGCGCAAGTAAGGGGGCAGCGACCGCTGTAAAATCCAAATCAATTGTATATCATCACAATAGGCTATCATTATTTTTGTGCAAAGTCGACAAAGTACCAGTCTATTATTGGGCGAAGCCGAAGCTGATTAATCTCGGTTAACAATAGACATTCGGTTGCTATTTAATTTGTAGTAATAAGGGACTTGTCGATACACAAAGCACTCACATAGACATCGTCACTCATGTAGAGGTTAGCAGAGGACACTTCAGATGCTGGGCCCTTGTTTTTGACCACCTGTGAACAAAATTTTTTATGTAAAATAGTTTCATACCAGATCCTCTTAGTACAAATCTACCGTCTGAATTGGAGCCATACTCTTACTACCTATGAAATTGGATTGTACGCTGACCAATAAAAATAGTAAGTTTTAAGAGTACGAATTTGGATTTGCCATTAATTTTGAATTGAAATTATACAGAACTAAAATCACGATCTTATTACATAAGATGAAAGAAGAAGAAAAAACGATCTGGAGAGTAATCCCGAGTTCGGCTCGGGCTGATAGTAATGTCGAGGATAGAAATGGTTTTGTGGACGAGTTATAAACTCTGCTTTTCACTTCGATTGCGAGGAAATAAATAAATAAACGCACGAAAAACAAGACCTGTTTCCCCATTCCCGCCGCTTTTTTTTTTAAATCTTACGACATTGAAATTAGGCTTGGGCTGCAGACCTATACAGCCTACTATTAAATTAATTTTGTAATAAAATAATTTTCTTAAATTAATTAAATAACCTACCGTACTGTTTATTTAAATTTTAATATCTTTTATGGCTTAAAAAACACATAAGGCAAATAAATTAAAGTAAATATTATAAAATAACAAATTCTATCTCTGAACTTTTTGTTGTGTTTGGCTGTATGGCTTATTTCCTTTGCCTTAATATAGATACATTTATGAGTAGATACGTTTTTGCCCTTGTGCACAAAATTCGATTTTGTGCAGCCTATATCCTGCGCAAATAAGCATTTTCTGAGCATGAGAAGTGAAAAAGAGTTTGCAATATGTCTATTTGAATACGCATATACGCAATTTATAAGTAATATTTTTTTAACGTATATATTTTTTTAAAACACTATGTTAAATAGAAACTCAACAGTTAGCCTTTTTTAAGCCTGCAAATACTTTTGCATGTAAAAAAAGTATGTCCTGTAAATCTACATGCAAAATTAATGATTTCATTTATTTAAGTGCTTCAAAAATGAAAGTGAATGTCACCTTAGCTATCCCTTTTTGTATGCACTCCTCTAACAGATCCCCAGCGTCGCTCAGGTTGGAGCTATCCGAGGTATCGTGTTCGGGCGGTGGTAGTGGGGGTTCGATTCCCGTCACCGCGCCAGATTCAATCGACAACACTGACAGGTTTGAATTGCTGCCCGCTTTGGATAATATCGCTGGTGTGTCCTCTGTGAAGTAAACTTTGCACACGTCGCTCGGTGTTTGGGTTCCTGAAAAAAGAAAAAGGGTTTTTTTCTCCTTTGAGACATTTGTTCTTAAATATTTATATTAGTGAAAAAGTATTCATGAAATGGTCTAACTCGAGCGGAGAAGTACGCTCACAGACTATTGGTGTGAAGCAGCAATGCGTTTCAGACAGTTTTGCGTCTACTTATGATTTGATGAATTATTAAATGAACTATAATTTTTTTATAGTGTTGAAGAGACCTGCAACTCACAGACGGTTCCATGAACCATGTGATCACTTAACTTCAGGTGACTAGCATGCTCGTTTCTTAACCAGTTCCGTATAAAAGAAACCATTCGTTCTTGTATTTTTTTAAAGCAAGGATTTATTGTGTCTTACGTTGTTACATTATTCTTACCTTTCATAACTGGATTTATTAGGTCGCTCGTCGTTGACAGCCGCTGGCCGTGGTCCCTGTAACAATCATATTCAAAGTCATATCTTTTATTTGCAGACTCTCACCAAAGTGTATTTATTAACAAACGCTTACCGAGTATGTCTCTCGCACATTTCCGATATCAACAGAGTGAGATAGGTCATTGTGTAAAGCAATAGTAAAAATACGTAAAAATGCATACCTGCTTGTATCAGCTTGCGTACTCCTAGCCTCACTCGCTTCTGGCCGTATCATACCACTGACGAGGCGTATAGTTTGCTGCAAATTATACATGCTCATTTTAAAATTCTCCACTAGAAGATCACAAAAAATACTTAAAACCTCACACATTTTAACCTGTCAGTATTATAGCACGATCTCTGATAGACTAACATTTTTTAAACGGCATACTTAACTATGAATCACCTGAAAATATCAATATGAGACTTATTGCTTTAAAGTTAAAGATATATTTGCTTTGTAGATGCAGACTATTAAATTGTTTTTTATAGAACAATAAGAATGAATCGTATTTGTATGTTATTAAAGTGTATTATCATATGCAGTTATTCGAGGAAGTTACATTTCGTAATGTTGCAAGCGTTATTCAATATTTCACCAACAATTGATATTGGTTACAGAAAAACTATATTTCCGTTTAATTATGCATTGTTAAAAGTGAAATCGTTATAGTATTTGCATGCGAATACTACATTATTTTTTAACGAAAATATTGAAATGCGTAAAAGTATGATAGGCGCTGTTTACAACGACATGTATTTGGTATTTTTTCATAATTATGAAGAAAATTATTCAAAGAAAAATAAATTTGAAAAATGTAAGCTGGATATCTGTTATTATTGGAAAACAGTAAAGTAGGCGTTAGTTAGTGTATGTTATATACCAAGTGTATCTCACACCTAATACTTGATGTGTATCTAACCTTAAGTATTTTGCAGACACATAAAATTAATTGCCAAAATTATATAAATGAAATTCAGTATATTATAAAGGTCGCCACCTTTCCGGCGCCATAATTAAAACTAATCAAATCATTGTCTAAACAATATTTGTGAAAGAGAGTCTTTGTATTATAAGATTCATATATAAGAATTTTCAAGGCATTATTTGCCAGAACACTTTTATAAGAACTTAGTCTAAGTTGTACTTGTTAAGATTGTATCCATAGAAATAAATTAAGTTAATGAAAGATAATTTCAATTTACTTAATATTTTATTTTCCTGAAAATAATTAAAAAGTTAATTTCTAGCTAACAAATAATAAGCTGGGATATAACAAAATAAAATTGGTGTCAGAAGTGCGGGATTAAGTTTTAAACGTTTCGGAAGTAGCTCGCCGCGAGTGCTTTCCGAAATCCAAATTGGCCATTGGATAGTTGGTTTTCTAAAACCTTAATTAAAAACAACCCAAAAATTTTCAGAAAATAATTCTGGTGCGGACGTGTTGGCTAGAACTCATCACCAATACACCAAACTACGGTTGGTTCCAGAGGTAATAAAACCGCTGAGGGATCGAATTGTGTTTAGTACAAACACAAAGCAGGCAAGAATAATCAAGTGGATATCACCGACGAAGGTGCGGATAAAAATTGAATATTGAGGATGAAGACCATCGGAGTAATCTTGTGAGTGACAACATTTGACCCAGATTATTTAAAATTACGCCGTCAGTAATTTTGTTAGTGTGGACAGTTATTTATAAAAGTGTTTTCATTAGATTTAAGTTTACATATATTTTTTTATTATTTTTAGAAATTTACATATTCTTGTTTTTGAGAATCAGTTTCTATAAATTTTAATATTTTTTTTTTACAAATTATAAATATTTTAAGTAAAATCTTTATAAAGTTTACAATATTTTAAAAATGGAACCAAGTACAAGTGCAGAAAAAACCTTAACAAATACTTTGTCTATAAGTACAGAAACATTAATACGATTTATTAAAACTTATGATGGAAATAGAGATTGTTTAAGCGCGTGGTTAGGAAATTGTGATAGAGCGTTTAACCTCGCTAGTGAATCACAAAAACCCCTTTTGTTCGCATATGTACAAAACCAGTTAACTGATAGGGCACAATCTACTTGCAACAATGCTATCTTTGAGACTTGGAACGATCTCAAGGAATTTCTTAAAGTTCGTTTTGGGAATAAAAAACACCAAACCCATTTATTAATAGAATTACAAAATTGTAAACAAGTACAAAGTGAGGATGTAACTCAATATATTTATCGATTAGAATCTTGTTTAAAAAGACTTCTGTCTTGTATTAACCAATCATGCACAGACGAAAAACTTCTCCCCGGAGAAATTTCTAGCACTAATCAACTAGCGTTACATACATTTATGATAAATGTGAAACCACATATAGCACAAATCTTGCGAGCCAGAGAGCCACAAAATATTAATGATGCATTTAATATGGCAATTGAGGAGGAAAAGTTTCAGTTAATGCAAAAATCTAATTATTCCAGTAGTAATGCATATTTTAAACCTGGTAACGGTAATAATAATTTTAGAGGTTCTAATAATAAACATTTTTATAATAAACAAATTGCGCATACTAAAACGGAGGATTACCAATCAAGGTACTGTAGATATTGCAAAAAACACGGGCACGTGATAGAAAAGTGTTTTAAACTTCAAAATAAAAATAAAATTAATGATTTTTCAAACAAAAATAAAAATTCTCAGATTTATAATTCTAAACCTATTAATACTTTAAACTCCAACCCACTCGAGCAGGGTGCCACTGCTTCGAGTCTTGTGAGCGTGATACAGGCACAGTCAATTTAGATAATAATAATATTGTTTATATTGAAGTATCTTGTAAAGAAGCTACTAGTAAAAAGCTTTCATTTTTAATAGACACAGGTGCTAGTATCTCTGTAATTTTAACAAAAAATTTAAACCCATTAATTAATGTTTATACTCATGCGATTATAAAAATAAACGGAATAAATAAAACGGAAACTGAATGTAAAACCCTTGGTTATACTTATTTAAATTTAAATATCGATAATGTAAATTTTAACTATAAATTTCATGTAATTAATGATAAAAACTTTTCTCTTGATTATGACGGAATCATTGGAAATGACTTTTTAATACATTTTAAAACACAAATTGATTTAATAAATAATGAATTGCGACTTATAAATAATAAAGTTGTTAAAATAAAATTATTATATCGGAATAAAATTGAAAATAAAAAAGGGCATGAATTCCCTTATCTTTATAAATTAAAACCAAGATGTGAAACTCTAATAAAAGTAAATGTTTTAAATCCTCAAATAAAAGAAGGAATAATTAATAATTTAAAAATTTTAAATGGCGTATATTTATCTAATGCAATTACAAGCGTTGATGAAAATAATCAAGCTTTTGTCTCAATTTTAAATACTCTTGAAAAAGAAGTAATTATTAAACGATTAGATATAGTTTTGGAACCGTTGAGTTCTTATCTTTTAAAGGTCAGCCCCGATAGTGACTGTACCTCATTCAGTAGCGACAAAGATCGTGATTCTGTTAATTTATTATGCAGTAACAACACTTTAAGTGTTGGTGATTCTGTTTGTTTATTAAAGGACAGCGAAAATGTCTGTACCTCATCCAGTAGCGGTAACATCCGTGATTCTGTTAATTTATTATGCAGTAACAACACTTTAAGTGTTGGTGATTCTGTTTGTTTATTAAAGGACAGCGAAAATGTCTGTACCTCATCCAGTAGCGGTAACATCCGTGATTCTGTTTGTTTATTATGCAGTAGCAATACTATGTGTATTTGTGATTCTGATTCTATAAATGAGACTATTAATATACGGAATTTATTTAATACTAACGCCAATTATTCCGATAAGAGTAATTCACCTTGGAAAAATCGAAATAAAAATTTGTTAAAACAACTAAGAATAGAACATTTAAACTCTGAAGAAAGAGAATCTTTATTAAATATTTGTCAAAAGTATAATTCGATATTTTATCTCGAAGGAGATGAATTATCTAGTACACATGTACTTAAACATAAAATCGTAACAAATTCCGATGTACCTATTCAAAGTAAAACCTACAGATATCCTGAGGTTCATAAAGAAGAAGTTAATAAACAAATAAAGAAAATGTTAGATCAAAAAATTATTAGACCTTCAACTAGCCCTTGGACATCACCTTTATGGGTAGTTCCAAAGAAAAGCGACGCATCTTGTAAAGTTAAATGGCGTGTCGTTATCGATTATCGTAAACTTAATAACGTTACAGTAGGAGATGCTTATCCTCTTCCGCAAATAAATGAAATCCTAGATCAACTTGGTAATTCTAAGTATTTTACTACTTTAGACTTAGCATCTGGATTCCATCAAATTGAAATGGATCCTGATGATATACCTAAAACAGCTTTCTCTACACCTCAAGGACTATTCGAATATACTAGAATGCCTTTCGGATTAAAAAATGCGCCAGCTACTTTTCAAAGATTAATGAATAATGTTTTAAGTGGAATTCAAGGAATTTATTGTTTTGTTTATTTGGATGACATAGTAATCTATGCAAATTCTATTCAAGATCATTCTAAAAAATTAAATGCAGTATTTTGTCATTTAAAAGATAATAACCTTAAACTCCAACCAGATAAATGCGAGTTTATGCGTAAAGAAGTCTCATATTTAGGACATGTTATAACAAATGAAGGTGTATTACCTAACCCTGAAAAAACTAAAGTTATAGAAAAATTTCCAATTCCTAAATGTGCTAAAGATATTAAATCATTCCTAGGTTTAGTAGGATACTATCGAAGATTCATAGAAAACTTCTCAAAAATTACAAAACCATTAACTAAATTATTAAAAAAGGATATTAGTTTTGAATGGACTGAACTACAACAAAATTCATTTGATGAATTACGTCAAATATTAATATCCCCTAAAATATTAAAATATCCAGATTTTACTAAAGAATTTATACTTACAACAGACGCAAGTAATTTTGCAATAGGTGCTATACTTAGTCAAGGCGAAATTGGTAAAGATTTACCTATAGCTTATGCATCTAGAACTCTTAACACTACTGAAGGTAATTATAACACTACAGAAAAAGAATTGTTAGCCATAAAATGGGCAATTCAATATTTTAGACCATATCTATATGGTAGACATTTTAAAATAGTGACTGATCATAGACCACTTACATGGTTATTTAATGTTAAAGATCCTGGAAGTAAATTAATTAGATGGCGATTACAAATGGAAGAATTCGACTACGAAATAATTCATAAACCTGGTAGAGTTAATTCAAATGTTGATTGTTTATCTAGAATAACTATAAACACAATTACTGCAAATTCTCAACTAGAAACATACAGCGATTTTCAAAATTTTTTTGAAACAAATCAAGAATTTAAAATAGAAGATTTTCAGGAAATCGATAATTTATTGTTTAATGATAAACATGATAATGTAGCTTATTTCACTAATATTACTCTTGACGAAGAAAATACATTCGGAATTGAAGCTTTTAGTAAAAGCAATAATATAGACGAACTTTTAATGAAAGAAAAGGAATTATATCAGATATTTAAGTCAGATTATAAAGAAAAGCAAAAAATATATCATTGCATTGCCAAACAAAATTATTATGATAAACTAACAATAAAAGATTTATTTTACACTTTGAGAAACTTACGCAATGAACTGTTAAAAAATAACGTTAAATCAATTTATTTACCTAATTTCAAGGATTCTTATAGTTTTTTACATCCAGATAAAATCAAGCAAGTAATATTTTATATCTTTAGAAATTTGCCTATAAAAATTACAATGTGTCATAATAAAATAATTAATCCAGATATTTCTCTTATTCCTACGATTTTAAAAGAAAATCATAATACTACTACGTCCGGTCATAACGGAATAATCAAGATGTATTCAAGAATAAAATCGAAATACTCTCGAATATGAAAAATGACATTATAAAGTATGTTAATAACTGTAAACCTTGTCAATTAAATAAAACAGTTCGAAAGAAAACGAAATCCCCTATGATAATTACAACTACTTCTACAACTGCGTTTGAAAGAATAGCAATGGATATTGTTGGTCCGTTAACTACTACGGAAAATGGAAACCGATTTATATTAACTATACAAGACGATTTAACAAAATTTTCACAGGCTTTTCCTTTGCCTTCTCATGAAGCTAAAATAGTAGCAGAAAAAATAATATTATTTATTTCTTATTTTGGAATTCCTAAATCAATTCTTAGTGATCAAGGCAGTGAATTTGTCTAATTTATTAAAAGAACTTACAAAGTTATTTAAAATAAAAAAATTAGTATCTACAGCATATCACCCTCAAACTAACGGTGCTTTAGAAAGAAGTCATTGTACACTTAAAGATTACTTAAAACAATACGTTTCAGAAGAACTAAACGATTGGGATAAATATGTTCCACTTGCAATGTTTTGTTATAATACAAGCGTGCACTCTAGTAGTAATTTTACCCCATACGAGCTTGTCTACGGACAAAAACCTTTACTACCTTCTTCTATAAACAATAATGAAAATGAATCAAATTATGATAATTATGTACAGAATTTAAAGTTAAAATTAAATAAAATCCAGTCTATTGCCAGACAAAATTTAATTAAAAATAAAGAAATTTCTAAAATTCGTTATGATACTAAAATTAAAGTACCTAAATATAAAGTCGGAGATCATATTTTATTATCTTCAAATTCTAGTAAAAGTCTAAGTTCAAAATGGAAAGGACCATTTGAAATAATTTCTATTGATAATGTTAATTTAACTATTAAGACTTATAATGGTAAACATGAAAAAGTACATATAAATCGAACTAAATTTTCACCAAAGGAATTAGTTAATAAAATTAAACCTAAACCTGTAATTTCAGGATATGGACTACGTTCCAGACAGCATTTGCATTAGAAATAACCCCCATTATAAATGGATCTGGTCTATACTTTGATAGAATTGGAACTTTGAAAATACATGCTGATAATTGGAAATTGATGACATTTAAAGATATTGAAAGTATACCTAAGACTATACGATTGATTGAATCACGAATTAAATATACAAGAACTCATTGTGAAGATTTAAAAGATGTTAGTTCTAATTTCAAATGTACTAAACGATTAGAAACTGCAATTAAAAACTTAAACAATGCTATTAACTTATACGAGTCATTATCTCATTTAACAAGTACACGACGTTTTAAGCGTGGATGGTTTGATGGAATAGGTTCAGTTTTGAAGACAGTTTTTGGAACATTGGATAGCGATGATGCTCTGTATTACGACGATGTTATAAATAAAGTTTTAAACGACGATAAAGAAATATTCAATGTTATGAAAAATCAAATTCAAGTTACACAATCTGCGATTCAGAACTTTAATAACACTGTTAATAAATTAAATCAGAATGAACAAGCCTTAGATAAAAATTTCCTAATATTGAAGGAATATATTAATGATATGGCATCAAACTTTTCTATTACTGAAATTCGATCTATCCTAAATACTCACTTTAGTATTTTAAACGAAATGACTGCAGATTTAACAAACGAAATAAATTTAGTCACAAATGCTATTTTATTTGCAAAACAAAACGTATTGCATCCGGGTATAATTTCCCCTAAACAAATTTATGTAGAGTTATCTACTAATTTAAAATCCTTAAAACAAAATAAGGAGTTTCCAGTCCCTTTGAACCTGGAAGATATACATTTGCTTATTGATATTTCAACACTAAAAGTGTTTTATATTAACTCGAAATTGGTATTTATTTTAAATATTCCTTTAGTTACTCCACAAGAGTACGAATTATACCATGTTTTTCCTTTGCCAGTACCACACAAATTCCAAGATTTAACTTTTGCGTTGGTACAACCTACTAAAAGATTTATTGGTATTACTACTAATAGACACTCATATGTACAGTTTAATTACTTAAATCAATGCAAGAAATTAACGAATGAACATTTCATTTGTGAAGATATCAATGAATATTCAGTAATGACAAATCCCTCTTGTGAATCACAACTATTGACTAAAGTCTTAAAAACCTTACCTAAAGAATGTATTACGAAATTTATGTACGGACAAGTAGAAATTTGGCAAAAACTAACTAATAATAGATGGATATACATATATTCCAAGCCAACTAAATTGACAGTAGATTGTTTAAGTAAAGAAATTAAAGAATTGGAATTATCGGAAACCGGAATAATTCAATTAGATAAAGATTGTAAGGGTTACGCTAATTTGATTCAAATAACCGCAACAAGCGAAATAATTACAAATTATACTTCTCCAATAGTAGGAATTAATTTAATGGAAGATGATTGTTGTAACAAAGAAAAGTTAAATAACACAAAGCATCTTTTTACCCCATTTCATATAAATAATATTCAATTAGACGACCTTAATTTAGCGTCAGTAAAGTTACATGCTATTGAAGAACAGATTCATAAAAAGGAACAAGTAATAAATCAAGGTTATGGAAAGAGCTTCCATATTCCTTACTTAGTATATGTAATATGTGGTGTAATTGCACTTTATTTAATGTTTCGATTGTGTAAAAAATGTAAAGGACGAACAAAGGTCCATAATGTAAGTGATGATGATAATCATGATCACGGAGGTTGTTGTATTAAAATATTTAATCAATGTTATACTTCCTCAAAGAATAATAGAGTTGAGCCTCAGATTACGATGCAGGAATTTTTACAAGAAAATCCAAGTCGTTCTAGCCCAACCTTAACGTCTCCACTTAGACGTACAGCAAGTACTGAGTTGCGATACAAATACAATTTGAATAACTGATTGTGAAAACTTGTTTTACTACTCATATTTCAAATTTTCATTTGAACATTTTTATTATATGACATGTTTTATTTTTTTTACTTTAATTTTTATTGGATTTTTTTTTATTAGTTTTGTTACAATGTACTAAGTAACAATTAAAATAAGGTTTATATTCCTTTTTTCATTATAAAAAAAAAATATTTTTTTTGCAATTATATTCATAATTCTAAGAATATTAACATTAAGGAGATTAAAACTTACTCCATTAATTTTTTTGTTTTATTATCCCTTAGAATTAAGTTTTTATATTATTATAAAGTTATTTTATATTCGTAATTCTAAGAATATTAACATTAAGGAGATTAAAAATACTCCATTATTTTTTTTGTTTTATTATCCCTTAGGATTAAGATTTTTATTATATAAACTTATTTTAAGAATATTTTACTCACACCATTGTCAGATATAATTTTTGTATTGAAATATTGTCATATTGTAATTAAAACGAAATATAATATTGTAACTAAACAAAATTTTGTTTCACAGTTATTGTTTAGTTTTAAGTAGGGAGGTGTTATATACCAAGTGTATCTCACACCTAATACTTGATGTGTATCTAACCTTAAGTATTTTGCAGACACATAAAATTAATTGCCAAAATTATATAAATGAAATTCAGTATATTATAAAGGTCGCCACCTTTCCGGCGCCATAATTAAAACTAATCAAATCATTGTCTAAACAATATTTGTGAAAGAGAGTCTTTGTATTATAAGATTCATATATAAGAATTTTCAAGGCATTATTTGCCAGAACACTTTTATAAGAACTTAGTCTAAGTTGTACTTGTTAAGATTGTATCCATAGAAATAAATTAAGTTAATGAAAGATAATTTCAATTTACTTAATATTTTATTTTCCTGAAAATAATTAAAAAGTTAATTTCTAGCTAACAAATAATAAGCTGGGATATAACAGTGTATAAATTCAGAGGCAACTTATTATTATTTTTCTAACTTATTATTAGATTTCCTAAAGATCAAATCTTTAAATATCTTCGATAAGAATTCCATGACTAAAGCTTTAGTATGAACAGTACAACATGTCGACCTCCGTGGCGTAATGGTTACCATGCCAGACCGCCACCCAGGAGGTCCCGGGTTCAATCCCCGGTCGGGTCATGATGAAAAACGAACTTTTTCTGATTGGCCTCGGGTCTTGGATGTTTATCTATATATGTATTTGTTATAAAATATAATATCGTTGAGTTAGTATACCATAACACAAGTTTCGAACTTACTTTGGGGCTAGCTCAATCTGTATAAATTGTCCCTATATATTTATTTATTTATTTATTTATGTACAAAACGCGAACTTCGAGTTAGACCCTATAAACAATGATTTCATACCCTTGGCTCGTCGTCGATAGTAAGGCTGCTAAGACTGGTGGCCGCCGAGAACTGCGCCGGCGTGTGCTCCACCACGAACTGCGACACGCGCTCAGCGAACACAGACGAGTTCTGCTCCACTTCTGAAACATGCCACAGGCATACATATATTCCATTCTATCACAAGTCCTTTCAATTAGTACTTCGACTATCTTCTTTCTGATTAAATTCGTTGCGAGTTCCAAGACAGCTGTAGTTTCTCCGCGAGACGTCACTTCATCGCTTATTGTCAATGTGAGGTCGTCGTTGTTGATCCTGGCTACATAGGAAACACATCGGTGGGAATGTCCCGATTCCATTCTACTTACTTGACAGAAAATCTAAAAACTTGTCTATTTAAATATATACACCGACGTGAAATAGTCATGAATTGCCCACAAACACTAATCACTTCATTGCGACAAAGCACGCTATTATGTTACCACAATAAGAATGATAAGCTTATTCAAACACAAGTAATTGAATTTCACTGAAAATCTCGTGTCAAACATATTGAAACGGAATACACGGATTGCAAAAATTAATACATAAAATCTGTAACTTTAAATTTTCTAGGTAATAACGAACGCGTTATCTTATCTAACTCTAATATTTGAGTCACTCCACTTAGGTAGTATTTATCGGTTTCGTAGGTAAAACTGGAAACCATGCTCAGTATACCTACTCGAAAGAAATTGCAACATTCTCTCATTTATTAAAAATGGGATAGGGAAGATTCACTTACTCGCACTCGCACTGACATATAGAGAGGATGAGGATATAAATTGCATCTTTCTCTCTTTCATCTAGCAAGTTAAAAGAGGATAGTGGGAAAGATCAACCTCACTCGCACTTATAGAAGTAAAGAGAGAGATATTTCAGGCCATATATCTAAATCTGCAAATTGACAAAATCTTTCGCATTTCTAAAATGAGTAATACATAGAATATTATGATATAGAAGGAGTGTCTTCATACAAGCGCTCTGTCAAAAGTGAAGCGTTAAACGCTTGGTGACATGCACTCGACATTTGCGTAATGTTGCCAGAGGTGTAGTATCCTGAAACGTTAAGGTGTATCAAAAAGGAGTATAAGGAGTAATATGGTAGTGTACCTTGTCCTACCGGCGGCGAGGGCGGCGAGGGCGGCGAGGGCGGCAGGTCGTCGGGCGGCGGCGTGCGCGGCGCGCAAGGCGAGTCGGGGATCTCGCTCGGGGAGAGGCAGCCCGAGGGCAGGCGGCTGCACATACACCGTATTATTATGCACCATTTCAAACTTGCACGTCTACTATGAAACGAACAATTCCAACCGAGCTTCGTTGAATCCTAACCATCAATTTTCGGATTTCGCTTCATGGTAGACCTGCTGTTTTCTTCACTAACATAGCAAATAACACTAGGTTTGTGATAGAAATTATAAATGCTTTTATTTATAGGAATGGAATATATACAACACAAAAATATAAATTAACACGAAATAAACATTAATCGATCACAAACCACTAAAAGTAGCAAACAAGCATACGGCCCGCCTGATGGTAAGCATCACCGTAGGCTATAGACGCTTGCAATACCGGAAGCTCACGCGTTGCCAACCCCAAGTGGAGCTCTGGATACCTTACTCATCGTAGGAACACAACATGGCCGAAACCAATGCTATTTGGCTACGATCTTCTATAAGGTGGAGGTCCTTCCCCAGACGGGCTGCTCCGATTTGAGCGAATTATCCGCTATGCCCTACCTCTCTTGTCGCTATGCCCTCAATAAATCAATTTATTTAAATATAAAGCATACAACATTATGTTACCACAATAAGGTACGAGTATGACAAGCTAATTCAAACACAATTGTTAAATTAAATTTCTCTGGAAATCTTGTGCCAAGTATGATGCAATAGAATATTATATAGGTAATACATACCTAAACTCCGACAACACTGAACCCTGGTCGTCCTGCTGAGAGCATTCGGGCAGCGAGCCAAGGGAGCTGGATCGAGAGAACATCAGCGGAGTATCCTCCACGAAGCGCTGCGACGGAGACGCGGTCCTTGCCGACGCCGCGCCAGATTCCTCTTGGCCAATGGATATCGCCTCTGTCGCGAAGGTTACCGCTTTGGAACCTGTAAGAAAATATTTATTATTAAAAGATCATTTTATACGATTATATTTTATTTGGAATATTCAATGTTCGTTTAAAGTTATCAATCAATAAACAACAGTTAGAATTTTGTTCTGTAAGGAAGTTTAAGTGAAGTTTTTTAAAACTCACACTGAGATAGAAGCTGCGATTAGTTCTGCCACCAGTATCTCACAGCTCTGTATGATTTTATCAATTTTAATACTCTGTAGTCTCTTTACTGTTTTAATACTCTGTACTGTTAAAATTGGAGAAAAAATAAAATAATCACTATTATATTTTATGTTACATCATTCGCTACCTTTTTATAAAATATAATGTTTCATATCTTGCTAGCCTTCCGTACAAAAATTCGTTGCCTTAAGTTTGCCTTGAAATGATTGATTTCAGAAATGGCCGCATTGCGAACACACTAGTTCATAAGTTATCGTATCTATTGTGTTATTAGTGTTTGTATATTGTAAATGCAGTTGTATTGTCTTTTACTCACACCCTTACTAATAAACGTGTAATGCGTGCATAGCTAAACAATGTTTTGTCACTTTCATACTTCATTTGATTCTCTTCAAGAAAGACAGTGACAAAACATTGTATAACTATATACTCGTTACACAACGTTTATTAGTAAAGGGGTTAAACTACTCATAAATATAAAAAAAGGTAAAAACCTGATTAATTTTGTTTGTCTGTTTAACTAGTGACTGATAAGTTTCGGTTTGTTAAATAAAAAGTATCAAATGGCTATCAAAACAATTCAAAACCTGCAAGTTATCGGTGTTAAACATCTGAAACCAAACTCCTTTCCTATCCCCTTTCGCTACTCCTTACTGCTCTTGTTAAAAGCGGCGGTAGCCATTTTCCATCAGGTAGCCCTGTAGCTTGCTTCCCTCTCTTATGAGTTATAACATCAAACAAGTTTATCCATCGGATAGGTTATCTATGGTGGAACAAGCCTTTAATATAGTGAAAGTGGATAAACTTACCCTCTTTATCCTTAGCGATGGCACCAGAACTGGTGTCCTGTGGTTCTAGTTCTACGTTGATAGTAGCCATAGCATTCTTCTTTGCTAAACAATCTTCTTCAGTAGGTTCCCCCACACTGCTCAAAGAACTGACTCTTGAGAAATAACCAGGAGTGCCTTCTTCGCAATAATTCACCGGTTTCTCAGGGCTAATCATGCCCGAACTGAACTTCGTGTCAAAGACTTCTCTTTTCTGGTCATTTTCAGTTAAGACAGCTTGAGGTGTCGTCGCAGCAATATCGTTGTCGTGTCGTGGTGGATCCTCTATAGAACAAGTGTCCTTCTCATCAGAATGGGTCATAACTTCTGGGTGCTCTTTCACGTGTGGTGAGCTCTTCTGCTTGATTTCTTTACCTATCACACGAAGATCAGACATGGAGGTCGCTGTTGAGAATATTATTGGTGTCTCGTAAGGTGTGCCTTCAGTGGCGAAGTGTTTTATTGTGTCCGATGGTCCCGGTGGCTCTGATAAGTCCGATCCTGTCTCCGATTGATGTTCAGCGTAACGTAATGAGTAGTCCGTAGGCTGATCCAAATCAGTCTCCTGATAATCTCCATATGTAGGGCTTTCCTTCTTAGAAAACTTCTTGGTGTCATCAGATGTTTTCTTCCCCTCCAAGTTGTCGGGTTCGTTCGTCTTCGTCTCCGAGTACTTTCTACTGTAATCCACTGGCTGGTCGCAAGAATCCTGGTCGACGTCATAACCAGATTCTGTGTAGTTTGTTCTCATATCAGTTGAACTTCTCGGAGGTGGTATGGGAGGTTGTGCGGGATACCTAAGGAAAGTACCGTCTTTTGTCAACGGTTTCGATGTTTTGTATGCTTCCCCTACTTTTTCGTTCTTCATTAAATCTTTATTTCTTGGAGTTGGCACGGGAACTTTACCAGTACGCATAACTTTCTCGAAAACAGAATCAGAATGTGTGCTGGTGACAGAGTCTTTACTGTCTGATCTGTTGACATTGTTGGAGCTGCCGCCGGTAGAACGCGTGACGAGAGCACCTTTCAACAGGGTATTACTGCAGCTCAAGTAACTCGCTAAGTGGGCGCTGTGGCTCAAAGATATCTGTGACGTCAGAGTTCCCATCAACGGTGAACTGGATGACATCCTGTGTCTTTCTAAATTCAATGCCATTTGTCTCTCAGTGGCCGTAAATAGGTTCTTTTCTTCTCTATTGCTTGTTGTAGGCGATGTGACAGGCTCTATGTTGTCGCAAGTTTCTGCTAGGTTTTGGTCCAACTCCTGTTCCAGATCCTTCTGTTTCCGCGCGCCAAGTGTTGGCAAAACGGGTAGATTCATACTTCTGGCAGTCGCGTCTAATGATATTATGTGTGTTTTACCAGGCTTTGAATTGAGCAAATTCTTAAGAGCAGCACTGGAGCCCATCGCAATCATTTTGTGCTTTGAATGAATTAAGCTCCTGAGCATCGGCACGGCTCCGTGTTCCCAGAGAAACTCTTGGTCTTGAGGACACCTAGCCGAGAGATTCCATAGCGTGCCGCAGGAGTTACTGACAACAGTCAAGCTAGGAGATTTGAGGTGTTGAAGTAAGACACTTAAACAATTTCTCTCCCGGAGAATTTGTCTGTAATCTTCCCGAACGGCTATGTGACTGGACACATTCCTCATTATGCCCCCAGCGTTCTCGACTATTGCTAACGTCTTTGTTGGTGAGTTGTAGCTTAGCATGTCTACAAGGAAACCCAAAGCTCCATCGACAGAGCATAACGCAACCTTGTTCATAGAACAATGTGCGGTTAAGTTCCACAGCGCTGATAGAACTGATTTAAGTGTGGCTTCCTTCTGGCAGGTCATTGCTGCTTTGGTTAGGCCTTTCACAGCTCCTACTTCCCTTAATACTTGTTTGCTATTAGGGTCGGCTCTCCACGAAAGATTTCTTAGGACAGCGGCAGTTACCTGTAATATATGAAAAACAATTTTAACTTTTAAAAATACAATTTGCATTAAATAGCTAATAGTTTTGACGTGCGAGTTTATATTTACATTTCGAAAAACAAAACAACACGTCAATGTAAAAATTTACATAGAAGTAAATAAGTATTTTTTTGGCATTATAAATGACAATTTCTTCTCTTTCTACTCGATTGCAATATGATATAAAATATTTACCTGTCGCATGTCATCATTTGGCGACTCTAGTTGCTCGACCAGGGCTAACATGAAGTCTTTAAACGAACATAACAGTGACTTGTTGTTCCCGTCGCCAAAGGTCAAATTGGTCAGCGTCATTCCTGCATATTTCCTCATGGTAAGGCATGTGTTGTCATCAGTGCCGCTGCCGTGCGCTGCCTGGTCCCCACTGACTAGAGCGGCCAGAGCTTGCAGCCCGCCTAACTGACACACCACATGTCTGTGCTCCTCATCAAATGACAGCTTCATCAGTGCGGCGACACTTTGACTAGGATGCTTGCTAGCATCATCTTCTATAATCTCTTTACCTTCCTTCCTCATTTCAACTACTTGTTCTAATACATAACAATATTCTCTAACTTGTTCTAACAATCTCCACACTCTCGCTTCTCGTCTACCTGCTTTATCATCAGTTTGTGTTAAAATAATATTCCGTAACGCCTTCGCGGCACGGTCCCGTGTTTCTCTTGGTACTTTAGAATGTATAAGTTGCACCAGCAACGGGATGCATCCAGATTGCCTCATCGCGATGCAGCTCTCAACTGAACGACTCATTTCTAGGAGTGGTCCACTTAAATCTGCGTTGTTTTCCGGTGATAAGCTTAATAAAGAAATTAATGAGTATACGCATTCCATTTTGTTTTCTAAATTGGAAGAGGGCCTCGCGCCCTCTGCAGATCCGTTGCTAGAGAAGCTTCGGACGCTGGAGGAGTCATGGCCGGTCCAGACGTCGCGTTCTCCCGGCCATGTGCCTCTATAGAGTTGGGATGCTCGTTTATCTCGTTCACTCGATCTCGCCGCACTTTCAAGGCCATAGTGTAATGTGCTTCTGTAACTACTCCTATGTGGTCGATCTTCTGGAGGCAAATAAGTAGGTGGATTTTTTTGTGGCCTTTTTGGTAGAGCACCAGCTTTCTTTTGAGCTAAGTTATCATCACCGTCTACTTCATCGTCCAGAAAATTTGGATTAGTGATGTCGCTGCGTTCGTCGAATTCATCTGGTGACGGTGAGTGGTCGAGAAAGTGGGGTTTCGGTATGCGGCATTCGATGTTCGATCTGGACGGTGGCTGGTAATCTTCGTCGAGAAAGTGCGGTCGGCGCGGGAGCGCCTCAGGTTCTAGGGTCTCCAACGCGAGAGTCAGGTCCCGAGGGCGCGCCTTGTCTGTTGTTTTAGTGACATTTTTATTTTGTAAGGGTTTGGCATCTTTTGGGGTTGAGAAGCGGCGCGCATCGGGTGACAAAGGGGAAGACACATCTAGAGGGCCTCGTGGGGGTTCACTGGAAGTGGAGGGGGTGCAGTCTTCGCTGGCAGATGGCCCGGAGTCAGTCAACGGTGAATTCGAGGAGTCCATGCTGCTCCAGGGATCTACCATCACTTCGTTCTCCAACTGAAACAAGCAAAGAGGGCTATATTAAAGGTAATGAAGCCAAGGCGAAGGTTTGATAATGAGTTCAAGACTTGCCGAAATGAGTAAGTGAAGCTAATCGTTCGGTCAAGGGCAGTGGGTTGTTACTCATGTAATATTGTATTTATTTGTGGATGCAAAAATACCGGTTACTGGCACGAAAGCGGGAACACGCACTACTATTGAAGTGGAAATAAACGATTGATTTCGTCGCGTGGATTATAGGTACTGATGTAATCAAGTACTGTTAGGCAACAATAGTTTGAAACAAAACCGTTAGATATTTTTTAATTAATAATCAAAACACGATACACATAACGGGTTTAGTAATGTTTTGATTGGACGGCGATATCCTATTATGAAATTGTGTATGTACCTAATATATTTTGTAGGTTTGTATTTTATTCCTTAATTACTGTATTACCTATTAAAACGTAAATGAGTTGTTATAATTTATATTATTAGTATAGTATTAATGATGATCAATAAAAAACTTTTATTTCAATTTAAGACTGGTTTATCACTTACTGATGAAGTTCCAGTAGTATATTTTGCCAGATAAAATCTGTCCATTTAAAAGACGGATAAGTTGTCAGCAAGTGGAGAAACAACTACTATAAGTGAAAATATAAACGAATAACTCAACTACAAATTAACAGAATCTTTCAATAATTCCAAACTTTATTTCTTCAACAAGTTTAAAATAATCCTCCGTATATGGTTGGGTTAAAAAGCGAAAAGGGTCTTAATACCCTGCGCACGCACATTACACCCATATATGTGGCCACATGGCATACATTATTGCCAATGAGTCATTCGTTACAATCCAATTGCGTCACTGTCCCACAAATTTGGGTTCCCATAGGAGAGTTCTCAAACTTTATTATACATTCAACATCATTTCTATGTGGCTGAATTGATGATGATGATTCAGTGCTGGAGATAGTCATTAAAATTGATTAATTGTGTTGTTGACATTCTATTCTTAAAGCCTGCGTTACATTGTTTAAATATTGTTTGGAAACAAGGTTGATTTTCAACCTCAAGTGCATACAAGACCAATTACGCTTTTGGCGTTAAAACGCAGGGCATGCTTTTGACCCAGCGTCTGTAGTATTAGCAGTTGCTACTCTCGAAAACAGTTTTTTAGGCTCAAACATAACGATTCAAAATCAATGACAAAAACTTCTACAAATAATGAAAAAGAAAATACCAAGGGACTCAAAATGCAAAAGTTTGAGAATATTTGAACATCTTGAATTGTTCATGTAATTTTAACTGAGTAGACGTTCTGCGACTAAGTGGTGACAAGTTAAACTATTTGTCATAAGATGTTGTTCCAAATACCTAAAAACAATATTTTAAATTCATATCTACTTAGTTCGGAAGAAAAATATGAAATTGATGTTACTTAAATATAAAAATATAAAAAAACATGGCATTTTTAATTAAACAGTTTTTCAAAGTTACGACAGGAATGCATTGCGCATGCAAATATTAGTTAAGTAGTATATCCAAAACTTTGTTTAATTGACATAACATAAAGTACGTACAGTCAGAGGCATAAATATCTTGACAATTTTGTATATCATGACAATTGCTGACTTGAGTAAGTTATAGTGACAACGTATTAAAATGAAAAAATATTTATGCAGGTGACTGCGCACACAGTAAATAAAATACATTTGGAAGAAATCATTAATTTACCATCAGGGAAAGTGACTGTTTATGTATATTGAATGAAATCCGACAAGTTGAGTGACTGACTGCATGATAAAATCGACATGAATGATGTCGGTAAATCTATTTAATGCATTTCAATTAAATTCATTAGCATATTTTACGATACAACTTTGACAATATTAAAGAGTAAAAAATTACTCAACCGTTGTAAATTTAAAATGAAAATGTTGCAAAAATCATAAAATTGTTCTGTCAAAATAATAGAAACTTTAAATCTAATTAATGAAATGTCAAACTTGACATTTTGAGTAGACCATAATCACAATGTGCACTAGGTACTTACCTATAATGCTACAAAGAATAATATCACAAATTGTAAACCAATTTATATGAAACTTAAAAATTGGAATTAATTCTATTATAGAGCGCTAAATATTGTGAGAATTGAGGTAGAAAAACATTAACAAGACGATGCGTCGTCTGCTGCTGCTGTGTGAAGTCCACTACGAACTTCCACCGCTTCACTTCGCATAGCTCTCCGATCTGCCTTTTAAGATATGAGATTTAATATCTATAAAACTTACCAAATCACTAACATTCGTCGTAGCATCATCAAGAGGGTTTCCATTCTCCATATCGACACCAGAGTCATTGGGATCGGCCCTCCTCCTACCGATATCTGTTCTTGTGAGCTCATGGTAGTTGTTCCTGATGGGATTGAAGTTAATCCGGAGATCCGTGGTGAAATCATCGTATAGTTTGAACTGGTTCGCATTGAATTCCGTATCATTGTCCAGCACTTGGTCAAGCGATTGCGTGCTCGAGTCCAAATTTTCGTATGTCACTTTGTAATAATCACGAGAATTCATATTTACTGTTTTACACTCTTTTTTATTTCATATTACACCCCTAAACATAGTAAGAAATGTGTTGTGTTGGTGGTCGATTTGCAAAGAGAATGTATTGGATACCATCGTGAACGTCACAAATATGTTTCTGATCTCCATTCTAAACTGGTACAGACTATATTTCATAATGGTCATAACTTTTGTCTGTACTCTTAACCTACAACAGTTAAACTAAATCATAGACGTGAATCTGAATAGATACTGCAAGTCACTCTTTATGAGAACTCTTTACAAATGTAACGTCATAATAGCGTTTTGAGAAGCCTGCCCACTGAATAGTACATAATATGATCGACCGTGCACGTAACGTATCATCGGTGACGGATCATTTCAATGGGCATTGTTTGATATAAATTCATACAAACTATATTTTTTGGCATGTTTCGGTACGGTTATGGTCCTGTTACGGTCATAGTAGTGTAGGGTTCAGTGGACAAAGTACTTAAGTGATAAAAATAGAAATTTTTACAATACAAGAGCAATTTTGGAAATCAGAGTTAAGTGGATAACATGATGACGATGCGATGTAAGAGTTTCATCACCTTTTTGACAAAAAAAAGTAAAAGTAATGTTTCTAATGTGAATATGTGTTTGGATACTTTGGATTAAGAATGAGTGATTTAAGACAAGTCTCACGGCTATAGGCTTATTTGAATATATGCATTTGCATTCTCATTTTTATTGATAATAGTTGGCTTGGCTATTATACACAATACCCGCATTTATCACTGTGTTCTATAGGCTATATAAAACATATACACTCGGGTTATCTCTTTCGATTTAGCTCTGCGATCTAAACTTCTTGAGCTAGATTACAAATGTGAAATAGGTCGCGATAAACTGGAGCATATTTAGAACAGAACTGAAGGGCTCTTGGTAGGTGGCAACAGAATTTTTATTATCACTTTTTTTGGAGCTACGCCAGATGTAATGATAAACACGCACCGTGCTCATATATTTTGACGTATGAAATTTGAATAGATTTTATTTAGGTGTATTGTTAGATTATGATTAATTTACTTGCAATTCTTGTTCGTGATCAAGAAATCGGTTGATTCTATTCAAAGTTTCATCTAATTTCCACGTCTAATTTCCCTTTCAAGGCATATTTACGCGAGAAAAAGAGTCTGTATAATATCTACCCATTATCATTCCTTTGCAGGGATACGGGTCTGTCTTTAACCGAAGGAGATTAGAGCGTACTACGCTGTTCCAATAGGTCAGTGTTGTCTGCCTGAACGCCACCGACTTGACTTAATGATTCTCATCCAGTCGACAACAGCCAGCGCCGACCGCTTAACATGCCCCTGAAGCACGGCAATGGTTAATTGGTCGCAAATCTTTACCCGTGCTAAAGAGGTATTAAACTAATTACATTCAGACTGCGAATTTATGGGATGTTTTTGTACTCAATGATTGTGGAGATAAACCCGTGAACTCACGGCTTTTATGGAAAAAGTCCATAACATATTTAATTCAAGTCGAAAGTTTTAAATAATATTACAGTGTTAGTATATGGTTCAACTATACCGGGCGACGTGACTGACGTAGACGAAAATACATTACTAGCACAAGACGGAGGGTATAAAACTCATATATTTGTTTATATTGGACGTGTGCAAGGTTAGATATGTTTTATGGCATAGATAGAAAATAGATGGTAACATTGAATTTCAGTAAACAGACCGCTTTTTCTAGTTTTTTTTTAAGACAAACGAGGAAATCGATCTTCTGATGTAAGCAGATTTGATGTGGTAAGCTCAGACATAGAATCGGAGTCATCTATTGTTCATGACGTACAACCTTTTTGTTAAAATAGTTTATTCTAATTTCTTTATAATTTTGTCTATTTTTTTATGTCACTTCTTTTGATATGTCATTTTATTTTAGAACATTGTATAGTTCTTTAGTTCATTAATACAGTTCACTAAATAGCCAGCTCATCAGATCAAGGGTGTAGTTTAATTTAAACCTTACTACTACTCGCCCTACAGTATACAATTCAAACACCAGCCAGCTACGGCGGTGTTATAACATAGTCCTTCGAGCCGGATAAAGAACAAAATAGAGATGGTAGAGGAATTCTGCATTGCGCTCATAGGCGCTAGTCCACGGTGGCAGAGCGGTGCGTTATTAGTACTGCGCCCGCCTGCTACCACACCAGTTCAACCAAGCGGTGCGTCGATAGTGCTGCGCCCGCTTGCTATTACCACCAGTCAAGGCAGAGCGCTGCGTCATGAGTGCTACGCGGCGCCCGCCTGCTACCATCCGCTCAATTATTTGTAAATGCCGCTCATCTAAGGACGTTCCTTCAATAACGTCCTTGGTGGGCGGTATGTTCATGACCGGTGCCTCAAGAGAGTTGCAACAGTTATCCTCTATTCAAAGTTCAATTGCAGAACACTTAGAAGCAAACGGAACGGAGTGGCATTTTATTCCTCCTCACAGTCCCAATTTCGGCGGGCTTTGGGAAGCAGGTGTAAAATCGACGAAATTTCACCTCAAGCGAGTTATTGGTGATGCTACGCTCACTTATGAAGAACTTAGTACCCTTCTGTATCAAGAGGAAGCTTGCTTAAACTCGCGTCCTATAAGTGTCATTAATTCAGAAGATCCAAGCGAACCTCTACCATTAACACCCGGACACTTTTTGATAGGAGAGCCACTCGTAGCCGTGAACGATTATAACTATGAAGGTTCTAGCGTAAGTTCATTATCTCGGTGGCAATTTATTCAGAGGATAGTGCAATCGTTTTGGAGACGTTGGTCCCAAGAGTATTTGTCAAGTCTTATGCACAGATACAAATGGTCAGTTCAGATACCTGAACCAAAGATCGGAGATATAGTTTTAATTAAAGAAGACGACTTGCCTCCCAGTCGTTGGTTATTAGGTCGCGTCGAGTCCAAGCACCCTGGTGATGATAATATTACTCGTGTAGTCACAATTCGCACTGGGTCTTCTATTGTAAAACGACCAACCTCCAAACTATGCATTCTACCTGTTGCCGTTTAATGCTTTAATTATAGATAATAATTAATAAGTGTATATTTTTTCTTTATATTATTATATACATTTGTTACAAATAGGTGAAGTTACTATAATGAATGAAGTTTTATGTTTAGTGTTTTATTTTATTTTTTAGTTCAATGTCTTATACAATAATTAATGAAGTGTTATGTTTTGTTATTAAGTATATATTCCCTAAAAAGACATTCTGCCACTAAATGTCTTTGGTGGCCGGTATGTTTAAGACCAAAGTACATAAAATGTTGTATTAATTTGTTTGTTTTTTAGTTCAGAGATGGCGCGGTTCAGGATTTGACCATTCCTGAATCGCGCTATGGTTTCGTTTTTCTCAATGTATATAACCTTTCGTATTTGACAAAATAAATGACCAGCTCAACAGATAAAAAAAAAAAAAAAAAATAAAATAAAAAAAAATAAATAAATAAATAAATAAATAATATGTTCATGACGTACAACCTTTTTGTTAAAATAGTTTATTCTAATTTCTTTATAATTTTGTCTATTTTTTTATGTCACTTCTTTTGATATGTCATTTTATTTTAGAACATTGTATAGTTCTTCAGTTCATTATCACTAAATAGCCAGCTCATCAGATCAAGGGTGTAGTTTAATTTAAACCTTACTACTACTCGCCCTACAGTATACAATTCAAACACCAGTCAGCTCCGGTGTTAACATAGTCCGAAACGAGCCGGATGAAGAACAAAATAGAGATGGTAGAGGAATTCTGCATTGCGCTCATAGGCGCTAGTCCACGGTGGCAGAGCGGTGCGTTATTAGTACTGCGCCCGCCTGCTACCACACCAGTTCAACCAAGCGGTGCGTCGATAGTGCTGCGCCCGCTTGCTATTACCACCAGTCAAGGCAGAGCGCTGCGTCATGAGTGCTACGCGGCGCCCGCCTGCTACCATCCGCTCAATTATTTGTAAATGCCGCTCATCTAAGGACGTTCCTTCAATAACGTCCTTGGTGGGCGGTATGTTCATGACGTACAACCTTTTTGTTAAAATAGTTTATTCTAATTTCTTTATAATTTTGTCTATTTTTTTATGTCACTTCTTTTGATATGTCATTTTATTTTAGAACATTGTATAGTTCTTCAGTTCATTAATACAGTTCACTAAATAGCCAGCTCATCAGATCAAGGGTGTAGTTTAATTTAAACCTTACTACTACTCGCCCTACAGTATACAATTCAAACACCAGCCAGCTACGGCGGTGTTATAACATCTATTATTATATTTTAAAAAGTAAAGGAAATAAATAACACAAATATTTCACGCCAATATTATTAGAGACGATGAAAATCAGTGCATTTCATAAAAGCTCGTGAAGACTACTGTAAGTTTACAAATTCTTGACCTACTTCCAGCGCTTGCTTTGACAACATTTTGATGACCCTTACTATAATTTTCTGCTGACAGCCTAGTTGTGCGTTGGTAGTGATTCGTTGTCTGGTACCCATAACACGAGTTGGTTAAGCTCAGATTACTTTGGAACCAGCTAGGTTACTCTGCATAGCAATCGCGATTTTAATTTCAGTTCTATATAATTTCAAATACAAAATTAACAGCAAATCCTAATTAGTATCCTTGAAATTTTATACTTTACTAACTATTTGGTTAGCACACAATCCGATTTCATTTAGTTAACGCTAGTCTAGATGTAAAGAGTACCTAAAAGTAACAATCCAATGGCGATCGAGCGGAATTATCTTCAAGAGTAAGGGGGCAGGTGGCGCTGTGTGAAATATCTGCACTGCAGTTTACTTATCCGCCGCGATCCAAATCCATTGAATCGTGATCCTACCACGCGGATCTCGATCCAATGTAGCGATTGATGTGGACTTGTTTTGGATCGTCTGGTGTGAATTCGGCTATTGAGTTTCACACGCTTCTGCGCCGTATACCGTTCAAGCGTGCTTATGTTCTCATAAGAACGCTCGAACGGTATAAACTTCAATACGCAAAGCTTGATATGATCTTGATTGTATCAAAGAACGTTATATTATTCATTACACAACACTGCTCTCCTAAGCTATGTTTACTAATGTTAATAAAGTCATTAACATACACTAGTCAATCATTAAAGATAATGGCTTACGAAGAATGTATACCAAAGAAATCGTTGGCCAATAACAATTTTTAAACCCACTCACAAAGTTGGAGAAAAAAAAAATTGAACTTTTTCCGCGATATCTTTTTTATCTGTGGTCAAATTAACTTTCCTAAAATTGTGGTTAGTTTAATATAAAGTTAGATTTAGTAGATTTTACAACAAGTGCACAAAACGAATCATTTCTATCCGAGACTTTTAGCAGCCCGAGCCGAAGGCGAGGGCTGATAGTAATGTCGAGGATAGAAATGGTTTTGTGGACGAGTTATAAACTCTGCTTTTCACTTCGATTGCGAGGAAATAAATAAATAAACGCAAGAAAAACAAGACCCTGTTTCCCATTTCCCGCCGGTTTTTTTTTTTTAAATCTTACGACTTTGAAATTAGGCTTGGGCTGCAGACCTATACAGCCTACTATTAAATTAATTTTGTAATAAAATAATTTTCTTAAATTAATTAAATAACCTACCGTACTTTAATTTAAATTTTAATATCTTTTATGACTTAAAAAACACATTAGGCAAATAAATTAAAGTAAATATTATAAAATAACAAATTCTATCTCTGAACTTTTTGTTGTGTTTGGCTTATTTTTCCTTTGTCTTAATATAGATACATTTATGAGAATTATGAGTTTACTTTTCTGCCCTTGTGCACAAAATTCGATTTTGTGCAGCCTATATCCTGCGCAAATAAGCACTTTCTGAGCATGAGAAGTGAAAAAATTATTTTTACACTATACAATAAATATTAAGTTTAAAAGTTGTATTTCATATTGATGGGATATGAAAGATCATCACAAAGTGTGATAACATTCATTAAGAGATAAAACCGACATACTGCAAAAAAATATATTTCACAGCTCAATAATTTTGGTGTCAGATAGACGGTTACGGAAAGAACCCTAATACCCGACCTGCTTCCTATCTTACTGGTTTTTTACCCTTCTTTTTTCATTCCCTCATAGGATGTGCATGCAAGATTCGTGTAGTCATGGATGTTTATAGGCAGGGGTGATTGCTTACCATCAGGTGAGCCGCTAGATCCTTTTTTCACGTCACTTCGTAAGTGGACCGAAAAAGACTATATTTATGTGATGATCTACTTGCAGAGAAAGACTGAACAATTAACACATATTAAAAGTTTGGTTAAGGAACAGATGTTAACAAAAGCGTGTTCCAAATTAATTATTAGGTCAGAAGCACCTTACTATTAGTGGTGTCGATGACCCCGCACATTACGTAATGTTAGCAAAAAGGTCGACGTGCTATGCGATTACTATGAAGGCGTGAGTAAAGTTGGTCGATGAAATTAGGGCATAACCACAGCCAAGAGATATAAATCTACATAGAATACTCGAGATGTATGTTATGGTGCTTGTAGTAACATTTTATAATAATAAATAAAATAAAAAAATAAAAATTGTTTATTTCAGATAATTAAAATCCATATTTAAGTAAATTACAATAAAATTAAAAATTAAAATTAAATTATCAAATTAGTTACAAATCACATAATAATAATAAAAAATTAAATTAAAATATAATTAAGAAAAATTTAAATTTAGAAAAATTACAAAAATTAATAAGAATATTTTAGGGAGTTAATATCACCCTTCTTACCAGTGACACCCACAGAGAAGAGGAGCAATCATCGGCCTCCGTTTCGATTATGCTGTTGTGTGTGACGTTATATAAAGTGTGTTTAAGTTTATGTACCATACCGATCGGCGCGTGCGGCGGCGTGTAAAGTTTATCAAAAGATAAAGGATAAATAAGAAAAAAAAGTGATAAGTAGCTTGAAAAAAAAAAAATATTGTCTTAGAAAATGTCATGTCTGCTATGCGATAGACGGGCAGTTTCTGAATCGATTTTTAAAATTAATGACACAATAAATGAAAGCTGTCACTGTCAAACTATACAAAAAAAATAAAAGCTTTTAAAAAGGGATAGCTTGAAAAAAAAATAAAAAATTGTCTTAGCTAATGACATGTCTGCAATGATATAGACGATAATTTTTAAAATTAATGACACCATAAACTAAAGCTGTCACTGTCAAACTAAAGAAACAAAAGAGATAGCTTGAGAATCTGGAATTAAAATTCGTTTAGGAAACTGGCTGAGAGACCAGTAAACAATTCAACATTCCTTAAACTATGCGTACCCCAAAGATCCTTATCCAGTGTTTTGCCAGTGTATCTACAATACTAGATTTACAATACTTGCATTTTAGACGTACCAAATATTTGCGGTATCTATATAGATTTATGATTTAGTGACCACAGTCTAAAGCCTTCTGGGTGGTTGGAATTGATACGCTTTCAAAGCCCGAGGGAATTTGAGTAAGGTGCATTTAATGGACAGATTGCTTTTAATTTGTATTGGGAAACTAATTGCTAACGGTCAGACACATTTTTTGTTGCTTTATCGAACGGTATTTTATCAACTTACTATTTATAGTAAAGCTTTAAAAAAAGCAAATTTCTTTAGACAGAGCCGTAAATCCTTACTTCCTTACTTAATATTATAAATGAGAAAGTGAGTTTGTTTGTTTATTATTCCTTCACGGCTTGACTAAGCAGCCGATCATTATGAAAATTTACATACATATTGTTAGGGGTACAGAGCCCAACATAGGCTACTTTTTATCCCGTGAATGTATGTCGTTCCAATGGGAAAATATTTTTTCTACTATAGAGGGCGCTGTATTGGCCAACAGACGGCGCCACAAGTCGCGCTATGTGTTGTTTTGTTGTCAAACGAGATCTATGTCATAAAATTAACGCGAGCGAAGCCGCGGGGAGAAGATAGTATTTTTAGTTTTCTAAATATTGCATGTCCTTTCATGCTTTACTTGAATTTTTATTATAATAGTATTCATATTGTACTATGTAATAACAAAGTTTCATAACGATTCTTATTAGCCTCGAAATCCTTGTTCTTGGTTCACTACCCTGGTGAACTCTTTCATTGATTGACTGTAGGTAAGTTGGCAGAAACTTCTATTCCGTAACTTAAAATTTGTTTAAGAAAACTTTATTAACTAAAAACCCTTCTATGACGTGATTGGGTGAAAAGTGCATTTTGTGTATGTATGTATATGTTGTATGTATTTATAATACATGTATAGTCAAGTAGAAAGCTTTACACAACCCAAAATAAAACTTTTTATTTTTGACCTTTTGCGCATAAAAAAAAACTTTACGTCCATTTTGTAAAGGTTAGGGTGATTTTGAAAGTACGACACATAAGGCAAACGCTATTTCGGGCAATTACTTCCTCAGGAAAAGCAATTACTCAATGACAACAACGAATGTTCTCGAACACCCAAACCGTAGGGAGAATTTGAAATCGTGACATTTACGAATGAATACCGATTAGTAAAGATATTTTAAGTGAACTTGCTTATACGTTGTTAATTTTAGAGATTATGGGTGATCTTCTACCTATACCATAATGTCACTGTTGTGCCATATACTTATTATTTTACTGGTAGGGTTTCTTTTTAGAAGAAATAGTATATCAGGATTCATAGAAAGTAAAAACGTTACTAATGAAGACTTGTAAAAAAAGAGTGTCATTTATTTCGAAATTTGGAATGATTTTTATGTAATCATCATCATCATATCAACCCATAATCATCCCACTGCCGGGATACGAGTCTCCCTTCAACCGAAGGGGATTAGAGCGTACTCTGCCACGCTGCTCCAATGCTGATTGGCAAAGGCCGGTGTTTTCAAGCCCCGGAAGGATTACCGATAACAGCAGGGACCGACGGCTTAGCGTGCCCTCCGAAGTACGGAGAAGCTCGAGGTAACAAAACCCATCCAGACACTGGCTAGGGTCGACGTCGCTTGACTTGCGTGTTTATATTAGAGTGCGACACACAGCGACGCCATCAAACTCCTCTTTTATGTAATAATTGGACAATACTATTAAAAGTTCATTAAAATGTTTTACTAAGTTTCCATTTTATGTAGTTAGTATAGTTTCCGTTTCTTTTACCGGTGGCCATTTTTCTTGTGTCCAAAATGGTGGTAGTTTATAACGTAGTTTTTCTTTATACATAAATATACAAGTTGTAAATGACAAGAAAAAGTGCCTGTGAAAATCTAATTTCTGAAATAAACGATTTCATTTCATTGTATCCGCATAAAAAGAATTTACACAGTTTTGGAGGGATGTTTGGCATGCCTACAATCGAATCACCTAGATTCATTCATGTTTGTAGAGTTACCAAAATGGTAACAGAAAAAAAAAACAAAACGTGAGACGTATGTATTGGAGCGGTGACAAAAACCCTACAGGAAGTCATGGTTAAAAATAACGCAATAGTTTTGAAAAATAAACGCAACATAACATGATGGTTTTAACGACACCGCTGGGGACTGTTAAGTTAAACATAAATATAATAAGGAAATCTTGTGCTGGCATTACACTTTCAGGAAGTTGAGCGACTACGATTTACCTTTCTTTCGATTTCTAACTTTATTTCGGTCAGTTTAATGAGTGTAGAACCGACATTGTAACACGTAATTCAAATGCATAAAGTTTTTTAATTCAAATTGCCTCTTTTAAATCTTTTTCGACTTAGGTGATCGTTCAGCTTTAATAGATAACAGTCGTTAAGCCAAGTCAGTGACCGTTAAGGTGCTCCCACGCCGGTGTTATAGTTATAAGTATAAGTAGTTTAACACCGGCGTAATTTCTATTGTTCAATATGGAATTCGTAATTATAACTGACGTTATGGAATAAATAACATTCGGTGTTGGGAGCGAAAAGTCATATTTTTTGCATGTTAGCTAATGTTGATGGTTGAAAACGCCGACACCAGCTACCATCAGTTGACATTGCGAGAAGCAGACGAAAAGTATCGTCTTTTATATCACAAAGAAATAGCAGACAAAACACAATATAAGCTTTGTCTCAAACCATTAGAAGCATGAAAGCAAAGCGGACACTTATAGTGAAAGTGACTTTATGGAATTTTGCGATGCACCTAACCACTATAGTAATTGGAGTGAGACGACGTCTAGACCCGGTGACGTCAGCGTGATGGATGTTGACTGGTACAGGCGGCACGGATCAATATTAACTATACCTTTTTACGTTGCAAACATCTTTAGGCATGAAAATAATAACAAGAGAATATTATTTTTGCACCTTCAGTAAAAACTAATAAAGGTGGTGGCTGAAAATCAGTGATTTGCTCTCAGAGTAACTGACCTCTTTGTATCACTGCGGCACACATTTCTAGTACTACAACAATGTCAACTTATATCTATTTCTGTGTGTCTTGGAGATACAAATAAATGATTTACCTATCTATCGCAACTATTCGCAACTCTTCAAGATAAAAAAAACAAATGTTAAGAATGTGAAATGCTTAGGAAATTTTTCGCAATTTCGGGGACTACCCACTCAAAAAACACAACTAAAACCAGTTGATTTCTCCACTGATGACTCCAGTTCAATCACGGTTCTAGGGGATGATGACATTGTTATATGAGCCAGTTGAAATTAGTCAGTTGTTCAGCAGCCGAGCTCAATAGATAGCGAAATCCCACCTACAAAGATCTGATTCTACAAGTGTTTCCAGTAAATTTCTTGTTTCTTAAAACTTACGTACTTTTTTTATGCCGAGCTCAATAGATAGCGAAATCCCACCTACAAAGATCTGATTCTACAAGTGTTTCCAGTAAATTTCTTGTTTCTTAAAACTTACGTACTTTTTTTATGCCGAGCTCAATAGATAGCGAAATCCCACCTACAAAGATCTGATTCTACAAGTGTTTCCAGTAAATTTCTTGTTTCTTAAAACTTACGTACTTTTTTTATGCCGAGCTCAATAGATAGCGAAATCCCACCTACAAAGATCTGATTCTACAAGTGTTTCCAGTAAATTTCTTGTTTCTTAAAACTTACGTACTTTTTTTATGCCGAGCTCAATAGATAGCGAAATCCCACCTACAAAGATCTGATTCTACAAGTGTTTCCAGTAAATTTCTTGTTTCTTAAAACTTACGTACTTTTTTTATGCCGAGCTCAATAGATAGCGAAATCCCACCTACAAAGATCTGATTCTACAAGTGTTTCCAGTAAATTTCTTGTTTCTTAAAACTTACGTACTTTTTTTATGCCGAGCTCAATAGATAGCGAAATCCCACCTACAAAGATCTGATTCTACAAGTGTTTCCAGTAAATTTCTTGTTTCTTAAAACTTACGTACTTTTTTTATGCCGAGCTCAATAGATAGCGAAATCCCACCTACAAAGATCTGATTCTACAAGTGTTTCCAGTAAATTTCTTGTTTCTTAAAACTTACGTACTTTTTTTATGCCGAGCTCAATAGATAGCGAAATCCCACCTACAAAGATCTGATTCTAAAAGTGTTTCCAGTAAATTTCTTGTTTCTTAAAACTTACGTACTTTTTTTATGCCGAGCTCAATAGATAGCGAAATCCCACCTACAAAGATCTGATTCTACAAGTGTTTCCAGTAAATTTCTTGTTTCTTAAAACTTACGTACTTTTTTTATGCCGAGCTCAATAGATAGCGAAATCCCACCTACAAAGATCCGATTCTACAAGGGTTTCCAGTAAATTTCTTGTTTCTTAAAACTTACGTACTTAACTTTTTTTATTCTATATTTAGAAAAAATAATGAACGCTTCCCGAAATTAGACGGTATGATATGCACGAAAAACAGTGTTTGGGACTCAATATTATGCATTAAGTCTGAGATGTAGCTGAAATGTAAACAGATTTAAATATTCAATAACATCTGCGGAGTGTCGGAAATGGTGTCTGTTCATTTTCAACTAGTTTTATTGTTTTGTATTTTATTTATAGGAATACGGAAGATAGTAACACAATGTAATGTATAGATACTCGAGGTCTAGTCGTATGTATTTTCTAGATTTGATCTCGCAATAATTCGAGAAAGGCAAAACATTACTATGACCGTTGTATAGAAAAATTCAAGATCCTAAATCGTCATTCATTCATTACAAATGGTTTGTCAAAAGTTTGACATCGCTTGTGCGTTGTTTTTTATTTGAGTTCAAAGATAATTGCATATCTATAAAATGTGATTTTATAGATATGCAATATGTATGAACTCGATGTGGACTTTTGATTTTTAAAATGACCATTTGTAAAATGACACGTGCAAAAATTCAGTTTGCCTGGATAACTTAATGCATGAAGCGTTAAGTTATTCCCTTTTATACCTAAAATGACTAGGCTATAATAATTTCCAGTCTATGTTTCATGTAATGACTGTTTGTACTAAAATAAATGAGCCATCTGTAGGTACTGGTGGTAGGAAAAAAAGTGATGAATCGAAAGTGCTTAATATTAGGCCTATTTGAATAGCAATGTCTGACTTTGACCTAAGAATAAGATTTTGACTTTGAAAGTCTTTATATTAATATATTATCTCGATGAAAATAATGAGTCTTTTCAAAGAGACGACGCAAATTTAATTGCATAAATAAAATAAGTATTAAAAAGAAAGTGAAAGTGTAGATCAAAATAAGCATGAAAGAACTCTTGCTTGGCCAGTGGCCACATGAGTAACCATATAATTTTTATAATAGATTTCGTGAGGGAAGTAATATTGTACGAAAGATACCCACAATTATTATAATAGATATATAGAGTGCGAACTATTATTATCTATTAACGTAATAAAATTGTAAACCAGGCGTACCTGTACGTAAAAAAATGTGGTCATTATAATTAGCTCCTCTGCTTCTTTTCTATCGTTTTATATTTATTTTTAGCCCTACAATATTTGGCAATGTATAAAAATCTTTAAATACTTTTATGTTATAATGGCTTTTTAACTGTTGAGTGTCTTTCGACATTTCTTCTCAACAGGCCATTCACGTCGGAAGTGATAGTAGGATAAAAAACCGGGCAAGTACATGTTGGGCCACGCACAATGTAGGGTTCCGTATTGGCTACGCATTTCTTGCTTGCAGATGAGTACAATGCCATATTTTATGACATTTAGACTTTGGACGTTTTCGTTGTAGAAATGTTACTTCATAAGTTTGTCGGCTATTACTCGGTAACTAGTAGTGCCTACTTAACCGTTATAGTTTTCCTTGTAGGTTTACTATATGGAATACTACCATGATTTTTTGCAAATTGCTGAACTCAAGACTTTCGGAGATAGAAGGGGGGGGGGGGGGGGGGGGGGGGCACGTTAAATGTAAATAATTCGCAAACGGATCATTGTTTCGGAAAATGATCTTCCCACACCCTCAATGTTTTTAAGAGACCTATCTAACGAAACCCAACAAGATGGGGTCGGGGCGAAAAAAAATTTTATTCCCACTTTACCTACCTGTACTCCTAAGGCACTCCAAAAATTTTTTTCTTCAAAATTTTGTTCTGCCACTTTGTTAGCATTGTTAATATGAGTATACATACCAAATTACAACTTTCAAGCATCAAGCGTCTAGGCGCTAGACCGCACAGGGACAGATGGACAAACGGACATATAAGGGTTCCTGGTAGTTTACTACGGAACCCTAAAAAAATTGACGTACAAAAGTATTTCTTGTAACTCTACAAGCAAAATAAAATGATTTTTATATATTTACTCAGGAAAGTGAGTTTATATCCGAGCGGAAGTCACAGGGTGGAAAAACGGAATAAGCTAAAGCATTAAGTTCTCTTACGTAACCAGGTGGAAAATAATATCAAATTTAATCTTTTTTTTATACCACTAAGTTAGCAAACGAGAATACAGCCTGCCTGATCGTAAGCAGTCACCGTTGCCATTGGACGTTCACAACACCGGGGGTAACACTTGCGCGTTGCCGACCCTGTAAAAATGTAATCTCTTAAGATGAAATTACATTTTGTCGGTTCAATGTTGCAACTGCAATGCGGCAGTGGGACACTCCGTTGCACATGGCCTTCATAAAATACAAGTATGAGTTTGTATAACGTGTAATGTACTGGAAACTTATTGTGTCGAGATATCCAGCGGTGATCTTTTCAATAAGGCTAATAAAAAACAGATGTTTGCACATGGCTTCGTTTGTTCCTGATGCATAATCATCTTAATATATTTCTGATAAAATTTGTGATTTCTAAGTTAGTAGTTACTTGCACGCCAGGACTTTAGTTTCTCGTGATAGATTTATGAAATGGTCAAGCCGACTGGGTAAGTACCACCTCTCACAGAATATTGGAGCAACGTAGCAAGCCGTTTCGTTAAGGGAAATCAGTAAGATCTGGAAGCCCAACTCTTTTTGTATCGATGATGGTTGTGTCATCCACTAATTGTTTACTTGGGAGACAGGTATAACAGACGATATATGTACATACATACGCATTTACCGGTGATTGGGATCCCAGATGCTAAGTCTAAATTAGTAATCAGGAACTCTGTGGATGGGAACTCGATAAAAATATTACATGAGCTAACATAAACGCGAGCAAGATTAATGATGACGATAATATTGCGTGCGTCAGACAACCAGACAGCCGGATATCGCTGTAATAAGACAATAGTAATCGATTTTAAAATGAGTAATAAGTAACACTCCATCTCCTATCATGGATGCAGGTTCAAGGAACGTTCGTTGTAGAACTCCGTTAAAAACAGACTGGATAAAGGGCATTCAGTAAATATAGGCCGATATGATGAAAATGAAATAACGTAATAGTGACCATTGAACTAATAGAGACCATCGAATCGTCCGGTAGCGAATCACATTTGTGAGCCACATGACCATGTATGTACGTGCGTCTGGCAGCACCTTTAGTATAGACCATAATGAAATTTGAATCTGAACGGGCAAACAAATAGACAAATCTCCGTGCAATAATTGCTCGGTGAGCAAATCAGTGATTTTCAGCCATCGTCTTTAAAAAATCGAGATGACGCATGCAACAATACAATATTACCTAATACTGAGTGTCAATCTAGTAAAGGTAACATAAACAGGACAAAGGGGTTATCATAACATGAAAAAGTCACACCAAATAAAACAATAAACACGGAATCTTACAGTGCAATGAACTAATGTCGTAATAGAACAGTACGATCACAGTGTAGTATTAATTATAAACACGACATGAAAGGGGGAAAGCGTACGATGGACATTCGAAAGAAGGGTTCCCTCAAAAAAGTAATTGCAGTATAATAAAGTCTTTGTATGGGGAATGAATAAGTTTATTGTGATAAAGAAGATCGATATACATAGTATGAACATTATTTAGCTGTTACAGATGGAAGGAATTTGGAAGAAAATCAATATCACTAGTAGAAAAATATTGACATATTATGAAAAAATAAGGTGAAAAAAGTGAATGAATGACAATATAATATAGATACAGACTTATAAAAAAGGGACAAAAAAATGAAAATATAAAAAGAGTTCGGTTTGCAACATGAGCCTTAAAATTGTATAGAGTTTAAACTAGTTTTCTTTTGATACGGAATTCTAATAGCGATGCTGCACGACGCGAAAGTAAGATAAGAGTAAGCAAAAAGAACAAAAGCCGGCGTACATAACTATTACCATACGGTTACAAGGCAAAAAAGAAATTACTGATGATCGTACAAGTAAATTAAGATGAATGAACAAGGAAACAACGACACACACTTACCCAATAACGTAACAAAGAGTCATTACGAAATTTATAGACGAAGGAACTAAACCTAAGCATAGAATACATTATTGTGTTAATCTGAGACAATGCTATGTATGTAATACACGTGTGAAACTATATGATCTTATGACCCTAATTACTTCCGGTAATGTAACCGAGATATGAGATACTTACTACAAAATTGTCTGATGATGCATTTAATAGAAACAATCTCTCACAACCTACTTATAAATTCCAACGTATACGCAACAAATAATATGACCATGCAAAAGAAATTATTATGAATGTAAAACACAAGAACATATTATAAATTAGTTTTAAGAGTTTGACTCGTAGAAAGATGGATTAGAACAGATAAAAAATGAAAGCGAGAGCAACCGTGATCAAAACCGAATCGCCGTTATACAATGTAGTAAATGTATCAAGAGTATTTGTATCATGACATCAAAATATTAACAATATTAACCACTGCGTAAACAGCTTTTACTGTGCCATAATACGAAAATATGTTATAAATGGGATATAAGGAATAATTTCTTCGAATTTCTGAAAATTTCAAGAAAAAAAAAACTGAATAAAGATGACCAGGTGAGGGGGAAGAATGCCGCAGATGAAAGAAGATTGATGCCTAGCAGTAGACACGTGAAGATCATGATGAGAGAGAGACCCTCGGTTTCATTTACGATACACGAAGCAGGAAAAATGAAGCAGTGCAACCATCTGCAGAGTATCATAATATCCTGTTCACAATGGATTGTCTCAACATCATTCGCCAAATTCAAGGCTAAAACACTTCGACAAAAATCTTATCGGCGTCACGGACGTCCCACCATTAGCTACATTAAACCCATAGGAAGTCTTCGATCCGTGACTCCGCGTTTATAGGGGAAGCACTTGGTAATTTCCTGCGAGACGGGGTCAAGTATTGATGGTGATGCGGCGTGAAGACATACAGGAAATGATGACCTGGATTATGGTCTTGACGGAAAGTTGTACAGCCTTGAAATTCTGAATCAGAATTCATGAATTGTATTTGTCAATGAATATGGAGATCCTTATATCTCTAACTAATCAATATGGAGATGATAAAATGATAAATATCAATAGTGGGCTGATAAAGAACAAAAACATTGGGACAAAAAGCCATTCACCGAGCTTCATACCGATCAATACGCGGTGCATACATTAATAAATCGGGACCGCATAATACTTTATGATCCAAATAAGGCAGTCAAGGTTTAAACTTTGAATACAAATGATGCGCGTAGGTAGTACACTATTAGTTGCAACAGGACGCCGCAAGTGTCTAAGTTGAAGAAGAAACTATTACGTGGGCGATGAAATAAGAAATTCCGTAGGAAGTCAAATCGAATGACATTGTAATGATAGACATTCAGTTAAAAACAGTTCTAGACGAAAGGAATAACCAGTTAGACGAAATTGAAAATAAGCAACGTTGTTTCATAACGCCGCAGAAACACAAATGGAAATTTTGAATAGAAACGCACAATCACTTCTCCGAGCTTCCTTTTTGAAACACAAATAAATGTAATAAGTGTAATGGAATGTTAAATTCATTCCATTAATTTTATTGATACGTTCGCTTTCATAAAGTTTTGAAATGCTTATAGTCGTGTTTCAATGGATGGAGTGCGAGTATCAGATGGAAAATATAATTCAATTTCACTGACTGTCGATCAAAAACAATTCGTTACGATGCCGATGAATTGATTGCGTCCAGTGAAAGTAGACATTATGTCAGAAAGTGCGGCAGTGAGACATCAGCGACGGAATGGTTCCGATAATAATGGTCGATTCGGTCATTGTATATGCAGTCTAGAGTCTAGACATCGATTAAGATCTAATTGCAAACATTATGACTGTGAAAAAAGGCAATTCAACGTTTTCTAAATTGAAACGTACTTAAAAACCAACACTAATATAGCCATAAAAAGAACTTCTTGAGAATGACATCGATATTTCATGGAAACTGTATCACCAATTCTCAAAATTCTGTCACTATTAGCACATTTTGTCTAGTTCGGAAAAACTGAGTTATTTTACACCTTTTTGGAGCATTCTAAATGCACCATTTGGAGCTTATGGTAATAGTATATTATACAAACTTAATATTTCATACCGAGGCTTGGGAAGCCATAGCCATGCCATAGACCTAAACATACGATTTCATTTTAACTTTTAAAATGTACTAAATGGACCTTGAATTAAGAAAAAGCGTGTAAAAAAACGTCTGTCCATTTCTGCAATCAAGATGTAGGGACCGGTCGTTCAGCCCACACTATGACTCACTGACTCATCCAGGTTACATTGGCATGTTGGTGATGCAACGAAAAGGTCGAGACGTCGACAGACTGTTTCATTGAAACCTGTTAAACGATGGGTGTTGCGTTGGTCAGGAATCTTGAAGATAATGCCAAAATGTTAAAGTGAATTCTATTAAGTTATAGTGAGTTTTTGTGTAAGGCTTTTTTCACATTTATAACCGACGTTTTCGTTCTCATGAGAATTTCGAAAAAGGTTTGTTGGCATCAACTACAAATTTCAAAATGAATCCATTCCAATCTGCGCTGGAACAATGTTTAATTCTTTATAAAATTTTGTGGTAACAAACACGTAACTTTCAAATTCAGGTAAATTCTCTTTTCTGGAGGACAATTTGTCTCATTACGCGAATTCCACCAAAATTTAAACAAAATCATATTATACGGTATCCATTGTTGAAGGCGTAAGTTATGCTTATGAATAACAAATTCAACGGCGCCTGTTAGACAATGGCCATTCTTTGCCGATGATGAATATTTAAATTAAAATAACAAAGATTTTTTGTATAATTATTTAAGAAATATTATGAATAGCAGTGGCGAGGGGTCCTAATAACACGATTCCTGTCGGCTTCCCTTTTAAAAATAGTGAATTATCTAACAGCATCGACTCTGCTAATAACATGATTTCGCTTCATACATAATAATGATACCCAAACGCCTATACAATAATAAATAGCAATATCACACGTCGCCAAACGCCTATACAATAATAAATAGCAATATTGTGATATTGCTATTTATTCGTCGCTTAGCCTGTGCGTCGAAAGCCGGTAATTCCCGAGTTGTAGCTGCATACAGTTTTAGGAGCGGCTGTCTCTTTCTTACGCGTACATTTTGTTCCTACCGCGGTCTCTTTCTCACGCCGATCATATGAACATATTAAGCCGGTAGTCGCCGAGTTACGACAAGGATGGCATGTATCAGATTACGTTAGTGCGACAAAGATAAACAGAGGTATTAACCTGAGAAGTAAAAAATATAGTTAATTATGTGTTTAGTGCTTGAATAATAAAACAACTATAATTTTGTCGCGTTGTAATTGTCAAAATTATGACATTTTTTCAATTCACTTTCGCCTGTGCTTTCGCTCGTACTGTTGTTAGTTTTTTTTTATTTGTTTGTTGTTAATTTAGTAAATTTGAATAGATTAGAGTGACTTCGTGGTTAAATGTTGGACAGGGCTCGGTGTGAATTGTGTTATAGTTATAGAATTTATCGGTTTCAGTTGTAAGTAGTTAATTGTTTATTTTGGTTTAGTCTGTTTTGTTTACATTCGTAATGGCTGCAATTTTAGACGTGGGTTGTTGTCTCACAGACTTTTTATTAGATAATAATTTTCAAACATACAGTTTAAAAATAAAAAATTATACAGCGCGCCCGTGCTTTTCCTTCTATGAAAATAGATTATAAACGGAAAGATGGCTTTACTTAACATTTTCATTGTAATTTGTACGAAAAGTATTCGTGGCTCACAGGTAGGTAGTTGTAAACTTAAAACACTGTTTTGATTTTCCATATTATACCTATCAGTGCTTTTATGTATGGTAATGGTAATATGGTATTCTCCATCCCTGTGGTAAGATAACACTGTATATATTATTTTTTGCTCCGGCTTCCCCTGAGTAAAATTTCACCCTTCGCCACTGCATATATATACTTGATCTTGATACCTTATCTCTAAGATCTTTCAATAAGTGAATAAGCATCATTGATACAATATATACATATATAATATATTAAACATAAAATGACTCTAAAACGGTGTACACTCAGCATTTGTCGGGGCACCTTGCGACGCCACGACGCTAGCACGCTGGTCTTCCGTAAACACCGGAATAAAATATACAACTGAAATAAAAATGTAGAGATAGATGAAAACGGACATCCCTTGACTGTTCCTGAAAGTACATCAACTGCAGATGACATTGGAAGAAGCGAAACGAAAACGTTTAACAATAAAACAGGCATAGCAAACAAAGACAAATAACTTTTTGATAAAACTTCAGTAGAAATGTATGAAAGTTACATAACTCACGAAGGCAACTTGTACGAATTTCAAACAACATGAACATGAGAAAATAGTCACAGCATGAGAACTAATCGATATCGTTATGTATATGAATAACCTAGTATACCAAGACCGCTGAGAAACCGTACAAAACCTAGGAATCGCCAATGAACTGGGCGTGCTACATCACAGATCATTATTTACCGTTACTTGCGCAGTGTGTTAGTGAGTCAAATAGTACCACTTATTATTTTGTTAGGGACTGGCATATTTATGGCACTATATTGGATATTCGATTGACGGTAAACGTAAGTGAGCCCCTAAATACAAAGTAATAAGAAATTAAATAACTTATTACTCAGTAAGAAGGGATGATAAGGGTGGATGTTGTTGATGATGATGATAAATTCAATAATATTTTATTTCTATTGAAATAAATTTTCGAAGCGCAGGAAACAATCCCTTCGGTAAAAATAATTGTTATAAAACTAATATTATAACCGACAAAGAACACTGTTTTATGCCGTGATGAAGATAGTAAGAAATAAGACTAAATCTTGAAACAACGCTTGATTTCCTGATTTAAGAGAGGCACAGCGGATAATCCGCTCAAATCGGAGCAGCCCGTCTGGAGAAGGACCTCCACCTTACAGAAGATCGTAGCCAAATAGCATTTGTCTCGGCCATGTTGTGTTCCTACAGTGAGTAAGGTCTCCAAAGCTCCACTTGGGGGGGTTGGGAGGGTTGGCAACGCGTGCGTGTACCCCCGGTATTGCGTCTATAGGCTACGGTGAAGGCTTACTATCAGGCCGACCGTATGTTTGTTTGCCACCACCTGTGTTGTATAAAAAAAGGAACACGTGTAGCAGAAATTTAGAAACACAAATGCAAAAATACGAACAGGTTTGTGTCGTGACATACTAATCGACATAGACCGCATCACTCATCTTCCGGTCACAGCCGAGACGTTCAGACGCCCTGTGATCTTGTTCACCTGCGCGTGAGTCACCAACAATCATTCACAACACACATTAACCTCTATACTAATGTTATTATGCTTGAGTTAAGTTTTAAGATTGTTTTGTTTTAAGGGTTTAAACCCGATGTATTTCGTGCATGTATGACTTACGACTTATTACGTTTTATCTCTCTTTCTTACGATAAATCGATTTGCATGATTTTGATATGGTTATTAGTTTGAGTTTTTAACTTGAAAATCACCTCGATTTTATATGTATAGATTGTGAAATTGGCGATTGAAACGATTGCTTCTAAAAATATAAGCAATAAGCAGTACTCTTTAGTCATGAAAAGTATTACTAACATGACTTCATCGCTCTAAACCTACTTTCTAAATATTTTTGCATTTCTAGAAATAAAATACTAAAAATACTAGCAGCAAATCATGTGTAGTATATTCAAAGCTCGTAGTTATAATTACTTCTGTTATAATGTCAGTAATGTCCCATTTGTTGTACGGTTTTGTTGGCAAGAGTCGTAGAATAAATTATCAAACAGTGTCTAATCTTTTCAACAATGACTAATCAGGTATCTATGAGGCATATTATAACCTATAACCAATAGGCTATTTGACACTATTAAAAATATGTTACGAAATATGGTCATCCTATTAGGTAATAACATAAAAAAACATATTTATCTCTGTTATATCCAAAAATATTTATAGATTTTTCAAAATAAACAAAATAAATCCAAATTATTTTTTAAATTTCTTCAGCCACAAGAACGCTGTGTGATTGGCTATGCCTCGCGTGACGTCACACGCAAGTCAACATTGTTCATTGTTACGACATTTTGTGTGATTTTATCATTTTATCTATTACTATTCGAATCAAATATTACTGGCATGCTTACATCAAAGTGATCTTCACACATTAAAACATTTGTATGAGATAAAATGCTGTTTGGGTCTCTTCGAGCTAACACAGAAACAAACAGTTTTTGTGGAGTTTTTATAGAAGTATTTGTACATTGTGGCACAATTACACCATTTATAAACCATTTTTTCCAGTAAAATAACAGAAAAAATATTCTAAACACGCACTTTGGTACAAATTTACTTGCCTGTGACGTCACGGCGTCCGCCATTACAGAAAAAGCGTTTTTAGCGCGAATATTGTAATTTAAATTTTAAACCGATATTTTACGGAAAATACTGCAAATTTCGCAGAAATATACATGTGGTGTATTAATCATATACCAACGAATAATTTAAAACAGTTTTTCAAAATCAGTCAAATAGCCTATTACGCCACAAAGTATAAACTGATTCATCATCATCATCATTATTCAGGCACAAGATGTCCACTGCTAAACTGCCGTGTGGTGATGGCAGATTAAAATATACGTGGTACCTGAAGACCTGGATGAGAATAGCACAGGACTGTAAAAAGTTTACACATAAGAGAGGCTAATATTCATAAGTGAGCAGAAAAGGCCTGATGTGATGATAATAATGAGCAATCTTTACGCGGGCAGTTACTATTTCAATCTATATATATAAAAGAGAAAATCACTGACTGATTCATCACGAAATCTCCGAAACTACAAGTGCCAGGAGTCTCAAATTTTGCATGGGGGTTCCTTTTGGGGCGTAGGTGCTCACTAAGAAAGGATTTTTGGAAATTCATCCCCTAAGGGGGTAAAACGGGGGTGCAAAGATAGTATACAACTTTGCCGTTTTTGAAGTTATTCGAATGAAATTCAGCATGAAGGTTCTTTATTGAAAGGCATGAAACACGAGTAAAATATTTTTCCCAAAAATCATCCATTAAGGGCGGTAAAACGGGGATGCAAAGTTAGTCTGTAACTTACCGAGTCTAATAAAAGAAGAAACTGATTGATTGGTGACTGACATAATCAACGCACAGCCCAAACCGATGGGTCTAGAAACTCCAAATTTGGCACATAGGTTCCATATGAAGTCTAGGGGTGCACTAAGAAAGGATTTTTTAAAACTCACATTCTAAGGGGGTGAAACGGGGCCCCAAAGTTTGTATGAAGAAACTAGATTAGTTAGACCACTTTATTTGAAACTTCGCAGGAATACTCCTGGCGGTAAATGAGTAAGTACGTGTTTCAGGATTTTTCAAAATTCAACCCCTAGAGGGATGAAATGAGGTGACCTACTACCCAGGCGACTACACGTGTATTATCGAGGGCACTCAACCTAGAAAGCTGAAATTTTGTATAAAGATTCCCTTTATGATGTATACAAGGATAGAGACGTGACTTTTTTAAAATTTCCACGAGAACAGGAATAATAAGATTACACGTTTTTTATAGGGTGCGCTCAACCTAGAACGCTGAGATTTTGTATAGAGGTTCCTTTTGTGATGTAGACAAGGATGAAGAAGGGATTTTTTTAATTTCCACGGGAACGGGACAAATTGGACTGCATGTGTGTTATTGTGGGCGCTCAACTTAGAAAGCTGAGATTTTGTATTGAGAATCCCTTTATGATGTTGACAAGGATAAAGATGGGATTTTTTAAAATTCTCACGGGAAAGGGAGTAATAGGACTGTAAGTGTATTATCGCAGGCGCTCAACATAGAAAGCTGAAATTTTGTATAGAGGTTTCCTTTATGATGCTGACAAAGATAAAGTTGTTTTTTTTTAAATTCCACGGGAACGAACTTATTGGCATTTTCGCTTGACCACGCGGGCGGAGCCGTGGGTAACAGCTAGTACAAGTATATACTAACAACTATTATCTCGGAAAATTTACTACTGGAAAAAAAGATACATCCAGTAATTTTCTTTCGCGTCAGCTAACGTTTTAAATACTATTTTATATTTGTGACGGTCATATCCCTCGCACAAGTCCCGTGATGAGTCACTGTCCACTAATAAAACGGTACTCGCCGGGCATTACTCCACGAGCAAGTTAAGTAATTACGCTATTTATACGCCGTAGGTCAAGATCGTGATAACATTCAGCTTTAGAAAAGTACTATGAATAAATTATCATTGTGTAATAAGAAATTAAAATAATGATTTCCTTACACTATCACAAGATGATCAAGCTCATTAACATACTGGGAAGGATAACTGTCATGATTAATGAGAAGGATAGACGGAATAAAAAGGATCAAAATGATTGGCAACGTGAGAGACCGACAGCAATTTGAAACTTATGGCACATAAGACTAAAGATGGCAAAACTTGTGAGATAGCAAGACAGTCTAAGTATCTAGTAGGTAGCATTGTTATCTAATCAAGTTGAATTTCGGGATCGGTTACCAAGTCTAACCAAGAATTTGACGATGATACTATTTGTTACATTGAGTAACTTGCTTTCAGCACAGAAGATAACAACAAATAAGATAACAATCTTTTCAAAAGATAAATTAAAGATTCAAAGACTAAGAACCACAGCACACGGCGTATTTTAAACGCGCAGAGGACGCATACATACATTGAGCTCTTTTTATGTTATCACAATGAAAAGATTGCAACTTCGCCTTGGATACGCGCGTCATCTGCGCGTTTAAAATACGCGCTGTGTGCTGTGGCTCTAATAGTTCTTTCCCTGCACGCCTCTCGGTGTTGGTGTCATACAATAAAATTATGCTCAACTCAATACACTCTGGAGACATAGCCCATATCAAAACACCCAATCTCCTTTCTGGGTATCTTCAATATCTTTCCTTCACCGCTATAGAAATGATGATTTTATTCATATTCTGGGCTCTCACCGCTTTGTACGGGCATGTAGTGCATCTAAAAGACTAATAACAGAGACAGTTAGGTACATTAGCGATTCTAGTGTCGATAGATTAGCCTTAATGCACTAATGTAACGTTGATGACTGCTTTTCTAAACCAGATGAGGTTTTCTTGTGTTAATGTCATATAGGCTGGCAATTTGTGAGTGTAGTAAAATGAGCACGCGCATTTCGATCTCGGGAGAACATGGTTTATAAAAGTAGAGTTTTTAAGTCGAATGACTTGGAAGCCGCAAAACACCAAAAATAGTTAACAAATTCGCGTTATTACGGTAAGATTAATAAATAATTAGACATTGGATTATGTGCACTTAAAAAAAATGCATGATAGTGTTGCACTAAAAAGGGCGGAATATTCCCTTTTGCATTTGTTAGGAGAAATATTCATCATCAATGAAAAAGTATCTATTTAAATATGCACTAACCGCCAATAAATGGAGTTTTATTCATTTTTATTTACAAACATACAAATGCCAAAAAACCCGATGTTTAATAATAATTAATCCACATTATGCACCATAGCTATCCTGTGGGAGTTGAATCGGGGACCACCAGCGACCGCTAACGACCACAGTTTATAAATAGACAGAAAACGTCGATCATGTAACCGTGGATTTAGGTCCCACCTGTCTATTTTGAGTTCTATTCCCTTACGTTAAGAAAGGTGTATAAATGTATTAATAGTCGACGGTAAAACACAACATCCTGTACAGTGAAATAATCGTAAAGCTTTACACTATTTGGTGTCAACTGCGGGTAAGCTGGTGTCAGTGTTTTCAGGCCTGACGGCCACTAACTTGGTTTAAGACTGTCATCTACCAACAATAATTATGGACGGGATTTTTTAATATATCCACATACAAATATTGGCTAGACAACATTGCTAACTTTGGGTTCAGTATTGACATTCGCAAAGTTACTGGACAGCTTAATTTCACCGTTACACAAAAAAAAATGGAGTGATAGGGATAGGGCATTTATGAAACGAGATAGTTCGATAGTGGAAGTACCACGATCTCAGGAGTCTAATGAAGACGCATTTATTTCAATTTTCTTCGTTTTCGTAGTACGCTTCACGCACTAAGTGTTAGCTGCGGGTTAGATGGCGTCAGTGACACTTAGTCGAATGTGTACAGCTTGACGTGTTCTTCACTGTATCCGTACAAAGGTGTCTTCATTAAACTGAGTGCCTTTTAGTGTTAGAAAATGTTTCAGGAACTCTCCTCCGGGTCTAACTTTTTGTTACGTCATCAATTTTCTATTGAAGTAAAGTATTTACATAATACTATTAATAATTTTATGTTCATTTAAGTATTCGTTCCAAGAATATGAGGAAATGTAATTTTCTAGCGAAGCAATTATGGTAAATGGAAATGAACTTCACTAACAGCTAGTTTCTGAAAGGCATTTTAAGTCTCATGCTATCTCTTTTTAATCCCCGTCGGAAAAAGGAGTACTTAATATTTGCCATAATAAAGACAGAAAAAAAAGTATTGTATTATTATAAAAAAAATATATATATTTAAAGTTTGACGTGTGTATCTGTAATTCTGTCCGTGGCCTCGTAGCATCCAAACCGATGGTACGATTTTGATGCAATTCTTTTGTTTAAGAGGTAATTTGATCAAGAGTGTTCTTAGCTATGAATAATAACAAAAAAATTCAACCAATTTTTAATGAAAGAGTAACATTCAAACATCCATTTATAAAAAAAATCAAACAAACATTCGCGTCTACAATATTAGTTAGTGGTACTAGTCTCATGTCATGTCTACATAAAATAATTAATAACAACGTTATGAATGTTGAAACATAACAACATGGTCATTAGTGTTGAATGACATAATGGAAACTGTCTAATGAAATATTAAACCGACTTTAATAGATAGGCGAAGGGATTAGCTTGTTTGCATTACCTTCACAATCATCCATCCTATAGCAAAATAAGTGTGTAGGTCTGACCGAGTAATTACATAGAAAATCTTAAAAACTAATTGATGATAATTGGCTAGATGGTATTAAAACAGTCATCCAAGATTGTGAAAAAACATTTTTTTTAAATTGAACTATCCGTCAGTTACAAAGTACCTAGTTTATTCAAAATTCCTATGGGAACGGGAAAATACGATTGGCCGTGAGAGTTCGTTATTATTAACCAATTATTTTGTTAGTTATATGTGCTCCAATAACCTTTGGATTCTGCCTTGCCTTCCAAGAGATTAACGGAAAATTTCCATTTCCAACAATCCAACAAAAGACATCAAAATATGATAATAATTAATAGTTAGTCGTGAATATTGTATAAAAAATTGCAGTACACGAGTGCGTTATGGAGATCTAGTACTAGAAATGTGCCATAAGTGTTAAAAACAAACACAACGGTATACCAATAGACTACCGGTGCAACCGCCATGAAATAAACCAGTGGTGCCTGAAATGAAGGTACCCACTGCCAACGTTACTTCTCCATCATGATCTTGTCCCGAATCGCTCGTGCGAAACGATTTCTACACATTCCGCCGGCAATTCGATTTATTAATCGATATTTCAATTCCATTCACAACACTAGAGAACACTGGCCATTTGTCGTTGAAAAAAAAAACACTTCACAATTTTACGAGGTACACATTCGAATTTCGAATGTAATGGCAACGTGTGCGCTGCGCGTCGTTCCCGCGTGGCGCGTGCACTGACACTCAGCAGCGTCCTCAGCGAGCGCGCACGCAACTTGCGTGCGATTGCGCCAACATAGTAGGGATGTTGTTAGCGTATCCTTTAATTAACAAAATAACATAGCTTTTTGTTCTTTTCACTTGAGCAATGTGTTAAGACACAATTTGTTTTTCTTTGTAAATTGTTATTGTTTTTAACTTAGAGCCTTCTTGGTTTGATACAATACAAAAAACTTTTTTTAATAAATAGAGTGATTCAAGAGAAAGGTTTATATGTATAAATACATACAAGGATTCCCATGGGAAAGCGGGATATGCGCAAACGAAGTTGCGCGGGTTTCGCTAGTTATGTACAAAAGGCGAGAAACAATCTCTTCCAGACAACCTATAAAGGTGGAAAATAAAGATTGTAGACAAAGAAGACATTTAAAACATTTCTGACCATAGACAAGATATAGGTACTTACTATAATAAATTTCCATTAAATTCCTTTCGGCATTTCTTCTCGTCAACGTCATTCCGAAATGCTGTCGGATTAAAAAATATATCTAACATTGTAAAAGACGTGTCTACGACAGTCTAAGTGCCCACATTTTTTTTTCTTCAAAATCCATTAACCCATTTTTTCGAACTATTCAGTTTTTCGCAGTCAAGACTTTACGTATACCTTCACGTTAAATGCTAGGGAGTAAAATTCCCAGTTCAGTGATAAAACGCATCATCTCCAACAAGTAACAGTTTAATGAAATGGAGAGAAACTATTTACAAAGTAGTTGATACGTGGGTCATTACCACGGATAGTCAGCCGGACCATGTAATCATAACGTAAGAAAGCGCATAATAATCGAGTTGAGTCACTCACATTCGCCATACAATGCACACATCGATCATCGTTAATCGCACGACACGATTATTTAATTATTTATACCAATGCGTGCTTGTGAAGTGATCGTTTGACGTTTAATTAATTTATAAGTGCAGTGCAAATTTGATGTGTAAAATGGTTAATATAGTCACATAACAGATAAGTCAACAAATTAAGATGATTTATTGTTTACTACCTTCTAATCGTCACTTGCGATAGTTGCGATAAAAATTAAGATAATTACATCATCTCATTTGCTTATTTTGTCCATATTGAAAATCCACGCGGGAGTCGCGGTATATTCTGAATTTCTGCGGAAATATTCTTATTCAAATCGTTTTTTTCATATGCTACTCGTACCACTAGTTCAGATCAGACGGCAGATTTGTACTAAAGAATTGGTAAGAAAATTTAGTACCTACTTGCTCTTTTAAAATGGTACCAAAAGGTCTGCAGTCTGCACTGGGGCCCGATTCTACTAAACAAATGCAGCAATGGACTCTCACTGGCGTCTCAATCGTGTCTCAATAGAATGCCGATAGTGTATCAGTGAAATAGTTTTTGACATTTGTTATGGACTTAAATAATAAGTTAAACATTATGTTATTGTTTAAGTCCATAACAAATGTCAAAAACTATTCCACAGATACACTATCGGCATTCTATTGAGACATGATTGAGACACGATTAAGAGTCCATTGGTGCATTTGTTTAGTAGAATCGGGCCCCTGATATATTAGCATTTACCATACACAGAGGCTAAAATAGTCAAGCATGACTAAAATTTCTGAAAAAAAAAAAGATCATATGAATCAAGATGAGAAACAAAATGATACTACACTTTATAAATGCAATGCGAGAATGCCAATAAGTCGATCGCGCATCGAGGTCGGAACGACAAGACACGCTCTGAATGTGATAAGACGGTTCTGACAAAATATACCACTTATGAGACAATGTTGGTCTCGAATTACACAAATTGGACACATTTGGGAAGCTCGTGATTTGGTGGAACAAATAATCATTTCTATATGAATATAGAATAATAGTTGACTTTCTTTGTTAATTTTGAAACAGTCTTGGTAATGGAGACTAAAAACCATGAGTTTCTGAGGATAAATGATTATAGATTTTGTGCAGACTTGGTGACATGACAATATGACCGGCTAGCAGCGGCCTGCGTCGGCATGTATGAGATTAGACAAAATGAATACTCTTTGAAGAAAATATTATATTTCCTTTCGCACAGAGTATAAAGAACCATAAGCACTTATTCTGAATTGCTCAAAACTATATTCAAAGATGACACATTATATGTATTATGACTGTCACTGACGAACTAAAGAAGAAAAAGAAATAGCTGGAGACTTAATGTGGAATAATTAAAATGCGTTCAAGCCAATTACTGTTAAGTTTGTAGTAATTCGTTGGGTAACGTAATAGCATAGATTCGATTAGGATAAGATTCAATACAGACATAACTTGAACCATATGGAAAGATATTAATTACTTGGCACCTAAACATTACTGTTTTTCCTAATAAAAGGCTTTTAGAACCCCGAGGCTTTCTAGACCCAAGCACCTTTGGTATGATAGGGCGTCTGTTCAATCTTCGTACTGTCAACCAAAGAAAATAAATAAAATATTTGCAAGTAGATTTACAGAAAATACTTTTGCTCTTCAAAAGTTATTTAATTTTACCAGCACTTCGAAGAAAATTGTTGCCTGTTGAGAAGAAGTGCCGCAAGAAACTCAACAGATAGAAAGCGTACCAGGGTGACCAGGGTTAAGAATCAAGAAGATTTTTATGCTAATAATGAAACTATGTAACATAGTACATCATCACCGTAACAGATACATGTAAAAAAAATTAGTTAGTATGAATTTATGTGAAAAAATGCCCATGAGCCATGTCGGCTTATGTCTAGTAGTGGACTGTGACCGAGATGATGATGAATGCCCACTGAAACGGTCCGTCATAAACGTCGTAACTCTCTCTCTCTTTCCCTCTTTATCCTTTTAATATGGAGATATACTTAGAGATTATTGAGACGAGATTTTATCCCGAAAATCACTGCCTAAAGGCTGGTTCACACATATCAGTGAAGTTACAGTTCCGATACAGTACCGGCACAGTGCAAAATATTCTTTCATACATTCTCTATGAACGTATCCCCTGCACTGTGTCGTCACTGACACTGACAAGTGGGGCACAGTGCAAAATATTCTTTCATACATTCTCTATGTGGGGATACGTTCATAGAGAATGTATGAAAGAATATTTTGCACTATGCCGGTACTGTATCGGAAACTGTGACTTCACTGATATGTGTGAACCAGCCTTAAGGAAGCGAAAAGTGGAGCGGATGTGGAAGTTATAACTTTCGTTTTCGGCTAAACACAGCTTCGTTTCGGTCACAATAAAAAGCCTTGCATAAAAACAAAGGGACAAAAAGTAATTGGTTAAATACCGTTGGTTAGGCGCGGCAATGATTAATTAAATGTCACACTACCTTCCATTCACTTTAATACATTTAACTCGATAATCTGTACTGCATACGTAATCTTTTAGAAGGAAACCTTGCCCTACAAACACACATAATAAGATTAAATACCAACTACATAACAGCAACCCTTTTCATTGATATAAGTTCTAAACTCAATAAGTAAATTGACAGGGTATCCTAATTCAAAATCATCAACTAATTAACTAGAAAGAGCTGATGGTCTTCAAATGGGTAAACAGTTATTTTTAACTAGTTTTATATTAAAATTTTGAAAAGAAAAACTAGTATTTTGACATGACAAAATAAGTAACTGTTATTTTAAGTGGTCATTTTACTCTTGTTTGCGAAAAGCTAAAGAATAGATTGATTAAACATTATTACCTATTGTACGTACACTTTGACTAAACAAAGTGTCTGTAAAGGACATCGAGTCAAAAGGGATCCGTACTCGATGGTGAAGACCTACTCTCTGAATAAACGATTTGATTTGAACTAAATTAAAAACCAGATTTTTTTTACGAAAAATAAAATAAAATTTTCTTTCCGTAGCTCTTGCACTTTGATTCGCTAACTGCATTACAGACAGCCGAATCAGCTGATGCGCTGGCTCGCAGCCAGTGGCAGAAGACTTGCGCATTGCGTCTGTACACACAGTTTATTGATAAAATTGATAATACAAGGTCCTATACATTCGGTAGGCCTTTTATTTTGTGTTTACTTATCCTTACTAATATTATAAACTATCTGACCCGGCAAACTTTGTTCCTACCCTACCCCACCCCTACCCTAACGGGATAAAAAGTATCCTATGTCCTGCTCCTGGTTCTAAGCTACCTCTCCACCAATTTTCAGGCAAATCGCTTCAGCCGTTCTCGTGTTAGAAATGGTGTAACTAACACGACTTTCTTTTATATATATAAATTAATTAAAATAATGGTTGGAATGTTGCACGCGTCATCTCGTTTTATTAAATGGCTGAAAATTAGTGATTTGCTCTCCGGAGTAAATAACGCACTGAGACTCTTTGCATCACTGCACTGCGGCAGACACTTCTACTACTACAACACTGTCAACTTAAAGTGTTTATTTCTGTGTCTTGGAGATACAAATAAATTCTCTATCTATAAACCCGAAAGTTTGTAAGTTTGGGTGAATCCAAAAAGGGCTTGATAGATTTGCTTGAAAGGTAATAGGATTTTTCTCCTAGATCACCCCGAGAACTATCATCTGGTTATGTATACTTCCTCAATCAAGCTACTAGGTATACATATTAGAAAAAGTTCTTGTAAAAAAAAATATTGCGGAAAATTTCCCTTCCCACAATTTTGATGCATCATCATGTAGATAAAAAAAAAGTAATTATGGCAGATCCGTGAGAAAGCATATCTAATCGTATCTATAGTGATCTACATAAATAAATACAGCAAGTATTCATTTAGAATAATAGAAAAGACAATGATGTTAATCACTTCTCACTCTTGTAAAAATCTCCCTACATTCTCCTGGAATGTTAGAGCATTTTCGGGGCAAGCAAGCCCACCTTTGTGTCTCCTGTAAAGAAGTTAGGATCAACAGAGACCTTCGATTGGCAATAAGGATTGAATTTAATCAGAAAAATATTAGACGGATTATTAAGAGAGGTAGGGCACAGCGAATAATCAGCTCAAATCGGAGCAGCCAGTCTGGGGAAGAACCTTCACCTTACGTTGGCAACGCGTGATTGATACTATTGCAAGCGTCCATAAGCTACGGTGGTGCTTACCATCAGGCGGGCCATATGCTTGTTTGCCACCTTTGTGGTATAAAAAAGACGGGAGTAAGAAGTATTAAAAGGACTGTATGCGACAGTGATAAAGCATTTATAGAATGAGCCAGGTCGATCGGGGAAGTACCATTCTTACTCAGAATTTCATCGTGAAGCAGCAATGTGTTTCGTTTCTGCCAGTTTTTTAGTCAGTACTTCTCAAGGAAGAATGAGCTCGATATATTCAGACGCGAGAAAGTCCTGTACGCATTTCACTCTGACATTAGAAATTCTAGACCGAACTTTACATAATAATAACGCCAATGCGTTTCACGGCAGTCAAACTCACCTTGATATGCCATCATGTTAAGTTATAACTGATAAACGATTATGTAAATTCACGGAAAATAAGTACAATCAGCAACAAAATAATCAAATAAACCACACCATGTGTGTGACAAATCAACTTGCGTGCAAATATAGTATTAGTTTGTAAAATTGTATTATTACCAAGACTAAACGGTACAATTCCTTAAATATTGGTTTGCTGGCTTTTTCTGTGATGGCATTTGTTTTTTCTCGAGTCTGGGTGTTTTCTATATATAAATAAGTAAGTATATTGACAATAATATATCCGTTTCCCTTACACAAGCAGGTTACGGTTACGCCTAGTTTACTTTGGGACCAGGTGGTGCTGTGTGAATCGTGTAGAACTTCTTCAGAGTACCTATTATAAACGACATTCGACATTCACCGTTTTGACCAACAATTCCTAAAATTAAGAGTAAGAAAAGACTGTTAAATATGATAGGGAACTGTTTAGGAAATGTGATTTCTTAGCATGAGGATATTGGTGCTAATCCTTTTATACATTTAACCATTTAACTCTAAACTAATTTTGACAAGACTGGAAGTTTTGCTATCCTTGTCACTAATTGTAAACCAAGGAAGGACAACAACACCTTCTTTGGTCCTGTCAAAATTAGTTTAGTTAAATGTACAGTCAAGAGCAGGTCGACCTTTACATATTGGACTTTGTACCGTTCTTAAGTTCTATGTCATAAGACCCAAAATTGTACTGCAAGTGTAAAGCTCGACGTGCACCTGACTGTACAACAGAATTAGCACCACTTTGGGACTCAATTTAGTGCCTCTATCAAAGACCAGAATAAACAAAGGCATAACAAATTCGTATTGGACTATAAACAATGGGTATACAAGTGCAAAACCTAAAACTATAAATAATATTGTGTCAATAAAATAAATCGAATTTATCCTGCGTTTGTCATCGCAGTTACTATTGCTGTTTTTCCTGAAGAATTCAATTTAAAGTGCTTCAATTGTCCTGCAGTATTCTTGCAGTGTCAAGCTATTCGCCCAACAGAGACATAAGCGTTGCATTGTATCCTAACTACAAGCCACACGACGATATCCAACACATAAACTATACCTCTTTGTAATCCTTATAAAATTTTACCTAATAAACTAAGCTAACTAAGCCGAACGTATTGCAGTGGCAATAATTACGTCACAATCACTTGGATAAATACACTTTGATGTATCACTTCCTCACAACGTCACCAAAATAAATAAATAAATCTCAACGAAATTAACCACTAGTTAAAAACGCGAAATTAATTTTATTATGAAGCACCACCGTAACTCCTTGCACGGGGAAGGAGAAGGTGGTTTGAAGACGTTTTATTTTATTTTTGTTTCCGTCCGTCGACGCGTTCCGGGCCACGCCGGCGAGGCGACTGGAAGGATCGACCGTGCCAACCCTAGGGGAGGCTGCGCGTATAACCCAAAGAATTTTCAACTTTACGATTGGATTTATAAAGCCGCTTTTCACATGAAGTTTTGTATATCCGTCAAACAGTTTTCTGCGCAGTAGCAAAACATCACAACTACTAAAACAATGGTAATATTTAACGTTAATGTAAGGGAATAGGGATGAATTTGTGATGGCGTTTAGTAGAGGGAATATTAGGGATGAGGTGCGGTCGCAGTGAACTTGAATGGGGGGTAAAAACGGCACAGAGGGCGTTGTTTCGCATAGAGGGCTGTTACCGGGCGCTTTCATTAAACTCACTTTGTTAGCTGCAATATAAGCATTAGAATTCACGTGTCCAGTATTCCTTTGGGTAAAATAATATATTTTTGACGTCGTCAGTGAGTTGATTTGTTTATTAGCTATTATAATAGCTTTACTGAGTAAAGAAATGGTTTAAATTCTACATTTATTAAGAATAAGGTAATTAGTCGAATCTTAACAGAATGTTATTGACTCTTTTACCCAAGATTTCATCCGTGTAAAACTATTACTTATCAAAGAGATATCATAAAATATAGACTTTCAGTTTTACATTTAGATATACTATTAATACCTAGATCAGTATGGATTTTCCATTAGGTTATCTGGCATCGTGTTGGCGAGAGATTGTCAGATTCAATAAGTCCAAGGTAAATCAGCTAAACCACATACAGGTTTACCATTGATTTAAATAAAATAACACTATTTATGTTATTTTAATTAAATCAATGGTAAACATGAGTTGATCGGCAGCGGCTAATAAGGAGAAAAATAATAAAGGAGGAGTTGGAAAGTCTGCATCTCTTATTCCTCGAATGAAAATACTGTATCACACCGATATCTTGTGAGGGGATGGTATTTCTATGGCCGAATTTTTCTTTTCTTTTTTTACATTAAAAAAATCATTTATTTTAATTATTTTACAAGTCGATTTACAAGAAATACTTTTGCACGTCAAAAAATACGTAACATTTCACGTAAAAGTGTCTACCTTAAGTTCAGACCATACTTTTATTTTACTTTCTTTGTATCAGATTTATTTTTCAGATAATCAGACAATCTATTTCTTCCAAAAGATAGTTGGCAACCTTAGTATGAACACACGTGATATTCAGGGCACGTGTCACCGGTGGAAATGTCTACCGGCGAATACTAATGGTCGGGCATTCCGTTTTCGCGCAGCCAGAATTGCAAGAGGAATTGATTTGTGATGGGATCATAAAAATAAAAAGAACTTTATTCTGTAGAACATTAAAATATTATGTAAAATACGACTAAAAGATGGTCCATATGGCCTATGAAGTGAAGGCCTACTTTCAGAACAAACGATTTCATTTTAAAATCAAAATAGGATATGGGCCATCGCCTATGCGCTTAGGGCCGACATACATTGACTGCTTGAAGCAGTCAGGATGAACTCCCTCAAGCTGCGACCGCACAGTGAACTACAGTCTTCTAAATACACTCATACACGGACCGCTCCACAAGTTCAACTGCTTCGGGCGGTCGTGCGGTCAAAGCTTCAAGCTGTTGACTATTAGTTAAGTGCAAGAGCGCTACGTGTATGTTGATCGTCGGCTAACTGCTCGAGCAGTCCACCTATGTCGGAACTTAGCTAAATCTTTTGAATCTACCAGCATTTTTCTATCATTTCTGGAATTCAAACCCTTATGTTTAATTACTTGGCAGCCCCTTTGACCCAATTATATCACTCGATAACGATCACGTTAGACCAGGCACGTTGGGGTGTGCACGTGTGGCTTCATCACGTGCCTATCGATCCGTTTACATATCTTGAAAGCGCTTTGCACTTGACGGGTATTGTGTGATTATACTATATCTGCCAGTTAAAGATGCAGCACCATGTCTAGACATTATGCTCGGGCTACGGCGAATATTCATGTTAACGCAATGATGTGATCTGCTTTTCGAACACAAAATTCTAGGTGACACAGAGATTTCGGAGCGCCCAAAACATGAAACGATTTCTCACAAAAATAAACAAACAACTATACAGACTATTAATAACCACCTACACAAAATAATATTATTTCTGCTTGGATCGTTTACGACTTAAGTACATTGTTTTCCACTCTCTATAATAAAAAAACATACATTTAAGACTGTCTCCCTCAAGCAATTACTAAATAACGATTTGACAGGCGAACAATGAAATCAACGATACGATCCCACCAAGGTTAAATCCCTCAACCCCGGAGAGAAGGCCGCGCCACTAGCGCCCCCGTGACGTGTCGGGGATGAAATGAGATAACATTATTACGTCATCACGCTAACAATCGCCGAGAGGATAGGAAGAGAGTGGAGAAGTGAGCTCACATTGCATCTTGAGTAATTATTTTTTCAATGTCTAATGGCCTTTTTCAGCTACGCCTCCTAGCGGAAGAAATTACCTTATGTCATCAAATAGCATACAAATTATTCCAGTTAGGTTATTTCTAACACTAGTAGGAGGCGTTGGTGAAAACAAGCATAAGTTTCCTATTCATTTCTGTTTTATGATTTATATTTATTGATGTTTCTTTTAATAAATAAATATTCTCAGACGAATTACACAACGCCATCTAGTCCACAACTAAAAGCTTATAGTTACTATGGGTATTTGATAGCAAATAAATAATTATTATACTTCAATTCTATAGTGATTCAAGAGGAAAGTTATATTCCAAAATTCCCACGGGAAAGCGGGATACACGCAAACAAAGTTGCGCGGGTTTCGCTAGTAATATAATATTGGGTACTTTAATTTAAATTGTATTGAATCACTCGCAGTTCGTATACAATACATTTAGAGTGTTTTCAATGCATCGCAATGGGGTGCTAATGAGGTATCGATTCGCACTTTCACGATAGTCCACCCCTACATCGATTTGTAAAGGAGTTAGTCGACTTATCGGGAAGTCGACTATGCTCAGTATACATGGGAAATTTTGTCAAACGGAAAGAGTAAAAGTTTTATTATAAAAAGTTTCATTATTAGAAACATTACAAATAAGACTACCTCGATCGCATGAATCCTTTCACAGAATATTGACGTGAATGCATTTTATTCGGAGAGCGAGAGATTCGAAAGCCTAACTCCTCTACCTTTTTCTCCTTTCAGATCATCATCATCATCAGCCTATATCGACCCACTGCTGGGGAAAAGCCTCCTTTCGTCTACGCCATCTTCCCTATCCTGAGCCATCCTTCCATCCTTTCAGATTGCAGCAGGATAATTACTTAATTAATTAAACATTATGAAAACTTATACTTAGAGAGAAGTGCCTGTAAGTACCTAAACTCAAAATAATTGATTTGATTATTTCATTGAATGCAGATAAAACCACGGGCGTTGGGTCCAATAAATGGAATAAAAAGCCAATAATAATGGAACGTGTCGGTATGCATAGGTCGGGAACTAAACCCCATGCCCGTATCGATCGGTCCCTACTCCCTGAACCCGACACGCCAACGGCGCACCGAGACATCCACCTCCAAAACAAAACTACAGGAGTCAACGCTCTTTAGGGTTCCGTAGGGTGTATGCGAAAACTTACATAATATTCTTTAAAGGAGGTTACAAACATAAATTATAGTAGTAAATCTAGAGTGCACAAGAGGGCCACTACGAAACGTATTTTAACCGTGAAATATAAGTTATTTCGTGATTATAATTCAATGAACTACTAAAATAACCATAAAGTATAAGGTATTTCATGGATAGAATTCAAGGAATTACTATAATAACTATGAAATATACCTACTTGTATTTCACGGTTAAAATTCTTCCGATACTTCGGCCGAAATATCGGATTTACGTTTCGTAGTACTCCAGATTCTTGATTGTGAAAATTCGTTTTTTTGTGTGCAAAATATGACATTACAATAAAATGACCAATATGTCGGCGTATACTGGAAGATTATTTAAGGATAAACATTTGTGGTCACTGTAATTTTTTTCCGCTTCACTTCAAAAAAGGCCATCTGTTGAGTTTCACGTCAAACTGCGAAAATTTTTGACGTGCATAAGTATTTCCTGTGAGTAAACCTACTTACAAAACAAATTATTTTATTTTTTATTTGTCGTCTCATTATCGATCAACTTCTCGTGAATAAAACTACACGGAACACTTGGTATAAATACGACGCGCGCTTGACTCTTTTTTTGCAATGTACACAATTAAATAAAATTCCGTCTGGCTGTCTATTGCAGTTATCGGACGCTTTTAGTTAGCTAGCTCTTGTTTCACACTAATATTGAGGGAAGCACACGAAAAGAAGCCCTACTGTTTTATTCATCATCATATCAATCCATAATCATCCCACTTCAGGAATACGGGTCTCCCTTCAATCGAAGGGCATCAGAGTGTACTCTGACACGCTGCTCCATGCGTATTGGCAGACACCAGTGATTTTAAGCCGCCTGAAGACTTGGCTCACTGTCATCAATCGAACAGTCAGGACGTGCCCTTCGAAGCACGGTCAACAATATAATAATAAATGCTATATTTATACATTCCATATTTACATTTTTCCTGTATTCAATGTTACTACAACAAAACTGTAAACAATAACCAGTTTATAAAGAGACACTCCCAAGTCCGACTCGCACTTGACCGTCTTTTTTTATTTGATAAACACCCAGTTTCTGAAATGCATTTAAATTTTAATTCCCCGTTAAGTCTCATGCTATCTCTTTTTTCTTCTTCAAAGATTCAAACTTTTTTCTTCTTCAAAGATTCAAATAGAGAACACTTTAGAATTGATATCACATTAGAGATATTCAGAGAGTAGGTTTATCACAGGCACTTTCGATAGTCAGAGACATATATACAGCAATTATTAATGTTCTGCATAGTTTGGTCTCTTTAGGTTGACAAACAGCTATAATTCAAAGGTTACCTTTAAAAAATGCGTTTCAGGAACTGGCTAAGTAATTTAATAATTAAAATTTAAAAGAGAACATACCTTTTAATACAAGCTCGTCTGTGTTCCATTGGACTTTCTCCACAACGAACAGGATACCTCCACAGAGATTCTGATGGTCAAAAGAAATGGATTACTTTACACTGACATTACTTTTTCTGCTGTACATAAATGACATTCCTGATCTGCCTAATAGTAAAACAATTTTATTTGCAGACGACATCACAGTTATAGTTACAACTGATAGAAAATATACATTGCAACGACATGAAACTGACATTGCAAATGCCTTGACATCTATAATAAATTGGTTAAATTTAGTTAGTTCTTCTTAGCACAAATCTGCCGTCTGAACTGGTGGTAGGGAAAAAAAAAGTGACGATTCGAAAGTGCTTGTAATATGCCTATTTGAATAAAAATATTTTGATTTGATTTGATTTGATTTGAAATAATAATAATCTTTTAATAAATTTGGATAAAACAAAACTAATTAATTTCAATAATTTTCAAAATAAATTTATTAATATAAATGCAAATGGACATATATTACGTAATATTGCTAGTACTACTTTTTTGGGACTAATTATTGATTGTAAATTAAGTTGGAAAGAGCAAATTGAAAAAGTTTGTTCGAAAATAAACAGATTTCCTTTTGTATTATACAGATTAACAAGGGTGGCCTCTAGGAATACGGCTGTTACGGCCTATTTTGCATATGTGGAGTCAATAATAAGATACGGAATCCTGATATGGGGTAATGGAACATACATAAATACTATACTACTGGCTCAAAAAAGATGTATACGTAGTATCTCTAATATTGCTCCGGATGTTTCATGTAGACCATACTTTAGATCGCTTAATATTCTACCCCTTCCATGTCTTTATATACTGGAGGTGGGAAAATTTGTGATGTTAAATAAACACATGTTCATGTTCGCTAGGGACCAAATAACGAGAAGTGCAAGGCACCCAAACAAACTTGTACATAGTATGGTCCCTAAAACTGCAAGGTGCCATGGAGGGCCCTATCTGATGTGCATACGAATACAATAAAATACCAGAAAACATTAAAAACCTTAATTACAATAAGTTCAAACTGGCACTACGCAAATGGCTCTTAGAAAATACATTTTACTCTGTTGACGAGTTTTTGAAATTTAAATTGATGCATGATGTTAATTAAGAGAATATATATTATGGCTGTCAAGTCTGTTTACTTCGCCTATGTACGCAGTGTGCTGGAGTATGCAAGTCAAGTTTGGTCTCCGCAATACAAAGTGCATAAAGAGCGAGTTGAACGCATTCAAAGGATTTTTATAAGACATCTCAATTATCGGCTTCGTACTCCCTCAGAATCGTACCTGGAGGACTGTCGCAGGCATGGACTGCTCACCTTAGAGGAAAGACGTAAGACTATGGATATGTGCTTGCTGTACGATATCTCACGCGGGCGTTTGAATTGCATGGAACTGGTGGCGGGTGTGGCGCTGCGTACACCAACGCGTCGCACTCGCCACACACCGCTGCTGGTGGTACCGCGGCGCACTACTAATTATGCAGCAAACTCCCCGCTTACAAGAATTCCTCGTATTTATAATACCGAGTTCGCAGAGGTGGATTTGTTTTTGGGCTCTAAATCAACGTTTAAGAAACGAGTGATAGACGTAATTAGAAATGACATAAATAGTACTGTAGGGAATTGATTGTCCAATCGTTATTTATTTATATTCAAAACCATATCTTCCACATCTTGTCAAACTACTATTCTTATTGCTATTTTTTTACTATTATAAATGTTATGTTACCTGCTGTAAATGTATCTTAATAACTAATCTCATCAATGCTTTCGTACATTGAATCTGCGCTAACTTGCAACACTTTACTTGTTTGTAATTTAATGAAACCTGTAATTGGCTTTTCAACTATGTATTAGTAGTCTTATGTCATACTCTCTGTAACGCTGTTGGTTTCTTAATAAATAAATAAATAAATAAATAAATAAATATATATGAGAAATTGTATTACATATTTACATGCTATTTATGTATGGCTAAATAGGTTTAAGCACATATATTTTAGAATAAGATCAGCATCTATTGCACAAACCCTATTTATTAGCAAATAAATGAATTTGAATTTGGAAAAGACGTAATTTACGTAGATAAATTCTGCATACCGCCACCTGGTCCCGAAGGTCTTAACCTGCTTGTGTTAGGGGCACCAGACAATGGATATATTGTTGTAAATATGTCCATATAATACATAGAAAACACCCAGAGAGACCAAATACAAATGTCATCACATAAAAATTTGCTTTCCGGAACATAATGTTGAATTAACGTAATGTTGAATTCCCATAATGTTGAATTCTCTAAACGTTGGATTCTCAAATTGTTGAATCTCAAAGCCCTAAGCGTGAATCAAACCCGCACCCTCTGATGTGATGGATTACTACCAACCAACCTACCACTGGACTCAATTTTTCAAAAATACTACGTTTATTTATATTACACACGTACAGTTAACCGATGAAAGAGGTAACCAGGGCTGCATTCAATTAAATTTAATATTTTCTTATTACTAATCTGATTCAATTAGGAATACTAACCTGATGCGCAGCGATTTCGGGAGGGGGCGGGTGCGCGGCACGCTCAGTGAGCTGCGCCAGCGCCGTCTGCCCCCGCCTACAACCAAAAATTGTATTTAAAAAAGCGATAAACAGAGAGAAAACAACATAGATATTTATGCTAAAAGGAGGCCGCACATGGTGAAGCGAAGTGTAGGGCGCCCTCCCTGCAGATGGACAGACGATCTCAAGAAAGCGGCTGGAGGTGGATGGATGCGGAAAGCGGAGGATCGCATTTGGTGGAAGTCATTGGGAAAGGCGTATATCCTGTGATGATGCTAAAAGGGGTAAAAGAGCCTTTGGGAGCATCTGATGGGAATCACCACTCATCCACAACTACAAAGGAATCACTGATCATCCATTTGAGCAGTGTTCCTTCTAGTGTGTGTTAGCCAGGTTGTTTCATATGTTGTGTTTTAAAATCAAAAATATACGAAGCCACAAGATTATTTTTGGGCGTAAAAAATGTGTTATTTCTGTCGACTTCCCGACATTTTGATGGACAGATATTAATTAAGCCCTTTGAAATTCCGTTCATAAAAATAAATTTCAATTAACTATTTCCAGTCTATGACACATGCAAACCAGAAGTGTTCATTTTAGGTTACATAACAATCTATCACAAATAAATTAAAAGTAAAAAAATATATTTAAAAACAAGCTTTTATTTAATTGCGCTAAAAAGAATAAAATAAACTTTTCTTTTAAAATTTTAACTATCAACTTATAACGTCATTACACAATTTATATGATATAAAAGCTTGTCGCGAGATTTAATTACTAACATTTACTCGTAGTACGAATAAATGTTAGTTCGATAATTATGTTTTCGTATACAGGTAAATCTCGCGACAAGCTTTTATGTCATATAAATTGTGTAATGACGTTATAAGTTGATAGTTAAAATTTTAAAAGAAAAGTTTATTTTATTCTTTTTAGCGCAATTAAATAAAAGCTTGTTTTTAAATATTTTTTTTTTACTTTTTAGTTTTCACTGGACAGGTTTCGCAGTGCCATCTATTGTCGAGAGGCGGTACTAGTCTAATGAATTTATTTGTTATAACTAGCACCAGCAATTTGAATACCTATATAATTTCCTGATTTTACTACAGTCACCCTGCGACAAACTAAACGGGTTTATGTACCCATCAAAAATAAAATACCGACCAAGGGCAAGTAGAACTCGCGCGTGAGGGTTCCTTCCCATAATCATACTAGTCATACTAATATTATAAATGAGAAAGTGAGTTTCTTTGTTTGTTATTCCTTCACGGCTTGACTAATTAGTTGATCATTATGAAAATTTGTATATGTCAGGGGTACAGAGCCCAACATAGGCTACCTTTTTACCCGTGAAAGTATGTCAATCCAAAGGGAAAATATTTTTTCTACTATATGCTGTATGGGATGCTATCGGCCAACAGATGGCGCCACAAGTCGCGCTATGGGTTGTTTTGTTGTCAAACGAGATCTATGTCATAAAATTAACGCGAGCGAAGCCGCGAGGAAAAGCTAGTAATAGATAAAATACATTTTAATTCATAACCGGTATAAAAAGAGCCATGTACCAATGTAAAATGTATACTAAGGGTAGGGTCAAATTATATTGGTTGTTTAAAGAAGAAGAAGTAACTACAAATTTAAGATTTTCAGATTTATTCCTGTACTTGTACTACATCATCTTGCTTCTTGCCAAATTTCATGATTCTAGGACAACCGGAAGTACCCTATAGGTTTTTGGTCGGAACTGTTTTGTACGAAAAACGGAACACAAACGGCTGTATCGTAATTTTGTTATCATAATATTGTATCATCTGATCTACAGTATTAAGCAAAATTTCAGCTCAATCGGTCTTCGGGAAGTGGTTCAAATTTACGTTCCAAGATTCCACCCTTACATACATACATACAGGTCAAGTTAAATAAAAGCTTTTAAAAAGACTAGTTTTTGTTTGTATACTTCACGTCCCATGGTTAGGCAAAATGAAAGTCCCAATACTGCAAAATTCATACTCATGAATACAAGGAACTCATGGAAGTGGTGGTAGGAATGCCTTTGCCCAGCAATGGGAAAAACTAATATTATTCTAATAACATTGGTTTTTCCCATTAGGTATAACAATAAGTATACTGTAACTATAGTCTCAGCATTGAGATGATAGTGGTTGATAATAAGTAAATAATCAAGTAATAAATTATGATATTGTGGAGAGAAACAATACTAGATTTCTTCCTAGGGCGACATGGCATGGCCAGCCTATTTTATTTACTAAACCATAGAGAATGATTTCATTACGACCTCCGTGGTGTAATGGTTATCACGCCGGACCGCCAACCAAGAGGTCCCTGGGTTTGGATTCCGGTCGGGTCATGATGAAAAATGAACTTTTCTGATTGGCCTCGGTTCTTGGATGTTTGTTATAAAATATAGTATCTGAGTTAGTATCCCAAAACACAAGTTTCGAACTTACTTTGGGGCTAGCTCAATCAGTGTGTAAAAAAAATGAAAAAAGAGGCGAAAGAGTCCACACATGTCTCAGGACCCTGGCTCGGTCCTAAATCTAACATTTAAATAAAACAAGATGCCTTTTTATAACGGTATACTATTCACAGAAAAATAATAAATATTTCTTGTTGGTTTTTTAAAGATTTCCTATTTTTAAAAGCTTTTATTTAACTTGACCTGTATGTATGTATGAATGTATGTATGTATGTAAGGGTGGAATCTTGGAACGAAAATTTGAACCACTTCCCGTAGACCGATTGAGCTGAAATTTTGCTTAAAACTGTAGATCAGATGACAATACAATATTATGATAACAAAATTACGATACAGCCTTTTGTGTTCCGTTTTTCGTATAAAACAGTTCCGACCAAAAACCTATAGGGTACTTCCGGTTGTCCTAGAATCATGAAATTTGGCAAGAAGTAAGATGATGTAGTACAAGTACAGGAATAAATCTGAAAATCGTAAATTTGTAGTTACTTCTTCTTCTTTAAACAACCAATATAATGTGACCCTACCCTTGGTACATTTTACATTGGTACATGGCTCTTTTATACCGGTTATGAATTAAAATGTATTTTATCTATTACTAGCTTTTCCTCGCGGCTTCGCTCGCGTTAATTTTATGACATAGATCTCGTTTGACAACAAAACAACCCATAGCGCGACTTGTGGCGCCATCTGTTGGCCGATAGCATCCCATACAGCGCCCTTTATAGTAGAAAAAATATTTTCCCTTTGGATTGACATACTTTCACGGGTAAAAAGGTAGCCTATGTTGGGCTCTGTACCCCTGACATATACAAATTTTCATAATGATCAACTGATTAGTCAAGCCGTGAAGGAATAACAAACAAACAAACTCACTTTCTCATTTATAATATTAGTATGATAGTATGACTAGTATGAGGAGCTCGATGGCGTCGCTGTGTGTCACACTCTAATATGAACACACAAGTTAAGCGACGGTGACCCTAGCCAGCGTTTGGATGGGTTTCGTTATCTCGAGCTTCTTCGTGCTTCGGAGGGCACGTTAAGCCGTCGGTCCCGGCTGTTGTCGATAGATGACAGTCGTTAAGCCAAGTCGGTGGCCTTAGGGCGGTTTGAAAACACCGACCTCTGCCAATCCGCATTGGAGCAGCGTGGCAGAGTACGCTCTAATCACCTTCGATTGAAGGGAGACCTGAGACCAGCAGTGGGATGATTATGGGTTGATATGATGATGATGATGATGACTAGTATGATTATGGGAAGGAACCCTCATGCGCGAGTTCTACTTGCCCTTGGTCGGTATTTTATTTTTGATGGGTACATAAACCCGTTTAGTTTGTCGCAGGGTGACTGTAGTAAAATCAGGAAATTATATAGGTATTCAAATTGCTGGTGCTAGTTATCTATCTATTTATATAAAAATGAAACCCGTTTTCCGTTGTCACGACATAACATGAAAACGGCTTGACCGATTTGGCTGATTTTTTTTTTAGAATATTCCTTGAAGTACGAGGATGGTTCTTACGGAGAGAAAAATTTAAAAATTCCCACGGGAAAGCGGGATACACGCAAACGAAATTGCGCGGGTTTCGCTAGTAACAAATAAATTCATTAGACAAGTACCGCCCCTCGACAATAGATGGCACTGCGAAACCTGTCCAGTGATAACTAAAAAGTAAAAAATAAATTAAAAGTAAAAAAATATATTTAAAAACAAGCTTTTATTTAATTGCGCTAAAAAGAATAAAATAAACTTTTCTTTTAAAATTTTAACTATCAACTTATAACGTCATTACACAATTTATATGACATAAAAGCTTGTCGCGAGATTTAATTACTAACATTTACTCGTAGTACGAATAAATGTTAGTTCGATAATTATGTTTTCCTAAACAGGTAAATCTCGCGACAAGCTTTTATGTCATATAAATTGTGTAATGACGTTATAAGTTGATAGTTAAAATTTTAAAAGAAAAGTTTATTTTATTCTTTTTAGCGCAATTAAATAAAAGCTTGTTTTTAAATATATTTTTTTACTTTTAATTTTTACAATTCTAATAACATTCCAATTTGTATTGTTGAATTATTTGTTCGCATGAGGTCATAAACATGAATTGTATAATACTTATACCTCACATAGACAACAACTGATGTCAAATAACACTCCCAAGTACTCTCTGCCTGTTCCTACCAGAGAAATTATAGGTTCGATAGTGCTGGTAGGATTAAAAAAATGATATGCAAAAATAGTTCCTGTAAATGATCAGAGTCACGTTAAAGGCAGGTTAAATTCTATACTTGCAAAATAAATGGTTTTTATGTTAGTTTCCAAACCTGTGAAATGATATCAAGAGAAACTGGTCAGTTTTAATTTATCAACTATTCCTGCCACAAAGGTGACATAGAATGACCCTTGGTGAAGGTGAGAAGACAAATCAAAACCTTTCATAAAACTTTAGTATTTTTACATCAGTTTTTTTTTTATTGAGTAGGTACAATAATAATTTTATATAAGATTCATGGTAGATTCAGTTTTTAGATTATACACATCCAACAGTAAGTACGACAGAGACTAACCACGATAAGACGCCAGGCCAGGCAAGAGAATATTATCAAGTGAAGGTAGGTACACTTGACTATTTTTATGCCAAGCTTACTGCAGCTAAAATACGAAACAATAATTGATATGAAAAATAAAGATTTTACTTCATTTTATAGTTACTCTGTAGTACTCGTACAGGTTGAAGGTAAAAACAAAGGAAAATAAACGAAAAAAGACCCAAGAACGTTTCGGTTATTTATTGATACCATCTTCAGAAGAAAGAAACGAAATAATCAAAGTCAAAGGGAATTAATTCTTATACAGGTATATGCCGGCATAAATAGCTTACCATAATCATAATTTCCAACAACGTTTTCACTGTTTTTCAGAAAATATCAACAAAAATCACAACAGATATCCCACGCACAACCGCCTTGCAAAATTTTAAGACGTAGGGATGGGACATAAAGGTTAAAGACGCTATGTTTTATTCAACTGACTTAAAAATTTCTGCAAAAAAAGATTTCTAAAAAGATTTTTTAGAATAAGAACACCAGCAATATCGGGTAGAAAGTTCTATTTATTTACAAAATATATTATTTACTTATTAGGCTCATAAGGCCTGTTGGTCACATCCAGCAGTGGTTGCGTTGCGTTGCGATCACAGGGTACCTTTTATTAAACTGAAAGTCTGCATGTACAGTAGGGCTACTACGAAACGTAAATCCGATATTTCGGCCGAAGTATCGGAAGAATTTTAACCGTGAAATACAAGGTATTTCATGGTTATTTTAGTATTACCTTGAATTCTATCCATGAAATACCTTGTACTTTATGGTTATTTTAGTAGTTCATTGAATTATAATCATGAAATAACTTGTATTTCATGGTTAAATTTCTTCCGATACTTCGGCCGAAGTATCGGATTTACGTTTCGTAGTAGCCCTACAGGTTCTACTGTACAGGTAAACCGGAGCGTGTATGTTGAATAACTGTGCCTGAGCAGGTTTCCACGCCTGTACAGGTACTTGAAAAAATATGAGTTTTGATATTTTTTCCATGTGGGTATATACCTGTGCAGGCAAAGGCTGTCGGCCGCGCAGGCGTTAGTTGTCAGGTGATTGCTAGAGGGGAAGGAATTAAGGGAGTCACCGCTGATAACAGTTTAAGGTACGTCTTTTCATCCATTCCTACATAATTACGGTAATCTTTGGGCTCAAATTTCAGTTGTTTCAGTAACCTGACATGAGAGAGTACTGTTTTCTTTGCAGTAACCAGTCTTTACACTACTGTTCACGGTGTCTTCGTTTAAATTTCCTTTTCTGTAGAAAAACAAACAATAAACCTATTAAAGCTACTGTGTCGAGATCAAGCGCCGCTGTCGCGTCGTCGGGGCCATGGTATCAACTCAGAGTTTGTACAGGTTTACCGCTACGTGTGTGGTCTCTATGCAGCTCGACTTTGCCTGTACAGTTTAAATGTACAGGCAAACCTGTCAGTTATACCATAGCGTGTATGGCCTGCTGGATATGGTTGCGGCGCATGGTCGTAACCCATTATTAAATGACATTTAGAATTTTCATTTCCAACTTGCCAACCTTGTGAATGTGACTCAATGTCGATCGATTAAAAAGCAACGTCGTACATCACTAGTAACGTTTCGTTCTGCGCAAAGCACAAAATAGATTTTTAAAAATCTACAGCTTAACTGGCAACACTGATACAGTCTGTCAAATGAAAATAGTCAAATCAAAATTCATTTAAATTTTGTAAATGTATATTAAATTTGTTTTTCTTACAATAACGTAAATATTGAGACGAGAAAGGTAATCTGAGTTCTATGATTTTAGTTATATTCTCTTTGTCCTTTTAATTACTTACTTTTATATATAATGTTTATGTCGTGATGTAAGATCAATATAATTAACTTGTTTTTATTTAGTTTTTGTAATATTCACACTGTTTTATTGTTAATAAATAAAGAATTGTTTGAATAAATACGCATATAAGAATGTAACACTAATATATTCTTTGTAGATGCTGAAATTCAGCGGTTCTGTAATTTGGAGGTTATCCTCTAGGACAACAGCAAGGAAGTATTCGACGGCCACGACAGTAATCAAAACAGATAAGCTGGACGAGCGAAACTTAAACGATAAGAGCTCTTTGGAAAATAACAGGAGCGAACCAGGTCAAAAAATACACCTTAAAATTTAAGATATTTAATAATAATCCTCGGAAAATATTATTATGACTATTACTTACATAGATAGTCACTTGCTTGACCGTAAATCAATACTAATAGGTGTTAAATAAAATTGTCATATGATGTATAAACATGTAACATAGTTATCATTGTTAATTTATTAGTAAGAAATTAAAATTTGACTTACCATTTCCAATACTTATATTGGAAATGGCTACTCGTAAAACATTGAAATGAAAAAATTTACATTAAAAAAAAATTTAATGGTCTATCCAGAAAGTAGGCTTTCACAGGCACTTTCTTTTTAAAGACGTGTGCATACAATAATAATATTTAATTAATCTACTCTACAAGGTATGTACTACATTACGGAAACAATGCAAAGTGACCGCTAGTAAAATATTATAAAAAGAAATATTTAATATTTCAGGATTAGTAGCCGTAGCGTTTGCATCCCTTAACAATCCTGATGTTGACGATACTAAGAAACCTAGTTTAAAGTCTGCTAAGTTGAACAAAACGCAGCAGTTGGACTCGCAGATCCTCAAAGCAAACGACATAGACAGCTTGTTGGTTGTCGCTGAAAACTCTATGATCTCCCGACGGCATGCTTTGAAGGTTAGTTTACCAGATTGCAACATGAACTGAAATTACGTACAGTCAAGAAAGAAATAAGAAACAGCATTTCTTTTTTTTATTTTATTATTTTTTTTTTATTATGTTTTGTGCGGCTTAAGTAGCACTGCGACCAGGACTGGTCTATTGTGATCGCCACATGTTTTGTTAGAGCTCACCGCTAAACCCTGCAGCTGTGATGAACCGCAGGATTTGCTTAGGGTGAACTCCTTTAACTCATCTGGGCTTAAAAAGTGTTTCCCTAGATGAGTGCTGCGCTTGTGTATAAGTGGCCCACACTCCCCCAGAAGATGCAGTGGTGTTTCGTCAGCCTCCTTATATCGTCTGCAGGTGCGTGTGTCACTCAGCCCTAAGTTGGACATGTGCTTATTAAGGCAACAATGTCCTGTTAAGGCTCTGACCACAATTCGTAGGTTACTTCTACTGAGCGCTAGGACAAGGTTGCTGTACCTTTTGTCAAAGGCTTTGATTAGAAGTTTTGAATGATTCATGCCCGGCGATTCCGTCCAGAGCTTGATAGCGTTTTCGAAACAGGAGTACGACAGGGTTCTGTTGGCTAGGTTTTTTGGTATACACAGCATTTATTTCATTTTTAAATTAAATTTAAGTGTAGAATTAGAAAATTGCCAAAAGTTAGTTAAAGAACAGTCAGTAGAAATCTCTTCTCTTGAAGAGAAATTAATCTCTTTGCAGGCATCGCTCAATAGCATGACCTCTAAATACACCTCTTCGCAAAATGAGATTAAGGAATATAGTTTAGCGCTAGACAAACTTATAGGCTTAAGTACATCCAATTTAGAAAGGTTTGATTCCCTTACTAGCAAATATGACTCATCCATGATAGTATGTGTGCCTTCTGTTGAAGGTCCCACTAGCCTTCCACAGGAAACACCTGTTGTGTCGTGCGCGACTGAAGGAGGGCTACATGGAGACCCACCAGCAATGACTGTGACTACTGACAGACTGACTCGCCGCACATTTATCTTATCCGACGAAATGGGTAGGGGCTTAGGTAGTATGCTGTCTTATTTAACAAACCATATTGTGGTTAACTATTGTAGTCCTGGTGCTAGCTTGACTAGTTTACTTACTTGTATTAAGTCAGAGTCTATAGACAAGTCTTGTACTATTATTATAGCTTTAGGTAACTCTTGTAACACATCTAAACAAGATCTCATAGATGGCTTCAAACAAATTGTTGAGCTTGGGGCAGGAAAAATAATTATTTGTGCCCTGCCTTATATAAACAACAAATATAATTTATTAAATAAAAAAATATATAATTTGAACATGCATATTTATAATATGACTTGTACTGATAGTAGGATGCTATATTTAGACACTAATAAATTTATTAGTTATTGTTTTTTGACTGGAGGCAATTTACACCTCAATTATAGATTTAGGATGAGTATTGCTAAATTGTTAGCATATAATATACATTTTACAAATTCTTTTACAAACACAGTCATTAGTATAAGTACTAATGACTTAAAAAACTAGGCTGTAGGACAATGATAAAACCTTTATCACAAATACATCTTGTTCATCAGAACATACAAGGTTTTACCAGCAAACAACTAGAAATAGAATTATTTTTGGAATCGAATAATATAGACATCCTATGCGTCACTGAACATTGGCTTAACAAAAATCAATTAATTAATATGAACAATCACGTTCTGGCTAGTGCGTTCGTCAGGAAAAGAGCAATACACGGAGGATCATGCATTTTATTAAAAAATAATATCTCATATAAGGAACGTAACTCTTGTTTCTCTTTCTGTTGAGCGCATTATCGAAATATCGTGCGTCGATCTTATTCAATATATAATTATAAGCGTATATCGGCCGCCTTCAGCAAATTTTGATACGTTTGAAAATAGAATGGAGGAGGTCCTAAAGCGTGCTACTAAAGTTGGCAAACCTGTAGTGGTATGTGGGGACTTTAATGTAGATTTACTCGTTTCATCAACGAACAGCATTAAGCTTATAAACTTATTTAAATCATTTAACTTAAATAATATATTTCTCGAGCCAACTAGAATATCGCCCACTTCTGCCACCTGTCTTGATAACATCTTTTGTAACTGTGCAGTCACTGGTGAGAAAATAATAAACTGTTTAGCATCGGACCATTGTGGTCAACAAATCTCTTTAATTGATAACTGTGTTACTGAAAATAAAATTGGATCTTTTAGACTAATTTCTCAATCACGCAAAGATAGGTTCAGAAGAAACGTTAAAGAAAAAACTGTTATTCCTTCGGTAACTTCAAGTGATCCTAACCATTTATATAATAATTTATTCGATGTCATCAGTAGGGAATTTAATGATACATTCCCAATTAAGAAGGTTAAAATTCGCGATAAAATAAAATTTTGTGACTGGGCAACGACGGGTATATATGTTAGTAGAAGAACTCTTTATGATTTATACGATCAGCGTAAATATAATCCTAGCCCACAATTTAATAAATATGTAAAGGATTATTCCAAAATATTCAAACTTGTATGCACGACCGCTAAGGCGCTTCATTTAAGTAAAAAGATCAAAAACTCCACTAACAAAACAAAAACTACGTGGAATATTATTAACAAAGAAACCGGCAAGTCGAAGCAGAGTACTAATGAGTACTCGCTCCTTGTAAACAACCGTATTGTTTCCGCGGACGATGAAGTAGCTGATGCTTTTCAGGAATTCTTTGCAGATATTCCTATACATACAACTAAGTCCTTGAAGTCTTCCCATACATTGGCTGATGAATTTCTTAGGTCGAACGTTCCCGAACCTACTTCGGATTTTTCGTTTAAATTTGTTAATGCTGAAACGATCCTCAAAACATTTAAATCACTCAATATAAAAAAGTCAGAGGATATTTGGGGAATATCTGTAGCTATCTTAAGTAATATTATAGACATCATAGCACCTTATTTGGCCGTAATTTTTAATGAATGTGTTCCAGCTGGCATTTTTCCTGATTTGATGAAAGTGAGTAAAGTCATACCACTTTTCAAGAAAGGGTGTAGTAAGGATCCAAATAATTTTAGACCAATATCTATTCTGCCAGCACTTAGCAAAATTTTTGAAAAGATAATTCTGGACCAACTACTATCCTATTTCCAAAGTAATCGATTGCTTCACCCGCGTCAATACGGTTTCACTAAAGGTAGATCCACTACAGACGCCGCTGCCATGTTATTTAAAGTTATAATGGAGGCCTGGGAGGACAGCAAGAACGCTGTTGGTGTTTTTTGCGACCTTTCCAAGGCTTTTGACTGTGTCGATCATCAGACCTTAGTAAATAAGTTAAAATTCTATGGCTTGGACAGTTCCTCAATCAATCTTATGTCCTCTTACCTTAATGCCAGAATTATGAAAGTGAGAGTAAATGAAGCGACCTCTGTAGGTTGTCCTGCTAGTATAGGCGTTCCTCAAGGCTCAATATTGGGCCCTTTTCTTTTTTTAGTATATATAAATGATTTGCCGTACTTAACTGAACATTTATGCGACATTATTTTGTTTGCTGATGACACTTCTTTAATTTTCAAGGTAGACAGAAAAAGTCCTAATGTAGATACTATTAACAAAACGTTATCTCAACTACATCAATGGTTCACAGTAAATAATTTGGTGCTTAACGCCAGCAAAACCAAATGCATAGCTTTCTCACTCCCGAATGTATCCCAATCTATTACATCAGTCATTCTTAACGATGAAAACTTAGAATTGGTCGAAACTACCACTTTTCTGGGCATTGTACTTGATAGCAAACTACAATGGCATCCTCATATTAGAACACTAGCAGGTAGACTAAGTGCTGCTGCTTTCGCTGTTAGGAAAGTTCGACAGTTCACCAATGTCGACACGGCACGACTAGTTTATTTCAGTTATTTTCATAGTTTGCTATCGTACGGCATTTTACTCTGGGGTAAAGCAGCGGATATAGAGACGATTTTCGTGCTGCAAAAGCGTGTAGTGCGTTTTATTTATAAATTAGGTTACCGTGAATCACTTCGCGAGTTCTTCAAAAGCACTAATATTCTCACGGTGGCATCACAGTGCATTCTTGACAGCATTATGTTTGTTCGTAAAAACATTAATGACTATAACCAGGTGTCCGATATTCATAATTTTAATACGCGTAATAGAAATAAATTAGCTGTTCCTAAATTCAGGCTTAGGAAAGCGGGCAAGTCATTTATGATCCAAAGTTTGCATATGTATAATAAAATTCCAGAATATATTAAAAACTTGCCCAATAATAGATTTAAATTAAATGTAAAAAAATTCTTAACCAGCAAAGCGTATTATACTATCAACGAGTATCTAAATGAAAGGAATCCCTGGCCCTCTTGTGAAGGTGAAATGCTAAAACTTGTCGTGAAAAGCCAGTCAATGTTCAATAAACTACATGAATAAAATTTGTGTTCAATATTGTAACATGTACGTCGTACGTAGTGTCATCTAAGTGGTGCTGTTTTTCTTATTATTTACATTTTAATATAATTAATATATGACAAGGATGTTAATGTGTACGTGCATGTCATGCTCGCAAATTGTCCAAACTGGTGGTGGCGTTGGGGGTCGGGTTACTGTTGTTCCCTACAATATTGTTCATAATATCGTGATGGTGAGCCCAGTAATGGAGGCTGGAAGGCCGACTCTCACGTCAACTCGAAAATACACGAGAACGGTTGCTGCCTTGCGGGCGGTCTGCTCCTATCTTTAACACCGATTTAGCATTTTATATTTTAGATTTAATTTTATGTTGAGACAAATTAATGGCACTATTTATTGACATTCCGCGTACGTAATGTTGTATGTATGTACCTAGTTTTAAATTCTATGTTGAAAAAGAAAAGAAAAAAGAAAATTTCGATATATTTTTAAATGACAAAAAAGGCCGTAACTGGTTTTCTTTCGCCATTTCTTTTTTACCAGTGGTCATTTTGCTTTTGTTTCCGAAATGGTAGTAGTTTATAGAGTAGATTAATTTATACAAATCATTTATTACTGTATACTCTGACAAGAGAACGTGTTTGTGAAAACCTATTCTCTGAATAAAAGTTTTGAATTTTTTGAATTTTTTGAATTTCTTTTTACAAGGTCTAGCGAAACCTACACAACTTCATTTCCGTGTATACCGTTTTCTTGTGGGAATTTTCAAAAACTATTTCTTATCAGATGCCTATGTCATACAAAGATTTGTGGCTTAATGCCACTTTCTTTAAGTTGTCTGACTACCTTGTAGGCGATCCTCCAATGCTGCGCTTTTCGCTACGCGGTTGCCATTCTAGAACCTTGCTGCCCCACCAGCCATTGGTTCTATGTGCTATGTGCCGTGCCCACTGCCACCTCAGCTTTTCAATATTAACATAATCCAAATTTTCAGATGGTGTCAGTATTATCTGATTGGTCAAGCAACAATAAAGTTAAACTACAGGACTTTGAGAAAGATCCAAGGTTCCTCAAACTATGTCGGATTCTCGCTCGGACTACTGCGCAAGCCATGACTTCGCTGACCATGGCCGAGGACTTGAGCACGGTGTTAGGTGTCACTGGAGATGATGAAGCTGCTAGATTAATTTCAAATCTGACACTACCACAGATGATCAAGGTATATTTCAAATTTAACAGATTTTTTTTTCAAAACATTTCTCCATTTTATTATAATTTGCCCATGCAGGTCTTGTTTGTCATATACATACAAAATAATTATCTATATCAACGAAATTTTTAATGACTATTTGATTCATAAATAGTACTTTATTAAACTGTCATGATTGAAATGAAATGATTTATTTCAGTGACTTACTATTTATTTCACTGGCACCTTTCTCTGGCCATTTACAACGTGTACACTTAATTAGATTATCATTTACAAGAAAAATATGCGGAATAAAATCAGTACTGACAAGCGTGAGCAGACCAGTCTATAATGCAAATGGCTATTGTAGATCTATTCTTAATATAAGTATTATATTTCGAATTTTATTATAATGAGTATAAATAAATTACTTTTAAATATTGGCAGGTAATGAAAGCCCTCCATCAGAAAGGCCGTCGTAGCACTCCGCTTCTACGCGCCCTCTCACACAACATCAACAAAACCACAGATGTTATTGACCTGAAGAAATCAGCTGATTTACTGTTCTCCATGGTGGCGTTGAACTTCCCTGACCCAGTGCTTCTGGATAGGATATGCAAGTAAGTGTGTCATGTCATCATCATTATTAACCCATAATCATCCCACTTGTGCAGAGATACGGGTCTCCCTTCGATCATTATCATAATCATTTTTTCATAATGGTTCAGCAATCTTAGTATCCATATAGTACTAGCTTAGTTTCTTAGTTTGGGACTAGATGGCGTTGTGTGATTCGTCCAAGAATAACTACAATAAGCTAAATCGATTAAATTAAAGAGATTCCATTTGATAAGCATTATTTAACCCATATTAAATTGGCAGGTAATAAGTAAAAAAAATTAAGGACATAATTGTGTAAATAAATTAGTTATATAATATCGATTTTGCTGAACAGTATTGATGGTATGCACCCCATATTGATATAATGGTGATGACAATTATTTTAACAATGTTTGACAGTGACGTGATAGAAGGTCTACCATTAAACCAAGACAGGCCAGCGGTAGTGAATTCCATTGTGATGTCCCTCGGGCTCCTCCGCTACAGACACGAGGCAGTACTGACTGCCCTCTCGGACTGGCTCCAACAGAACAAATCTAAATGCACTGCCAACTGTATAGCATCTGCTGTTATCACATTTGCGACTGTTGATTTTGTCCCGCCGCAGAGTGAAGCATTGTTTGAGGTAAGATAAAAAGTATGTAATGTTTATGATTATTTTTTTATAGTTATTAGGTACAACTATATTTATTTTTGAAAATATTTCTTGAAGGAAAAAAAGGAAATTTTTCTTTTAAAAAATATTTTCAACGATATGGTAATATTAGATGCTGGTATTACCCGCCGCGTTTAATTTTATGCATAACCAGTGCCATCTATATCAGATTTTTTTTACTAAATCCTACGGGAATCGCGTACTATTCGGGATGAAAAGTTGTGTTAATCCAAGGTATCAGCTACCTACATACCAAATATCAAAAATATTGGCCCAGCCATTTGAGCGTGAAGAAGTAACAAACATACACATAACTTTCGCCTTTATTATATGAGTAGGATGTTATCTAAATCATTTTTTCTAATGTAAAGTACGAAATATTTAATTTCGATAAACACATATTAATAATGGTAATTCCTACTTTAGAATATAACGATCTAGCGATTGGCTAATAAATAATTAAATTTTGGTTAAACTTCCTGACAGCCAGTTTTTGAAATGCATTTCAAGTTTAATTCCATGTTAGGTCTCATGCTATCTCTTTTTTCTTCTCTAGTTTCGACAGTGATAGCTAAACTCAAAATTTATGATACCTACTCTAAGTTATTCAAAGAAAATAAAATAAATATAAGATAAATTAGATATTTCAAAAATTTGCAGGCGGCCATAGCCCTCAAAGAAGAAGAAATGACGAAGGCTTCCTCGTGGCTGGATCTCGTGTTCTCACTGCTCATCCTCAACAAGGCAGAACTCCGCCACGTCGCATCCACGCTGCAGCCGGAGTTCATTGACAAACTGCTATCTACTGGAGGTAAGCTCAAAGCCCACCATCAAACATTCCAAGATACAAAACTTTTATTCAGATAAAAGGTCTTTACAAACACGTTCTTTTGTCAGAGAGTACATTATTAGACGACCTCCGTGGCGCAATGGTTACCATGCCTGCCTGCCACCCAGGAAGTCCCGGGTTCGAATCCCGGTCGGGTCATGATGAAAAACGATCTTTTTCTGATCTATATATGTATTTGTTATAAAATATAGTATCGTTGAGTTAGTATCCTATAATACAAGTTTCAAACTTACTCTGGGGCTAGCTCAATCTGTGTGATTTGTCTTTAAAAAAATTATATAAGATATGTGTAATAAATCTACTCTATTAATCTATCGTCATCACAATTTATCAGTTCAGTTCAAAGTTAGTAATTTATTTCTTATCTATATACATATATAAAATTCAAAGTGCTGACTGAGTGACTGACTTAACTATAATATCAACGCACAGCCCAAATCGCTGGGTCTAGGGGCTCCAAATTTGGAATGTAGGTTCCTTACGACGTCTAGGGGTATACTGAGAAAGGATTTTTCAAAATTCCCACGGGAAAGCGAGAGATACGCAAACGAAGTTGCGAGTATTTTACTAGTATGACATATAAAGTCACTTACATCATCATATCATTCCCATAATCATCCCACTGCAGGGATACGGATCTCCCTTCGATCGAAGGTGATTAGAGCGTACTCTGCCACGCTGTTCCAATGCAGATTGGTGAAGGCCAGTGTTTTGCAGCTGCCTGAAAGGCCACCGATTTGGCTTATCGACTGTCATCTAATGATAACAGCCGGCCCAACGGCTCAAAATAAAGACAAATAGCTTATAATAGGCCTATTACGGTGGAAGTTTCAAAGACGCGCACAAAGCGCTTTGCTTCATCCTTCATCGTAAGGACTGCGGTTCTTTGGAACTCTCTACCGGAATCGATGTTTCCTGAAAAATACAATCCAGGGGTCTTCAAAACTCGAGTAAATAGGTTTTTCTAGGTGAGCGTGTTACACCGTAGACCACAGCGATGCTTACCATCAGTGGTCAAATGCTAACCGATTAAAAAAAAATTTGGTAAAAAAACATTAACGAGCCCGGAATGAAAAAGATGTTTTTTTTTTTCAGAAATCGCAATCCCATCTCGTCGTAAATTGATGATGATCGATGCATACGTGGGGCTGGTGCACGCTTCGCCCCGTCCCAGGCTGCAAGAGGACGTCGCCGTGGGGGTGCCACTGGTCCCCACCAAGGAGAAGGCACTATACGTACAGAGTATCATGGACACATTCAAAAGTCTCGTGTCGTCTGATAGATTTTTAAAGAAGGAGTGTAATTCTGGAATGGGGTTCTTGTATGGTAAGTTATCATTATATGTACAGTCGCCTCGAGGATAGCAGGACCATCTTTAGGATGATTTTTGGTTGCAACATCCAACATCCTAGTGGACACATGTGGCTCTAATAAACAAAAACCCTGTTTGGTAACAAAGAAAAGGACGGAGCTAACAAAAGATCCACTTACAAGATGTGCAAGCGATTTTTTTCTAAAATGGTCCTCCTATCTTCGAGGCCACCGTACATATATGTGCAGTTTGTAGAGAAAAGACTTGTTCCGACTTCTCTCGTATTGCAAAACAAGTAGAATAACGGGGTATCACTCACGCGTTGCTAACGCGTAACGGTAGCAACGCGTGAGTGATACTGATAGGTCCACTTTGCCCCCCCCCCAAAGTGGAGCTCTGAATATCTTACTCGCCGTAGGAACACAACATGGCCAATGCTATTTGGCTACGATCTTCTGTAAGATGGAGGTACATCCCCAGACGGGCTATTCCGATTTGAGCGGATTATCCGCTATGCCCTACCTCTCTTAAAATTTAGATATACTAAGGTCGCGTTCACATCTACAAGTTCACGGGAAATAACTCGCAGAAGTCTTGCATGACTTGCATGTCTGGCTGACTACAGGTATATCGAAGCGTTGAAGTGCTTATACAAAAACGCCACTATGTCAGTCCGAGTACAGGAACAGAACACGAAGGCAATCTCATTGCACAGAGGCGTGAGACAGGGAGACGTCATATCTCCGAAACTGTTCACGACCGCTCTGGAAGATGCCTTCAAGCTTCTGGAATGGAAAGGATTTGGCATCAACGTCAACGGCGAGTATATCACTCACCTTCGATTTGCCGACGACATCGTGGTCATGGCGGAGTCGCTGGAGGACCTTAGCACTATGCTCGAAGACCTCAATCGAGTTTCCCAACAGGTGGGTCTAAAAATGAACATGGACAAGACAAAAATCATGTCAAATGTCCATGTCGCGCCCGCTCCAGTCTCAGTTGGGAGCTCGATCCTCGAAGTTGTTGACGAGTATGTATACCTTGGACAAACAATCCAATTAGGTAGGTCCAACTTCGAGAAAGAGGTCAATCGACGAATCCGACTCGGCTGGGCAGCTTTCGGGAAATTACGGCATATCTTCTCGTCCAAAATTCCTCAGTGCTTAAAACGAAAAACCTTCGAGCAATGTGTGTTTCCAGTGATGACATATGGATCCGAGACGTGGTCGCTCACTATGGGCCTCATAAGAAGGCTCGCGGTCACTCAGCGAGCTATGGAGAGGGCTATGCTCGGGGTTTCTCTACGAGATCGAATCAGGAATGAGGAGATCCGTAGCAGAACCAAAATAACCGACATAGCCAAACGGATCAGCAATCTGAAGTGGCAGTGGGCTGGGCACATAGCGCGCAGAACCGACGGCCGGTGGGGCAAGAGGGTTCTGGAATGGCGACCACGTACCGGAAAGCGCAGCATAGGACGCCCACCTACAAGGTGGTCAGACGACCTAAAAAAAGTCGCAGGAAGCCGCTGGATGCAGGCCGCTGCCAGCAGGTCGCATTGGAGGCGTTTGGGGGAGGCCTATGTCCAGCAGTGGACTTCTTGTGGCTGAGATGATGATGATGAGTCTTGCATGATTTTATTGTTAACAGCTACGAATGCAAGAAATATACGGAACTGATCTATAATTTGCGAGAATTGTTGCTAGATGTTGCAAATACGCTTAGACATGTTATCAATCACTTGCGTGACAACTTGCAGGTCGCTCCCTAAACCAATATTACAAGAAAATCTATATTATGTTACAGATGCAGAATTTGCTGTCGACTCCAAATGTCACCCGATTCCATTAGAAAAGGCTGCCAGTGACAAAAGGTAATTAACATAAATGGTGAACTGTTCAAATCCATTTTAAAGTTATATTATGGCTGTCACTATCAAACTAAAGGGATCCCATCATCAGATCCTGACTTTGTGACATTGGGACCACATGGAAAGCACCAGCTTTCAAATAAAAAAAAGAAACATCAATATCGGTTCACCCTGGCGAAAGTTCTGAGATAACAAACATAAAAAAGGAAGTCTGTTAAAAATAGATTAAAAGTAAAATGCGTATTTGAAACTGGCTGATATTAAAGTCATTTTGAACCTTACATATATCTAAATCGCCATGTTTAATTTACATTGATAGTATTAAGCCTAACTCAATTGTGTTTTACAATAAAGCGAATGTATGTATAACATTGGTCTCTCTTACAGCGCCTATAGGATAGCAGTTCTTGGTCTGGACTACCACGACATGACACGGAAGGTCGCCTTGCCGCTGGGCGTCAATCAACTTTATACAAAATTACTACAGCTCAAGGTAAGCAAACTAGAAGACTACATTTACACGACGCCAGATCCTTGTACATACATTAAGAGAGGTAGGGCACAGCGGATAATCCGCTCATGTCGGAGCAGCCCGTCTGGGGAACGACCTCCACCTTACATCGTATCGTAGCCAAATAGCATTGGTCTCGGCCATGTTGTGTTCCTGCGATGAGTAAGGTCTCCAGAGCTCCACTTGGGAGGGTTGGGTTTGGCAACGCGAGTGATACCCTCGGTATTGCAAGCGTCTATAGGCTACGGTGATGCTTACCATCAGGCGGGCCGTATGCTTGTTTGCCAACTTTGTGGTATAAAAAAAATACAAGTTTTGACATAAACTAATTGCCAGTGCCTTTTGTTTAATAAAAAGTATCATAAAAAAAATGCAAGAAAAAAAATAAACTGAATCTATAATCTGCGATAACTGTCGCGCGAAATGTTACAAGCGTGCAAGGTGTCGCGAGCTTACGTGCAATTTCTTGCAAGTCTAAACGCGGCTTTACAAAATTCAGATTTCAATGATTTCAGATCAGGCCGACGCGACGACTGTATGCTTGTTTGCTACCTTTGTGGTATAAAAAAAAAGATTTATAAAAGTTATTTTTTTCAGGGCTTCAAAGTACTACAGATTCCGTACACAGAATATAACCCAAAAGACAAGTTAGTAACCCGAGTACAGTACATAGAGAAAAAACTTAAAGAATTAGTTGCCGCAAGAACATAGTGAACTGTAGTAAATAGTGTATAAAATTGTACAAAGTACGAGTATGAATGTATGTGAGTAATTTATACCCATATTATAAATGCGAAAGTGTGTTTGTTTGTCCGGCTTTCACGTCGAAAATAACGAACGGATTGTCATGATTTTTTTGAGGAGAGATTAAGTACTGGAGAGTGATAGGCTACTTTTAATTCCGGAAAAACATCTTATTCCCACGGGAAAAAATAATCAATGAAAGATCCTATGGACCACGCGGGCGAAGCCGCGGGTAACAGCTAGTGTTACATAAAGAAGATTCAATCCAAAGTGAATCTTGATGACTTAATGATGGCATGATATTGGCCAATCACTGTGCTAGAAATTACGCACAGTAAAGATTTCAAGCAATGTGATTGGTCAATTCTCTATTCGCTAATTCTTATGCGTAAAATATACAGCGGCGTACGGTGAAGGCGCGGCGAACGCGACCAAGCGGCATACGGCATGTCTACGCCGCGTCGTTTCCGCATAGAATAAGTAATAAACCTCGGTAGAATGGCCACTCTCCGCCCCGCACTGAATCGAGTTACCTCACCCCGGGAGCCCTCGTCGAGCCCTCAGTCGCAGGGCCGTGCGATTAGTGGACGAATGTGTATTTCGAACATTTTCAATGGTGATAAACTGTACAGTCTACGGCTGTTGTTCAAGTAAACGTAACAAGAATAGGAGTTTTTATAGGTTTCCAAAATTTCATTTAGCTAACCGAGTACATCATATACAATAGCATTATATTTCAATAGAACCGAAGCATTAGTGAATTACGCCGCTAGTGCAAAATTACTTCATGTATAGTCGTACCTACTTCAACATCGGCCGCCATTTTGAATGATAACTACGCGACGGCAGCCCTAATACATTTCACGCACACATATGCGCGTGTACAGACATTGACCTATGTAGTAGAAATAGGTAATTATTTCACGCGCGTTGTATGCAGTGTCCGGGGTGTGGTTTCAGTATAATTTACATGGCACGTCGCTTTCATACATTTTGTATGAAAACGTTTTTAAGCGACATGGTACATGCGCCGCGCCTTCGCCGCGTCTTCACCGTACGCCATGTCTGTATAATTCAAGCCTACGGTCGAATCTTTTTTGTGTAACTAGCCCATTTTTTTTAGTAGAATTTTCTCCGATAGTATTATTTGTCAAACAAATGATTATTTTAATGGTATCTTCGCCACGTTATTTTGAGGATATTAGCCGGGTTTATTTGCTATTTATGCTGTTAACGATTAACTAACATTGTCCTGGTACAAGAAGCGAACTCAGGAAGAAAATTTAGGGTAGATATTTTAATCCACAAACTGTGTACAGTCAGCGGCATAAATATATTGTCATTGTGGTACCTTGTCACTATAACATTGTATAATGTCTTCAGTAGTTAAAAAGATATACAAAAGTGACAACATATTTATGCCGCTAACTGTATATTTTGGCTACAACATACATATATAAATTTACTAATGTAAAAATGTTTGTTATTTAATCCATACAAAATTGTTTGACGCATTTGTATATTGGCACATAGATACTATAAATAATAAATAATCACATAGACCATACAAAATTGTTTGACGCATTTGTATATTGGCACATAGATACTATAAATAATAAATAATCACATAGATGTTTGTCCCGAGCGGGAATCGATCCCGTGCTCTCTGGTTACTACCAACGTGCCACCGGGCAGTTACATATGTATGTAAATATGGCTCTGATAGATGCGACAAAAAACGAGATTTTAATTTGGTCCTTACAAATAGAAGATTACCATTACCAGGTAATTTGCGGTACCGTAATGTTATTTTTTTTTAAATGTTTATGACAACAATAATGTGAGCTTATTAATTGTGCCTTGCTTTGCAAAAAAATATTAAATCCACAAAAATCCAGAGTCAATAAATTCTTTTTCCATAGCCATGGTCATAATTTAAAACTCTAAAATTTCTAAAACGCATTTTTAATGATACATTGAATTATAGCTGTCACTGTCAAACTTAAGGAGAAAAAGAGAGATGGCTTGAGGTTTAATGTGAAATTAAAATGCGTTTTAGTAACTGCCTGTAAAAGGCAGGCCCTACCATGCATGACCGCTTTAAACAAAACAAGAACGGCTGAGTAAGAGAGACAGCTCAATACATTTTAAAGGTAGGGCACAGCGGATAATCCGCTTAAATTGGAGCAGCCCGTCTGAGGAAGGACTTCCACCTTACAGAAGATCGTAGCCAAATAGCATTGGTCTCGGCCATGCTGTGTTCCTACGGTGAGTATAAGGTCTGTGGCTTTGGGAGGGTAGGTAACGCGTGAGTGATACCCCCGGTATTGCAAGCGTCTATAGACTACGGTGATGTTTACCATCAGGCGGGCGGTATGCTTGTTTGCCAACTTTGTGGAATAAAAAAAATACATCTTTTAAAAGGTCGCGGTACGGAGTGTGGTATTGTGGGTTGAATCTTTTTTTCCAAAACATAAGCACAATTTATTGCATACTGAATGAGGCGTGTGTATAGTTGTTAATATTATTTAAATAAAACATTTCAAAAAATAAAGTTGGTTTTATTCTCAAAAAAATTCTAAAAATATTTCAGTCAAAATCTAATAATGTTTGCTTTTAGGTGTTTGTTTTTTTGTACTCGACGGCAAACCTATTGTTATAACAACGACCTGAGGTCCGCCACAAAACTGAAACAAGGAATAATAATATTATAGGTGGATTTGCAGTCAGCCAATTAAAAGGTGAGCAGGTACCATGACCGCTTAAAACAAAACAAGAACGACTGAGTAGAGGGAGACAGCGCAATACATGATGTAAGGCGACGTCTCGTTTACACAATTGCTTAATAGTCATAAAAGGTAGGGTACGGCCCCTGGGCTGATGATTAACATTTTCTAAATATTGCGTGAAAGGATTTACTCGGAATTTTTATTTATCAATAGTATTCATATATTAGTATAAATATCATTGTTCTTAATTCTCTGGTTACCTCTTTAATTTGTTGACTGTACATAATTATCAAAAATTACCCAAATATTAATGAAATATTTTTTTAGAGCGGGATGGCCCGTTGCAATGCAACAAATGGCAAGCAACCCTAGTCAATACTTGGATGGGGTACAACAATTAAAAAATCTTCGTACAATAATAAAAATATAAATGCTTCTATAATAAAAAATAAATAAAAGCACAATATACTCATTAATCTGTCGGTCCCTGGTTGTCGATAGGTAAACAGTTGTTAAAGTGAGTGACCGTAGGTGACTTGAAAAACGCTGTCATCAAATACTCGTAGTTGACACTAATTGCGGCAAGCATACGTATCAAATCAAATCAAATTTGCCTACCTCTTGAGTCAGTCTATCTATTAAAAAAACCGCATCAAAATCCGTCGCGTAGTTTTAAAGATCTAAACATACATAGCGACAGCGACAGACAGACAGACAGTGGAAGCGACTTCATTTTATACTATGTAAAAATAGTGTTAATGTGAAGCAAACATTGGTTAAAGTGCATTGTGATTGGAGTTTATGATCAGTGGGGCAATTCACGTAACAAGAACCCATTCTATTTCGATTTAACGACACTCGCTGTCTCACTCATACAAAATAGGAATTGAACGGGACAGCGAGTGTCGTTGAATCGAAGTAGAATCGGTTCTTTTTACGTGAATTGCCCCCCAGGAGCTGTTAAAAGTGCATTATCGTGTTGACTACCGCCTCCACTGAAGAAATTTTGCTATCGTCTTCGGGATGTCTTGACATAGAGACTGTACGTTGTGGCTACATAATATTAAGACAAGACTAGAGAAAACAATAATACGCCTTGGCTTAAAGGATAAATATCCAGGCCAATTAAAAAAAAACGTAATAAGAAATTCTTACGTGCGGACATTCGTATAGGACTCTTTGACAAAGTTGTACATATCCATAAGTACTTTTTTGACTTTCAGTGGGCGTAACTGAACGAGTACTGTTTTGAGTAGCGGTGTGCGTAACGGAGGTTTGACGGGCCGGAATACTTTGTGTAAGTGTATTCTCTTCAGGCTCCTGAAGGTGTGTCGCCCTATGCCGACATTCGTGAACATGCGATACTGAAACAGGAGAAATTAAAAGTGATAGAGTATTTATGAAATGGGTAAAGTACCCCGATGTCGCAAAATATTGACATGACGCAGCACTGCGTTTCTATCGGAGAGTGACATCTGGAAGCCTAATTTCCATCTCTCCCTTTTCCCACCTTGTAGCGGGTAAAGCATTGGCAGCGACCCTAGTATTGCTGCGGCGGTATTGATCGCTTTTCATTAGGTGACACACTTGCTTGTCTGCCGAACGAAAAAAAGCAAGAAAGGATGAAGTAAGGGTAAAACGGTTAGGGGTTTGGCTTCTGAATCTCTCACTCACCAAAGGAAACGCGTTGCTGCTTCACACCGATAAAGGGAGAGAAAGGTATTGCACTTCCGGATATTTCACTCACCGATCGAAACGCAGTGCTGTCAATATTCTGTGACATGATAACATTAATTTTCCGGTCAAGCTAATTCATATCATAAATGCTCTATCGCTTTCAAAAATGTATTATTCCCAGTATCGCATACTTACATATTCGGGAAGGTCGGCGTAGGACAACTTCAGACACCTGCAGAGACTAAACCACCACACAGTATGTCGCCACGACACCTCAGTTACGCACACCGGAAGTCAGAAAAGTCTTCACAGATTCTACAAAGTTTATCATACTTGGCAGAAAAGCTCCAAACAATTTGTCTGATTCAATATATAAATCGATACCGTCCGCGACAGAAGAGAAGCCTATCTGCTACATTATCAGGACATTGATGTACCGCAGTGACACAAAAAGGCAATAACTCTCTCAGACAGCAAGCACTGATTTTCAGTCTATGTAGCCAAAGTCCATATACCTATATAAAAATAAATTCCGGTTAGTTGTCACGCCATAACTTGAGAACGGTTAGATCGATTTGGCTGGTTTTTTTTTGGAGTTCTAATATTCTTTAGAAGGTTCACGGAAAAAAATATTAAGAAAATGGCTCGGAAAGATTGAAAAAAAAAGTGCAACAAAGCTACGCTGAGGCGGTACGAAGTTCGCCGGGTCAGCTAGTAATTGTATAAAATTATACATATTTTTGACAGATTTTATTAATGTTGGACTGTACTTCGGAAGTAAATTAAGTTATTTTCATGGTAATTTAAAGGCAAGTTTTGTGAATATCCTTTTTTCGAACAACTAAGGGATACTGAACGAGGCGTGTGTATAGTTATTAATATTATTTAAATAAAACATTTGAAAAAACAAAATCCGTTTTATTTTCAACCCTTTTCTAATGATACTTCAAAGAAAATTAATTGCATTGCTATAATTGCATTGTGCTTTTATGTGTTTTGCGCACTCAAACTATTGTTAAAACTATATTGTTGACTTCAATCCATTCGAGACGAAACTGAAACAAGGAATATATTACAGGTGTAGATTTTTATAAAGATTAGGAAGTAGTCTCAGTAACTAAAAATGTGGTACGTATTGCGTATTCCACTATCCCCATTGTCATAATCCATGGATGTAGTGGGAATACTGTTTTAATAGAATAAGATAGAATAGAATAGATAAAATGTTAGTGCTCAAATAAACGTATTTTCACTTCTCATGCTCTGAAATTGCTTATTTGCGCAGGATATAGGCTGCACAAAAATGATTTTTGTGCACAAGGGCAAAAACGTATCTACTCATAAATGTATCTTAATATACTCTAATATAATATACTCTATATTAAGGCAAGGAAAATGAGCCATACAGCCAAACACAATAAAAAGTTCAGAGATAGAATCTGTTATTTTATAATATTTACTTTAATTTATTTGCCTTACGTGTTTTTAAGACAAAAGATATTAAAATTTAAATTAAAGTACGGTAGGTTATTTAATTATTTTAGAAAAAATATTATTTCAAAATTAATTTAATAGAAGGCTGTATAGGTCTGCAGCCCAAGCCTAATTTCAATGTCGTAAGATTAAAAAAAAAAAGCGGCGGGAAACAGGTAATTTTTTTTCGTGCGTTTATTTATTTATTTCCTCGCAATCGAAGTGAAAAGCAGAGTTTATAACTTGTCTACAAAACCATTTTTATCGGATAAAAATGGTTCGTACCATTTCTTTCTTTCTATCTAGCCATGCCTTAACAAAAAATAAAAGATATGTCACCACTTTTTTCCACTTTCATTACCAAAATTTCTTGACCAGCTATGAAAGAATTCTATTTAGCTGTTTCGTAAGTAGTTGTTAAAAAATAATTTCTATCTCCGGCACCTTAGACAGTCCGGAGGTGTGTTGGTGTGATCCCTTCGCTTCGGCATCAGTGGGCGCAGGTTCGATTCCCGCTCAGGGCAAACATTTATGTGATAGCATTTTGTGTTTGTTCTTGAGTCTGGGTATTTTCTATGTATTCTATATATTTACAACAATATAACCATTGTCCATAACACAAGTTAAGCATACGCTTATAAGCTTTGGGACCAGGCGGCACGGTGTGAATCGTCTAGAATTATTTATATTTAGTTAATTTTAGCAGATATAATTCTTACGTGGTAACATTCCTAAATAACGTTTTGAAAAAGTTGTAGAAATCCGAGAACACTTGTGTGACCTTCAGTGTGCGTAACTGAGGAGGTTTGCCGGGCCGGAATATTTTGTGGTGATGCAACCTCTGCAGGCTTCTGAAGTTGTGTCGCCCTACGCCGACCTTCCCGAACAGGCGATACTGGAGAGAAAGGGCACATTTAAAAAATTATAGAGTATTTATGAGATGGGTTAGTTCGAGCGGAAAAGTACCATCCTGTCACAGAATATTAACGTGAAGCAGCACTGCGTAAGCATCAAAACACACTGAGATGACAGCGACCGGCAGCGAAGCGGTGAGCAGTTTTAGAGACTTGAGTTTATTTTTATACCACAAAGGTGGCAAACAAGCATACGGCTCGCATGATGGAAAGCATCACCGTAGCCTATAGACGCTTGCAATACCGGGGGTATCACTCACGCGTTGCCAACCCTCCCAACCCCCCAAGTGGAGCTCTGAAGACCTTACTCACCGTAGGAACTCAACATGGCCGAGACCAATGCTGTTTGGCTACGATCTTCTGTAAGGTGGAGGTCCTTCCCCAGACGGGCTGATCCGATTTGAGCGGATTATCCGCTATGCCCTACCTCTCTTAAAGTTGTTTACAGTAAAGAATCAAATCAAATCGTTTATTCAAAGACTAGGCTTTCACAAGCACTTTCTCTAGTCAAAGTCATCTTTAAATTATTATATCGAAACTAATCGTAAGCCATTTCGGAAACATCGCAAAATGAACACCGGTAAAAGAAATGGCGAAAGAAAACCGGTTACGGCCTTCTTTGTCCATCAATTATTTTAACATTTCTTTTTTTCAATTTTCACAACAAACACAAATATATAACTATGGAATTCGGCAGGGTTTCATAAATAATTGGTCTGTGACACATAAAATAAAAATCGGTAAGGTACCTATTTAGGTACCGATAAGAATGAGAACCGTCCGCCCAGACTCAGCCAGCCATCTCAGTGCCCTACCATATTAGATTGAGCTCAGCGCCCCGAACCTCGATGTCACCACAACGGTTAAAATATCGTTAAGACAAACGTAAGATACCTGCACATCAGATATATAAATAGGCTGTTGCATTATGATCCATATGACAGCCTCGTTGCACTCCGGCGACGTCAGCGAACCGGCATATGTGAAGTATGCTTCTTTGTTGGGGCTTAGCAGTTTTCTGGAAGATAAAGCTTATTCAGACTATATATAGCTACTATTAGTCGCGGAGATCGGCGTTTTTATAGCGATTCTATCTTGTTTTTTTGTTAACTTTTTGTTTTCCTATACTTCTACTACTTTTCTAATACTTACCTATTATAAATGCGATAGTTCGTAAGTATGGTTGTATGGATGCTCGTTACTTTTATACCGGTTTTATAAATTTGCTTGAAATTTGGTACACGGGTTAATAACTTAGATTAACAAACAGGATCGGGATTTCGCTATTAAACCTGGGCATCAGCTAGTTGATATTTAAGATTATTAAATTGACCTCATCGATTAATTTGAAAATTGATTAATTGAGGTATAATTCAAAGTAATGACCAAATTGCTATACCCACGCATTTCCTTATTCACCAGAATTATTGCTAATCTGAAATTTGTAACAGTATGAACGAAATGTTTTCACTAATCTATTAAAAAGGTAATCTGTGTAACATATAAAAATATGAAGTTTTCACTTCAAAGTAACCGCCATCTATTCAAACTCAGTGGCATTACATTATAACAATAATTTTATTATTGACTTCACTCAACGGAATTTTCCGTAAACTAAAAAGTTCCAATATTTACCGATAGATGTCGCTAAAACAATCCCTCCGTCTTACGAATTTTCGATCTGCAGCCGTATTCTCTAGGCATCATTTGTTAACTCGAAAGCGAAGAGATCTCGGAGAATACGGCTACAGGTCACTTGTCCTGACGCGAGTTTAACATTTTTTACCCATCCCAGAAAGTGCACAACGCCGGTAAAGAAGTTTTCACTTCAAAAATTTAATAGAGGATGTTAGATAATTTATGTGTACTTACGACATATCGAGCAGCACCCCGCTAACACGGCTGCCGGTCTCCATGAGGAGAGGGATATACTGCATGATCTCCTCTGCAATAATGTGCTGCCCATCGTCCAGATCTGACATTATCTGAAACAGCAATACATGATGCTGTCAATTGAAATATAGTCTGGTAGAGGACAAATTTTGGATGGAAAAGTTGAAAGCGTGCAGTAGTTATTAATTTAACCCTATCTTTTTTACTAGTTTTCGTTTTGTTTGATTGCGACGCTAGACCGCGAACAGACCGTTGGCCTCCACCTCAACCCCTTAGGAGACCCCCCCTATCATTGAGGACTTTTGATATGTTGATCTGGACTCCACAAGGGTAACTGTAGGTACAAATTACATGTTTTTATCCGCTGATTTGTAAATTTTCTCGAACTAATACTTACATTGCAAAACACAGATATGATAGCCAAGCCATCTTTTTCTTTAAGAGCTTCGGTCACCGTTAGGTCTGAACGGATGTGCACGAAATGCATTTCCATAGGATATCTGAAAACGTTACGATAACGAGTTATTCGTCATCTCGCACGATGGTGCGTATTGGTACCATTTGATTTTACCAATTTTATGTGTTTAAGTCGCAGAAATACATTTCAAAGTTAATGACACATTAAATATGATGCAGTTATTGTCAAATGATGAAAAAAAGACTGGTAGACAAAAAAGTGATTGTTAAGTCTTTTCTTTTGAGCTAGGGAACTCGAAATTAGTAACTAGACACTTAATACACTAATAACCTTTAAAATTGTAAAGTACCTACTTATAATGACGACGACTTACTTGACTCCATTGATGGCATGCTCCGATAACCAGTGGAAGTGAAGCTGTTCCAGTCGGTACATATGCTCAAGAGGACCACCCGTCAACACCGGGTGGATGGCCTCCTCACCTTCTGAACTGAACTGCACTACAATATAAATGAAACATATTATACATTATAATGATTTTTACTCGATGCAGAATGCGCCCAACACATTTTAACAATTCCTCTAAACGTCGAAATAAAGAGTAATCATGGTGGCCCTGACTCATCAAGTAATGTCTAGAAATCAGATGATCAGGCAATCATACGTCTATCATAATAATTAAATTAATAAACAGCGATTGATAATGATCAAGGATAGATTTCTACTTCGGAAATGGATATGAGTAACAATTAATTAATTAAACAGATTATCTCGAGCTCGTCTGTATTACGGATTAGGGAACTACTACAGACAATATAACTTATCTGATTTTTAATTGAACATTTTTAGCATAAACCTTTAAACTTGTAAATTATTTTAGTCCATGAAGTCATTCATTGCATTTATCATTACGCAGTACTTATTTCTCGTCCGCTTTCTAACACGCAATGTAAAAGTTTTTATGTATGGTCTGTTAATCTTTCAAACAAAACTTGCTTGAAATTTTGGTACACAATAAAGTTAGTTTATAATAACAGAAATCACCGTGCTTTTGTTTAAACGATATGTTCAGACATCCCGATAGTTGTCGATACAGTTATCTATCGTTATTAACATTCGGCAGAGTGACTCAAATGCGGATCAGATAAATTATGACTTGAAAGTTCTTCCTTGAATAATCCTCATTTGACAATATCCTCAATGAAAGAGATGAATTCGTCTATGAAAACACGTTAGGCTATAACTTTCTCTGGCCAAAAGACCTCACGAACCTGTATGTCCGTTGTTTATCCCGGACACCAGCACCTGACTGTACCCCGTGAAGCTCAGGGGTCCGTATTTAATGAATTCTTTCCCGATATCAGTTATCACTGTTGAAGTGTGTATGTCTATAGGAGACTGCCTTTTTCCGGGTTGTTTGCATTGCACTCCAGGCCAGGATTCTTCGTCTGCAATGTATAAAAAACTGGGTAAGTGCGTGTCGGGTCACGCACAGTGTGTGTAGTTTGAGTGCAATGTTATATTCTATGACATTTGTACAGACGGTCAATGAAAGAAGAAAAACCGGGCAAGTACGTGTCAGGCCACGCACCTCAAAAAAAATCTTTTTTAAAATTTGATTCTACCACTTTGTTAGCATTGTTAATATGCATATACGTACCAAATTACAGTTTTCTAGCATCAAGCGTCTAGGCGCTAGACCGAGGACGGACAGACTGACAGATGGACATGGCGAAACTATAAGGGTTCCTTGTAGTTTACTACGGAACCCTAAAAAGGGGTGAGTAGGGTAGAGAACTAAGAACAATGATTTTGACGCTAATATTCACGTTTTCAAAAAGAAAATACATTAAATTTTATATGAGTAAGTTCGTCGACTATTACTCGGTAGTAAAACCTACTTAAGTTTTCCTTAGAATTTCAGTAAATGGATTACTTAAATGATTTTTTCACGTTTCTAACTTTGGGGGCACCAAAATCCACGAAATTACGTGCCGAATTGCATGGTATAAATTTAACATTATAACTTACTGTCATAAGTCCAGATAGGTTCAAACCGTTGTTTGCCCGACATTACGAAATCTGAAAAGTCGACTTATTTATTATGAATGTTAAATTAATTAATTTATGAAACGTAATAGGCTATTTGACACTATTAAAAATATGCTACGAAATGTGGTCATCCTATTAGGTAATAACATAAAAAAACATATTTATCTCTGTTATATCCAAAAATATTTATAGATTTTTCAAAATAAACAAAATAAATCCAAATTATTTTTTAAATTTCTTCAGCCACAAGAACGCTCTGTGATTGGCTATGCCTCGCGTGACGTCACACGCAAGTCAACATTGTTCATTGTTACGACATTTTGTGTGATTTTATCATTTTATCTATTACTATTCGAATGAAATATTACTAGCATACTTACATCAAAGTGATCTTCACACATAAAAACATTTGTATGAGATAAAATGCTGTTTGGGTCTCTTCGAGCTAACACAGAAACAAACAGTTTTTGTGGAGTTTTTATAAAAGTATTTGTACATTGTGGCACAATTACACCATTTATAAACCATTTTTTCCAGTAAAATAACAGAAAAAATATTCTAAACACGCTGAATGTACACTTTGGTACAAATTTACTTCCCTGTGACGTCACGGCGTCCGCCATTACAGAAAAAGCGTTTTTAGCGCGAATATTGTAATTTAAATTTTAAACCGATATTTTACGGAAAATACTGCAAATTTCGCAGAAATATACATGTGGTGTATTAATCATGTACCAACGAATAATTTAAAACAGTTTTTCAAAATCAGTCAAATAGCCTATTAATAAACTAAAACTTGTCAGTCGACAGCTGCAGAACGCGCGTCTCGCGTTCTATCAAAGACTGCGCAGCAAAAAGTCAGCCTGTAATATTATTAAAAAAAAAAAATATTTTTTAAATACCTACAAAATAGCACTTTCATTGTACTTCTTCCCAGGCACACCCATGGGATGGATCTATTAGCACATTAATCTCTTAACAAACCTAAAAGGACGTAGTTAACTGGTTTTGTTTCGCCATTTCTTTTCTTTTACAAATGGTAGTAGCTTATAGAGTACAATTACACAAATAATTTATTACAGTAGTCTCTAAATAAAAGTTTTGAACCTTTGAAAGAAAGTACTAAAGTCTATTTTTTGCTATAATTTTTCTACCGTTACATTTTTACATTAATACGGACTATAGGTGAAAATTTGTTGTTTTCATGCGGTCGACTTTCCACTGAGTTATATCTTGTGGTGTAATGTAATTCAAGAGTTATGACATAGATATCAGTATTATAATAATAATATGTTCTACATAACACTCTGATTATAACATCTATTGCATACGAACATCTTAAGTTTCAGGTTGTATAATACAGTCTCACATATTCATTTTGTCAAGAACAACATAGGTTCGCTTACAATTTCTTTATCTTATTCATTGGCTAGTGTAAAGAATGACCTATCAATAAAATTGGTACTTTCTTTTTACTATTTAGTGTATGAAACAAAATGTGAAAATTGTTTCAACTCTCCTCGGTCTCATCTAAAGGTTTTACGGGCTAACGTAGATGACACACATTTTGCTGCGTACAAAAAAATTGCGTGGTGCGCATTTTTTCAGACTCAACACACACGCACGACACACGTTTATTAATACGTGCAGATGGCACTAAAACTATAAAATGTGCGTCGTCTGTTAATTTTTAATGTAGCCTTATAAATGGATTCCATATCCATATATCGACCCATAATCATGTCACTGCAGGAAATAGATCTTCCTTCAATCGAAGGAGAGCGTACTCTGCCAGGCTGTTCCAATGCAAATTGGCGGAGTATAGTTGTTTTCAAGCCGCCAGAAGGCCACCAATTTGGCTTCACGACTGTCCATCTATGGACAACACCCAAGACTGCTTAAGGGTTAACATCTACCCATAAGTATGAATGAAATGATGTATTATAGAACAATTAAAGAATTTTCAATCTGAACCAGTGATTGCTTTAGTGTGTGACGCGTTCAACTTTTCAGCTTACATAACTTATAATTTTCTAAAGTATACCAAAAGGAGCTCGATGGCATCGCTGTGTGTCGCATTCTAACATGAACACACAAGTTAAGCGACGCCGACGTCGACCGATGGGTTTCGTTATCTCGACCTTATCCGTGCTACGGAGGGCACTCGGACCCGGTTGTTGTCGATGGATGACAGTCGTTAAGTCAAGTCGGTGGCCTTCGGGAGGCTTGGCCTCTGCCAGTCCGCATTGGAGCAGCGTGGCAGAGTACGCTCTAATCACCTTCGATTGAAGGGAGACCCGTATCCCAGCAGTGGGATGATTATGGGTTGGTATGATGATGATACCAAAAGGGTTTATTATTTCCTTTAAGGAACTAGTGCGATTTTTTCTATAAATGGTAAATAAATAAAGTTTAATTTAAAATTGAATGTATAGTTTTAAAATAGTAAAAACATACCAAACAATAATATTGTGACAATACACCTGCACATAATGGCTGTTGCGTTTTCGTGCTCTCCTCGATCCAACTGAGGGCCATTATGAAAGTTGAAATATTTTTAAAAATATAAATAAAACGATGTTTACAAAATATTGCATTGTCGCGAACTCCACCGGTTATTGTTATCGACCTGAGTTATGAAAGGCGATACATGCCGAATTTTATTATGATCTCAAGACAATTCGACTGGCTTATGCCGCTTGCTTCTCTTGTCTCGTTAATTAATTTCCGCATTTAATGTCGATCGAGTGAAAAAAAACTAGATTGAACTCAGATTGGCAATAAGTTATAAATAAACTTTTATATTTTAATTGATTTTGAACTAAGTATTAAATTATTAAGGTCCTTACACTGTACTTGCTGTTACCCGCAGCTTCGCCCGTGGTCCAGAGGATCTTTCGATTTCTTTTCCCGTGGGAATAAGATGTTTGGCCATGATAAAAAGTTGCCTATGTCACTCTCCAGACCTTAACCTATCCCTTGCTTCTGTTATCATATTTCACTAAATTATTAATTTCTTGATCTCTCCAATAGGATTCTCATCATCAAAATCCTACTCCCTCTTATTAATAAACAAAGATTAGCCAAGGTTTAACTAAAACATGTTTTGTCCCTCATTTAATTTTCCTTAGGAATGACAGTGACAAACCAGGTTGAAGTTAAACCTTGGCTACTCTTTGTTTATTAATAAAAGGGACTAAGTTTTACTTATTAATAAACGTATATCAGAAATCTTTAGTCGCTGTCATTCTTAAGGAGATATGAAGTGTGAAAGTGACTTTTAAATAAAATCTTGCTGGGTTGTTAAAAAACCGGGTAAGTGCATGTCGGTTTTATCACTTCAATTCAATTCAATTCAAATTCTTTATTTGCGAATATGGGTAAATAATACATAGGTGGTTAATCTTATATGTACAGGTAGCCAAGCCATATTCAACCTAATGGCATGCAAATTTTAATAATTTAGATACAAATCAAAATAAATTTTAAAATAATAATCAAATAACTAATTATACTATATAAATCTTACATTTCTTTGTCTTCGAGGTAACTTTTGACACAATAATAGGCCTTTTTCAGCAACATATCAAGTAGTCTCTGTTTAAATACATATAGGCTCTTACTGTTGATAATGCTGTTAGGGAGTTTATTGTATATTGTGGGAGCCATACAGAAGAAACTATTACGGTACAATAAAAAAAATACTTCGTTAGCATAATATTAATATGCAAAGTTACATGTTTTCCAGCACTATTCGCTAGGCGCTAGACCGCGGTCGAATGGACGAACAGACATCAACTATAAGGGTTCCTTTTTAGCTTACTACGGAACCTTAAAGAATAAGCTATGTTAAACAAGATAATACGTTTCGTGCTGTATCTAAATCTATCTAGATATTATCTTACCCATTGCTGATGGTTATTATCGCTGAACTGACACTAGTTAGTGCTTGAGTGAAGTGGCTTGGTCTATGTACATTAGCTTTAAATCTATTTACAACCTAGTAAGTGTGTAAGTCAGTTGCAGAGGCACATCAATCTGCTGAAAGTATCTCGTTTTTTATGACATTCAGCAGACAAACAAGCAAGCGACCTGATGTAAACACCAGAAAGAGAATAAGTATTTTAAGGGATAAAAAAAAGATAAGGGAAAGAAGTTGGGCTTCCGGATCTCTCACTGGTATTTTTATAGGCGGCTGTAAACCACTTTCCATCTTGTGGCCGTTGCTTGTTTGCCTGCGGTATGTCATAAAAAAAAAAAGAAAATAATTTGTGACGCCGCGCGATAAAACGTGGCAGACATCACCGTTTATAATGTAATTTGTGTTCATTTAGCATGATCTAGTTCTTAAAGGCAAGTGTCGTAAGCGCATCCTCAATAAATCACTACACAGTACTTGACAAGAGTACCTAGTTACTCATAAGGGAACGTTTTCACTTGGTCGGTCACATTTTTAAGACCGTCGACTCCGCCTCCGGAAATTATAATCGAAAAGTTTTAAATAAATCCAAATACAAAATATTTCAAGACAGTCCTTTAGCCCTGTCGTCGTCGGTGGCCATCAGGCCGCATGAAAACACTGATCTCTGCCAACCCGCATTGGAGCAGCGTGGCTAAGTGCGTTTTAATCCCAATATACCCCGAGCTGGCCCTCACAGCGTAGGGGAGCGTCCCCAAGGTGGCGGATAGGGGAATGGTCGGTAGTACAGCCTAGCTACACTAACCGGCTAAGTCCGATGGACTCGCTGACCAACGACGGGTGTGGTCCTCCAGCATTTCGGGGGTTGTGCGGCGGGTTGACACCTCGCCCACGTAAAACCAATGTTGCTGGTGAAGCGTATCCCGTTAGCGCTTCACTAGCTTGCACAACATTGTCAAAAAAAAACCCAATATACAATGTATTTCGTGAAGATTCATTACATTAGATAATAATTTAGAGCTTCGATCGTACGATCTGTAGCACGAGCCTAAACTAGTGCGACCCAGTATTCAGTCATCTAAAGACATGGGCATGAAGCAGCCAGTGACAATGCCAGGTATGATAACTCTCTCGGAGATGCTAGTGCTTATGCGCAAATTAGACACAGTCGCCCATAAGGGCAACTATGATTGCTTACTATCAGGTGAGTCCTCGGTTCGTTAGTGTTCTATGCAATTTCTTTTTTTTTAAATCTTTCCTTCTCTCTTTCAATAAAAAAAGAATCCTCCTCCCGGAACGCATAGGAACAGAGAAATAGATGTGTTTTGAATAACTCCGATTAATTTATTTGCTCCGGAAAACAATTTAGTAATTTTCCAATTTAAAAGATAACAATGTGTTACAGTGAATAAAAACAAGTTTATTTTGTTTTTACATGCATTTATATTACTCGATTAATTTTAACCAGTTAATTAACAAATTAACAAGTAACAATAAATTTCGATTAATTAATTTTAATCATTTAATGTACTAATAACCAGTACTAATATATTATTTTAAGTGAAAATTGTTAGTAATCACACATTACCAATATATGGACAAATAACCCATGTCTGTGCGGGTGGGGTTATATACATTTTTATTTCATACTGACAATGTCTGAAATAAAACGTTTTTATTTATTTTTATTTCTAATAATAAAATATCACTTACTTTCATAGCTTAGCTCCGGCCTCGTCATCGGTTTATCTGCCTCGCCTCTTCTCGCACATCACGTGTAGAAAAGGTCCCTAATGAGTCAAGTGTGATGATTGCTCACAAATGGCTCACAACAAAACATTCTGGTTGTTTGTACATACATTTGGCTCTTCTTAAACGCTCTTTGACTCTATACATCCAGTAGCAGAAATGCATTTTAATTTGCTATTACTTTTATGGGGTTCCGTTGTAAACAAGAAATCCTTATAGTTTTTCTATGTCCGTCTAGCTAGTCCATCCGTAACGAAGAGGCAGACCAAAATTTTGTTTTTTTGCTTGTGCCTCCTTTGCATCACAGAATTCATAATAGTACTGCATGTAAAGTGGCAACGAATATTTTCTTTGCGCCCAGCAGTCAGCACATGGTGTCCTTAGATAAATAGATTTCTTAAAACATTGAGGGTGTGGTAAAATATTTTTTCGATTCATTACATAATACGTTTGCAAATTATTCATGTCAGTTTTCTGTGAGGGGGTGGTACATCCACAATCGAGTTAGACTATTTCGTAAATGCTCTCCCCTCTAAATACCTATTGAAATTACTAGCTAATGCCCGCAGTTTCTTAAGTCAAAAAGTCAAAGTCATACTTTATTCTGTGGGCCCTCGCTTGGGCACTTAGAGACGTCATTTACAATTAGGTAGTGTTGTATAATAATATTATTATTCTGTATTAAGTAAATAAGCTACTCTATAAACTACCACTATTTCGGACACAAAGCAAAATGACCACCGGTAAAGGAAATGGCGAAAGAAAACCTTCTACCCGCGAAATCCCTTTGATTCCGTACCCGGGATGATAATAACGTGATAAAATGTATAGTATGTGTTAATCTATGTTATAGACTACCTATGTACCAAAGCAAATCTGTCCCGCTTTTGAGTAAAAGAACAAACATCCAAATTTTCGCGCAAATTTAATTTACAAATTTAACTTTAAAAATGTAAAATCTTTAAATAGTATAAAATGAAGTCGCTTCCCTGTCTGTCTGTCCCTCAGAACACAGAGAGAAGAGAAATGTAATAAGACAGTTTTTGTACCGGAACCGATGATGTCGCCACTTACACACACAGTTACATTTTAACACATTCATAGAATAATCTCCGACAGTCACACTCACACAAATCGTAAGCCCGTGATTTGCAGTTCGATTACGAACACAGATGTAAGAAGTGTATTATAGTGACGGACACCTAATGAAAAAGGGCGACAAGCATTATCGATAACTACCTCTCGATATTTTACAATAACAATTAATTACGGACTACAACTATGAACTATAATACCTATTTAATTTTAAATAATTAAAAAAGAAAAAAAAATTACCAAAGTTTTTAGTTTTTATTTATTTTATTTTTGGAAAATAGTAATTTTTATACAACCAATTAAAAGAAAGAACTTAAAGTTCTTTCTTTTAATTGGTATTTTATTGGTAAAAATTAGTACATAATAACAAGCGATTTTTTTAAAACTAATCAAATGAGTTTTTACGTGAGCTACTTTCCCCTTGAGTTTGATCCAATACTTATGGGACTAGGACACCCTGTACAAGGAATGCACTGTAGTAAAAGTTTCAAATTATTATACTTTCAAAAATTTGAAATACAAAATTATCGATACTAAAATATTCTACTTTTGGCAGCACTACATGGCTTGTGCGACGGCCATTATCACTTTGACAGATCGCGGAAGCTACAAGCGGCGGTACCACGATATTTTCACAACATTGTAATTATCGTTACGTTTGCATTCCATTGTACGTGCATACCGCAAAACATTGAAAAACGCGTATCCAAAACAAGCAATGGACAATATTTTTAACGGAAGTATCGACTATGCCGTATATTGTTGAATGATTTCTATGCCTCAAAAATATTTCGTTAATTTGTCATTTATATAGAAAAATATTAAATAAATGACTTACCTATGATAAGTAACACCACTATTACTTGAATTTACCGTATCACTGCGATTTTTGCACGTAATTAAAGCACAAGCCGGCATTTTTGTTGACATTCACGGACGTGTGTTCGCGGAAGCGTTGTTTTGTGAATGACTTAGAACAATCAAGTTCCTGCACATTTGTGCAGAAAATGGCGTCATGTGCCCCGCCCACAAACCATATCTCTTGTAATGTGATATCTGTGGCCTGTCCTCTCCAAAACTACGCAACCGATTTTGATGCGGTCTTTTTTTATAAATAGAGTGATTCAAAAGGAAGGTTTTAAGCTGACGACCTCCGTGGCGTAATGGTTACCACGCCAGACCGCCACCCAGGAGGTCCCGGGTTCGATCCCCGGTCGGGTCATGATGAAAAACGAACTTTTTCTGATTGGCCTCGGGTCTTGGATGTTTATCTATATATGTATTTGTTATAAAAATATAATATCGTTGAGTTAGTATCACATAACACAAGTTTCGAACTTACTTTGGGGCTAGCTCAATCTGTATGAATAAAAAAAAAGGTATAAAACATTCCAAAATTCCCACGGGAAAGCGGGAGACACGCAATCGAAGATGCGCGGGTTTCGCTTTATTAAGTCTAGACAGCAGATGTACCAGTGAATCTTCCCCCAGTGTCGCCATAGGCCGAGGTTCGAGCCCCCCTCTGGGGCGCCCCTAGGCAGACACTGTAAATTTTTGGCGGTGAGAGCCCTACGCTCCCGCAACAGTCCGGTGTCTCAGAAAAGGGTGTTAGTACACCCGAACTGAACTTTTCAATTAATCAAAAAATACCAGTGAAACTCTCTATTTTCTTCTTCTCATAGTAAGGAAAAATGGCAAGTAATTTTCATTTCATAATATGTATCATACGTGCAGGTAATAGCACAATCTCAAATTGCTTAATTACAATAACATATGAATTAATTATTCAGGTGTGTACTGAATCACGAAAATACTTTTTCAATGTTTCAGCTTGTAGTTTTTTATGAGAGAGGTAAACAAACGAGTTAGGTTCTCCCACAGGTTCACCTGATGGTAAGCAATCATCACTGCCTTTACACGTTCATGACTACATGAATCTTGGATGCGTTTTTAGGGGTCCGTAGCCAAATGGCAAAAAACGGATTGAACGGACGCACCCTTATTCGTCAAGTCTGTCAGTCTGTCCGTCCGTATGTCACAGCCACTTTTTTCCGAAACTATAAGAACTATACTGTTGAAACTTGATAAGTAGATGTATTCTGTGAACCGCATTAAGATTTTCACATAAAAATAGAAAAAAAATCTATACATTTTGGGGGTTCCCCATAATTTGAAAAAAAAATTTTCAAAGTATGGGTACGTGTGTATACGTGTGTATCTATGGTATATAGGTCTTCGAAAATGATATTGGATATTGAGGTTTTTAAAATCATTTTTTTCTAAACTGAATAACTAACACTTCCAAAGTGATAAAATGAGTGTCCCTTCTAAAATAAGAGAATGATAAAACAAAAAAAATATATGATGTACAATACCATACAAACTTCCAACGATAAATTAGTTTGAACGAGATCTAGTCAGTAATTTTTTTTAATACGTCATAAATCGTAAACCGCAATTGCTGCTACGGAACCCTTCATGGGCGAGTCCGACTCGCACTTGGCCACTTTTTCTATAAAGGAATGAAAATGATATGACGGTTAGTAGGCTCTCGGTTCATCATCGTACCATATCATAGTATAAAATGGAGACGTTCCCGCTGTCTGCTCGCTTAGATCTTATAAATTACTCAACAGATTTTAATCCCAATGAGAATACTATATAATAAGGATTTTCCAAGATTCCTATAGGAAAGCGGGATACATGCTAACGAAGCGCGGGTTTCGCTAGTAAAAATAAATAATATTCGGATGCAGCAAGCAATGAAGTTTATTCTCGTCCCGGGGAAACAACAGTCTTGGAACTTACATGTTTACTATTGTGTATAAAGTCGCAGGGTTTCCCCTGACGACCTTACTGAACTACCCTAGTGTCCTCTCACTGCCAGTTGCAAAGACTCATGCAACCGATTGTACTGACGGCTAAGGGTGTCTTGGCCACAGCGAGAGGTACACCAGGGGCCCAAATCTACTAACACAAATGCACCAATGGACTCTCAATGGTGTCTCAATCGTGTCTCAAAAGCATGCCGATAGTGTATCAGTGAAATCGTTTTTGACATTTGTTACGTACTTAAACAATAAGTTAAACATTATGTTATTATTTAGGTCCCTAACAAATGGCAAAAACTAATCCACTGATACACTATCGGCTTTCTATTGAGACACGATTGAGACACCACTGAGAGTCCATTGGTGCATTTGTGTTAGTAGAATCGGGCCCCAGGTTCGGTGTTGATTGAAACAGCTGATTATTTATACAAAAATATATACTTATCTATGTGTGTATAAAATTTACAATCTATTTGTATGTGTGTCATGTGTGTAAAGTGCAGCGCAGCAGGTGAGTTGTGCTAGATAAAGAATTGCAGCGTTGCCTTCTTCATGTTCATTTGGTAAATTAAACATATTGTTTACCATGATTGTTGAACAAAATAAAATATCAATTAATTTGAACACCATTTTATTACAATAAATTTACATTTTCATTACACACTTACTTTTCACAGCCTGATGAAAATAACAAAAAAATATGTACAAAATAATTGCTATTTGTCATTACAATAATTAATATTGTGTTTAAATACAATTAATAGTAAACGGGAAAACTTAATTAATGAGAGCATTAAATAAACATAGATAGGAATGAGCAATTTTTTAAATAAATTTTTAGTGCATTGTACACTCAGTAGCACATCAATCTATCTCGAATTACGAAACATTATTTATTTTCTATTCACATAAAGTATTAAGCGAGAAATTCACTATGAGATGAGACAGATTAAATGATGGGTTTTGTATGATTTTTTGATATTTTACTTTATAAAACTTTTTTCTTCAAATATTAACTAATCCTAATTACAAGTTCTTTCGATTCGTCAATTTTTTGATTAGATTCTCGTAAAGTCAAATCAAATCATCCTTAAATCAGATAAAAAGTTGAAGGTTTCAAAAAGGTACATGATGATTTATGTATATACCATACCATAATAATAATTGTAAACAGCGATTATAAAAAAATAATAATTGCAAAGTTTGATGTGACCTATTATTTTTAAGAGAAAGTTTGATGTTCTGGCGACTGTACCATGTATGAATAAAAGATACCATAAATAAATGCAAATTGATTTTAGATAAAAATATTGCTACATATCCGGCAAAAAAAATATTAAATGACAACGAAAAAGCAAAAAAAAAAAATGTTTTTTGTTGTTTTTTCCTTGTAGTCATAGGAAAATCTTTTATAATAAAATACAAAATAAGGACTCTTAAGGGCACAGCCGAGAATGCAAAAAAGGTACTTTAACATAAAAATTACATATAATTTATGTCCCTGCTTATATATATGTATTGTATTTTAAAAAAGGTACAGAAAAAAGCCGTCGGAAGAATTTATGTAAACAAACCGAAAATAGGGTTGTCAAAGAATTTTATGTCTTTTTATCGTAAAAGCTTTAATAATGTAATAATTACAAATCAGTACATTAATTAATTCATTAGAGAACATACACAAAATATTATTTAACCATATTTAAAAGGCGCAATTTAAAAATAAAAATATACTTTCAATCATTCAACATCCATAAAAAATACTTATATGTATAATAGTAATCTTATATGACTAGGTATAGGGTAACTACATAATATTAAGATAATAAAATTCTTGTGCATTTCACATAGAAATAGATCTCATTTTATACTTAACAATTATTTTGTTTGACAAAAATACTATTACATACAAATATTTTAATAATATTTTATTTATTGCAACATTTTATCTTACATTAAATGTAGATATATTTTATTTATTACTCCATTTATCATTTTATGACTATAAACTGCAATTATACTAATATCTCTTGATTCTGCAATTTAAAACTTCCTACAAAATTTTTTTCGAATATTTTTTTTTTTGTTGTATTCCCAGTTGTAGTGGTATTTTTTTCTCCACACGTTCAGTAATAATTTGGCCTATATGGTGTCGTCCCTTTGTTTATTTTTTTTAAATGAAGCCAGTGGGGCAACCATTATAACGAAATTCCGAAAATATAGACTGACGTTTCGTTGAATTCTAACAAGTTTTGAACCTTATTCTAATTAGTAACGTCTTTTTTGACAGGACTACGTCTTTCGTTGTTTCGTATGGACACTTTCATGGTTGCCCCGCAGTAGTGGAACCTCTGGGATTAAAATTACCAGTAGTCCCATCAAGGGGTAATCCCTTGATACAGTGGCACTGGGATTTCCTAGATCAATATAATTAGTTTTCCTTGTCATATCACACTATTCGTCTACTAACTATACAAACGTTCAAGTATCTATTTGTAACTTGAGACTAGACTATTAACCTGGTACTAACAATATTTTATAATAATTAACTTCAATACTGAAGCTACTGTCAAAGATTCGTTATTTCGTATTTAAATTAAGATTAAATCGTGTATTTTCTAACGTTTAATAAAAAAAGCCGCAGATGTACCTATTCTAGGGACAGACCACACAGACATTAGGCCAATGAAGCTGATGTCCCATCAATAAAACCGTATCGGTGAACAAATACTATCGAACTGACAATATTTGTTTATGTGTGTAGCAACCCTAAAACATTATGGCGCAGAGTACCGTCGACTCTGTATGCAACGGATGTAATTTATAGCAGTAGACTAAAGCCTTAAGCCTACGCTACTCAGTTTATGACATTGGATTGGAATCGAGGTTTAAGTGTAGACAAAAGTTATAAACCAATTACGTTTGAATTCGAATTACCAATCCAAACGTAATTTTATTGTTACATGACAAAAAAGGCCGTAACTGGTTTTCTTTCGCACTTTCTTTTACCAGTGGTCATTATGCTTTTCTTTCGAAATGGTAGTAGTTTATAAAGTAGAATAAATTACATAAATAATTTAATACTGTAATGTAATCATTGACGAGAGAATGTGTCTGTAAGGACCTGCTCTCTGAATAAATATTTTGAACTTTTTGAATTAAACCTCTTGTCTATACCATTTGAAACCTATTTTTTAACCCAATGTTTGAAACCGTGTAGCGGAGACTTTATTCACTTCAAACGAGCCGTCTGACGTCATTATTCGTCAATTTTTTTATTTACAGTGCCACAAACTAAAACCAAAACTAAAACTAATGAATATGTCTCGAATACCCCTTACTTTCTATGTCTTATTTTTCTCTTTGCCCCTTACCTTCAATACTATCTGATCGTAGCGACCCGCTATCGACACAGATAAGTAGACTGTAATTGATTTTAACGTCACTTAACTTATCATCAGACAATAACCGGAAAAAGGCGGTATTACTTCACTAATCCTATAAGAAAGCTTTTGTACTAAAGATAAGTTTATTCGGATTAATGATAAAATTGATAAATGCTAAAAAAGAAGGTTAAAAGACACGTTATTAATTATATCAATAACATTACTGCAATAAAGATTGAAAGAAAAGGCAATTAGTTAAAATAAATAATTGCAGATATAAATTGCATAGCTTATGACGCAGTTTATGATGATAAGTTTTTTTAGGAAGAAAAAATAATTTTAAGAAACAATCAAACTCTATAAAGTTATAAAGGCAGTTGTTTCATCGTTTGAGGAGGCATTGTCCTAATAGGACGCGAATGCGCGATCACCGTTGGTACGCGCGAATTTTACTCGTACGAACTTGCGATCAAACATTCGAAATTCGAATAGGTGTCCTAACTAATAATCGCGCGACGCTTAGGCGCACGCTTATGAACACGCGATGGTCGCATCGCTTACTCGCGCGATGATCGCGGATTCGCGTCCTATTAGGGCAATGCCTAGGGTAATCTATATTTTCAGATAAAATCTGTCAAAGCTATCAAAGAAATTAATAGTTTATTTGACAGTTAACCTGTCAATATAGGTCCAAATCATAACATTTCTTCGGATCTTGCAAATCTTGGAGTTATACCAGAGACTGAAGACGTAACAATCACTCTGAAACTAATACTTAACTTAGATACTTTACTTAAACCCATTCAACCTAGGAACCCCAAAACAAATAAAATTATATGGAAGATAATATTACACTAGAAGATCTAATATGACTACGAAGTAGAAGCCTTACACTCTGAAAGTGCACTGCCAAAGATAGTTCTTTTGACATTGATTATATAGCAGAGGCTTTTCTTGACACTACCAGATAGTTTGGCAGAGAGACATGTGAACAAGGCGGTGAGGGAGCTGAGTAAACTGGGTCCAAGAGCATAGGAACATGATGCCACAGACCGGTATACAACTCGGTTGACGCGCTGCAGGCTGCGGTCATTGTTGAGGCCACCGATGTTGACGTCTCCAAATAATTTGTACTGTGAAATGTTGGTGAGAATTAATATTTTGATTGCAAAGGCTCCTTGCAAATGTTTAATACCGTTCAATTGCAATACCTACCCAAAAGGGTGATTAAGTTGTAATTGCATGTTTAAAAGACCCTAATGTACACTTAATCAGCAAATACATTTTGAATTTTGCATATTTTTTTCTAAGAAAGTTTCATAGGGACATTTCGATAAATTTACACTGCTTTTGGTAAATGATTTTAATTTGTGGTTTCAGATCGCGTAACATTCGTCGAGAGCAGAGTAGTGCAAAATAAAAAAAATACCTTGAATTGAATTCTATCAGTCATATAGTTTGCTTTGTTTTGGGCATTTGGATTTTACGGAACCAATTATCTCCTCTGTGTGAATTGTCAGTTGTGTCTACTCTGACTATTAATTAAATTGTTGTTTGTCGATTGGCGATCAAAAGATATAAATATTATGAGGATATATCTAATGTTACCTGTGCATCAGATATAGGTATTGTGTTCTCCATAACAAGCCAAGTTACAGCCTCTTGGCACTGTGGTGTAGTGAGCGACCCATGGTAAGTGAAGTAGGCTTGAGGCTCATGTGGGAACATCCGTCTGGTAAGAAATAGATTATCATGAGTTTCACTCTTCATTGAAATTTATTGTTAATTTTTCAATTAATGTAAAAAAAAACAGTTCAAACGTAGAATCAATCTCAAACGCTATCTTGCTCATACAACAATAAAACGAGCGAGTTAGCGCTAGCGCTGATCATGCGCAGCTAGATATCTCCTGCGCATTGGACTGCTTCTGAATATGGACTATCATTGGTCAACTACTGTAGCATATACACGTATCAAAAGACTATGCACTTTCGTGGTGAAGTAAAATTACCAGAACGAACGTGTATAATCTGCTGCTAATACACGAGTATGCCTTTTGTTGCAACTGCTCTTACACATTCGACGATGGCGTAAATATTACTTCAGTACGACAGTGCATGCCTTTTATTGAAGCCGATCGTACACTTATTTCAAATTTATAAGGTGCACAATTCTTACTGTTAATTCTTGTTTTTTTTTTTGCTAATACTGCTGCTGTCAGTTGTAGTACTTATGTTGCTGTCCGTACAAAAGATAATAAAAAAATCATGCAGAAGATCTTCTTATATCTTCTAAAATCAATACCACGTTTAAACTAAGCACTTAATTTATATAACAATCGTTAGTGATCAATACCAGTTCCTTAGCTACTTTTGATGATTTTATTTCGTATTTCTTTTTCGTCAAGTATCCCTTCTTTGTCGATGGTAATTCCACGGACAAATATACCTTCGACAATGTCATCGCCTTCGTTACCTTGGCATTAGCCCTATGAATAGGCCAAACTAATCTATCACTACTTCTACTCAACCGTGTTTAAAACTTCCTGGCTTTGTGTTTTTTGTTCTTGGAAGAAAGGTACTTCTATCTCAGTTCGATTCGTCTTGCGATTGTGAGCTGGCAGTTTGAACTTGGATGTTTTTGATAATGTTTATGATTTATTGTGCATTAATTCTAATTTCATAAAAGTTTTTTTTTTAAATTCATACAATAAACAATACCATAAAATTAAACTAAACAAACTTTAAAAATTGCGTTGAGCTAAGTAGCTCGGCGGCTTTGGGACATCGCGAAACGCCCGCGTGTATTGACGATTTTATTTTTGCGATTTTACTGAATTGTCCTTATAAAGGACCCCACGGGCCAAGGGTTTCTAGACATTTCGAAATTTTTCTTGAAGTTAAATTGGTCGGATGCTAATAAACTTACGTCAAGTCCAATATTTCGGGGTCGGCACCTGTATCTGTCTTCTCTAAGAGCTCTGGTATAGCGGGTATGATTTCTTCTAGAGCGTGTGTATTGTCACGGGAATTTATCACCTGTGCAAAATAATTTGTAACTTAATTTATATTTTTATCTTCATCTAGATTTAGAAAAGGTTAAGTACAGCTGCAGCCATTAAACCGATAAAGAAAAAGAGTAAACACTACGTTTCTTGTCAGTTCTTCTAAAAACAAATTACCCTCGGCATTGGTGATGGAAAAGGATAGAAAGATTCGAAAAAGCTTAAAATTCGGTGACTATAATAAGTACTGTTGACCTTAACGTATACTACCTACTATATTTTTATTATTGTTCTGGTAAATATACACAGAATGACACATCAAAAACATCAATCTATATTTACGACAAAACTATATTTGGGTATCAAAAACGTTATCGATACTGGAGTTAGAAACTAGAGACCGAAGATAGAGGAGATTACAGGGACACCAGGCTGTTAGCATAGTAAGTTACCTGTCCCATAATTCCAATAACAGCTAGGCCATCAGGTCTGTCCACCGCCTCCTCGAGGGTCAGGCCAGTCTTGATGTGCACCATGTGGATCTCAATAGGGTACCTAATAAAGAAAACTATATGTCATACGACCAACAAACAAACAAGCAAACTATCTGATGGAGAGATCTATGGGCGCCAATATGTTGACATACAGGGAAGGTTATTAGGAGAAAAATAATAGGAAAGGAGTTGGAATTTCAGAATTCTCAATTGAAAGGGTAAATTAGGAAAAAGACACACTTATGTTACATGTCACTATTTGTACAAAAGATTCTATTTATTGTAAAAAATAAATATTTATTTGTAACGATAAAAACTATAAATAATTGAATGCAGTTGTAAAAGTATTTGAAAAAGTGTTTTATTAGCATAAGTACGCTTATCAATTTATTACTGTCAGTAACATTGGTATACCAATGATAATATACAGTGAAGCCTCAGATACGCTAGGAGACAAAATGTTACCTAACATGACGTGCAACAGTAGCGTACAGATTTGAGCGCCATGGCGCGGAACTTTCGTGACGCGGGAGTCGTTTTAGTATACCTAAAATAACCGACAACATTGTTGACACTCTGTACTTATACTATCCAACAAATTCTCTCTTGATGTATTAAATTATAAGGATTTTTTATTTTAATTATTTGTAGCATTTATGAAATGGACTATCGTCACGTCGCGTAAAGGATGCATTTCATTTCATTCGGTAAGTGAAACATTCAAGATCAACTCTATTCCTATGCTCTTTTCTCCATATTCCTTTCTTTGTAGACAATGTATTGATAACGGTGTTTATTGGCGACGATAACCACTTTCCATCAGCTCGTCCTGTAGTGGCGTCTTTTTACCCACGACATATACAATATTATCGTTCGTAAGTCGATAATAATGGTACTCGACCGTTTATAGTATGTCCTATACTTACTTGAGTCCATCAATGGCATGTTCTGATAGCCAATGTAGATGGAATTGCATGAAGGTGTAGTTCCCAATGAGAGGACCGCCGGAGATCGTTGGTGGGGCATTACCGTCCACATTATTCCACCGGACTGTTGACAAAATTATATCTAAATATTAAATAGTCGAAAGCTGGGAATAGGTTTGGATGGCGTAGACTCTGTAATGCTACGGCGATGAAGAAGCTATGGTAAACTAGGTAAGTTCCAATGAAAGTATTTTGTACAATTTACCTAATTATTATATTTATTATTGCTAGTTTTCTCCGCCAGAGGTGGCTACCGGGAGTATCGGGGATGGAGGATGTTGGCGACTGGTAGCTTCCTTCCTTTTTATTGTCTATTGCTTGTCTATTATTATATTTTTTATTTTCTTTTAATTTTGTTATGAAAAGGTCTGTCTTTAATTAAATAAAGTACACTTAATAAGTAGTTATCTATCCCTACCAGTAGGGATATACCAGTAGGGATACATGGAATAGGGTAAATATTACAGTCAAGAAAAAAGACAAATAAAAAAATCTTGCTTGTTGTTTTAAGATTGTTCTCGATTTTTTTGATTGACCTCGTATCAGAAACCTCCAGCTAGCAGGATAAAAAAAGAAAACCTTGCCAACCAAAATTTTGGAGACGAGCAATGAGAAATTGATTATCCTCTGCCAACATTATTTATTGTTATTACTTACTTAAGACAGGATTAAAAGGTAAACAGGTTTACGAAGAGGTTTGTGATAGTCATCTGTGACCTTAGATCTCAAAGGATCCTTTCTTTTTTAGTTGTTCGTGCATTATTATTAATTTAAACAATTTTAAATTTTACTTGTATATTATATACGTACCTAAATATTATTATAATTTAAGAGAGGTAGGGTACAGCGGATAATCCGCTCAAATCGGAGCAGCCCGTCTGGGGAAGGACCTCTACCTTACAGAAGATCGTAGCCAAATAGCATTGGTCTCGGCCATGTTCTGTTCCTATGGTGAGTAAGGTGTCCAGAGCTCCACTTGGGAGGGTTGGCAACGAGTGAGTAATACCCCCGGCACCCCCGGTATTGCTATAGTGATATAGTCTATAGGCTACGGCGACGCTTACCATCAGGCTGGCAGTAGGCTTGTTTGCCACCTTTGTGACATAAAAAAAAACAAAAAAATGGCTATACGCAGCAGCGGTGGGAATATGTCCCGAGAGATACGCGATTAAAAGGTGGAGTTTCATGCTACTTACGTGTATGTCCGTTGTTGATAGCAGATAGGGAGACACTCCGATAACCCCTGAAGACCAGCGGTCCCTTGATGTGATCGCCATCGAAGTCCATCACCGTATCACGTCTCATGATATTTATAGGCGATTGCTGTTCACCAGTGGTACATACTCCTGGCCATAGCGTTTCGACTGTAACAAAATTTTTATAGTCAGATTTTTTAACGAGTACTGATTATGTCCCTTGTACATTTCCGATATTGTGAGAACATTGTATGAACCAATAGCACCACTTGCAATCGAAACAAAACCAATAGCGGTGATAACGTAGACCAAATGCAACGCTGTAAACAAAATCGTCTGTTAAAAAAAAACTATTGTGAAACTTTTAAAAATGAATGCCGGTTTTACTCTCGCAAAGTTGACCGAACTGAAGTGAAATTAGCACGAAGTTAGAAGACAAGGGAAAAATTAAGACGAAGTAAGATAACAGAACTACAGAACCCGTCATCACTTTCGTTTTCGCTCAATTTCGCGAGAGTGCAAAGCCGGCATTAAACGGCAGAAACGCGAATTCGGTGCAAATATTTTTGCGCGACTTTATATTACGGCCGTAATATTACGTTCGCAAAAGACGTCCGGTCTTTACGGTAGGAGCGCTTTGCTGCTGCAAAAAAATATTTTTCTGCCAAAACTTATAATTTTGTTTTACGAATAGAATGATTTTAGACTTTGCTGATAATCTAGCCATGCTGACAAACTATTTTGATGACAAACCATTTACCTATTTTTCTGAATTTTATTCCCATTAAGTTTTCTGACTAGTTTTTCGTTTATTTTCATTGTTTATTTTTTAAAGAAATATACAATATTTATTTGTATAATACCTGTTTAAATGTAATAAAGGTTAGTTTACATACTGTAATGTGATATGTGATATAAAAATATTTATTAAAAATATCTTCAATTTCACGCCACCAATTCTGTTTCAATTGACTTTTTATTATTTACTTTTTATATTATAAATAGCTTCATGGTTACAATACAATACAATACTAAACCCTTTATTGCACCAATAAAAAAATACATTACAAAGGACAGTCATAACTCAGCCGGCATGCGTTTACATCATGCGGCATGCGTACATACGGCGGCGTGACGTCGTAGGCCGTCGACGGCGTTTTATCGAAACTGAAGGCGAGTGATTTTTTATCTTATGATAAATATTATATAGTATCTCTACCGTGTGACGCCCTTAATTGCACCGCACACGCGTCCACTCAAATCTGTTCGGTTGCTTGACGTATGTTATCTCAAGTGTACAGTATCTTGACGAAATTATCTCAAGATATGTATTGGCTACTCTCATCAAATGTAAAGTTGTTTATTTGTTACAATAAATTGTTAAAATATCATATTAACCCATAATCAAATTAAAAGACACGAAATATCGGCTACCTTCCGGTTTTTACGATTTCGTAGTTTTCAATTTAATTTTTAAAGAACTGTAACTAATTTGAAAAAAAAAAACAAATCTTAATCATTTATAAATGAAACCCATAATCATAAATTATAACATACTTAATTGTCTTCAGAGGTCTCGTAATGAAAAAGTAAAATTTTCGCAATTCCCAGTAGTATCTCTGGCACCTTTGTTGGACAGAGACAGAATGATGTCTTGTCATACCAAATGTAATTTTATGGCGGGCCATTGCATTAAAAGCCTCCCTTAATGGGCGGTTGGAGGGTCGTCCTAATTAAGTTGTGGAACTCATTTTTACTCTACTCAGGCCGGGACTGCTGACACTCCAAATCAGGGACTCGTGATAATAAACCCACTCGATCGGCATTGGATTAAATCTAAATTACACCAGCGCTAACTAAATAATGAATCTAGGACTGTATGCTATTGCTAACCAATTTTTTTATGCCACAATGGTGGGAAACAAGCTTACGGCCCGCCTGATGGTAAGCAGTCGTCCTATAGACGCTTGCAATACCAGGGGTATCACTCACGCGTTGCCAACCCTCCCAACTCCCCCAAGTGGAGCTCAGGAGACCTAACTAACCGTGGGAACACAACATGGCCGAGACCAATGCATTTGGTTTGGCTACGATATTTTGTTAGATGGAGGTCCTTCCCCAGATGGGTTGCTCCGATTTGAGCGGATTATCAGCTGTGCCCTACCTATCTTTGTAAGTATAAAATTTCAAGAGTACGATTGATATTGCGACTCAAGAGGAGCTAGCAGAAATAACCCATAGAATACTTGCAGAAAATGACAGGAGAATTGACATTGACAGCAGTTTATGCGGGACTCATTTTGACTATGATTATATATGTCGGGAGTCGGGTCGCTGAGTTCCCTCTAATATGGTTGAGCACAGCGATGGCTGACTCTCACGTCAACTCGTGAACGGGTGCTGCCTGGGGGGATTGGTCTGTTCACTCTTGTCAGTACTGACTTTATTTTATTTTATTGTAGATTTAAGACTTGTTCGTTCCACACCATTGTGTATAACATTCCGCGTATTCTTCTTATAAATTTTTATGTACTTATACCTACATTGTAACTAATGAGTGGAAAAAAAAAGGAAAAAAAAAAAGTACAAGATGACAAAAAAGGCCGTAACCGGTTTTCTTTCGCCATTTCTTTTTACCGGTTGCCATTTTGCTTGTGTCCGAAATGGTGGTAGTATATAACGTAGTTAATTTTTTTTATTTAAACAAGTTGTAAATGACAAGAAAAAGTGCCTGTGAAGGTCTAATTTCTGAAATAAACGATTTCATTTCATTTCATATTTTTAAGCCGTTAACCCGTCGGTCCGGTTGTTGTCGATGGATGACAGTTGTAAAGCCAAGGCCTTCAGCGGCTTAAAAACACGTCTGTCAATCCGCATTGGAGCAGCTTAGTAGAGAACGCTCTAAACCTCTTCGATTGAAGGGAGATCCGCATCCCTGCAGTGGGGTGATTATGGGTTGATATGATGATGTTGTTCTGTCTATTCGAATGACCAGTTCAACCTTCCTCTCCCAGTGTCTGCCTAGGGTGACACTGTAAGCGATTGTCCGGTGTAGTAGAAGTCCGCAGTAGGAGTCATACAAGCGTCCATACATTAAAAATCTATTCGAATTTTCCACAATATCATGCCTAATATGAAGGCCATTTCATTATGTATTTTTTAGTTAAATATTTAGAAACAAAATAGATAAAGTTTAAACACCTATAGATAATAATATGACACAAGTATATTTACTAAACGATAATTTAAATTAACAAATTTTTTATTATCAATTTCCAAATAAAATGTATGTCGGTCATTAACAAGACATTTGTCCGTTTTGTTTTTTTGTTGTTACTAATTTGGCCTAGTCTTTTTTTTATGCCACAAAATAGTCAAAATAGTCGTGGATTTTTGAATAAAACGTTCATTATTAACGACATCCGCAAAACGATGGGCCTGGATTATTGAGCTTCGTATGGCTTCGTTTAAGTTAAAAGAGATAGGCCACTTGGGGGGGTCGGGAGGGTTGGCAACGCGCGAGTGATAAGTTAAATAAAAAATATGTTACCAAGTTTAATTTAATTTAATTTACATTTTGGTAAATCCCGAATATTATATCAGGGCAACAACAACAACACTGTCTTTTTTGGTAGTGGTGTTGCTAACAAATGCCATTTGTTAAAAATACCCCAGGGGTATCGTTTTTTTTATAACAACAATACTAACTAAGTTGTTATTACTGACGATCGGGAAACGCAATTATTTTACTTAGGTATACATAGAATTTAATGTATTTCTAAATGTAACTTTAATTATAGAATTACAATAATCAATTGAAGATAATTTATTAAAAGAATTTACTAGAATGTTTAAGGAAAATAAAATATTGCCACCATTAAGTAAATGAAAAACAAAAGAAAATCGGACACGGACGGATACACCTCCTTCCGTTTGGATCCATTGCTGGTTCCACCAGTGGATCTCACGCGTTTTTTTTTCCACTTCAATCTACTACAGAGATGTACAATGAAATTATCGCCACCAAGGCTGACTCGCGTTGACGTATAACGAAGTTCGAAACTGACACTTATTAATTAGTCCATAACGAAATCGATTTTCAATTGTTTTATAAGCTGTGAGTCGCGTTGTAATTATTTTATATGCCACTTGAATCCACTATTCATTAGGAATTTCAATACTGATCGAGATCCGTGATCGTGTTCAGTGATATTGATCCAGGTGAACAGCGAAATGTGTTGATCAATCCGTCAATCCAACACATTACAGTTTACACGGATCTGTCACGATCACGAATTCGATCTAGATTTCGTTAAATAACAATTATAAATTTTAAGTACTTACAGTCGTATGACCAGTCCTGTTGGTAGCTTAGACCTGTAACAAAATAAATTTTGTAATTAATAAATAATCTAGCTTGGTCATATTGAGAGAATGGAGGAGAGTCGGAGCGTCAAGTCAGCCTTATGAGGGGACGGTGTCAGACGTGCCAGACGCCAGACGGTGCAGAACAGAAAACTCTGGCGCTCTCTAGCTTCAGAGGGCAAGATCCACTTCGGGTAAGAAAGTAATTAATAAAAATAATATTTTTACATTTGTACAAAAGAAGTTGATTCCGCTGTCTGTTCCCTTAGATTGTTTAAACTACTCAACCGGTTCTAATGCAGTTCAGCAATAGATTGAGTGATACAATAGGAAGGTTTATGTATAACTAATACATGCAGTGAATATTTTGTTTCAAAAATCAAGAGGAAAGATTTGATTATTATGTTTGTTTACATGAATAGGCTTCGAAACTATTAGACGGATTTGAGAGTTCATTCATTATCCCTTGATGACCTAGGCTATATTTTTTTTTCTAAAATTTTCTTACTGAAACCCATGTTAAGCCGGGGAGGGCCCCTAGTATCATAAAAAAAAAACTAGGCATCATCAAGTAGTGAATAGTAAATGAACTATGTATTATTTAGTGCAACAGCCAGCTCATCAGTAAATCTACCCTGAATTTGCACTATTTAATGCAAGAGCATCTCTCGTTGCTCTCGACGTGACCTGATGCTGACCTCGGCTACAGTATTATAATACTCGGCCGAAATAATATCCACCTTTTCAAATATTTATGAACGTAACATCAGATCAGCATTTTTATTTCGCCACTTTATTTACTATTTAGTTTACAGCAGAAATGATGGTAGTTTATTAGTTTAAAAATAATATGGTAGAGTTATTAAATGGTCTAGATTGATCGGTAATATTTAATGGTACCTATAATCATTATGCAGGTATATGTGTAAGTAGACGAAGGTTAGTGAATTGTAATAAATAAGAAAACGAAATAAATAAATAGGTACAAAGCGTTGAGTTGAGTTGCAAAAAAAAAAATAATTCACTGTCAAACAAAAAACAAAAAGTTGATATGTGAACGAAGACAGGTTCAGAAGCTTCAGATTAATGCGTAATTAAGTTTATAAAGGAACTAACTATATTTTCAATCTAAAAATTGGTCTTGAAAAACTATTTGTTGATTTTATAGCCCGTCCAACCCTATAAGATAATCTGTGGTTTTTTAATATTTAACCTGACCTCTTGAAATATCTGACCTATAAAATGTTCAGTCAACTGAATATTTTTCATTGAAACAGATGAGCTGTAACCCCTTTGAGCTTTGGAGATGGATTTCAATGAGGCGACCCCCGGGCTTTCGCTTTCAGACTTTGATATTGAATTTCTTTTCATGTTTAAAAGACTATTTAAACTTTAATGATTGATGTTCGGTTAATATTAAACCGGCCGCGGCGTGAAAATGAGGTGTTATTTTATATTTACAGTCAACAACTGCTTTGCTGAACTGCAGTTTGTGTTTAGCTTAAATGTTGTTAACAGTGCAGTGTTATTTCGGTGCGCTGATGAATTAATACTAACTAAACCTATGTAGCAATTAACTTGAGAAATGATTTTATCTTAAACCAGAGAACAACAGAATTTGGTTAACGCTTTAGTACTATTTCAAACGCAGGCTATTCGCTTCGTTATTACTAACATCAGTTGCTGTCAGTTGTTGGAATTTTTTAAATGACAAGGTGCTAAAGTGATTTATTTTGTGAAGTGAAGTGCATCTTTTAGTTGAAGTAATTGATTTTGATATCGCAATTAAGAGGTGCGTTTCGAAGAACAGCTTAGTTTAGTGCCCTTAGAAATTGGTTCGCTTAGAAATTGGTGCGCTTAAAAGTTAGTGCGCTTAGAAAATTGTGCGCTTAGTTTGTGCGTTTAGAAATTCTGCGATAAAAAATTTGTGTGTTTAGAAATTCTTGCGCTTAGAAATTTGTGCGCTTAGAAATTGTTGCGCTTAGAAATTTGTGCGCTTAGAAATTGGTGTGCCTGGGTGTGTTTACTCTAAATGTGATGGTGCTGGTTTGAAGGTACTTACTACTAGAAAAAACTGGAATGTGAAAATTAATAAAAAACCAAGGTTATTAAGCTATATCATAAATTAACCAGATAAGCTAAATAGTGGAAATATAAATACAATTAACTGGTTAGGTACATATTTATATCGCCTGTTGATTTTCACTGTCTTATCGTTATTTTGAATATGACTTGTATTTTTTGGTCGCACGTCAAAGTTGAGTACTACCTATCACCAACTTTTATAGCAGGATTATTTTAGCCTTACTTTGAAATTACATACCATAACATTCTTTATTGTGACAACCCAGAATCAACAACCACCCTCAGACAGACAATAAGCAATGAAGTGTATTGACGTGTCGGAGGAGAAACGACAGCTGTCTTGAAACTCATATTTGTCTTCATGTTACAGATGTGATGTGTGACGTTTGTAGGAGGGCGTTACTGTGGCATATTTTCATACATTTTGTCAAAGGCGAACTGTCAAAAAGTGACATACAATATGAACGGGAGTTGTAGTTCCAATTTCGGCCACGTTCATAAAGATCTTTGCAGCACTATAGCTTACTTTCATACTACTTTACTGATGAGTGAGAGTGCCGGTAGCCTAATACTCGTTCTACCCGCTCTCCCGTGTACTTCTACTTCCTTTTTCATTAGTTAGCCAATTTCATAAACGCTCTACCACTCCAAAAAATTCTCAAAATTTCATTACTTTTCTCCTAGCTTTATAGGAGACAGCAGGGAGAATGTGTCATGGGCTTATCAAATATTATTGATGATACGGATTATCGAGCATCGGTTTAAAAGCACGTGCTCTAAAATCATTAATTTATATCTTTGTATCATAAAAATTATACTATGATAGATTAGTTATCTATTATGACGTTGCAATAGCAGTATCATTGCACTGTCATGTTAAAATGACCATTGCCTATCTCCCGTCAAGATATGGTGATTTTCTATATTGTGACTTTTCATGCAACTTTATCGCGGTTACACTTTTTTGATAATGTCTATCTTGTATCTCTGTCCTATTACCATTTTGGCACAAATCGATGTTGACGATGATTTTGAAGGCGAACATAGGTTTTTTCGGCTCCAGCCTCTCACTTTATAATTTTATAAATATGACTTAAAATGTATTTTTAGTTAAGAAAACAAATGTTTATCACTAGAATTATTAAACTTGTGAGAGGAAATAAAGACTTTATTTATTTATTATGATCGCCCCGTTGTGGCGCGTAGGTTTCACGCATGATGTTACAAATTGCTGTTTCTCACGTAGTTGTTAAAGAGTTCTTTTAATTCTTCCTACTTCATCTAATATCTTTCTGGTTAAATTCGTTGTGAGTTCCAAGACAGCTGTAGTTACACCACCGGGGCGTCAATAATCTTTATGCTAATTATCAATCTGTGGTCTCCGTTGTCTATGCTTTACAGGAGACATGACGGTAGCAGATGATGACGTTATACAAATGATTTTATGATATAAAGAGTAGAAGGTGCAAAAACAAAAGGTGTTTACGCGATAAACGACTTCGACCACTATTCAGTAATCTGTGCTTCCAGGCGGAAGAAATCGCTCGAAAATACAATAAAAACAAACAAGAACATGATATTTTAGACCTGAAAGTGATAGTTGTTATTTATAAATACAATATTATTGTGTACCCGTTTTACATTTTATTTTTTTTTGGAAAAACTTACAGCTAAATCCATACTTCTATACTAATATTATATACTAGCTAGCTGCCCCGTGCCCACTTCGTTGGGCATAATGTTAATAATCCTTTTTTAGTACAGGCGTTCGTAAGAAACGGTTTCATTCGACCGTTTTTTCTCCGATTTACTTTGCAAAACCGACTACCACGTAAAAGCCTTTTTATTTTTCGGTTTTTTATATAACCTATGACACTCAGCAATAATGTGGCTTTCTATTGGTGAAAGGATTTTTTAAATCGGTTCAGTAGATCCCGAGATAACCCCTTACAATTTAACAAATATACAAACACACAAACTTTACTTCTTTATAATATTAGTATAGATGTGAAAGTGTGTTTGTTTGTCTGTGTGTTTGTACTCCCTTTTCGTCGAAAGTAATGAACGGATTGATATGATTTTTTTATTGGGGATAGTTTAAGGTCTGGAGAGTAATACTTTTTATCCCAGAAAAACATTTTCTTCCCACGGGAAAAATAAAGTATATAATTTTTTGTTCTTCTTTCACATCGAAAGGAACCTAAGTACCGACATAATTTTATTTATTTTTTAAAATTTATTATTAAAAATAAAAATATTTTTGTCAGTTTTTTAAATTGTTTTTATAAATATGGATATTGTGTATTTTTTTTAATGAATAGTACCTATTCATATTGTACTATGTAATAACAAAGTTTCATAGCCATTTCATAGCGATGATGCTTACGTTATTAGCATAAATATCATTACTCTTAGTTCTACTCTGCATAACTATTTCCATTGTTGGCTGTGCTACGTAATATTTTTTTAAATTAAGTATTATTTTACGTCACAAATAGATTCAATTGACTATTTCATAAGTAATAAGAGCATTACTTAGGAAGTTATAAACCAAAAATCTCTGTTACGCATATTATAAAATAATTGAAGACCAGATTCATAATTTCCTGGAAAAGTTATAGATACATTAACTGTGAGTTTCGTTTTGGACTAACGTGCAAAACGAAAATTGACACAATAAATGTAAATAATTCTAAACGAGAAATAATCTTCCCAGACCCTCGATGTTTCGAAGAGACCTATCTAACGATACCACAGAATAGATAATAGTACTACGTAACGATACCACACAACTTGGGGTGGGCGCGAAAAAAAAATTCATTTCCACTTTACATATAAGGGAGGTACCCCAAAAAATATATTTTTCAACATTTTTTTCCAGCACTTTGTTAGTTAGTTTCGCGATTCGTTTTATGATATAGATCTCGTTTGTCAACAAAACAACCTATAGCGCGACTTGTGGCGCCATCTGTTGGCCGATAGCCCATCATACAGCGCCCTCTATAGTAGAAAAAATATTTTCCCATTGTAATGACATACTTTCACGGGATAAAAAGTAGCCTATGTTGGGCTCTGTACCCCAGACAATATGTTTACAAATTTTCGTAATGATTGGCTGCTTAGTCAAGCCGTGAAGGAATAACAAACAAACAAATTCACACTCTCACTTATAAGTATTATTATTATTATGATGACTCTATGAAAACCTTCAAGAAGCGAGCAGCAGCGGCTCAGAGACTCCCCCGATGTCTCTGTGCTCCATGGGTGGCGGTGATTACTTAACCTCAGGTGACACGCATGCTCGTTTGCCAATCTCTTACTTTAAAAAAAAAAATAGTTTTACATATTGTAGAAATTAAAATGTTGTAATAGGGTTTGTTGAAATTCAATAAATCAATCGCGCAACTATATTCTTATCCAAATACGTTCGCACCAGAGGGCGCGGCCCGGGTTCGATTCCCGGTCGGGATAAACATTTATGTGATGCGGCCTCGAGTATGGGTGGTTTCCATTTATTTATCTATATACTAATAAAATAAAGAGGAAAGATTTGATTGTTTGTTTGTTTGCATTAGAATAGGCCCTGAAACTGTAGTAGGTATACCGATTTGAAAAAGTCTTCCACCATTGGGAAGAACGGTGGAGCTGGTCCAACAGGAAACGTACATTACCCCCAGGTCTCATAGGCTATATTTTCAAAAACCTTACAATATAAATAGGTACTATCGATAAATGAAAAATCCTAGTAAATCCCTTCATTCAATAACTAAATATATTACGTAAACGTAACGTAATAACTAAATATATTAATAACGAAATATAAATTCATATTACGACCCCTTATTACTTCTATCATTTGATGACTGTACGAAACTATGTTTTTAGTTAGAGCTTCTGCATTCTAAGTCGTTGTTGCAAATAGCCAAGTATCAAGTAAAAAACTGCAACGTATTCATTCACGATAAATCATTAAAAGCAGCGTGTATTCAGTCAAGACGAAGAAAGATGATAGCATTTTCATCAGATCAGGCGGATTTTAAAGACAACGATAATGCACTTTCACAGTAAATAACAAAAATAAAATCTGCACTATTCAGACATCGCCATCAGCTAGGTTACTCTGCACAGCAATCGCGATTTTAATTTCAATTCTGTATAATTCATCCTCACGGCGTAGAGGAGCGTCCCCCGGGTGGCGGATGGGGGGATGGTCGGTAGTACAGCCTAGCTAAGCTATCCGGTTAAGTCCGATGGACTCGCTGACCAAAGTAGGGTGTGGTCCTCCAACATTTAGGGGGTTGTGCGGTAGGCTAACAACCCGCCCACGGAAAAACTCATTGTTACGAAACCGACAAAAGAGAAGAAAATACGATCTGATCCCAAAACTAACGACTTTCGGCATGGTTTAATGGAACTCCGATTAGCCTCGTGGAATGTGCGTTCGCTTTACAGACCGGGAGCCGTATATCAGGTTAATAAAGAACTGGAAAAATACGCCATACACATAGCTGCTCTTCAAGAGGTGCGGTGGCCCGGTGTTGGTGAATGCAATGTCGACAATGGAGCAATCCTGTTTTACAGCGGGAGTAGCGGCGGAGAACATAAGTATGGGACGGGATTTATGGTCTCAAGAAAAGTGATGGGTAGTGTAGTTAGATTTGACGCTGTGTCTGACCGACTGTCCGTACTTCGGATTAGGGGCAGATTCTTCAATATCTCCATAATTAACGCGTATGCGCCAACCAAAACATCCGAGAAGGCTTGCAAAGACGAATTTTACGACCAACTAGATGAGCTATACGACCGCCTACCTGGCTTTGACGCCAAGATTCTCGCGGGTGATTTCAATGCTCAAGTTGGACGAGAAGAAGTCTTCATACCTACGATTGGGAGACATAGTAAACACACGGTCACCAAAGATAACGGGCTTAGACTAATAACGTTTGCGACATCAAGAGCACTATCCATTAAAAGCACCATGTTTCCACACAAGAACATACACAAAGGCACCTGGAAGTCCCCTGATGGTAGAACTATCAATCAAATCGATCATGTTTTGGTTGATGATAGACATAAAAATATAATTCAGGACGTGCGGGTATACAGAGGCCCCGACTGCGATAGTGACCACTACATTCTTGGAGTAAAGCTGAAGGTAAAAGTTAACGTCAAGAAGAGACATCCTGCTCCCACCATAATATCATATGATATCGACGGTCTAAAAGACGAGCATATTCGACGGAACTTTCAGCTTCAGCTTGAAAACAGCTTTAAACTTCTGACAGTAGAAGATGACATAGACAAACACTGGGAAAGCATGAAAGAGACTGTTCATACAGCAGCTGTCAAGGTACTGGGACGGAAAAGGAAAAAGAAGCGTAGAAAGTGGTGGAACCAGGACTGCCAAAGGATAATGGAAGAGAGAAGAGAACTGAGAATCCTGGCCGATCAGGACACTCGATGGGCCCCAAAATACCAGGAGGCAAGGTTGAATGCCAAAAAGGTAGTGAGACAAGCCAAGCGTCATCACTTGGAGGGCTTGGTAAGGGATATGGAAACATTGATCAGAGCCAATCACTCTCGGAAGTTCTACCAAGAAATAAGATCATGCAAAAAAGGCTACCAGCCTTCGGCCAATCTCCTCCAAGATGAAGAGGGAAACTTGGTAACGGACGAACAGGAAATACGCAAAATGTGGCGAAACTATTTCCATGGCCTTCTGAATTGCCCATCTGGTGATCAACCAAACACAAGGAGCACCAATGATAATGATGACGAAGTGGAGCCCTTGACGTTCGATGAGGTCCACAATGCCATAAAGCGGCTTAAAAATAACAAGGCCCCAGGAGCCGATAACTTACCATCGGAGTTATGGAAGTATGGTGGCGGAGTTCTGCACTCCCAAATATTTCGGTTGCTTTGTGATATCTGGGAGGCTGAAAAGCAGCCAATGGAGTGGAATGTAGGTATCATCTGCCCGGTACACAAAAAAGGTTGCAAAAAACTTTGCACAAACTACCGTGGCATAGCCCTACTCCCCACAGCCTACAAAATACTATCCTACGTGCTTCTGAAAAGATTAGAGCCGTACACGGAAGCTATTCTTGGCGACTATCAGTGCGGTTTCAGACCCAATCGCAGCACTGTGGACCAAATCTTCACTCTGAAACAGCTGATGGAGAAGAAATGGGAATACGCACAGAACATTCATGCGCTGTTTGTGGACTTCACCAAGGCATATGACAGCATCGATCGGAATGCCCTTATAACTATCCTGAGGAACTTCAACATACCGAGGAAACTCGTTAATATGGTCGAAGTCGCTACAAGGGAGAGCAGGATGAAGGTTCGGATAGAGGGCAGGCTGAGCGAGGATTTTCAGGTTGTCACGGGACTGAAACAAGGAGATGCGTTGTCACCCATGCTGTTCAACCTGGTTCTGGAGCACATCATCCGGAGAGTCTTGGCTTTGGACTTTGGATTGGTGCTGGATGGAACTGGAAAGCACAAAATTATTGGATACGCAGATGACCTGGCTATCCTTGGACAGACTGAGGAGGAGGTTGCAATGGCGGTCAAGACCTTGGAAGCGGAGGCTCGGATGGTGGGGCTTAGGATAAACACTGAAAAGACGGAGTATGTTCACATGAAGCGCTACAAAAACTTGCGCGCCCCAAGAAAAGACCTGCATGCTGGAGATTCCACATATAAAGGTGTTCAAAATTTCAAATACCTAGGCTCTACCATCACAGATTGTAACACCCGAGCTGAGGAAATCCATATCCGCACACAAAACGCCCTCCGGTGCAGTGCTGCCCTCCACAAGGTGTTGAAGTCCCGGCTTCTCAGCAGAAACACCAAAATCCGTATTTATAAAACGGTCATACGGCCAATACTGCTATACGGATGCGAGACTTGGACTCTGACACAAAAGGAGGAGCACAAATTGCTTGTGACAGAGCGGAAGATCCTGAGGAGAATGTTCGGAGCCAGACAAAGATCCGATGGCACTTGGAGGATCCTCAAAAACCTAGAGGTAGAAGATCTGTTGGCCGACCACAATATTTTGGGAGAGGCCAAAGGCCACAGACTCCGATGGCTGGGCCACCTGGAGAGAATGGGTGAAGATCGTGGGGCTAAGAAGGCGCATGTGGGAAAACCCATTGGCCGTAGACCAGTAGGTCGCCCCAGATACCGCTGGAGCGACGCCGTGGAAGCCGATCTCCGCGAACTTCAAGCTGGAGACTGGCGAAGCATGGCTCAAGATCGGAAGAAATGGCGTTCTCTTGTGTCGGAGGCCAAGACTCACTTTGGGTCGCTGAGCCATTGGAGTAAGTAAGTATAATTTCAAATGCAAAATTAACAGCAAATCCTAATTCGTACCATTGAAATTGTATACTTTACTAACTATTTGGTTAGTATACAATCCGATTTCATTTCGTTTAGTATTTAGTTTAGCTGTAAAGAGTACCTAAAATTAACAATCCAATGGTACTAATTCTGTTGTACATATAACTAGACTAAACTAATTTTGACAGGACTAGAAGTGTTGCTTTCCTTGTCACTAATTGTAAACCAAGGAAGGACATCATCTTTGGTCCTGTCAAAATTACTTTAGTCTAGTTAATGTACAACAGAATTAGCACCAATGGCGATCGTGCGGAATTATCTTCAAGAGTAAGGGGGCTGGTCCCAAAGTAAGCTAGCCTGCTTGTGTTAACCAGATAACGGATATCTAGAACAAATTCTTGATCATCAACTCCAATCACTATACACTTTAACCAATGTTTGTTTCACATTACATTATCAATATTATGAATGAAACACACAATTTCTAATCACGAGCTAAAGTTGACACTATCGTAGTTGGCGCCAAAATATTTGGAAGGCTTTCTAAATAAGAAAATCGCCTTCGTTAGCGTTAATATTTTTTTATTCATTATCTTGTTTTAAATTATTTTATTATTTTTAAAGTGATGGTGATGATTATAATAACTAACATGGGAAATAAAAAAGGAAAAAAATGTTTTAATGAAAATTTATTAATTTTGAATTTAATTGTTATATTAAAAAAAAAATTTCAAATTTTAACTAATTAAATATATTTTATTAGTAAATTAATTAAAATAATTTCAATTTTATTTAAAATTAACTTACCGTACAGGCAGGATAATATCACCACTGTCAGGTATTTCATTTTTTTAAAAAGAAAAATATAATAAACTGTAGTACAGTTTTATAATTATATATTTTTTTTAAATTATATTTTATGCCCGATCCGCACACAGGAGTCCACACACAATAACTGAGTTTTACGTGATGTTGTCAACATTTTATATATATTTTTTTAATTTATCAGGCTGGTCGCGCGCCACGGCGTCTGGCAGCCTACGTACTACAGGAATACTCGTGTTCCAGTGATAATAGCCAGTGCGTGACACACAACCGCAAAGGATGCAAAGCATTTGGTTTACACCGCTGAGATTAACATCTTGGTTTTCACGATACAGGCTTGCCTAGCTGCGATCTTCACATATTATCTGTAGTTTAATTAATCTTCTGCCGCACTAAGCACTAATCTATAACTTAATAACGAATACCTTTATACATGTGTTTGTAGTAGTATGTGTTTAAAGTTGGAAAATAAACTTATTTTAATTTTCACTTAGCCGATATTATTTTTCGCTTTGAATATAAAATGGAATGGAATTCTATAAAGCCCTAAAGTTGTGTTAATTTATATGATTAAATAATAAACAAGTCGTAATTTATTTTCACTTTTGTTATGGCACACGTAGCTCGGTTTTTATAAATTACATACACTTAATTTATTTTTGTTTAATTTGTTAATTTTTGTTATACATTTCTTTTAAAATTTCTATTGCATTTATATTATACTAGCGAAACCCGCGCAACTTCGTTTGCGTGTATCCCGCTTTCCCGTGGGAATTTTGGAATGTATTATACATAAAAACCTTCCTCTTGAATCACTCTATCTATTTAAAAAAAACGCATCAAAATCCGTTGCGTAATTTTAAAGATTTAAGCATACAAAGGGACATAGGGACATAGGGACAGAGAAAGCGACTTTGTTTTATACTATGTAGTGACTAGCTGACCCGTGCCCACTTCGTTGGGCATAATGTTAAAAGCCTTTTTATTTTTTGGTTTTTTATATAACCTATGACACTCAGCAATAATGTGGCTTTCTATTTGTGAAAGAATTTTTAAAATCGGTTCAGTAGATCCCGAGATTACCCGTTACAATTTAACAAATACACAAACTTTACCTCTTTATAATATTAGTATAGATAACACGATTTATAATAAATTTTATTGTTAAATTTGATGAGTATACTTAATAATAAATAAATATTCTTGGACAAATCACACAACGCCATCTAGTTCCCAACTAAGCAAAGCTTGTACTATGGATACTAGATTGCTGATAAATAATTCTATAATATTTTTTTGTAAATAAATACTTATTATACACAGAAAACACCCAGACCAAGGCAAACAGACATGTTCATGCACACAACTGTCTGCCTTGCGCAGTATTCGAACCCGCGGCCCTTGGGACAAAGTGGCCATTGTTAGCCACTCGACCACCGGGCAAACTTATTATTATGTTTTATTTAATTCGGATATTAGTTATTAATATAATTAGCGAACGGTTCCGTCATTTTCTGTTTTTTAAGACTGCAAAAAAATCAAGGCCTTAACACGAAAGAAGGGCAATCAAACAAAGAATGTAACCTAACGTATAATAATTTATGTTTAGTTAGAAAAATGTGAATATATGAATATTATTATAATTTTGTAAAAGTTATTAAATCATGTAAGTATTATAATTATTTAATCCAGTTATACCAGTTAAAAATGATCGAATTGATGATTAATCTTCGTCAATAACTTTAGTTTAGTTTTAGTCAAAATTTTAATCTAACTTATGACTTATTTTTCCACTAATTGTATATTTTGTTTTTTAATATTAATGTAGCATTATGAATTCAAGCAAGAATATTTTATTATGAATGTTGAGATTTGTAAATAAGAATTTTTTTAACAGTAGTAACAAAGACCTTTTTTTAGAGAGAGAGTTTAATTTTCTTTTTTAAAACAATACAATGTATGATAATAATATACAAAAAGACTACTGATAATTTAGAGAATATTGCCTAAAGTGACTATATGTTATGCTGGTTGCCAACAATGAATGTTTATCATTCTCCAAGTCTGTGAGTCACAGATGAAATTCGCGAGTAGCGTAGCGCGCAGGTCACCTAATTTACTAATAAAATCACACTTGGGAACGGCCGTGTGGCCGATGCAGTTACAAAAGGATGTGGGTTCTATCCTGTCTATAATAATACTGGACCTCCGGCCGCCGTTCAGGATAGCAGGATATTGAACGATTTTGTTATTATTATGTTAAATTTTGACAGCCCCGGTGTCGTGGTGGCGTGTTGCTAACTCCTACCGTGACTCTATCTTCGGCACCAAAAGGCTCGGGTTTGATTTCCGCAATTGGTAAATATTTATGTGACAGCGTGTGCGTTTGTCGCGAATCTATGTACACAATTCACAGCGCCACTGGTCCCATAGTGAGGTTTTTTTTTGTTTAAAGTCAGGAAAATGCTTTACTGCATGTCCCGCCGCTGGGGAAGCGACGCCGACGGGGGTCTGTAGGGTTCCCCCTTTATTTGCCACTTGGGTATACCGACTAAAACTGACTGACTGTTACCTCGTCCGCCTATGATGGCGGGGCCGCGGGAACTACGTTACAATCCGCTACCCCGCCGCCGGGTCCCATAGTAGCCAGTACTTATGTTATGGGACAACGCATATATTGTTGTATATTACAATTTTTATTTTATTTTTATAAATAAATAAGAATTTTGGAGTGGAGAGCAATTATTATGAAATGGGCTAGCTCGACCGGGGAAGTACCACCCTCTCACAGAATATCGACGTGAAGCAGCAATGCATTTCGTTCGGCGAGTGAGAGATCTTTCCCCCTCCTTCTTTCCCTTCCCTTCCTCCTTCCTTTCCTCCAACCTCCTTGGCGGACAACGCATTGGTAGCGCCCCTGGTGTTACTGATGTCCATAGGCGGCGGTGACCGCTTTCCATCAGGTGGCCCGCTTGCTTGTTTGTGTACTGTATGACATAAAAAAAAAGTTTTTATATTTTGTATGAGATTGAGATTTGATTTTAACTGTTATTATTATGTGAATAGACCTGGCTCTACCATTCTAAAAGCAGCCAGAACATAAAAAACACTTAATTTCCCGATGCATTGTTCAGTTGCAATGTAACGAATTAAATGAATTAACACCGATAAACGATTTAAATCTTTATTCGTTTATTTCCCTCATATCATCCAATAAAACATTGTAAAATATAATTTATAATAGTCCATTAAAAAGTTAATAAATCGCGTCATTTTAATAGACATTTTGACCGGATGCCTTTATCTAAGCATTACTTTGAAATAAGACGGTCATTTTAAGTTAAGCTCTTTATTTAATATTTAATATAGAATAATAATAATAAAGGCGCTGTTCCACTGCTGCGCACGAAGAGGCTACGCACGTGTGTTAAGCTTTGCTTTGCAAGAGGATGTACGTGATTGTTTCCACTGCAACCCACGGACACGTTAACCATCAAGTGACGTCATTTATACACGCGTGGCTTGCTCAACATAGCTCAACGCTGTCAACGCCATGCACGCAGTATGCGGCACACAGCTTGTTCCACAAAGCGTGCACATCGCTGCGCACACTGTGGTAACATAGACCCACGTAGTCATCCACGCAGCTGTAATGTGCCACGTGGCACACGTGTTCGTGCGCAGCAGTGGGACCGCGCCTTAATATGTAGGTACATGTCAAGAGAACGTGGCGCGCCTGTGAAGCCTACCTCTATCACAGAATAGATAATAGTACTACGTACCTAGCTTGCGGGCCGGACGTAGGGCCTACGCGGGCCGGATGGTGGCCCGGGGGCCGTATGTTGGACGGGCCTGCTTTAGACTATAATGGATTTCTTCGGCAACGCGCGATTGATACCCCCGGTCCATACGTCCGGCCACGGTGACCGCTCACCATCAGGCGGGGCGGGCCGGAAGCTTATTTGCCACCTTAGCGGTATAAAAAAAGAATAGTTAGTTGAACCGTAACAACTATAAAAACCGATCATAAGAAGGTATTTAATTTTGAAAACTACTTTTCTGTGAAAGACATAATTTTTTGCAGATGCATAAAACCTGCTATTTGATATTTCGAGTTAATCTATTATCTATTGACTGGATTTTTTTCAAAGTCCTGACTAACTGACTTTACTATTTATCAACGCACAGCCCAAACCGGTGGGTCTAGAGATTCCAAATTGGACTGTAGGTTCCTTACGACGTCTAGAGGTGTACTAAGAAATGATTTTTCAAAATTTCCACGGGAAACCGAGATACGCACAGGGACGCACAGCCCAAACCGGGTCCAACGAAACTGGGTCCTTATTAGGTCCGAACCGACCGGACCGGATCGGACTGGAACGGACCGAAACGGATCAGACCTGCCTGATCGAGGAACCGCACCGTACCGGGCCGTGCCGGACCGGCATTTGTTTCTGAATAAAAATATGCTAATTGTTACTAGGCCACGCGGGCGAAGCCGCGGGCAGAAGCTAGTAAATAATAAAGTTGATAACAATAATATCTATAGCAATATATGTATTAAAGTTCTTATTATATTAATATTGTAAATCTACACGTCACAAATGAAATCACATTTCCGTAAAAAAGGAATTTACACTTTCGCCGTATCTGTCCTTTAGTCCTTTCGTCCACAGCTAGCGCATAGTCATTTGTCAAAGTCGAGGCATTTATTCAGAGACTAGGCCACAGATTAGTTAATAGTTACTACTAGGCCTTCACAGGCACTTTCCCTAGTCAAAGTGTACATAATAATATTGATTTGTATATATAAATCTACTCTATAAACTACCGTCATTTAGTAAACAAACAAAATGGCCAATGACGAAAAAGAAATGGCGAAAGAAATTCAGATACGTTTTTTGTCATTTAACATTATAACATTTCTTTTTACAATTGTACATAATTTTGTGCCATTAATTTAGAAAATATGAATAAGTAGAGTATATAGTAATTTTAAAATGAAATTGTAATGAGAAGTACATATAAATAGAAAAATAATCATCTTATACACCGTAGTTGTCTTGACCGTAGAGACCTGAAACATGGGTGTGTTCTGAAAAGTGTGGTGTATGATGTAGGCAACCGATAAGAAAGGATTTTTTAAATTCCCACGGGAAACGGAATAAACGCAAACGAAGTTGCGCGGGTTTCTCTAGTAGTAATATAAAATGTCTATGTTTAGCTGACTACATATTAGAGACCAGCAACTGAGGATTAATTAAATCTACTCGGTGTCACCGCGTGAACGCTGGTGTGAATAGGGTGCCCATTATTCATTCTTTTGTCGGGTATTACGAGGGATTTTTGAGGGTTCCGAAAGTTCAGCTTTCTTCCTATCTCTTAAAAAATTTTGTAAGGACTTTCTAGTTGGGTATGTCTTTAAATTGAAGAGTGTAGCAAGCAGTCTCCATTTTCCTCTTTCTTGTCTCCTTCACCTCTCTATAAGACAAGATGTCTTTCTTTTCCGTCACTTGATGGACCACGGGTCAAATGTGTCCATGTAAACTCTTCTCGGCCTCTCCATTCCTCTACTACTCTCTATCTTTCCTTCTAAGATTTTTCTGTTTTGCTTTTTCCATTTTCTATTGCTTTATCAAAGTTCTCTTTTCCCTTAGGTACTCTTCGCAGCACTTCTTCATTAGTAATATTTACTGTTCATTTTATTTTTTCCATTCTTCTCCAGGACCACATTGTATAGGACAAAAAAATTATAAATGACTCATTATAATATATATTACCAGACAATTATGACTATTTTATAATATCACCATTATAAGACTAATAAATACAGATTATTACTTTTATTGGATTAGTTATATTGAATTAGAAATTGTTAGTTGTAAATTATTTTATCGTGCAATAAAGATTGGTGTTAAATAGGCATAGACATATTTTTAGATAACAGTTTAAGTTAGTTTATTACTAACTACGTAAAATTTTTGAATTTTTTCAACAATATGGAAGCAGGCAACTATTAAAGATTGTCGTTATTTATGACTACAGCTTTAAAATTACAAGTATTCTGCATTCTTTTAAATAAATGAAATGAAGGTTGCATATTAAAAGGGACAAACAAGTAATTTACTTCAGGTAATCATCGCAATTTGTCATTTGGGCTTTGTGATTCACAAATCCCTTTTTGTCAACAATTAAGGCGCCACCGGCCGACCCCACTGCGCGCGGTCTGTCGAGTTCTGCGTTCCGCGTTCACTATAACATATGTAGTGGCTCAAAATCATACACACCAAAAGCAGTCGAACCGCGACGGTCAAAGTACGACGGACAAAAGAATTCGGAACTCTGCCGCTAGACCGCACGCAGTGAGGTCGGCACCTTAGTTCTGTAAGTTCTTCAACAATTTGGTCACCCTACACGCTGGTGTTAATAAATGGATTAACTATGTAGGCTTTGATTGTGACGTGAACTACATTTGTGATATTCTCTGTATATATGTATACAAAACATTAATTGAATTATACGTATTTTTAGTTTTTTTCATTATTGTGACTACAAATAAATTATATATGATTATGAATATCTGATTCTCAGAGTGGTTGTGGCATTTATAAAATGGGCAAGCTCGACCGGGGATGTATCACCCACTGATAGGACGATTTTTTATAAATCTATAGTATTCATATTGTAGTAATTGTAAAGTTTCCTAAGATGTTTACATTATTAGCAAAAAAATCTTTGTTCCAGCACTAGGACTGCGTGTGCGTGCCAGGAGCATTGGCGTCCAGTATACTCTACCCTGGTTACCTCTTTCATTTGCTAACTGTACATGTTTAATTATGTTGATTACTGTGTATTGCTGTGTTAGTTGAACTACTACAGGAAACTGTCTTGTCAAAGCACAAATGGCCCGACAGGTGGCGCCCCAGTTCTACTTGTGTGCGACAATGTACAGACACACCTGTAGACAACATAGATGCACAAAACTTATAGATAAGATACGATATTTAATGTCAGTTTACTACCTGATATGTTATAGTATCAGTCAGATAAATTTATTAGTTAATATGATTTTGCAACAATTACTTGACTTAATTTTCGATGCAGCTGTCAAAAGGGGCAAAATCTACGATCGGTGCGACTAACAGTAGCTAGTTTCAATAGATTCTATCATTCTATCTATAGCAACATAAACAGCCAGTTATTAAAACGCATTTTTCAAGTTTTAATGACACATAAAATTTATAGCCATCACTGTCACATTAAGAGATAGCTTGAGACTTAATATGGAATTAAAATTAAATCGCGTTCCAGAAATTGGCTGTAAATGAACTAACACTATTTGCAAATGCATTTTTTTATACCACTAAGGTCGCAAACAAGCATACGGCCCGCCTGATGGTAAGCATCACCGTAGCCTGTAGACGCTTGCAATACCGTGGGTATCAATCGCGCGTTGCCAACCCTCCCAACCCCCCAAGTGGAGCTCTGGAGACCTTACTCACCGTAGGAACACAACATGGCCGAGACCAATGCTATTTGGCAACGATCTTCTGTAAGGTGGAGGTCCTTCCCCAGACGGGCAGCTCCGATTTGAGCGGATTATCCGCTGTGCCCTACCTCTCTAGATTTTCGGTGAAGTATTCTCTTGGTAAAATTTTTAAAGTTTAAGTTTCCTTGTCTAGTATGACCCGTTTCGTTCTGGTATTTGTCATATTACTTATGAGAGATTCTGACTGTGAATCCATATCTTAATACATTATTCATGCGTAGAGCTACCCTCGGGATTACAAAACTCTATCAAAGGATTAACAATAAGTTGGTACTCCAAACAGAGTAGCGATAATGATCTATCATTTTAACAAAAAAACTTAAGATACGTTTCAAGAGATTCTATAATTACACGGCTTTAGATTTTTTTTCATACAAAGTTGAAAGATGATTCAAAGATTCATTTTTACTCAGTACGAGTCTAGGTTTTGGTGCTATGCAATAAAATAATGCCCTCATTAAGACCTTTCAATTGATGATAAGTAATATAATCCTTAGATTTGTTTTTTTTTTCTACAAAGTTTTGAAATATTCTAAAATTTTATTCCCCTGCACGATTCTCGGTGTTGGTGCCATATTGTCATACAATTACAATCCCCTATAATTACTTACATAAAAAATGATGTTAAATGACAATTCTAAGTTTTTGCTATAGTCTACATTTAGGCGCGGCCGATCAATGACTTAGCCCAGGAGGTCTAGGCCATTGACTATGCACTAGCCTGTTCTCTGATTACAATGGTGGCGCATTGACCATTACGTTCATGATTAACGGGCATTATTAGTTCGCGAGAGCTATTTATAGTTCGCACAATGTTCAGAGAACTAGTTTGTTAAATTTGGCAGCCATGTATTTTTTTTTTAATGTAAAAATGAATCGCTGAGCTGAATGTGTTGCTAAGCGCAAATTTCGAGAACAGCTGAACCGATTTCGCTAATTCTTTTTTAAGAACATTCCTTGGAGTACGAGAATGTTCTTACGGAGGAGAAAATTTTAAAAATTCCCACGGGAAAGCGGGGAATGAGCCATTTTAATTTCCTCACCGAATATAAACTTTTTGTTTTATTTAATGGCAAGACCGGTGTTTCTTTCTTCATTATAACTTGATTGAATGATAGAGTGCGCATTTTTTCATATAATATTTTTTTAGCTCTTTTAGTCGGAAGCCGGAAGATTTGGAATTAGTAAAGTTATGCTTATATTTGACAGGATTGAATGGGAGTTTATTAACGAGCTATTAGTATCGATGTACATCGATGGCTATAAGTACCAAACAAGCACGACGAGTAATAATACCACCTGTGACAGGCGTTTATTATTGTTTTATATTCATGTTAAAACTCTACGACTATGTAGTTCGCGAACTGCATATGGCGCGTGCCTTGTCGTTGTTATGTGCACTCGTAATAAATTATAGTGTGAGGGCAAGTATAAAATATAGATCAGAAATAAAGTACAATGTAAGGTCTTGTAGAAATTGCAGGGATTATTTCCGTTTCCTCGTTATTTATTATGCATTATGATATAGTATGATTATGATAATTTATATAAAAACATTTGAATATATTATCTGGAGTTAATTTATACATTGTGCGGGTGGCTTTTGGAATTATCACCAGATCTGGTACCCTAAACCTTAGTCAGTGCAATGAGTTTTTTTAATATTTTATACCATCAACCGGTGGCAAAAAAGCATACGGCAGTCTGATTTTAAGCGGTCATCTTAGCACTTGCAACATAACAGTTTGTAAGCAGCAAAATGTCTTAACGGTTTGGCGATAAACTATGTGTCTATTTATTATGTACTTTTTGGATAAATAAATAAATAAAACAATATACTCCTCTGAAACCGCGCAGTACGCGAGCATTCTGGTTCTAGAGTGTGACACAGAATACTAAGTGTGAGGTTGAGTTTGGCGGGAGGAGCAACGAACGGAAGAGAAAAGCATCGCGCGCGATGCGCCGCCGCCGCCGCCGCCGCCGCCGCCGCCGCCGCTGCCTTCGAGACAAATCCTATACAGGGTGAGCAGGGACTGCCAGGGACTAAGAATCAGGAGCTTAATCGATTGGCGTAAAAAGCATTTTTTGTTTAATAATCCAGTAATTTTGTCGCCTGAAAGTATGGGGTAGTATGCGTCAAATCCGGTAGTTCTGATTTTTTGCAGACTTGTTTAAGGTGTTGGCCTAGTGAATGATCCAAGTTTGTGACCTCGAGCGCCGAACGGAACTTTGTCAAAAATCTAAAAAAAAAAGTTTTTATTTTAAATTTCGGCGATTATAACCCTAAATGACTAGTTTTTGGAAAAACTTTAGAAAGTTTTTCCAAAAACTAACGTTCTAGAGAACGCTTTTAAAGTAGACTAAATTTGCTAAAATATGATACTAGAATTTTGTCTGTAGACCCAATAGTTTCTGAGGTTAAGCCCTTCAAAAAATCCGGACGTTGAAAAGCAAGCTGCGATTTTTCTCGACGCCAACTACACCTGACGAGATAGCAGCAGTAGGAGAGCGAGTCATAATTGCTCTATATGGAGGTTACCCCAACACCCATAACCTTGACGAGCTGAGGTACCAACTAATCGCAAGGGCTACGACGAAAACCAGCTTCAATCTAGCCAGGCTACCTCCTACATCATAGTTCACACTGCTCATTTTCTTTTTTAACATCCCATTTCGTAAGCTAATTTGACTTTTTTGTCATAAACTATTATGGTCAGAAATGGTCCGCTTTATAAAAAAATACGAAAAAGTCTATTTATTAAAAGAATAACTATGTAAATTACATACCATTCGAAAGGGCATGAACTAGACCTTTAGTTATATTTTTATAGCCGTTCAAAGTGAAACGTTCGGAACGTGATTTTCGTCGTTTTGATATTTGAGGGCTCATATTATTTTTTTTGGTAATCTAACCGACAAATATCAATTATAAAGTAAGCTACATACTGTTATGATAAGAAAAAAAAAAATAAGCTGACCGAGTAATCCATAAAAAAAAAGTTATAGTACTTCAAGTTCAGGAAGGAAGAAAGTTTGGTGAAAAGTTAAAAAAACTAATTTAAAAAAACTATGGGCCCTGGGTCAACATTTTTTAGCTCGGCGAGTAGCAGACCATCTGACCTTTCTGTCATTATCCCATGATCAATCCTCTACCAAACACCCTGTTTATTAGAGCACTTAGCTGTAACAAAAGAAAAAGTTGTGATTCTGAAATAGCCCGTATTTCAGAATCACACCTTTTTTTACGTCACACGTCTCAAAACGAAGGTAATTAGACTTGCTACAACTTCACCTTCCATTAATTTCCCCTGAGATAGCTCATTATACCTGACATTTTCGAAAATTAGACATTTCCAATTTTTCTACATTTTGGGGAAAATAGTGTACATTAGGAACCCTGTATCATATCGCCACACCAAACGAATAAAGCCGTTATTGCAAAAAGTAAATTTTACAGGAACGCCAAAAAACACTAAAATTGTCTTTACGCCTCTTGTAGTTGAGCAATTATAAATTAAATGGTATCGTTGGGTAGGGAAAAAATTGTGCTTTAATATGTCATATATAATACTGAAAAATATACAATAATAATTTCAATAAACACGAAAAACTAAAATACTTTTATATTCGTCTAAATTTATTAATTTGTATTTTTTGTGTCTTCACCTACGGCTTTATTCGTCTGAAATGTTAGCAAGGTGCTGTTTGTAATAAATTCAAATCGACGTTTTTAAAGGTATTTTTAAACCTAATGACACCGTGTAATAAACTTATGCGCTGATATTCGTGTACAAATATGATATCACAAAATGTTATAATAACTGTTTATCCTCCTTTTTACTCTCTCAAAGTTTGTCAGCAGAACAATGCAAAAAGTCGGGTAACCTTTAGCTTTTTTTAAATTAATTAAGTAAAAAAAGATATAAGTGATTTATTTTATTATTATTATAATTACTAATTATTATTTTAACATTTATATTTGTCCAAAAACAAAAAAACGCCGCCAAAACTGGCTAAATCTGAAACTAAACATAGATTACTCATAAATTACTTATTTTTCAGAAAAACATATTTTTTTCACACTTTAATAGAATAAAAGCCTTATAATATAATACTTTTATTGAAAAGCTTATATTTTAAGTAGGATAAGTTTAATCAACAACTGTTTTGGTCCCTAATTTGTCACTGAATTAATGCTCAACTTTATTGCTTACATAGTTTTTGGCTAAAAATATGATTACACATTACAATAACTTATACTATAGGGTCTTTCAAAAGATGTTTACGACCTATTAGGGGATGATTCCATTGCTCAAATACAACAACTTTTCTTATTTGACCAACCATCAAAATCTCACAAAAAAACTTCTTTCCCCATACAAGGACCCGAGTGACCCGACCAGCTAGCACATTACGATTTTGTATGGGGAAGCCAAAACTTTTTTTGCCATAGTGAAGGGACATGTTTTTTGACCATGATCGACTATATATCTAACTAACTAAACTAGCTTCATTAGCTGCATTTAGCTTCATTTTGGTGTTGCGACTGTTAACCGCTGTTTTTACTATTTGGGCTCTCCTGACAACTTCCAATCAACAATCACCATCGTCACATATTTGCAATCCCAAGTACACGAATTTGTGCACTACTTCTAGATCGTGCAGTTCGTGCGTTCGTTGTAGTGTTCCCGCTCTATCCACGATGAGTTTTGTTTTTGACCGGTTGATGAGTAGGCCATATTCGGTAAAACTTATTTCGCTGATTCTGGACACGAATTCAGCTGATTCCGCTTCAGTGGAGCCTATTTTAGTGGTCGGCAAACCGCAGGTTACTAAGCAAATAGCCTCCTACGCGTATGCCTCCTTCCCAGTTGTCCAATACCCTTCTCATTATGTGTTCACCGATTAAATTGAACAGTTGCGGTGACAAAATGCAACAATGACGTACTCCTCTCTCAGGATGAAAAGGGTGTGACGAGTCGTCCTCTAGCCTGACCTTCGACGTGCTGGTCAGAAACAGGTTTTGCACGAGAAAGGTGAGATGATCCGGAATACCCATATCATTCATAACACCGAACAATTTGCCCCAGTTGATGCAATCGAATGCTATAGCGTAGTCAATAAAGCAGAGGGCATCGCTGATGTTATGTTCTCTGCACTTCTCAATCAAACTGTCTGATGTTCAATAATGTTCTCTTGTGCCCCTACCTCTGATAAATCCTGCTTGCTCCTTGGATACCTGCTGAGTTGTATATGCTTCTACTTTCTTATTCAGGATTCTCAGACTTTACTGGCGTGGGAAATAAGTGAAATGGTGCGATAGTTTTCACATTTGCGTGTCGATCCCTTCATGTGTAGAGGAACCACAATCAACTCAATCCAGTCTTCTGGCCATTGTCCTATTCGCCAGACTGTTTGACATATTGAATGCATAAGTGATTCTTTTTTCCCCCATAAGATTCAGCATTTGAGCTGTTATCCCGTCACCACCGCAAGCCTTAGGTTTCAGTTTGCAGATGGCCTCTTCTATCTCCTGTCTGAGGATGTCAGGTTCCATAACGGCATAATCCCACAAGTTCCTCTCCGCGTTGTTCTCACAAAATAGATTTTGACAATATATTCTCCACCTGTTCTCCAGGACTGCCATCTTATCGGACAACAGTTATCCCAGCTTCACTTCGAATAAATCAGTGTTTCGGCATGAAGTCTTTTGCAAGGCACTTGACTTTACGGAACATAATTATCTCTAGTGCGGGCTGTTTCCGAACATGTCTCTACCTCTCCGCAGATGTTATTAATATAGGCATCCCTGTCTATCCTACATAGTCTCTGAGCTGTTCTATGCGCTTCAGCGTACAAGGCACGGTGCTCGTCAGTATTCAGGCCAGTTTCTTTGAGCGCCTTTCTTTCATTGACTTTGTTTCATGCCACTGCACTCATTCACTCGGCCTTAGGAGCCTTAGTGCAATATCATAATATAATTATTTCATTAGCAATTCATACACGACTAGCTTGTGCTTCGCCCGCGTGGCCTACTAACAATTAAGTAGCATATTTTTCTTCAGAAACAATTTCCGGTACGGTCCGGTTCAGTCTCGTCCGGTCGGTCTGGTCCGGACGGTCCGGTCCTTATAAGGAACCTACCTACATGCCAAATTTGGAATCTCCAGACCCAGTGGTTTACACAGCGCGTCGATATACCCTCGCAACTTCGTTTGCGTATATTTCGCTTTCCCGTGGGAATTTTGAAAAATCGTTTCTTAGTACACCCCTAGACGTGGTAAGGAACCTACATTCCAAATTTGAAATTTCTGGACCCAGCGGTTTGGTCTGTGCGTTGATATATAGTCAGTCAGGACTTGAATTTTATATTATAGATTACTTAATAACACAAAATATAGAAATCTCAACCGGAGAACCCAAAAAAAACCAAAATTATTTCAGTAATTTATTGGGTATAAAAGAAATTACAAATTAAAACTTATTAACTATTTCCGACCGATGTTAGATACAGAATGAATATAATTCTAATGAAAATAATGTAAAAGTGTAAATTAGGTAAAACGTGGTAAAGCGCTGGCCTCGGGCATTTGCGGCGTCAGCATTGTCGGTCACGTAGTCCACCGATGGTCCGATGCTATGTCGCAATACGCGCGATGTTGATTCGGGCTGGTGCATAGTTGCAGTTTACTTAATAGTTATTACTATAACACCTCCCCCTTTAGATCAGCGATTATTTTTGACGCCGAAGGTGAGAAAATAGCGCTGACTGTGGAGTCTGGGTCTGAGGATTTCCAGGTTCGGCGTATGTCCTTTCAATCTGAGATTCTTCACTTGACTTGCTCTGAAGTGCTTTGTAGCGTCGTACAATCACAATTATGATAAGTACAAGTGCACCGAACAATGTTAAGTACAGCGGTATCGTCGTATGATATAAGTATGAAGGCATCTGCTCCAAGTGTAGGTGTGGCTGTTGCAAGATTTGGTGCTGGGCATCACGCAATTTGCGGAGGTCTATAGAGTTCAGATTGATGTGGGTGGTATTCTTAGGCAAAGTTTCTTCGTGAAAAAAAATATTGCTTATTCTCAAAGGCTTCCCTTCCACTTTGTCGTACGAATTTGTAAGGGTAAACTCGTATGTGTAGAGATGACAGTTCACAGGAATCGTCGCGAGATAGCTCCCCTTTAGTATGTTGTAATCCTCCCTTCCGCATACAGTGTGCACCCGGGTCGCGTTGGGAAATGAAATTATGTAATGTTTCTCATCCAATTCTTCCATGGCTGCAGTAGATAGCGTAACTTTGACGACTTTACAGGTATCATCTAGTTTCTTGTCCATGATAAGATTCTGTGTACAATCTGGTGCCTGGCGAAGCTGATGGTCCATTTTCTCCTCGCAGAGTTACCAATCGTTGTACTTCGGACATTCTGTCTCTATGTACACGTAGCCGTTCCTGTTAGTTGCTATCATAGGATAAGGAGGGATGAGGGCCTGCCTAAACTTGTTAGGTGCTACAGATAACTTAAATAAATCGTAACTATCGCTTGTGAACAAGGGTAACTTAAAAATAACTACTATCTGGTGTCCTGAATAGTAATACCCTGGTTTTATTAAGTCATAGTATTCCCTAAGTCCTAAGTCTAAGACCTTGTCCTTACCATAGACTGTTATCAACCTTTGGATCATTTGACTCAAAACTTGAATTTTTACCATAGAGTGATGAGAACTAGAAGTATGAATAAAGGCTAACATATTTTCTATTCTAATTAACTCGTCTAACACTTCATCTAAGTTTTCGGTGATGATGGCTAAGTACTGAGAAAATTTGGCATATTTAATAAGACTAGAGTCTCTGTATGCCTGCTTATCAAGGATTAACTGTAATGTTTCGTTAATTCTTGCTTGATTTTCTACTAATTTACTAATGATATTAGAATGCTGGACCATCCATTCCTTACTGAGAGTTACGTGGTTGTTAAATTCCTGCGAAATAGCGTTATTATTATCCTGGAGAACTTTGATTGCATCATTATACCTTACAGCATCTGCCTGGTCTAAATTACCTGTTACACTTTTGATTATTGACCCTAATCCATCTATGAGACCCCGTTTAACTCGGGATGGCTTTAAAGTATCTAAGTGGTCTGTTACATCTACTAACTTACTAGCTAAATAATTAAGTTGAACTTCATATAAAAGATAAGTGTCGTTACTTAATTTACGCTTATATTCTACTAGTTGCTCCTGTATCAACTTAGTTTTTTCTTCGATATCTCGAAGTTCTACATATTGCAGGAACGTATGATAATGCGTTATGAGTCTTGTCGCACCTAGTCGGAACGGTAGCAGTCCGGGTCCATCGTCCAGACTCTCAAGTGTTATCTCCTGATTCGTTTCCTGGGATGTTATCATAGGAAAAATCAGGACCAGTAGCACCCTGTAACAATTGGGCACTTTTAGGGACTCGTTTCAGACGACTTTTCGCAACGGGTTTGCGTTTACGTGAGGTGTATATATGGATAGGTAAGTCGGCTAGTACCGTATCCTGAGTATATCTAGGGGCCAGTTTTTGGCGGTTTGCAAAAGGGTTTTTTACATATATGCGCTGCTGGGGTTGGTATTCTACTTCCGTTTCCCTATCTTTATTACGATTTTCTATTAGGTTAGTACGGTTGGCTAGGCTAGACTCATTAATTTTGTCATATACTAATTTCATCTGATCCCTATGATTCTGTACGTACTGCTGCATGAGATGTTTATTCAAGTCTACGTCAAATGGGTCACGTGGGTCAAAGTGTCCTGTAATAATGTCGTATGGCCTACACTTCGTAAAACTATGAACTGAGCTGTTATATGCTAGTATACCATAGTTCACCAGATTACCTACATCTTCACCTTTATGACGTAGTTTGAGAATGCGTAAATGTTCTAGTAGTGTAGAGTGGAATCTCTCTACAATACCATTGTCATTTGGAGAATGAGCTAAAACCCTATGGTGATGAATCTTATGCAACATAATAAATTCGTTAAATAGTTGATTGGTGAATTCTGTGCCATTGTCTGATACTATAGTAATAGGTAACCCATGATGAGTGCAAAATTTTAAAAGGGCTTGAAGGATGCTGATGGCTGTACCATCACGGACATGGTACGCTTGAGCATACTTTGAGAACACATCCACGATAGTTAAATACTTCTCACCTTGTATAGTTAATAAGTCTATATGAATAGTTTCAAACGGTTTGGTGGCAGGAGGCACAATATTAAACTTTTGCTTTATAGGGTTGCGGTCGTATTTTGCTTGACCACAAATAGAGCAATCGTTAATAAACTTCGTTATGTGGTCCTTCATTTTGGGCCAATAGTAACGTCTAGAAAGAGCCAAGTGGCACTCATTTATACCGCGGTGATTGGTTTTACCGTCATGATACTGTGATATAATCTCCTGTTGTTTTAAATAGTCCTTTACGTTTTCTACCTCAAATTTGGCCAATACTAGGTTCATAGACGAGCTTTTGAATTTATCTTGTATTATAGGCACAATATCATACATAGATAAGGGTGGATTTATAAGCAGAGCAGTTTTTATCTTGGGATTTACATACTCCTTAATGACATTTACCACGTCAACTTCTAGGTTAGTTTGAGACACCTGTACAGCGGTTCTAGTGTGGGTATCAAAGGGCTTAGATGCTGTAGGGCGTTTTTTTATATCGCCAACTACAGTTATACATATCTGCCTATGGAACTTATTCAATGGTTCGTCAACTATAGGCACTTCTAATATGGGGTTTTCGTGGCTAGTGTGTGCAGAGACTGTAGAAGAGTTAGCTACTGAGGGTGGACGTTCGGAGGCATTTACTAGTAATGAATCGGTTTCCTCGTTATGAATTTCTACCCGCGAAAGTGCGTCGGCATTGGTATTAGTTAAACCTTTTTTATAGACGACAGTGAAGTCATACTCGGATAGTTTGAGCTTCCACCTGGTAAGTCGTGAGTTAGGCTCCTTTAGATTCATGACCCACTGAAGGGGTTTATGATCGGTAATTATCTTAAACTTCCTGCCAAATAGGTAGGGCCTAAAATATTTAGTTGCCCATACTATCGCGAGCAATTCCCTTTCAATCGTACTATAGTTCATCTCGCTCTCATTAAGAGTACGAGATGCGTAGCAAACCGGTTTGTCTGCGCCTATGGGGCCTTGGGATAGTATAGCCCCTAGTGCTACATTAGACGCGTCAGTAGTGAGTACGAATTCCTTGCAAAAGTCTGGATACTGTAAAATGGGGTCATTCGTAAGAAGCTGCTTACATTTCTCAAAACAACTGGTATAATCAGAGTTAACTATGACTTTTCTACCTTTCTTAAGACACTGTGTAAACGGCTTAGTGACGCGGGCAAAGTCCGGGATAAATTTACGATAGTATCCTATCAACCCGAGGAACTGTTTAATTTCCTTCGGAGTTCTAGGTAAGGGGTATTTTTCAATAGCCAGTATTTTATCGGGATTCGGTTTAATACCGTCTTTAGTTATTATATGGCCTAGGTAAGCGGTTTCAAGCTTAAGAAACTCGGATTTATCGAGTTGAATTTTGAAATTGGACTCGCGTAATTTTGAGAAGACCTTTTCCAGGTTTAGCATGTGCTCCTGCAGAGACGTGCTGAAGACTATAATGTCATCGAGATAAACTAAGCAGACCGTGTTCTGGAGATCTTTCAGGACATTATCCATGACACGCTGGAATGTGGATGGCGAATTTTTTAAACCCATCGGCATACGCAAAAACTCGTAATGGCCGTGCTCCACATTGAATGCGGTCTTCGGGATATCTTCTGGATGCATTTCCACCTGGTAAAAACCACTGGCTAAATCCAGGGTGGAGAAATACTGACAGTTGCCTAGTTTATCGAGAACATCGTTGATGTTGGGTATAGGATATCTGTCGTCGTGGGTTTTTTCGTTGAGCTTACGAAAATCTACCACTAGACGCCATTTAGTCTTGCCTGAGGCATCCGCCTTCTTGGGAACGATCCAGATGGGAGAGCTCCAAGCAGACTCGGAAGGTCGAATTATACCTTGGGTCAACATCTTACCTATCTGATCTCTAACTTCATCTCTATGAACATAAGGGTATCTGTAGCTTTTGGTATAGACCGGTAGTTCGTCTGTAGTCCTAATATGGTGTTTGATCTTATTTGTAAATGTAAGCGATTCGCCGTCTAGATAAAATACATCGGCGTATTTTCTACATAGGGTCTCTAAGTTAGCACGTTCTTCCGGATTAAGGTGATCTGTTCGTAACCGAGATAATACTTCGTCAGCACGAGGAGAAGAGGCTTCGATGGGCGTGCCTTCGATATTATAAGCCTCAGCATTCACGGCACGGTCCATTGAAAAGATTAAGTCATAAGAAGTGGGGTTCGTAATTTCTAGATAACCACGGTTATTTTTAACTGAAGTTAGGCATTCATTAATTACGCAATTACCTATGGTTTGTTCGTTAATAAACGCGTCGCCGTCGTGTAAGTTAATAGGAAGTCTAACTAATTTAGTAGAATTAGCAGGTATAACGTCCTCATATAGATTTATATTTCGAGAGTTATACATAGTTATGGGATTAACGGCGTTCCGGGTAATAAGAGCTTTATTTTTAAGGTCAATCTTAGCCTCCCATTTTTCTAATAAATCGAGTCCTATCAGACCGTCAAAATAATTGTGGAATCGGTATACGAAGAATTTAACGTTCTCGTCTTCCTGAAATTCAGGGAAGCAAGGCACTGATATTGAGTGATTACTACGCGTAGTAGCGTGGACGTTGGTTACCTCAAAAGGATCGTATTGTAAAGGCACGTTATTAAAATATCTACCTATGGCATCAGGACTAAGGAACGATTGGTTAGCGCCGGTGTCAATTAATAATCTCAGCGGTGGATTAGAAATCTGTATATACGGAAGCTGTCGCTGAGATTGTATATTTAACTCTATCTTAAGCTTTCTGATTTCCTGCTCTTTTGAAAATCCTGATCTTCTGCTGAGCCACTAGAGGGTTCAACACGTTCATGAGATGTCGCTGAGGTATCATCTATTATCTCATAACTACACTCGCCCACGCCGTAAGGGTCCTCAACATACTCTATAGTACTAGGGTAGCAATCATTATAAGAGTCATTATAAACGTAGTACTGTGGATAATAGTAATCATTATAACTAGCACACTCGTTAACATTCATCTCCCTAGTCTTAAAATAATTTGATGGCGGAGGGTTTCCTTGCCTACGCCAGTCATGACCTGACAGTTGACCTTGCTGCGGTCTATCCCTAGCAACATAGTGGCTTACACCACTCATGGGCTTAGGGCCCGTATACTGAGACATATTCCTAGGTGGCATCTGGAATCTATTCTGATTAAAGTTATAATTAGGTGGCGGCGCGCTGAACATTTGTTGCGTGCGCGATGGGCCTGGCAGCGCTGACCTAAATGGAGCGGGCTGGTTATACGGCATATTAAACCTTGGCGGCTGTTGATTCTGCCAGCTAGACACATGGGGAGCTTGTGCAGGAAAATTAAATGGTTTCATCGCGGACAATGGAACTGGGATAACTGACATAGGTTTAGGCAACTGAGGCTTTTTGTCCATAATAGGTTCACTACGATTTTGGAGATATAAAACATTTAATTCATCTTGCACAAACTGGAGAGCTTTTTCAACACTATCAGGACGCATGCATCTTACGCGTGAACCCAGTGGTTCTTTTAACCCGCGAACAAATGCTTGCATTGTAAGCTTTCTATATAATGAGCGCTTTGCTTCGATCGTAGTATCGATAGTCTCATGAAGCATAACATAGGTCATGATAGTGCTGAATAAATTAACACATCTATCATAAAACTCCTGGGGTGAATTATTTCCCTGTGTGGCTAACATAAGATCATTATAAAGTGCGGTCTCATCCCGTTGGTCTGAGAAGTTATTAATTAAGGCAATTTTAATGCAATCCCAATTCTCAGTCAGGCCGTTAGAGTTTATTATACGCGCGGCTGGTCCAGTAATCTTATTTAATATACCATTAACTAAACAAACTCTGCTTAAATCTGTTCCATCATATTCCCCCACAATCTGATCACATAAATTAATAAATCGGGGTAATATATGTGGATTTCCATCAAATTCCGGGACGAGTCGCAAAGCCTTATAAATTCCGTCTAAGTCAGCCATTTTTGTGCTTACGAGCTGGTCTGAACTAGCGGAATCCTCAGAGGAACTATTTAAATCTACACTTATATCTCTTTTAAAATCTAATTTATGCCTACGGGCTTCTCTACTGCGAGCAGGCCCTCTAGGGGTAGTTTGCTTAGGGTGAAAAATTATGACGACTAATATTATCTACTAAGGAAAATGAAAGCAACACAGAAATGGTTTAGGTGTACTTACATGGATATCATTTTGGTACCTCTGGGGTCGATGTCTTGACTTTTTCTCCGATCGGGACTTCAGGTTCTTCTTGATTCGAAGGATGCTCGTAGCGGAGACGCGACGCGATCGCTCGCGACGGTAGCGATTTTAGCCGGGACGGTATTCGATACGAGTAATACCTATCCCCCCTGGAGACGCTTCGAGTATCCTGAGACCTACTTCGACTGCGCCAAATATAGAAATCTCAACCGGAGAACCCAAAAAAAACCAAAATTATTTCAGTAATTTATTGGGTATAAAAGAAATTACAAATTAAAACTTATTAACTATTTCCGACCGATGTTAGATACAGAATGAATATAATTCTAATGAAAATAATGTAAAAGTGTAAATTAGGTAAAACGTGGTAAAGCGCTGGCCTCGGGCATTTGCGGCGTCAGCATTGTCGGTCACGTAGTCCACCGATGGTCCGATGCTATGTCGCAATACGCGCGATGTTGATTCGGGCTGGTGCATAGTTGCAGTTTACTTAATAGTTATTACTATAACACACATTACAGTTTGGATCAAAATAATATAAAATTGTTTGATTACTTACATTACAATGATGGTTGTAATTTCATAAGAATAAAACAGTTTTAATCTAATACAAACTAGTTTTGTGTAGGATTTCGGACGAATAAAGTTGTATTAGAATGATACTCTGTTATTCTTCCAATCAATGACTTTCTCTCGGGACATAAGGTAAAATAATTATTTTGTTCGCCTAAGCTTTTTTATATATTTTTCGGTAGAAAAAAGACGTCAAACGCTTTTAATTACACTATTTGCAGTAAAAAAAATCTGAAAAAAATTCAGGTGATGTATTAAGGTCCTTAGATTTTAAATAAGCAAAAAAAAATTTTTTTGGTAACGTGCTATTACTGCTTTATTCGTTTGGTGTGACGATATGATCTAATAGACCTAGACAATTAAATTAGGCCTCAAACTGTCAGGAATTTTGTACACTTTAAAAAGTAGTAGTGAACTTAGTCGTCAGAGCCTTACAATGTCGGTGTTTTGGCACAAAACTAAAAAAAGGGAAAAATAATATTTTTGACAAAAAGGCATTCGGCGCTCGAGATCACAAACTTGGATTATTCATTAGGCCAACATCATAAACAAGTCTGGAAAAAGTCAGAACTACCGGTTTTGACGCATGCTGTGATGTATAAAGTTACTGGACTATAAATATTATATTGCGTATTTTAGTAGCGCAAGCCCGGCTTTTCGGCTTTATTGGAAGGACCGCCACTGAAGTTAATGTTTTTCAAAAAATACTACGAATAAATATAATTACGATAAAGACATATTTTATATGTATTGTTCTATATAGCTTATTTTAAAAATATAACAACCCTTGAAAAGCCACCTGTATAAATCTTTACATTCTGTAGTGGTAATTGACTAAGAAACGTTCAAGACAGTCCTTCGTGTACTACTGGTAAGACTACTGGGTAAGACTACTGGGAATAGGGGTTTTTTTCCCTATGCCGGGTACAGACTGCTGTAAGTGTTGTAACATAACAGAATTCACATAGTGTGGACGCATTGACCATGCATACCATGCATAACTCGTGTTCGCAATCGAATGGAGGAAGAAAATACAGCGCTGCGTCCACACTATGAAATGCTCCTTTCATATTGCATTACATGTTACAGCAGTCTGTACCCATAAGCTACGTGCCATCATTTTCCTGAAAACAAAAAAGACAACTAGTTTACACAGTGCGAGTTGCTGCCTGGCCAGTAGACAGCTACTCGGTTTGTCTACCCGTACGCCAGTAGCTCGGCTCGCCTTTGCTGTCTACACGACACCTAGCTACTGCCCAGTCCGAGTCGAGTCGCAATGTCCGGCTGGCACTGGCGAGCTACTGCCGAACGCGTCCAAACGATGCGAGCGACGGCCGAGCCGCTGTTATGTTCGAGTTGCTGCCGGGCGGCAGGCTAGTGAAAACAAAAAATGTTGAAGTAACTCGGATGCGGGCTACTGACCAACTCGCACGTACGAGTTACTCGTAGGTTACGTCCAAACAGTGCGAGTTACTACAGTGCAGCTACTCCGAAGGCTGACTCGTACGCTAGCTCGCACTGTGTAAACCAGCCATTAGTCTTTTTCATCATTTACATACAACCTAATTTGTCTAGATTTTCCGCATTTTATTTAATTATGTGTGCTTGTCTGTGCATATTGTAATTTACTCAATATGTTAATTTAATAGATAACAGTTTTAAAGGTGACATAGCTCTAAATAGACGTAGATAAAATTAATAAGTAGTCTGTCTTAACCTTAAAAAGGATGCTAGGCTTTAGCTTCCTTTGGGACCAGTTGGCGTTGCTTAAATTGTGTTGAATTCATTATTATAAAAAAAAAAATTTTTGGGATAAGTAATTTTGTCTTCATGCATTTAAAATGATTGAAAGCATAAATGAAAGTATTAATGTGGCGGAAAGTTTTCATGACAAAGACAAGGAATCGTGTAGTTATGATGAAGCAGTCGAATTAAGTGGTACGTACGGAGTCTTCTTAGAATACAGATTGTCTCAGAATTCGATTATCGAAAGAAAAAAAGAAAGAAAGAAAATATTTTTATTTGGTGCTATAAAAACATTTACTTACAAGTAAACAAAAAATCTTATTCTAAAATAGCACCAAAATGGTGGCACGCACGACGAAAATGATTCCGTGCGTGACACTGGTTTTCAGTGCCACCATTATGACGGAGTGAGTGAACAAAAATATTTTATCTGGAGTGTGTGAGGCCATAAAAATATTATTATATTTAAATATTAATTACTTTCATAGTTACTTACATAACTGCATGCATACAAAATATACATTTACATCTGAAATAAAACTAAAATCTTAAATAAATAAAATAATTCTACAAACAGTTGTACATGATTTAAATATGTAGCCAAAATTGATTGAATAAATAGCTGTGCCCCCGCGTTGGATCGACGGATAAATCGGAGTCAGTGACGTCTAGTGAAGTTTTGAGAAAAAAAAATTTTTATACGTCGGGCCGGGGAATAACATACTTTCACGGGATAAAAAGTAGCCTATGTTAGCTCATGGTTGGCTCTGTCTGTACCCCTGACGATATATTATACAAATTTTCAAAATGATCGGCTGATTAGTCAAGCCGTGAAACAAACAAACTCACTTTCTCATTTATAAAATTAGTATGAAGTATGATGTACAAGGGGTCTACTGTTTTACCATATGTATACAATACATGTCATAATATTTGGATGGATTTTAGAAATAATAATATGCTTGCGTGTCTGTTTAATGAGACACACAGCAACGCCATCGAACTTCTATATAATACGATATTCCAATAGCTTATGTTTTTAGGTCATGGCTGGTACAGCTTCCGTGTGCTGCTCGCATGCTGCGTCATCACCAATGCTGCTGCTTTGGACATGTTCGGTTTCAGTATCGTGGCAGCCGCTGCCAGTTGCGACCTGGAGTTGAGCCTCACTAAAACTGGGATATTAGCGTCAGCGCCTTTGATTGGTAACTGTTTTGCTTCCTGATGGTGACATCAACCATTATCATCAATCAAACTCAATATTATCATGAAATAATTTTAGATTTTCATGGTCATCTCTGTTCAGGAGAAAGACCATTGTTTTTTAATGTATTCACTTCTGTAACATAGATCGAACCCATGTTCTTTCGATAACTGGTTGAGTGTTCTTTTCAACTATTACTAACAACTAGGATTGTTAGTTGATCCAAAGGAATTATAAAAATAAAAATATCCTAATGATGTCATCCATCATTATCATCAATTACTTTATTTAATTAAGTATGTATTATTATACATGACTAAAATATTCACCTATAACACAAAAAATATTTCTATGTTCTTTTTTAGGAGTCCTATTCGCCTGTCCATGGGGTTACTACGCCGATACCTGCGGGAGAAAAAGGGCGTTACTTTTATCCACCTCTGTTGGATTTGTCTTCGCGGCTTCTACCAGCATCGCTCCCACTTGGCAGATCATGTTAGCGGTGAAGATTCTTGCCAGTTCTTTGTAAGTTTAAACCATAGATTAGTTTTATTTGATCTGAGTAATTTATGTAATTCCTAGATACCGTTTTAATTGAAGTCTTTGTGAGTTTCAAGTTGTAATTGTTGTACTACTTCCAATCTATTTTTCATTTCTTCCGGGTAAAGTAAATAAAATTTCTTATCAATTGGTTCAAATCAAACACTTCCTTTCGCTATAATATTTATGTCGAAGTGAGGATAAATGAATGAATGACAACATTAAAATATACTTAACATGGAGTTAGTATAAAACAAACTTTTTGGTAAATTCTGATTGTTTTATGATTAAAACTATTTCATAATATTTGTATTATGATTATTGTGTTTGATAAGATAACGCAAAATCATATCTAGGTGATGTAATTTGATATTATGTATAGTTTAGGCTTTAGATGTATAAACAAACTATTTTCCACTCACAAAAGGTGCCTATATGTATAATAATTTACGGTAAAACCAGCGTTTGCTTTCAGAGCAATCTTTATCGCTGAGTTATTGCCTTTTTGTGTCACTGCGATACAACAATGCTGTTAATGTAGTTGTTAATGCAAATGTGTATTTGTATATTTGTACATCAGTCATGCAAATACCCACTAATAAATACCCTACTATGGTATATTCATCATCATCATCAACAGCTCTCATCGACCCACTGTTGGGTATATGTTTCCTTTCGTCTACACCATCTCTGGAATTTTCCTGACATCGTCGACCATAACCCATCTAGCTGCCGGACATCTTATACTCTGTTCCGTTTCTAGGGTACACTTTACTCCACCTTAATGTCTATATTAAGATTAACTTAAGTTTCTGTACTTAAATTGGAGAAAATAAACACTTTTTGTTACTTTTTTGGCTTCCATCGTTCCTTCTAGTCATCTCTTAAATGGAACAGGGTGGGATGCGATATTATGATTTATTGTGAAGAATACATTTAATTTTTCAGTACCGTGGCATCCATTACCTTATGCATGACCTACCTCGGCGAATGCGTCGGCAGCAAGCACGTGAATCAGTACTTGTATGTAGTAAACGGCATGAACCTCGCTTCCGAATTTGTGTCGTTTGGTGAGTAAGAAACATTGGAAATACATTTCATATGCTGTCTCCCACGTAGTTGTTAAGGAGAGAAGTCCTTTCAATACTTCCTACTCCATCTAAATTCGTTGTGAGTTCCAAGGCAGCTGTAGTTTCTCCCCCGGGACTTCAATAAGCTTCATTGCTTATTGTCAATCTGAGGTCACCGTTCTTGATCCTGGCTCTACAGGAGAGAAAACCGAGTGAGCGTGTCCCGATTAAACACATTTTATAAATATATATCACTCTGAAAAATAAATTTATGTATTCAAATTCAATTTTTATTCACTGCAACTGCAAGATAGAAATTTTAAATGTTAGTTGAATATTATATTCCATAATTTCAGGATTAGCCTACATCTTTCTACCTCTTGATTTCCAAATTCCTGTTCCTTGGTTATCAATCACCTTCAGTTCCTGGCGACTCTTCACTTTGGTGATGGCCCTACCACTGGGTTTTGGAGCATTTATGCTGATCTTCTTACAAGAAAGTCCTAAGTTTCTGGCTAACATAATGAAAGTTGATGAAGCTTTGGAAGTATTGAAGAAAATGTACCTATCTAATGGAAATCAGGGAGAGTATCCGGTTAGTATTAATTTTGTGTGGCATAAAGTCGTCAGTAATCAAAGTGATATTACAGTAGTAATTGATGCGTTTAACTTTTTAATAAAGCAGCAAGTTTCATTCTAGTGACTTTGCATTTCATATTCATTTATATAACACACTAGAGAAACCCGCGCAACTTTGTGTGCGTTTATCCGCTAGCGATGATTATTTTTCAATTATATGGTAGGTACTTCTCATTACAATCTAGTAGGCGTTTATGAAATTGGCTAGCCCGACCGGTGAAGTGCCACCCTCTTACAGAATATTGACGTGAAGCAGCAATGCGTTTCGTTCGGAGAGTGAAATATCCGAAATTCTTGTTTGCCACCTTTGTGGTATAAAAAAATCTAACTCCTTCTTAATACTATTTCTCGTATATCCTGTTTTTTCCTGTAATAGGTCGGCAACGGGTCAGGGACCCTAGAATCTATGTGCTCCATAATCGACGGTAGTCATCTAATTTTAAATGATCCATATTCCTGAGCTCGTTTTCCAACCAATTCCATAAAAAAAATGTAAGTGTATCGGTATTTCAATACCTACAACCATCCCTTCAACAACACTACGAAATAATAGAGCGAGTCGACGCGTGATGAGATTTCCTATAAGTGAGAAAGAGACAATATCAATGTGCCATTTAACCATTGACCAATTTAACTTGAACCCTGTCAAATTTAATAAAATTTAATATTTAATTTATATCGATGAATATGATTCAGTCCGCTTTATACATAATTAGAATTTTAGCTGTTTTTCCGAGGTCACAAACAGAATAAATAGTACAACGACCTACGACGACATTATGAAATCATTTTGTTTGAATATTCACAATTAATAAAAATATTACATGACAGATGACACACTTCACTTCACAGATGTGTCAAAATAATAATACCTATATAGGGACAATTCATACAGATTGAGCTAGCCCCAAAGTAAGTTCGAAACTTGTGTTATGGGATACTAACTCAACGATATTATATTTTATAACAAATACATATATAGATAAACATCCAAGACCCGAGGCCAATCAGAAAAAGTTCGTTTTTCATCATGACCCGACCGGGGATCGAACCCGGGACCTCCTGGGTGGCGGTCTGGCGTGGTAACTATTACGCCACGTAATGAAATGTAATTGAAATCAAAAGCACTAAGGAGTATGAGTATTGATATCAAATCGAAGAAAATTACCCACAAAATAAATTTTTTTCAAGAATTTCATAAAAATAAGAATCACATCTTCCATCAATACTCTTCAACAATTTTTATGCAAAATTTGAAGTAAATTGGACCAAGGAATCAAGTTGTCCCATAGTAACTTTACCCCCCTTTTTTACCCCCTTAGAGTTCGAATTTCGAAAAATCCTTTCTTATCGGACGCCTACGTCTTATAATAGTTCTACCTGCCAAATTTCAGATTTTTACGATGAGCGGTTTAGGCTGTGCGTTGATTCTCAGTCAGTCAGTCAGTCAGTCAGTCAGGACAAAGCATTTTATATATATAGATAATACACACAGTATGTCTTTCCCATAGGAAGTTCCAAATTTTTTTTCTTCCATTCGTATAATAAATAAATAAATAAAGCAGTCAGTACTTATATTGCAGGTAAAATGTTTGAAAGTGGACAACTCAAAAAACTCACATGAATCGTTTTGGTCATCCTTACTGCAGCAGACTCTGCCTCTTTTTAAACCTCCTCTGCTTTGGAATACAGTTGCATTATATTACTTAATGACTATTTGCTGCAGTACGTAAGTATTTTTTTATTCTATACTAGCTTCCGCCCGCGGCTTCGCCCGCGTGGCCTAGTAACAATTAGCATATCTTTCTTCAGAAACAAATTCCGATCCGGCACGGCCTGGTACGGTACGGTTTCATCCGGTCCGATCAGGTCCGGTCGATCCGGTCCGGTCCGGTCCGGTCCGATCGGTCCGGTCCTTATAAGGACCCTACATGACAAATTTGGCATCTCTAGACCCAGCGGTTTAGGCTGTGCGTCCCCTCTCAACTTCGTTTGCGTATATCTCGCTTTCGCGTGAGAATTTTGAAAAATCCTTTCTTAGTACATCCCTAGACGTCGTAAGGACCCTACATGACAAATTTGGCATCTCTAGACCCAACGGTTTAGGCTGTGCGTCTCCTCTCAACTTCGTTTGCGTATATCTCGATTTCCCGTAGGTATTTTGAAAAATCCTTTCTTTGTACACCCCTAGACGTCGTAAGGAACCTACAGTCCAAATTTGGAGTCTCTAGACCCAACGGTTTGGGCTGTGCGTTGATATATAGTTAAGTCAGTCAGTCAGTCAGTCAGCACTTTGAATTTTATATATATAGATGAAAAAAAAAACGGTCCGGTCCGGTTCGATCCGGTCCGGCACGGCCCGGTACGGTGCGGTTCCTTCCAGACCGATCAGGTATGATACGTTCCGGTCCGGGCCGGTCCGTTCCGGTCCGGTCCGGTCCGGTCGGTCTGGAGCTTATAAGGACCCTACATGTCAAATTTGGCATCTCTAGACCCAGCGGTTTGGGCTGTGCGTCCCCTCGCAATTTCGTATGCGTATATCTCGCTTTCCCGTGGGAATTTTGAAAAATCCTTTCTTAGTACATCCCTAGACGTCGTAACGAACCTACATGCCAAATTTGGAATCTCTAGACGCAGCGGTTTTGGCTGTGCGTTGATACACCCTCGCAACTTCATTTGCGTATATCTCGGTTTCCCGTAGGAATTTTGAAAAATCCTTTCTTAGTACACCCCTAGACGTCGTAAGGAACCTACAGTCCAAATTTGGAGTCTCTAGACCCACCGGTTTGGGCTGTGCGTTGATATATAGTTAAGTCAGTCAGTCAGGACTTTGTATTTTATATATATAGATGCTTGGTACTCAATCTTCATTTACCATCTCTCTGGGCCCTGGGCTATGCTTGGTTCACATTGGTGTCTCTCATTTTAATGAGGAAGCCATTTTAATCGTCCTTACTCTGTCCTAATTCTTCGTAAGTCTATAATTTGCGAGTTTCATTTTTAATAAGTTTAATTTCAGAATATCAGTTTGTGGTCGCGTGTTTTAATTGAGACACAGCGACATTAATAAGTTTTATCTCATGATATCTATCTGTGGTATTGTCTGTCATTCTGTATAAGGGACCTAGTGGCATATTTTGTTTTTTTTTAGTAACAACGTGTTCCTAATGTGGTATCCTGCTATGGTGAATATGTTCTTTAATTACTTGTCCAACGCCACTGAGGATGACATGGACAAATATGGCCTATGTGCTCGCATCACTTCTAGTATTGTCAACAATACGGATACACTTTTAAAAGAAGTAAGACTTTACGCATTCATAATTTTTACCAATACCTGTGTGTTTTTTTACTAATACCTGTTTTCACAAAATTAAAGAAACTCCGAGCAGCTTTTAGGAAACTCTTAGTGAAAATTTTCACCAACGTCTAAACTGTCACTTAAGTGCTGCAGCTAATTCCTAAGGCTTAGGAAAAAAATCTAAATATGGATGGTAGTTGTACCAAAACAATCAATTTTTTTTTCTTTGTACGTGTATTGCAAAAAGCATCTATCTATTTATATTCTAAACAGTAAACTTTACATTAATATCATTATTTTATTATTAATTATATATTTTATTTTCTTTAGTTACCATGTGACGGCACAATATCAATGAAGACTATTTACTCTGGCATTATCTACGGCTTATTCTTCTGCTGTCTGACACTCCTGGTCAGCCGGGTCGCAGCTTACCGTCGGACTGTACTGATTTGTACCTTTATCATCGCCGGTGGTAGTGGAATCCTCACGAATTTGATGCAAGAACCTATAGCCAATATGATATTTTTCGTATTGCTACAAGGAACTTCACTTGGTATAGGAAGTGTTGCATCATATTGTACTGATTTATACCCAACTTCATACAGGTTAGTTCTATTACAGTTTACTGTAGTTACAAAAACGTATTGGCCTGACTTGAAACAAGAAAATCTATGTGAACATAACACAATCAAGTCCAAGATTTCCTTATTGAATACCAATGCATATTTTTTCGACTGGCTCGGTGGACCAGTGGCTAGCAATGGCTTTTATAACAAGGGCCGCGGGTTCGAATCCTGATACAACCAGCAAAGGCTGTTGCCATCAGGAGGCCCGTTTGCTTGTTTCTCTGTAGTGTACAAATACTAAATATATTCGTATTAGTCTTTTCTTAGCCTACTTGTTCATCATAATCATTAATCGTGTCTAAAAAATACTTTTTAGTCTCTCTGTCTTTCTCATCTATTTCATCTTTCTCGCCAGGGGTATGGCGATCAGCCTTAGCATGATGGTGGCGAGGATGGTCTCCTTTGGTGGTGTGAACCTGGTCGGGGCAGTTATCACCAACTACTGCGAACTGACATTTTATTGTTGGTCAATATTTGTGTTTTGTAAGTACAATCTTCAAAGTTTTGTTTATTGCCGGTTGCATAACTTCCTGATAAGTTACAATTAAAATAATCATCAGATTTTCCAAACAAAATATTACTACTTATAACTTTTTCATTTTGTACATTATCTAATAGAATATACTACTAACTGAAAGTTACCAGAAACCTATGAAACAGGCCCATGTAGTTACTTTATTTTGTTACTGTCAACTACAACATCAACTTTACTGAAGTAGTACTTAGTTTTTGGACATTTATCTGACATATTTCTGGAAACTGATGAACTAGCAACCATTTTTAATTAAAATGTCGACTTCAATTATTTAATGGGTTAATAAAGTCTTAAATGTGATAATGTTTTTCACACCTCCAACAATCGACATGGACTACACGGAAAAATATAATAATTTTTAATTAGGTACATATTTTTTATTTATTACTTTTATTATTCATTTAAGTAATTAGTATTCATATACATATCCCATTTAATACTTACCATGTTTTGAAATTTTATATTTGTTATTTCAGCTGGCGTTGGTGTCGCATTGTTTTTGCCAAAGGGCAAAACGTAGATGATATAAAGAATTACAATTTTTATTTCCGTTAATCCTATGTATGGAGAGGATCCTGTATACGTGGTCAGCTGTTGCGATGCAGCAACAATCTTGCACTACTGAACTCTAAATTCATTTCGCATTCACATTCACATGTGATTTATTATTTTAATAAATTTTTGTAACGTTCGTTTTGGCATTGTTAATTGTTTACGAAACTTGTTCGTTCGTTGTATGTACTTACTGTATATTTTTGTGTTAGTTTTTAAATCCGTACGAGTGGCCAAAGTATGTAATAATAGATTATAATTTAGATAAGTCTTATAGTAAGTCTCAATGTAAATTCTTTTATGAGAAATAAAGTTCTTAAACCTCATTTGTTTGTGTGTGTGTTTTTAATAATTAAAAGTGTAATAATTAAAGATGTCTTTTTATTAATTAATTTATCTTTATTGACCACAGAAGTTAGGCGGATTTAATTGATAATTGTATTTTCTATACACATTTGTTGACAATTTCAGTAGAATATAAGAATGAAGAAGAAATGAAATGAAACTATAGTATTAACAGTGGATTGATAGATTTGGCGGCCCTAGGCCATGTTTTTTTTATACCACAAAGTTGGCAAACAAGCATACGGCCCGCCTGATGGTAAGCATCACCATAGCCTTTAGACGCTTGCAATATCGGGGGTATCACTCACGCGTTGCCAAAGTGGAGCTCTGGAAACCTTACTCACCGTAGTAACACAACATGGCCGAGACCAATGTTATTTGGCTACGATCTTCTGGTAAGGTGGAGGTCCTTCCCCAGACGGGCTGCTCAGATTTGAGCGGATTATCCGCTGTGCCCTACCTCTCTTAAAAGGCCATCCCAGCCGCCCCTTTCTCTATTCAAAAGGTGTTTCTCGCAGATAGACAAGCTACAAAACAATTACTCTTAAGCCCCCCAGTGCGTTTTGCTCTACACAATCAACAAAAACATGTCAACATTCAACAAAATCGTCTACACAAAACTTTGTTTCAAAACACATTTTTGTTTGCATCAACTATGTTTTTGTTTTCCATGCCCGATGGAAAACACGTACACAAAATTACCCCCGCGCGGGTCGTGGGCAGGGTACTGTCATATCATCAGCCATTTTTGACGTAATTTTAACTCTTTCGCCTCGCTAGAGACATATGTATATATGTTCATAGCCGGTATAGACAGCGTGTGTAGAGTAACATATTTCAGAAACAAAGTTTTGTGTATGTGTTTTTGTTGAATGTTTTAAAAAAAATTCGCTGCACTGTTGAAATAAAGCCGTGAGGCTTTATTTCAACAGTTCGGCAAAAGGCCACCTAAAGAATTTAATTAACAGTATAGGTTCAAAATTGTATTAATTTATTTATTTATTATCATTATCTTGATTAGAATATTTCAACAATGCAATAGAGAAGTCACCTTACATTTATATTTTACATAATTATTATTTAAATAGGGAAACTATGTTTGGTGTAGTACACCTAGGCGTGGTAGGTTAGACTCCTACGCACTCGGCCTTAAGGTAATTCCGCCACTGAGTAATTGCTATTACTCAGTGGCGCTGTACATTAAATAATTCAGTGTTTTTGTAGTTAGATTTGAAAGCAACAAAGACTGAATGTTCTGTTACAAGTGAATGCTCAAAGTCTATCGTCATCTTATTATCTACAATCTACATCACTCATTTCGTGATTGACTTCACAACTTTACCTACATTTTAGTTTAATGCTAGTTCTTCAAGTCTCTATACTCATTTTCTGTTTTTTAATTTTTCCATCTGTAGGTAATGCCAATCCAATTATACCTCCACCTATAGAAGAAAAAGACATTTTAATGAATTTACAATTTCAGAAACTTATTTGGAAAAATATTTTTAAAAGAAACAACTCCCTGTCCCAAGTGGGATTCGAATCCACTTCTTCTTGAAAACCCGTCGAAATGCTCTTTCTAACAGAGGCAAGGTTTTAGGCTCTGTTTGTTACCTAGTACTTCTAAATGTTAGACCCAATATTTCATTGAATATCCACCTAAAAGTAACTACTACGAACATTCGAGTATTTTTTTGGATGGACTTTGCATTGGAGACTAGAAGGTAGTAGAAGAAGATACATATAAATATGTATGTATGGTAACATAACCACACTTACAAACTGCGATGCTGCCGAAAATGTAGAAGGAAGCTTCACAGTTATTATCCAGCAAATTTTTCAAGACGTTGACTCCAAATACAGCACTGCCGCGACCGACCATCAACGTGAGAGACACTGCCATTGCCCTATAAAAAATGTATTACGTATATTAAATGTATGTATGTCGATATGGTGCTTCTGATAATCCGCAGAGCAGCGTGACAGAGTACTCTCTAATCCCCTTAGACTGAAGGTAGACCCATATGCCTGTACTGGAATGATTATGGGTTGGTGGTGATATAGTTTATAATTTGTAAAATTTCTGATTAAAGTCATTGTGAGTTTCAAGACAACATTGTAGTTACTCTCTCGGAACGTCAATAAGCTTCACTGCTTGTTGTCAATCTGTAAAAGCTGTTGTAAATCTTGGCTTTAGTAAAGCTATGGGCATGTGTGGTGGGTTTGTCCCGTTAATTCGACACACACGGACGTACAGACAAATACAGTAATCAATTGTACCTTACGGTGCTACACCGGTGTTATATAACGTTATTGAACAAATTGTAACATTCAGTGTGAGAGCAAAACTCATGTTTTTAAATGATATGCTAATGTTACAATTTGATCAAGAATGTTATATAACATCGGTGTGGGTGCATCATTTTATCAAATAATACAAAGATCTAACGTACTTGACATATGTAGGGAAAACGTCGACGCTAAATGAGGAAAGAACACCGAAGTTCAGCACACCAGTGATGAAAGTGATGAAGAGAATGGCGCTGAGGATCCACGTGTAGCTACTGTTGAGGCACAAAGCAGCTGTCCCAGCAATAAACTGAAATAAAATAGTTCAATGTTTACACAGTGCATAGTTTGAAGATACGATACACTTGTAATTTACTATGAAACAGGTAGTATACAAATATTTTACATTTCTTTAAAAACTAATTAAACTAGAAAAAAAACCGAATGTCTTGTTAATATAAAACAGCGAGTTGCACAAAAACATGATTAATGACACGTTAAGCCTTAAGCTGACAATGACTTTAAACTTTAAAATGTATTTCCGCAGTGTACGGACTCCTGAAAGCTAAAGTAAATTGGTTATTTTCGGTTTCAAAATCAAATAATTTGGTGCTCTCAAAACCCAGTTCAGATTATAGTCATTGTTACAGTTACCTGTATTGCTATGAATAGCGTTTTCCTTCCAATACAGTTGACGATGCTGCTGACGAAGATATTGATAAACGCCAATACCATGGCAATGGCCACCACCATAGTTAAAGCAAGTTGATTCAAAGCACAGGTGTTCTCCGTCTGAAACAAAATTGTTGATAGATGACATCATGAGAGAGAGAGATGACATGAGATTAGAAGAGGAGGGTGAGATGGGGGAAGAGGATCATCTGATTGTAAGCAATCAATACTAGTAAGTATATTATAAACGCCATTTCTCTAGGCTAATGCCTTTTGTTTGAAAATGCTATCTCTTGCGTGGTTACTCAGGAAGTCCTTTCAGTATTTCCTACTCCATCTCATTTCTTTCTAATTTAATTCATATTGAGTTCTACTGTAACTTAAAGGCCCAGAACGCACAGTGCCACGCAACTGCAACTTTGTTCGCAAGTGTCTGCTATAGAGTCCATGCCATGTGCGGTCTCTCACAGGAGTCTATGGTCCGCAAAAGACGGTGAATTGCAACTGCAACCAAACTGCACCTTCTAGTTACCTAGTTTCATTTGAGTGAAGAGTAATGTAAGTAAAGTTCTAGAGTAATTTTAATATTCGCGCAATGTTAGAATTAATGAGGCAAAAGCGGTTGTTCACCGCGTAATCATTGTGCAAAATATTATGTTTGAACAGAAGTTCTTGTTTGCCAATTGTTATAAACACATGTTATCTTATCTAAAAGAAACACATATTTAATATTAAATCAATATCAAATAGTTTTCTTCCGATATTTTATTTGAACTGCGATTGAAAGACTTATTAGTCTTTCAATCAAGATATGCAAATAGTAAAAAAATAATTTTAATTCTAATTTAAAGCCAAAGGATTCGAACGGTCTCGTCAGTCATAGAATAAGTAAATGTAAAAAATCATTTCAATCGTCAAATTAAATATTAAAAATATTTTGGAAATGTTTTCCGAAGCGAATATAGGATTTTAGATATAATCTTTCGAGGAGTAGGACTACTACTAAACCCAGGATCAACATCGGCGACATCAGATTGACAATAAGCAATGAAGCTTTTTGTCGTCCCGGGGGAGAAACTACAGCTGCCTTGGAACTCACAACGAATTTAGTCATAAATAAATAAGACGAAGTATTGAAAGGACCAGAATAGCTGTCAAAAATGTTTGAAGATAACATGGAATCGGATATAGTTAAGATAATCTCACCAGGTCTACGTCGACACTGCTAACATTCTTCTGCGAGGACCTCAACATGTCGCAGAAGGACATCCCGTCTGCGCCATTTTGTACAGCTCTTATAAATGCATCAGCAATGAATGGTAGCCACACCATGTATGAATGTACACTGAAACAACCAATCTTCATTTAAGTATATAAAAGGTGACTCAAAAGTCGGTCTTAATGGTCATATAATTTTTTCGATAAAATAGTGCGTATGTACCAGCATATCTATGGAGGTCAAATGACCTCCATAGATCGGGCAAATGCCCGATGTGTTATTTTATATATAACCCTATCCTATGTATTGTATGATTCAATAAAAAAATTACAAGCTGAAGACCAAAAACTGTGTTTTCTTTTTATATTAAATCTTAAATGGGACATGTTATGAGTGAACTTAGTTAGATTTTTTGACTTCATTTCACTTCGCTCAACTTCCCGAAAGTCTAGCATCAAACGTTGTTGCGGCGTCGAAAATTGTATCCTGAATTCCTGATTGTGCTTTAAAGCGAAATTCTTTCAGTTTTAAATGATATACATATACTAAAATTCTAATGTCTATAGTAAATACTTACCAAATATAAACTATAATATATATCACACTTAAAAGCAAGAAATTAAAAATAATCGGCGGTTTCAGCAACGGCGTTGTCTGTGCTACTATGGAAACCCATAAACTTTTGTGTTTCTGCGCATTTTGCTCGTCCAATACCACAGAGTTTACCTAAAACGAGAAATTATTAACACTTGTTCATAAAATCGTATCGGCATTGCAGCATTGTTTCAAACTAACACTAGTAAAATACTAGGGGTCTAGTTTTGACCAGGGGACATCGAAATAACTTCATATAAACTTATTGGGATTATTCGAAACTAGAAAATGTTTACTACTCATAGACTAGCAGGCTCAATCGACCAGGGGAAATTCGCTAGTCATTTGACATGACTTTAATGACTGAATAGCGATGAAGTGAAACGCAACAGGCTTAAAATCCAAGTGATAATGATTTGCAGATGATTATACCGCAAAGCCTTTCATACGGCTGTTATTGGCAGGCACTGGAACTGGAAGAATTTGTATGACCTACTGCTAGGCGTTATGGAAAACGGACATATTAGAGAATTAATATCGTATCTATACTGATCAATTCAATTCAAAATATTTTTATTCAAATAGGCCTAATATAAGCTTTTTAGAATCGTCACAATTTTTTCCTACCACCAGTTCAGACGGCAGATTTGTGATAAGATCATAGATTTATTATAACTTACTAGCGTAAGAAGATTGGCAATGTAAAAGAGATAGATCATAGCATACGCGTTTGTTAGAGCGAGATAGATAGACGAGACCATTTTTCCTATTCACGCTATGGGCTTGTATCGCCCTAACGTCAGTCATGTTAAAACAAATCCCACTTATTTTTACAAAATTCAGAGTTTTTAAGTGTAGTTTTGGTGTTAATTCGACGTGATTAAATATGGTTACATGTGCAGTGCCTGGATGTAACTCAAACTAAAAGGAAAATCCACAATATTATATATCTTGCTTGCACACATGTACATTCCACGCACACTAGTGTATTTTGTTTTTGGTCTCGCCTCAATCAAACAAAGCCGATCTATAGGTACGGTAGTATATACTAAATCTATGATACTGATTTACTAACCATATAAATATCTCTGCTCTTCCTATTATTAGTCAAATAAATCCTCTTCAAAATCTCCAAGGCTTTGTCAGGTTCACCAGCGCTGACTAGGTATTTAGGACTTTCATAGGCACTGTATAGTCCGATCGCGCTGATGGCACATGGTATGCAGAAGATGATGTTCAAGAGTCTCCAAGGACAAAACACGATTCCTAGCCATGGAATAGGGTAAGAGAAGTCGAGATGGAGGATGGGGATTGATATTGCTGAAAACATAGCTTAGATTACGTTAAGTAATGGTTTAACTAACTAATTGAGGTTCCCCAACTTTTACAAATTAGTAAGAGAGATCCACGATTGAGGTTCGTACGCGACTCGTGTACGAACCTAAATGGATTTGTATGGCGGTAGTCGCTTGGAGTCTAAAATCGTCGAGTATCGAAGATTTGAGTAGCGTTGTGTACGAAAGGGCTAAGGCCTATTCAGACTTAAGCGCTACCGAATACCTACGTATTCGCTACGTCTGCAGCAAACCCAGTGGGACACTTTGACACTATCCAAATTGCTGGCTTTGTATAAATAACAATTTAAATGTTTTCTATAGTTGTCAAATTTAATAAATTTTATTAATTTTTGAATTTAAAATATTAATTACACGTTGTTTTGGCATTAGATGACATTAAGTCAAATTATAAAAGTATTTCAGGGTTTTAAAGTGCTGCTTACCTGCCATAGTTCCAGTACAAGTCAAGAAAACAGTCGTGGTAAGCAGAATCATATTGTTCCTTTGTATCTGTGGAGTGCACTCACTGAGCAGTGTGAGAGATAAAGCAAACGCTCCAGCTACTCTGGAATAAGCAGAAAGGGAATTAGTTCTGTCGTTGATAGAAGCAGAGATAGATAGAGAGGAGCAGAGATGTTTAAAAGATAAAAATACAGAAATTTTATAAATGTTAACAAAAGGAAAAATGCTGCCAGCAATGATGATTTTTATTTGTAACGAATGAACTCACTACTGGACCGATTTCAAAAATTCTTTCACCGTTGGAAATATACATAGGCTATTTTAAATTTTCTCCAAAATTTGGGATTCTTAGTGAAACTCGTGCGAAGTCGCGGGGTCGGCTAGTTATTTATATTCTCCCTTCAATCGAAGAGGTTATAGAACATATTACAATATTTTCAAGCCACCTGACGGTTATTCACTTGTTATAGAGGACACAACATCGAAATAATATTACTACGTAAGTAGTCGATGGGACACAACAAGTCAATAACCGTCAGTTGACTTGAAAATATTATATTTATCAAAAACATTTGGGACATAATTTTCCTAAGAAATTAAATTGAATTTACTTACGAACAAGACGATAAGAATTTAAGTACAATAAACACGATCCAATTTGGTGATAAAGTTGCTGAGGCTCCTGTCACAAAACCCATTACCATTGAGATACATAGGATTTTCCTTCGTCCTCTGGTGTCAGCTAAATATCCCCATATATGAGAGGTTATTATTATACCTGGAACAAAGATGGAATAATCAAATTTTCTCCTCGTAGGTCTGAGAGTCGCAATGATGAGACAGTGCGGTACGTTGATAATGATTCTACCTTCGGCACCAGAGCCTATAGACGCTTGCAATACCGGGGGTATCACTCACGCGAAAATTTTATATGATGGCATATGTATTTGGTCTACGTCGTTCGCGTCTGGGTGTTTTCTATGTATTAAAAGTGTATACCCCTAAAACAAGCAGATTAAGCCTAGCATGCTTTAGGACCAGGTGGAGCTGTGGGAATCATGTAGAATTTATTCATTTACTAGCATTCAAGCCATCTTTTCTACCTTTACTTATGGCGAATCTAACCTGCTGGTAAATATCAACCTGAAGCTATAATGAGAAGACGTAATTGCTAACGAGGGAAGTCGTTTCAATACTTCCTACTCCATCTATTTTCTTCAATAAGGCCACCTTGTTGCTTATACACCACTTTGTAACTTTTACTGTATCACTTGTTTGTATATTGCTAGTAAAGCTTATTCAATCTATCTATTCTTTCTAATTAGATTTGTTGTGAGTTTCAATATAGCTGTCTCCCGCTGCTTATTGTCAATCTGAGGTCGCCGAGGTGGGTATGTATGGTGGGCTTGTCCTGACATTATAATGTGATGGTTTTTGGAAGTATCATCAAATCTTACCAACTAGAGGAGTTGCAGCCATAAAACCCTGTTGTGCGCTAGTGGTATTCAGATCGCAAGCACTTGCCGGAACTAAATATGCCACGGAGAAAGTTTCGAACCCCATACCCATGATAATACTGCCACTCAACAGGAAGATCATGTAATTGAATATGCCGAAACCTGAATACAAAAAAAAATAATTAAATGTACAGTCAGGTGCAAGTTGAGCTTACACTTGCAGTGCAACTTGGCTCTTATGACATAGAACATAAGAATGGTACCAAGTCCGATATGTAAAGGTTGACATGCTCTTGACTGTATAATGTATTTCCTGTAGGAATTAAATAACTACATAATATTTAATTGCCACAAGAAATAATATTTGAATATTTGGATGAAGATGAATAATAAATTAGATTTAAAAAAATTAAATAAATCAAATTTTATTAAGAAAATACGGTTTTGAATTTGACTTTACGTAAACTTTTTATAGTAGGTATTTTCAATTGACGATATTAGGGGAAGAAAAGAAATCTGTTAACTACGTATAACTTGAATTCATCATTTTATTTTCATTTCACTTTTTTCGTTGACAAAAGAGGAACGCAAAAAAGGTTTAATTTATTGTGTTCATGATGCTCATAGATACTGGCCACAAACTTTATGCTCATTACTTTTTTTAAATGAATAAAAAAAGTAATGAGCATAACTACACACATCAACACGGTCTAGGGATATTTTTAAAAAAGCGTATTACTTTCAATGTGTTAATTATTTATATGACATGTATATATTTAAAAGATACGTTATTTAATATTCTTCCATTTTTTAATAATGGTTAAAATTTCAGGATTTTATGGAAAAAAAATGAAGCATAGACGGAAACCGTATATGAATTAACTTTTAATTTGTGAGTAAAAACTGAAAAAAATAGAAAAATCATTTAATTTGTGTTTATAAACTTGAAGTTAGTAGTCTGAGGAAGCGACCATGATGTTCATAACACATCGGCAACGATTCGGCATGCTCAGAACAAGGTTGTCAATGTCTTGCTGCGGAATATTGTTCCATGTCCTTCTGAGGTGCGCAAAAAGTTGATCTTCTGTAGCCAGATTTCCAGGAACTTCCTTCAGAGCTCTTCTTTGCAGCATATCCCACGCATGCTCAATGGGATTTAGATCTGGCGATTGAGCAGGCCAGTCTAAGGCCCTAACATTGTGTGTATGTAACCAAGCTGCTACCGTTCCCGCCGTGTGTGCCCGGGCATTGTCGTGCATGAGCAGGAAATCTTGCCCCATTTGTGTTCTGTGGGGCAAGATTACGGGCCCCAGCACCTGTTGGACGTATCGTTCTGCCGTCATATTGCCCCGCACCCAAACGAGATCCGTCCGTCCTCCAAGACGAATTCCTGCCCAAACCATAATTGTTCCTCCTCGGTATGGGTGAACTTCCTGAGGGTTCTGAAGACGGCTCCATCGTCCAGGAACTCGCCAAACACGCGTCCTTCGTGAATCTGGATGGAAGCCGAACCTGGATTCATCCGTGAACAGCACATTGGACCATTGCTCACGGCCCCAGTCCACGTGGTTCCGAACCCATTCTAATCGTCGTCCACGATTGCCTCTCCGTAAAAATGGGACCCGGAGTGGTCTACGAGAGCGTAGATTGCTTTCATGCAGTCGCCTTCTTACAGTTTGGTCACTCACAAGCACTTGGTGTTCCACTCGCCGCCTTTGGACCAATTGAGTCGCCGTTGCATTTGGTTGAGCTCGCGCAGTAATTTGCAAAAATCGGTCTTGTCTGGGGGTAGTGATGCGACTTGGCCCCCGGTGCCTTTCCGCTACTTCACCTGTGGCACGATAGCGTGTCCACAATCTTGAAATTACATTTTGGTGGGTCCCTATGGCCTCAGCAACATTACGCTGAACAGACCCAGCTTCCAGCATTCCCACAGCTCGTAACATCTCCGCCCTCGTCAAATGTTGGCGTTGCATGGCTACAATACCTCAATTTTAACTTTATCTTTCGTTTAAAAATGAAAAAAAAAAACAGTAACTAAACGTAATTCGTATTGTTTTCTAAATTTCGCACAAATGAAAATTCCCTCTCCTACACATCAAGACATTTTATGCCACCGAAACAAAAGAATTTTCAAAAATTTGAATTTGGAATTAGTCTGAGATAAATTACAAACAAATCGGTGTATAAAAGATTCCAATGCGGCCAGTACTTTTCGAGTTATTTAATTGAGTATGAAATATCCCTAGACCGTGTTGATGTGTGTATGTTGCCGGAATTATTTTTAGTGGGATTTATCGTGTTTGACTCGTTCTCTAATGGAAGTCCTGTGAACTAACGATATCATATACCTAAAATTTTGTTACTTGAAAGTTGAGAAATTTAAACCAACTCTATTTATTTCCCCGCTTTTTGGAAACTACACCTCCATTGGCAACATTCCGCATTATTCCGCAAGTGTCAAGGACGAGCGTTTAGCGATACACTTTTGATGGGGCCTCCACACGCTCGCTGTTCGCCACAAACACCAAACACCGAACACCATAATATGGGGTTCGGTGATTGTGATCGGTGTTTGGCATAATATGCCAAACACCGATCACAATCACCGAACACAAACGCGGTATCCACACGCTTGGCGAACGTGCCAGTCTATGCCGGTTTAGCAAACATGGAGGACGACGAACTTGTGGTGGCAGCGATCACTTTTGGCACGACTTATTTTTATAAAAAAAAAGGAAAGTGAAATTAAACGAAAAAGAAGGAGAGCACTTGACCGGATATCGAGAGATCGTGGGTTCGAATCCCACCTGCAGCGTGAAATATTTATTTCAAAAAATCAATTTCAAAATATGAACGGCTAGTTGCAACAAAAAAAAACTGAAACTTTAATAAAAAACTAGGATTAGATACCCTAATATATAAAATTAAATAAATAAAAAATACACTGGGCGTCAAAAATAAGTAGTACAGTTTTAAAATTGCAATTACTCTTTAACTATAGAAGTTAGAGTTTTGAAATAAAAGTCATTTTATAGCAAATTTAACAAAGTTTTCTAAAAATAATACTTTATTTAGCATTAGCACAGAATAGATAATAGTACTACGTACAGAAGTACCACTCCGAAAAATCAATTAAAGAAATAGGGACTCTCGCTACGATACAATAAGGTGCAATTCAGCTCGCACAGCGCACACAACCTACAGTTATAATCACCTAGAAGTTGCCTCTCTTTCTATCGCGTATTTCTTACCTCTTCTGACAACGTTAGGGTTGTCTTCTTTTAGAGAAGAATTTAATCTGAATATTAAATTACCAGTTAGGTATGTGCCTATTTCTTTAATCTAAGAAGATAACTAAATATCTTATTTAGATATTCCCTTGGATAGCGCTAAATTGAAATCGGTTTCAATGCAAGAGCATAAGGTTCTCACTCGCCGAAATTGTACCTACTTATTTAATAAATAATAGATAAAAATAACATGTGTATCACTTAATTTAATAAATAGTAATATGTAGGTACTAAACTACTGTATTACTAAAGGTAGGTAAGTATTAGTACCTAATTTTCGTATAGTTAGTCATTTTTTATTTACTCGACACGCGCTGCGGCCGAGTCCGCGCGATGCGTCTAGCTAGCGGCACGAGCGAGAGCCGAGTGGTGGTAGCCTTGAGATTAACCGGGCGGCCCGGTCCCAAGGTCAATCGTACCTAAACTGCGGAGTGGCACCCCCCTGGCATTAGTAAAGTTTTACACTGAAAATTAGGAAAAAACTAAAAAGCTAACCATTTTGAAGGAACTATCAAGAACTTAATTTTTACGTTTTGGGCCTTGTTCCCACTTTAGTAACTTGTGTTGCCGCCTCGGGCTCTGATGACAGCTTGGAGCCGGTTTGGCATGCTGAACACTAAGTTTCGGAGGCGGTGTTGGGGAATATTCACCCATTCTTCTATCAGGGCCTGTTTTAGAGCCCTGAGGGTGGCGGGGGGTGGTCTGCGTCTTCTGACTAGCCTCCCAAGCTCATCCCAGGCGTGTTCAATCGGGTTAAGATCTGGGCTTCTTGATGGCCAAGCCATCAAGCTGATGCCAACCTCCTGAATGTACTCTTGTACGAGATGAGCGGTGTGTGGCCGGGCGTTATCATGCATTAGTATAGCTCCATCACCCATATTTGCTAAATATGGCCCTGCATACTCGTTAAGGATCTCTAATGCATATCTTTCACCAGTCAGAGTGCCATTTTCTATGACCACTAGCTCTGTGCGACCCTCTGAAGAGATGCCAGCCCATACGTGTACAGAGCCCCCGCCGTATTGAACTCTTTCCGAGATGCAACCTTGAATGTATCGCTCACCAGGTCGCCTGTATACTCTCCGCCTTCCATCGGAAGTGAATAAAGAAAACCGAGACTCATCTGTGAACAAAACTCTTGTCCATTCTTCTTCGCCCCATTGTACGTGTTGACGCGCGTAGCGTAGTCTTACTACTCGAAGCCCTGTCTCAAGTTTGGGGCCATTTGCTGGCCTGTACGACTTCAGGTTGGCTTCAGCAAGTCTTCTCCTCACTGTACTCTCACTAACGTAGTCTCTTCGGGTCTGAAGAAGCTGTTGCTGGACCTCAACTGCATTAAGGTGACGATTTCTTAACACAGTAGAGACAATTAAGCGGTCTTCTCGGGTACTAGTGCACCTGGGTCTGCCATTACTTGGTCTCCTTAGATGGTTTCCAGTCTCTTCGTATCTTCGCTTTACTTGCTGGATCGTTCTTAGAGTTACACCCACCGTTCTTGCAGTACGACGCATACTGATGCCTACTTCGAGAAAAGTTATGATTCTTGCACATTCTTCTGGTGAAAGAGGCATGATTAGTAAAGTTTACTCGCTGAAGACACATTTGCTTTTGAATTGCAATTGATTTATCAGCAATAAAGAAAACAATAAAAAACAAAAGTACAAGCCAACAGTTTAAAAAAATAGTGTTTTTATTTATTAAGTTTTTTTTCAATCAATCTTTAAAAAATGATATTATGCATGAAGTTTTTATTAAATGAAATTAAATTGTCTTTTAACTTTTTTTTATTTCAAAGGTCTAGCTTCTGCAGTTTAGGAGATATTGCAATTTTAAAACTGTACTACTTATTTTTGACGCCCAGTGTAGTACCTAGATGATTCTTTATTGAAATTTAAATAATTTTTACAATTACTTATAAATAATAATCAGAAAAAGAAGGAAACAAAGCTTTCGTTTGGCAATTACTACCGACTGCTTCACGAGCGTGTGGATACATCGCAAACATGTTTGGCGAATACCCTTTGATTCGCGCACAAAAACAGACACCGACGCCGAACACTGGCAAACACAAACAAAAACAGACAAACAGCTGTCATGACAGAGCGCTTGTATAAAGATTGAAGACACTCCATCTAGTAAGTTATTAATCTAAGATTAAGACATTTTATGTAAGAAAATAAAAAATACAATTTTTATTATATTAGACGATTAAACTATATTTTCTATTCTTCATTGCTTATAATAATGACATGCATTTTTATTAATGATAATTTATATTTTAAGGTTTGCTTTATTTTTCTCCTGTTTAATTGTATGATGTATATTATGTATATTAAAAACATAAAAATCGCAAAATGTTAATGATTAAGGTTTGTTTGTCGTTATGACATTAAAACTTTGGTAAAAAAAAAAAAAAAAAAATTTAAGAATGATCTTGTTTAAGCGCTTTGATAATAATAAATCAGTATATCAGCTTTAAAAAAAATATAAAAAATAATAATAAATAAATGCAAAATCTTACCTGTCGCTGTGAGTGCATCCTCAAAAGGCACTTTGTCTAACATTACAGTCATTCTGTTTTTCTTCTTCTTTGTATCCAATTATAATATATTAATACGTTATCATATTCATAACACTTTTTAGTAATATTATTAAAATGTATGTATCTCACACTCATTCGTGTATCAAGTCTACGAGCAAAATATTATAAATGATGGCGCAATAAAATCATTTATAATAACTAAAATATACAATGATGATTAGAAGCTTGAGCTAAAATAAATAAAGAAATCAAATTGCCAAACAGTTTGATAACGTGTTTGTATAACATAATGGTAGCACAAAAAGAGAAAACCAAACAAGTTTCTTAACTAGCAACCCGCCATGGCTTCGCAAGGGATTTAGTAACAATCGCTTGAAAAAAATAAATATAGCGGCTATATATTTTTTTAAAGCGATGAAATAGGCTATATTAGAGCCTATTTCACCCGGGGATAATTGTATGTAGCTTCCCAACAACGGTAAAAGAATTTTCGTCACTCTTACTCTACTCGGTCCAGTAGTTTCGGAGCCTATTTAATGCAAACAAACAATCAAATCATTCTTTATAATATTTAGTTTAAAGATAGTATGCATAATTTTATTTTTATTAATATATTGACCTTTAATAACGCCCTCTGCAATAATGCGTATATTTCGTACTAAATATCTTGTTATAATGAATTTAGAAATAAAAATTTCTGGTTTATGTATTTTCTATTTTGAAATCAGGCAATTATTTATTAGTATATATTTGTATGAACAACAACAGCGGCGCTGCAGCGATGGACGGTATAATCGCGGTTGTCGACCGTGCTCGTTCAGACGAGCGGCATTTGGTTGACGGCAGAATCGTCGGCCACTGCCGTAGTCGACAGGAAATCTGTCATTCAAATGTCACTTGGTTGGCAGCAAGCAGTTGTATCTGTGCCACCCTGAGGTGCCACCTACCCACACCTACCTGTTTGAATGCGCCCTACGGCAGCGCGCCTCTTCCAGTTTGTTGTGTTTGGGGGGTATAATTGGTATCAATACATATAAAATGCTTTGTCCCGAATGATTGACGGACTTGAAATTTGATGGGTGTGTTCTGGAGTCAGTCTGCGGTCAGGAGGATAAATGACGTAAGCACCTGATAACAAACGACCCGTAATTCAAACGATTTTGCGCAGGTTTTTCTTGTTTTGTATGAATAAATATTGTTGAGTTAAATCCATTTCAAAATTGTTTGATTCAATTAAAATATTCAAAAGGCACAAACAAAATCTTAAATTAAAACAAAACCTTGTAAAAAACAGTGACCTAATTTCTAGTTCATTTGTATTAAAAAAACCTTATGATTTTAGTGCAGTCCAAAGAGCTAAGAAAAACTTAAAGATCTGTGTATTTGGTGTAAGGATATTAATTGCATCAGTTTTTTAATTTAATTTATAATTTTGTGTTCGTTTTCCTGCTGAAAATACATTAATAGACATTTTAATCATAGACAAGCAGATTGTTATCTTATCTGTAGATATTTGCATCTGCTAGTTAGTTATAAATATGTAAATGTATTAATCATTAGTTTATCATTTGCAATTCACATGTTCCCGGTTTCGCCCATGTAATTTGTTGCTGCTTTTAATTATATAGAGCGACATAATGAGTATTAATGTAGTTGGTATGGTAGAATATTTATGAAACGGGAAAGTACTAACTTCCCACAGAATATTGGTTTATTTACCATGTGATATTGGTGTGAAAAAAAAAACTTTTTTATTTCTATCTTCATTATTTCCATTTTCTATATAAATTTTATATTTTTTATCTTGGTCGTAAACTTACTTCATTTCTCAATCAACTTACTCTCATTAATCCATTGTATCTTTTGATTGATACACGATTTGCAGAAATACATTTTACTTAAAAATTGCTCCCTCCGTCCCTTTTGATTTCTTCTTTCTTCCTTAATAAGACATAGTAGATTTAAATTAAATGTGACATTATTATTATAATTTATCTGCACTGTATGTAACAAACATGCCAAATTTCACAATTATATTATTATTGATTTGAGCATAAGGAAATAATCGAGATTTGGGTCATTTTGAACTAACAAACGAACAGTTATCTTGCACAATAGTTAGTTATCTCTCACAGTAAAATAATTACACATGTTTGAATAAAAATAAGATGTAACAGTGACAGACATAAAGTTATCTACGTCAGTTCTCAACTGTGACAAGTCCGCATTATTTGCTTGATGTACACTTTTTCTGTCTAATAAATTAATCTATTCAATTTGTATTAAATTTATTTATTCATAAACAAACAATTTTTGTATTTGAATATTACATATTATAAATGGTTACAAGAAAATTATAAATACTTATTAACTACATAACCTAAATTAAACTAAATAATATCTACATTGCTAATGATGCTTTACAAAGATCTAAGAAGAAACCTAGAAATCTTCCAACGAATAACAACATTTATCCAATTACAGATTTTTTTATTTATTGTTAAAAGTTGCAGAACATCGTATACTCTTAAGTTCCACAGGCAACCTGTTAAATAAAATCACAGTTTGATGACGTCGGCATTGTTTGGTCACCCTGAGCTTGGGTAGTACAGCAGCCTTAAGATTTTTCCTTCTGGTTTTCTCTCTCTCTATCATATCAGTTTCTGACTCATAAAGGTATCTTTGCTTGTGAAAGTTATTCAGAAGAACAAGTATGTACAAACTAGGTACTGTAAGTATTCCTAGACTTTTGAAGTGGGGTGCACAAGATTCCCAGGGTGGAATACGCACGATTGTCCGGATGGCCTTTTTCTGGGCTACAAAAGCCTTATAGACATTATATTTATAACTATTGCCCCAAAACTCGATACTGTAACGCAATTTTGACTCGATTAAAGCATGGTAAACGGTTTTTAATTGTTCTTTCGTTAGTTCATCTCTTAGGCTGCGAAGTGCATAGCATGAAGAACTTATTGCATTTATTATCGCTTCAAGTACTAACTTCCAATTTAAGTCTGCATCAATAATGACACCTAGAAACTTTACGTTTGTAACACACTGAATTATATTATTTTGTAATTTGACAGACAACTTTTCTTTATTCCTTGCTGTAGTTCTAAAAAGAAGGGCGTTACTTTTTGATGCATTTAACTCTAAATTATTAATGACAAACCAGTTATGAAGAACCGATATAGTATTATTTGCAATTGCTTCTAATTCATCCAAATTGCATCCTGATATTACAGCGTTTGTGTCGTCTGCATATAATACTAAACTAATGTATGGAATCTGCTTATATAGATGGCTAATTATGTCATTCATAAAAATTATGAAAAGAATTGGGCCTAATATTGATCCTTGCGGTACACCTCTATTTACCCGTTTAAGTTTCGATTTAACTACATTTACGGTTGAGTCTTCAAAGTTTGTATTTTTTATCTCAACAAACTGCTTTCTGTTACTCAAATATGATTTAAACAGCATAAATTCTTTGTTTCTAACACCGTAGTGTTCCAATTTGTCAAGCAGTATGTTGTGGTCTATAGTATCAAAGGCTGAGCTTAGATCTAAAAACAGTCCCGCAACTTTCTTTCTACTATTTAATCTCTCAATGCCTCTATAGCGCTAAGTGTGCCTACTCCATGTTGGTACCCGAACTGTCACGGGTTGATAATTTTATTTAATTTCAAATGAGCTAAAAGCCTTATTTTTAACAACTTTTCGAAGATCTTTGACAGTACTGGGAGCAAAGAAATAGGTCTATAATTTTTTGGGTCTGATTTTTCTTTTTATAAATAGGTATAATTTTTGCAATTTTGAACTGGTCCGGGAACATATTTTCATCTAAGCATTCGTTATAGAATTTGGCTAGAGGTTCCGCTAGTGTAGCAATGTTCTCTTTTATAACCATTATTGGTATTTCGTCATGACCACACGACCCTTTGGTTTTCATCTTTCCCACTATCTTGGTCATTTCCACACTATTTGTTTTCCAGCATACCATATTGTTGGTGACCCTTTCTGTACTATTCCTTACCATCGCCATGGCTTCCGCTAAGTTCTCTGGTCGATTACTACTATGTTCAAAAATTTTACTAAATATTTCAACTATTTCCTGAGGATCAGTAATGATTTTATTATTCCATTTGATACTAAGGTTGTTACAATTTCTTGTCTTTTTTTTTCTAAGTAACTTTACCAACAACCTCCCAGATTCCCTTAGAAATGTTGTTAACCTCTTTAATTTCTGACTGTACAGCTAACCTCTTTGCATGTCTCAGTACTTTTCTGTAAATTCTTAAATATTTTAATTTATAGTTCAATATAGACTCATGACCGTATTTTTTGTCAAGATTTGTAAGAAATCTCTTCATGCGACTCGATGCTTTCACTCCCTTTGTTGCCCATTTTAGCTTACTTACTTGATTCTCTACATTTACTTTTTTCTCAACTTTTCTATAACTTTTATCAAATGTTTGTTTAAATGATTTTAGAAAAGAATTAATTCCTTCGCTAGACCAATCTGTGTTTAAAAGTTCTCTCTTAAAAGCCAATTGATTCTTCCTATTAAATAACCTTTTTTTAATAGTCAAGTATCGTGATTTTCTATTTTTACCGTCTATATTTGTCTTAAATCCTACAGATATACCCTTATGTCCATCTGATAAGCCATTATTATGTACCTCAACTTCAGTTAAATCTTCTCGCACTATATTTGTTATAATATTATCGATACACGACTCAGTACCATTTCTACTAAATGTGATTTCATCAACAAGATTCCTATAGTTATAACTCTTGAGTATATTCAAAAGTTCTTGTTTTAATTTATTATCCGCTGACATATTAATATTAAAATCACCACAAATTATACACGGTTTTAGAGAAAAATGTTGTAGTAAAATTTCTAGGCTCTCCAAAAACGCGAGTGGTTTTTTACCATTTTGATAACAACAAATTACATTTGTATCTGTTTCTAAATCTTTTAAACCACAAACTTCAAAATAATCTAAGTTACAAACTTTTTTACAGACTTTTATCTCCTCAACACGCCTATTCTTCTTATACATTATTAAAGTACCACCTCTAATTTTTTTGGATCTAGTGTAATAGGTACCAACTTCATAATTTGTGAAATGGAGAAATGAAATAGACGAATTATTCAAGAAATGTTCACTTATACACACATAGTCTTGTCTATTTCTTGGTTGTTCCAAAAATAACTATAATAGATCCTTTTTAGTGTTTATACCGCAAACATTCTGGTGATAAACAAATAAATGCTCAGACGTACAAGAATCGTTACTAGTATTGTTTTTATGTATTGATAAATCATTTTCTGTAGGACATTCAGAAAGTGTATTTCAGACTCTAAATCAACGAAAAAGCTTTTTACATTCAGTTGATGACGCTTGCATAATACGAGGAGTAGCATCTTTGTTACATAAAGCATGGTCGAGTCTATGTTTATTATACATTATAGCTCTCCAGATTGACTTGCATGTGTCTAATTTATGAATATTATATAAATTATCATGGAGCTGAACTTCAAACATGCTACAGTTACACATTCGTAGACATAACGACCGTATATAATTGTTAAATGTATATGTGTCTCCCATTATGCTCCTTGGAGCCTCGCTTATGATGACGTTAGTATTCTTAAGAGACTCTACTGTAGCTTGTAAGCTCAAATAAAACTTGTGTGGATTTCTATCATTTTTGCCCGCTAGAATTACAACATAATCCTGTTTTGTGAAATTGTGGCATTCATTGTGACAATTGCTTAAAATATGATCAATGGTTGCATAAGGCATAAGAGTGCATTTAACATCAAATTTAATTCCTAATAGTTTTTGGATTAATCGTCTGTAGTTTCTACCAGTTTCATCACTTAAATAGGAGAATTGAGTAGACAAAACAGTGGTAGCAAAGGAAGAATATATTAATTAGAAATGTGTAAACTTATAAATTAGTAGAGAGAACAGTACAGACTATAAAGATTATACAAGTGTCAATTTCGAATATCGAAAGCTATGTTTTTATTACCTGCCGGTATACGCTTTGACACCCCCCCGTAATAAAAACACCCTGTATGTATATACAAATGTACAACAAACAAACACCACACTAAAAATATACCTAAACACTACAACACCTACCTACTAAGAACATGTACACATCTAACCTAACGTAAGCCTAGGGAATTTGTACACTTACAGTGTTTTAATTTGGCCAAAGATTTGGTTAGAATGTCGGCAACCATGTCATTTGTAGGAATGAACTTGATGATAAAATGGTGCTGTGCAAGTGCGTCACGAATGAAATGATGTCTGACATCGATGTGTTTGGTACGCGAGTGATACGTGTTATTATGAGCGAGTTTTATGGAACTTTGATTATCAGAGTGGATGACAATGGGATGTGTGACAGCGAAGACTTCAGCGATGAGAGTTTTGAGGTACATTGCTTCTTTGCAAGCTTCTGCTAAGGCCATGTACTCTGCCTTCGTGGTAGACAGGGCTACTGTGCGCTGTTTACGCGCTTCCCACGAGACAGGAGCTCCGCTCATCATAAATACATATCCCGTAAAGGAACGTCTGTCCACTATATTATTCCCATAATCAGCATCACAGTAACCAACAACAGGTTGGTTGTCACCTTTACAAAAACGAAGACTGAGATCCTTAGTACCTTTTAGGTATCTAAGAACTCTTTTAGCCGCCTTCCAGTGTACTCCCCCGTAATGTGCATTGAATTGGGACAGAACTGAGACTGCGTGTGCAATGTCAGGCCTCGTTCCAATGCAAATGTACATTAGAGAGCCAACGAGTTCCCGGTAAGGTACTTCAATTTCGTCTTCTTTTTCGAGTAAACTAAGTTTAAGTCCAGGTTCCATAGGAGTTGTGACAGAAATCGCATCGCTCATGTTGTATTTGTCGATTATTTTTTGAATATAATTTGATTGGTCGAGTGTTATGCAGTTTTGAGTTTGCGTAACTCTCATACCAAGGCAATCTTTGACAGGGCCTAAATCTTTTATTGTGAACATTTTCTTAAGGTCCTCTTTGAATTGCATTTTGAGATTGTCACTATTTGAAAGGATAAAGAAATCATCAACGAATACTGCAACGATTATGAAATCGTTACCGACCCTTTTATAATATATACAATGCTCTGTTGTGGCTTGTTTGAGCGAGAGGCCAGCCATAGCTTGGCAAACCTGCTTGTTCCACTGGCGTGGAGCTTGTTTCAAGCCATAAAGTGCCTTTTTGAGTAGACACACTTTATTCTTAGGGTCATTGGAGAAGCCTTCAGGTTGCTCCATGTATATTTCTTCATCTAAATCGCCATTTAAAAATGCTGTTTCCACATCTAGGTGGTCGATTTTGCAATTTAAATCAGCAGCAAATGCCATAAGTAGTCGAACCGAGGAAAGTCGAGCAACGGGCGAAAAAGTTTCGCCGGAATCTACTCCTGCAACTTGGGTAAACCCCTTGGCTACTAATCGAGCTTTGTATTTCACAACATTTCCACTTGTGTCCTTTTTGAGTTTATATACCCATTTGCACTTTGTTGTTTTTCTATCTTTAGGTCTGTCAACTAGTGTCCAAGTTCCGTGCTTCAGCAATGAGTGAAATTCAGCATGCATGGCTTCGTGCCATTCTTCCTTTTGAGGATGATCTGTAACCTCCTTGTATGTTTCAGGTTCCATATCACCACTTATACCTATATTTACATTACATGCGTATCTGTCAGGGGCACGCCTGTCCCTGGCAGGATACCTCCGTTCGGGTATGGGTTCTCCTGTAGCTTCAGGTTGTGAAGATTCTGGTGAAGGAGCCTGTAGAGGAATATCATCACATACAGTGTTAGGAGCAGGATCGTCCAACTCTGTGGATGTTACTGGTTGAAGGTCACTAGAATCAGTATTCGGTTGCATTTGTGGAACTTCTTCAATAATGGGTACTAGGACTTCTGTCGATATGGGGGTTGGAACTGAGGCGGATTCAGAAACCAACGGCGTTTTGTCCTCAATAAATACAACGTCTCTTGCGACTATTAACGCTCGTGGATTCTGTGAATCTACTAGCCGATACCCTTTGCTGTCTGTGGCATACCCTACAAAGATGCATTTTTGCGTCTTGGCATCAAGTTTCGTACGTTTTTCTTTTGGTACGAGAACATGAGCTTCACATCCAAAAACTTTCAAATGAGAAAGATTAACTGTCTTTCCAGACCATAATACTTCTGGGATTTGATTGTTTAGGGTCTGTGTAGGTGTATGGTTTTTAAGGTATATGGCAGTATTAACCGCTTCTCCCCAGTACGCTTTCGAAAGTTGCGAATCTTGGAGCATACATCTAGCTTTTTCGATAATAGTTCGATTAGCGCGCTCTGAAACACCATTTTGTTGGGGTGTGTATGGAATCGTAGTCTGGTGGATAATTCCGTTTTCTTTTAAAAACGTAGAAAATTTGCAGTTTACAAACTCTCCACCATTATCGGTACGCAGAACCTTGATTTTTCGATTGGTTTGGTTTTCGACTAAATGTTTAAATTCTACAAACTTTCTAAAAACTTCGGCTTTTGTTTTTAAAAGATATCCGAAAGTTTTACGACTGAAGTCGTCAGTGAAAGTTAGGAGGTATAGGGCTCCGCCCCACGAGTGTGTACTCATAGGACCACAAAGATCCGAATGTATGAGTTGTAGCACACAACTCGACCTACTGGTAGAATTGGGAAAAGGCTTTCTCGAAAGTTTACCTTGTAAACAAGAAATACAAGGTGTGCTAAGATTTCCCGTAAACTTAATACCAATATTTTTATTTTTTTAAATATTTAAGGTATTGGCATTCAAATGACCAAGACGTCTATGCCATAATATTCCAGACTCTCTGGTTGAAATCTGCATGGCATGCGGGTTATCGGAACTTACGTCTAATTTATACAAACCTCTATGTACAGAGCCAGTGGCGATGACAGAACTTGTCACCTGACAGCCACCCTTCGAAAATATTTTGACTCCGTCAGATGTAAACAAAACATCCAAACCGTTTTGGTTTATTTTATTTACAGATAGTAGATTTGTAGCTAACCCAGGAATATACAAGACGTCGCTAATTTTATTTACACTATTAGATATATTCATATGTACAGTACCTTTACCTTGGCTCAACAGTTCATTGTTGTTGGCAACTGTAATAGGAATGATGTGTGGGGATATAGTGGAAAAACATTCTTTCCTATTACACATATGGGAAGTTGCACCAGAATCAATGTACCAGTTTTGAGAATGAGAACCTGTGGAAGAAATATTAGCAAAACAAGATGAAAGTGTGAATTCGGATGTATTAATAAATGAAATGTTTACCGAATTTTTCTTGTTCTTAAAATTTCTACACTGTGAGACTACATGCCCTAACTTTTTACAGTATTTACAAAATAGTTTATTCGTTTGGGTATTAAACACAGTGTTACTAGGTCCTGGTAGCGGTACTCTCTGTTCTTTGCTATTTTCCTTTAAGAGTGCTGATACTACATTTTCCGAAGTTAAGAGCATGCTGGAGTGTTCTAGAGTCATGACGAGCGGTTTGAAAGAATCCGGTAGTCCAGCCAAGATGATGATAGCCAGAAACTCGTCATCAACTCCAGAATTAATAGCCAGAAGTTCTTGTTGGGTATTCAACAAGCTGGTGATGTACTGCTGCATGTTATTTTCCGTATATTGGATGGCCAGCAGTTTCTTCATAAGAGACAGTCGTCTCGTGAGGCCACTGTCAGCGTACGCCTTCTTCAAACAGTTGAACGTGTCAAAAGCATTTTTGGCTGACCTTATTACAGGATATATGCTTTCATCACAAGCCAGGCATATCTTAGCTCTCGCCTTAATGTCTTTTCTGACTTCGGCCCGTTTTTCTGGATTATGAGGATGCTTAACGACATCCCATAGGTCGAGGTCTTGTAAAAAACATTGAATACTGAAGGCCCACATATTAAAATTGGTACCTATTAGCTTCTTGAAACTGCAGGGTCGTTCACTGGACGAGCAGGCGTCTGAAGAATTTGTCGCAGACATTTCACTTTTTAACTTCGTCGTATCAAATGTTTGCACTTATATGGTCTGGGCCCATAACCACTTAAATAGGAGAATTGAGTAGACAAAACAGTGGTAGCAAAGGAAGAATATATTAATTAGAAATGTGTAAACTTATAAATTAGTAGAGAGAACAGTACAGACTATAAAGATTATACAAGTGTCAATTTCGAATATCGAAAGCTATGTTTTTATTACCTGCCGGTATACGCTTTGACATCATCAGCATAGATCATAACGTGATGATATTGATTGTTTGTAACACTATCTTTTTTAAGCACTACGTCAGACACTTCCTTGTGAGACTACGTCAGACTTTTCCGTAATTGGTGACAACGGTAGCATACCTGGTGGTGGCACACCTTTTTTTTGGTTACCATAGTCAGGGAAATACATTACTGTGCATCCCGCCATTTGGGAAAGCGACGGCGAAGACGTTTGGCCGTCGTCCCAAAGATTAACTTGAGCATACCGACTAAAACCCTGACTAAATCCACCTTGACCGCCTATAGCCAATGTATGACTGGTCAGCGATTGACCACTATCTCACCTGATGGTAAGCGGTAGTATATACAAGTTCTTGCGAAAGTCTTGCATGAGTTTATTGCAAACAGCTGCCACAGCTAGAAATATTCAGAGTTAAATCCATAATCTGCAAGAATTATTGTATGTTATAATCACTTGCATGACTCGACAACTCGCTGGAACTGTCTGGATGCACTTTCTTGCAGGTCTGAGCGGGGCCTTACACTGAATTGGTCTATTGTCTGTTATTTGTCGTCAACAGTCGTCGAGACTACACCTCAAAGAGTAAAATAAGAGCCTCCTCTTGCTAATAACAAGTACCTCCTCTTGCTAATAGCAAAAGGTGAGCCGCGAAATGCAACTGGGTTTTATACCATGTAGAAACATCAGCTAAGAATGGATTTACTGATTGACCGAGTTTTATTTTTGCGGCTGTCTTTTTGTTCGTTTATTAACTGTTTACTTTATCAAAATCAAAAAATACTTTATTCTGTAAGCCCTTGCGGGCAATTAGAAACTTACTATGAACATATGTATTACCTAAATACATAAGCTACTCTATAAACTACCACCATTTCGGAAACAAACCAAAATGACCACTGGGGAAAGAAATGGAGAAAGAAACCCAGTTATCGTTGCATGGTTTGGTTTTTATGATTGTCTTTTAAACTGCGTTTTTTGACATATCTTGGTGACTAAGCATTGTAGGCTGTATAATCAACAAATATAATTATATGCAAATTCTTATCAAAAAAAGACTTCGTTTTCATTATACTAATGAGTTTGACGAAAACCGTTACGACAAATTTCTGTGTTATTATCAATGCTATTTCACGATTTTTATCTTTCATGTGCATGCTAAAGCATGTAATAAACTATAGCTCGTGCCCTAGATTTAGTTTGTTGTTTATTAGTTAGATATGTAGAAACATTGATTTTGCTTTTACGCAGGTATTGCAGGTGTGCAAAAGTCAGATATTTGAGCATTTAACAAAACGTGGATTTGGAAATACGCAAAAGATGTCTTTGGCTACCAAATGTACATAAATGAACCATAAAAATTGATAGCCCCTGACGTATAAAGGTCAACATTGAATATAAGTATATTTTCTTATTTTTAACACTAAAACTAGATTTTATAAAAATATTTAAGCAGTCAAGTCAAGGTCAGTAAATCCTATTTGCTAAGTTACGGTTGATGGCAAAGGTTACTAAGCCTATGTATCCCATTGAACCAAGCGGTTCATATGAAGATGCCAACATTTAAGTTTTCTAAAAAGTTTTACAATTGAAAACTAATTTTAAATTGGGTGTGAAACTATGAGGTCATTTTTAACTGCACAAGTTTGGATTTCAATGCTTCAAAACTCTGGTGTACCCCAAGGATGTGTTTTCGGGCCAATACAATTTCTTGTAAATTATATGATCTGTGATTGCCCATGCAGGTTTTAAGTTGTTTTGTCAGAAGTAATGAAGTATCCTAGGTTTTAAATGATTAGTTCTTTTCATTGAAATTTGTTTAATTTTAGAGTTTTCACTTACATTTTCTCTCTTCAAAGATTACATTACAGTAATAAAATATTTGTGTAATTAATCCACTCTATATTATACTACCACCATTTCGGAAAGAGAAGCAAAATAATTAGAACAATAAAGTAAACATTAATATTACTACTCGATGATTGCCTTGAAAAGATTGCTTACAGCAATATGGACGTCATTGCAAATACGCATGTTTATAAAATGTAGCATTAACGCATTTAATGTTTTGTCAGAGTATTGCAAATAAACCATATTATCTATATTTATATATATACTAGCTTTTTTGCCCGCGACTTCGTCCGCGTGAAGTTCCGGACCTGTTTCCGTGGGAATCACATTGAATTTTCGGGAAAAGCTATATGTCACTCACTGATAATGTAGCTTTCTACTGGTGAAAGAATTTTTGAAATCGGTCCAGTAGTTTCGGAGCCTATTCAATGCAAACAAACAATCAATCTTTCCTCTTTATAATATTAGTATAGATTATAAAAAAAACGAAAATCATGCAACGACATCTATAATGTAAACGCGCTTTGAATGTGTTAAAGTATTATTTTTAAAATGGTATCAATGTGGGAGCTCTCAGTAATCCATTTTACGCACAGATGTCGAAGCGTTTGCTTGTTTTAAAATCTATGAATGTTAATGTTGTCGCGAATAGGTAAATAAAAAATATCATAATGTTAGTTAAAGTGCCTTTTGAGGATGCTCTCTCAATGACAGGTACGTAACATTTCTTTAAATATCATGAAATCAAACAAAATATACTAAAAGCTAGTAGTTATCTGAAAAGCATTATGATTCCACTTTGTCTCAAGTCTATTTTTCCTTCTTCAGTTTGACAGTGATAGCTATAATTTTAACATAAGTTTCATGTTAGAGACATGCGTTTGATTCGAGATCGCCGCCTTGTCAACGAAGGTCGTCAAGATGGCGACCTCGGATCCTCACCGTACCACGTTGATTTTTTAAAGTGTACTTTTTTGTTAAAAAGTGTTCATTTAAATACTCGACATTGGCGAAATTGTGTCGTTAAGACACCACAGAAACGCCATTAATTAAGACAAAAAAAAAGAAATGCTTTTTGTACCTAAAGGTTTTATTTAAAAATAGTTTATTAAAAAATATGCAATTACCTGTTAATTTCTTTCGTATTGATAACTCTAATTCCACGCGGCAATAATGCATTACAAACAAAGATATAACCTAAACAGACGGATATTTTTGTTAAAAGCCCCAAAAAGTAATCACATCTAGTTTCTAAATAACGTACATGTTAGTTTATATCCGTGTTTGCTGATCGTTTAAAGTCTACCCTCAAGAGAGAAAAATAAGTCTACCCTACTGTTAAAATGTTTCGTGACTTTGTTGCTAGTAATTAAATGGTGTGATGTGATCTGAGCTGTGCGCCCAATAAATACAGTGTTAATAGTGAACTATTTAGTTTCTCAGTAAGTGAACATAATATTGTTATTTAAGTTCTTATGAGAAATAAATTTCTTAAACCATAAAAGTACTTAAAACTGTTGTTTTAAGTACTTTTATGGTTTAAGAAATTAGAGGTTAAAAAAAACATGGTCAATTACCGATTTTAAAAAACGTCCTTTTATACGGCTGATTTTATGGGATGAAAACACAACAAATGTTTGTTATTATATTACTCTGAAACTATTAGACTTAGAAAAAAAAAATCTTTTACCAGCATGAAGTAGATGTATAGAATAGATCGCTATAGAAATTTTGGCTGTGTCGATCGTTCCGTTTCACCCAGTATAGGTCAAATATGTTTCAGAAACTGGCTGTAAGAACCCGTGAATGCCATGGGTACTTACGTACGTTTTACTTTATAAAAGCTGAATATTTCTGAGCGCAAGTTTCCAGGAGAGGGGAGGAGTGATAGTGTTGGTATTATTTTGCTCATACCGAGAACCCACGCGGACATCTTATTATTATTTATAAATAAATATATAAAGACAAATCACACAGATTCAGCTAGCCCCAAAGTAAGTTCGAAACTTGTGTTATGGGATAACTCAACTCTAACTCAAAGATACTATATTTTATAATAAATACATATATAGATAAACATCCAAGACCTGAGGCCAATCAGAAAAAGTTCGTTTTTCATCATGACCCGACCGGGATTCGAATCCGGGACCTCCTGGGTGGCGGTCTGAATGAAAGATTACGCCACGGAGGTCGTCATTATTGCCTGGTCTCAAGATAATAAAGGTTAAGCAACGTGTGCGTATTAATATAGACACATAAACATACAGAGTTGCTTTTCAAAAATCATCACTATTGCAATACTATAAAGTGTACATATTGACTGTGTTTACATTGACTCGTTATATGTAAAGATTTATAGCGTCTACTGAACTCTTAATAATAAAGTAGACAGTTTTTTTTTCCCCATGGAAATCTTTATATCTCGTGGGAAAAAAGTAGCCTTATAACACTCTCCAGACCTTAAATAATGTTATACTTTTTTTCCCGTGGGAATAAGATGTTTTTCCGGGATAAAAAGTAGCTTACGTCACTTTCCAGACCTTAAATCATCACTGTTAAAAAAACATGTCGGTACTTAGGCTCCTTTCGACGTGAAAGAAGAACAAAAAATTATATACTTTATTTTTTCCCGTGGGAATAAGATGTTTTTCCGGGATAAAAAGTAGCATAAGTCACTTTCCAGACCTTTATCTATCCCCAATAAAAAAAAATCATATCAATCTGTTCATTGCTTTCGACGTGAAGAGAGGACAAACAAACAAACAATCAAACACACTTTCACATTTATAATATTAGTAATAATATCTTAATCAACACTGGAAACTACTTGCCAGCAGGAGACTAATTCTTTCAAACCTCATTTTCTTAACTATAGATTCGTGGGATGGGAACCTGGTGACCTGTAACTTTGGCTCTTAAAGCACAGTCACCAACATCTCCAAGTTAAATAGTAGTTTATATTATTAATGACACTTCTAAGTTGCGAGCTTTGACCTGATTTTATTCTTTTCAGGCTTCGGAACTTTCAACTACTTGAACTTCATGTTATGCGGCAGTATTATTAACGGTATGAGCTTTGAGATCTTATCTGTGGCATATCTGGTGCCAGCTAGCGCCTGCGAACTAAACACCACTAGTGCTCAACAGGGTCTCATGGCTGCTATACCTCTAATTGGTGAGCTCACATTCACTTGGTAATTACTTGGTAAATAACAATCTTGGTAAATTTGCCGTGTGGTAGCGGCAGATTAGAATACCACCTCCCTTTCTCTTCCCATGGGTGTCGTAAAAGGCGAATAAGGGATTATAGTAAAAAAAGAATGGGCAGCAGCATTCTTCTTCAATTGGACTGGACTACCAACTTAACTGCGCTCGCCAACCCGCCTGCCAAGCGTGGCGAGTATTGGCAAAACCCTCCCAAAATGTTAGGGCGTTTGGGGGAGGCCTATGTCCAGCAGTGGACTTCTTGTCGCTGAGATGATGAAATAACAATCAAACTTTGCATCTTGCATACGATAAGACCCTACCATAAAATAAATCAATGATATTTTTAAAATTTTACTTAATCATTCTGATTAAATCCGTTGTGAGTTCTGTAGTTTCTTCCCCGGGACGTCAATAAGCTTCATTGCTTATTGTCAATCTGAGGTCGACGTTGTTGATGCTGGGCCTACAGGATATACAGCGGTGCATGTGTGGTGGGCTTTTCCCGTTAAGAGCGTTTACGCCTTGCGCAGGTTTTTATTTGGTGCGTTCACGTATGCGCGCAGCGTTTTTTAATAGATTTCAAATATAATAGAAAAATAATTACACTAAATTATTTAACATTTCAAAGCCAATGTTTGAAAGAAGACTTTATTCTATTTTAAAAACTTATCATTATAAAAAAAAGAAATATCGGTGATAAAATCATTTGAATTTCTTGATATTTCTCGTTTTTGAAATTTTAATTTCTTATTGTCAAATCGCTAAATCCAAAAATATTTGTAACTATTAGGTTTGCTTATTAGTTTTGTCAATATTTTCATAAGTTTTAGTCTCGAAACTAGCGCTGTAGGGGAAATGAAGAAAAACTCTCTTATGTTATCTTGATAGAATAAACAAATACTCTATTGATCAAAATGTTTTCTCAACTAACTATTTAGACGGCAAAATTATCTATAGTTATTTATTAGTAACTAACATATTTGTAATATAACCGGTTGGTAATATTAAGAGGTTTGACGCATGGACAGCAGACAGCAGCGTACATGTTCATAACGCGAATTCACAATGAGCAGAATTTCAAAAGTTTTGTGGTTTCTCTGTTCTAGGTGTTATTGCTACTTCTCACATGTGGGGCTACCTGGCCGACACCAAGGGTAGAAAGAAAGTGCTATGCGTCTCCATGATTCTGAGTGTCTTGACAGGTGCTTCTGCAGCTTTATCACCTAACTGGATTGTATTTAGCATTCTGAAATTTTTATCTTCATGCTCGTAAGTAAACTTTTGTACAAAACATTACGTTAATCTTCTGGAAAGAAAGAAATAAAGCGAATAAAATATCAGAGAATTAAATAAAAAATATTCCTGATAGGGACACTGAAGTGGTCGCCAAGTTGAACAATTCATAACAAAATCTTATGTCTAGCTGGTCTAGCTTGAGTCTTAGGCAACAGGCTACGTTTGTGCACGATTTCGTTAAATTTCATTTTCTATCTTCTACAGCTTAAAAATCTGAAACCGGTACAAACTTTTTGTTATTCTTCCTAAAAAGGTTTAGAGGTGGTAGGTGTGAATTTCCAAACATTGATTCAATTCAAAATATTTATTTAGACGTAAGGTCCTCACAGAAACTTTCGTCAAAAATATTGAATCTATATTTCCCGCTTTTGGGGTGTTTAGTGCTTTTTAAAAAATGAACTTAGAGGCACGGTGTGTCTGTTAGTTGCGTTTTTGTTTTATATGTATATTGTTTTGTTTCAGAGTAGCTGGATCATATGCATTAGCATTAACATTGCTCAGTGAATGTACGCCTCGAGAACGAAGAAACACTATGATCATTTTGACCAGTAGTATATTTTTGTCAGCTACAGGAACTATGGCAGGTATACAAAAATATTTATAGTACAATTTCACTAGAGAGAAAAAAAAAAGAAAAAATGGTTTATTTGGTGACAATGTTGTACACACAAAATTAAAGTAATAAATTGTACAACAAAATTTAAAAAAACTAGAGAACAACAAAAAAAAAACTATGACACTGATAAGGCGCCTACTCAGTATAAGCCAGGGCATCAGTTTAGACACCAAAACGCTGGTCTTCCCTAGGAGCCTTTGAGGGTCTACTATAATTAACATTTTTAGAGAAAGTTCCTATGAAGGTCTTTCATTTCAATTTTATTTCAGCAATTACAATTCCTGTTCTGCCTCTAAAGTTCTCTTACCATCTCCCGGGGTTAAGCTTCGAGTTTACTCCTTGGCGTTTCCTGAACCTCATTTTCTGTATTCCTTGTGCAATCAGCGCTCTTGGATTGTGTTTTGCCTATGAGAGTCCCAAGTACTTGCTCAGCTCTGGTGATTCTGACAAAGCCTTGGAGACCTTGAGAGGTATATACGTCATCAATAAAGGAAAGAGTGGAGATACTTACGAGGTACATAAGTAACAATAAATAATAGCGTTTTGACATAATATATATTTAATCTTTCGTATTCTTGTTTAAGTAAACTGTCATTGTCTGAATAATTAATAGGAGTACCTAATGGTTAATTAAACGAGTTCCTTGCCTATCTTTAATTATGTATGGGTTCGAAACACTTTGTATATTTTAAAAATAGACAAACAGTTAGTTTAAACTATAAAAAATGTTTAGTACAAACCCACGTCAAGCTTAATAGCTTTATGCCATGATACGCTCCCACTGGACCTGACATTTAGCGATTTTGCTTTACTTTCCAAAAACGTTGGTCTAGATTTCTTTATAATTATGTTTTGTAACATTTGCAGGTCAAATCATTGGTAATTGACGAAGAGAATTTGCAAAATCAACCCACCAGTTTCTGGGCTTCAATGATAGCTCAAACAGTGCCATTACTGAAGCCGCCATTATTAAAACACACAATACTTTTAACAGTTATATTTGTTCAAGTTTACATTTGGTAAGTTTCACTAATCATGCAAGTTACAGAATATATTTTATACTAGCTGATAGTCGCGGATTTACCCGCCAAAACCCATTGTTCCCGTTTCCGGCAAACAGGACTTTCATACAAACTTCCAAACACCGTTTTACCCCTTACAGGAGGAGTTTCGTAAAATTTGTTCTTACCGGATGTCTACACCCTATAAGGAATGCCAAATTTCAAGTTTGTAGGTGCTAAAGTTTCAATAAAAATGCTGTGTTTAAATAATAACAACACTATAATTATAAATGTTTTCGAAATAACAATGTTTTTTACACACATGTCGTGTGATACAGCTGCGCAAATAAATTTAGCTCGGTGTCGTGATACCCTGGTAGTCGAGAACGGATGCAATTATACAATTCCATGTATTAATATTAGTGTATATGTAAATAACGTCGCGTCAATTAAAGACAGTGGGATGGGCAATATTTTAAAAAATCACTCACATTCCCGCCATTTTCCTTGTCTACATCATAAAAGAAGTCCAAATGTGGCTAAGCGTCATCGCGTCGGTCAGTTCAGTAATTCAATCAGGGTTTTTATTATTTAAGAATAAACAAATAAAATGATTGGGCACCGTTCTCTGTTATCCACGACGCAACTCATCATGACTTCAAAACTTGTATAACCTGGGATGAAATGACCCTGTATGTATTGTGTATTTTCATAATTACCTATTTCAGTATTAATCCTTACATTATCTGGTTACCAACGATCGTGGATGGGTTTATGCGCACCGTACAAAACGGCACAGACGGGTTGACATTATGCGACATGCTGAGAGAATCCAAAAGCAACACAAAAATGAATCAGGTGAAAATAATTTCCTTCACCAAATACTTACCTACCTATTTGTTATGAACATCCATCTCTCTTGTAACCTTGTCTCCCCTGGTGTAATCTTGGCTCCATGGGTGGCGCTGATCACTTAACATCAGGTGACACGCACGCTCGTTTGCCAACTTCTTACATTAAAAAAAAGTTATCTTTTGCACCACCTTACATTTCAGACAGAAAACAATTGTGCCTTGAACGAGCTTGCGATGTTGATGGTAACAGCGATGAGCATCTTCTTGGCGGTTCTCAATGTAGTCATTAGCATCATCAACCGCTTCGTAGGAAGGAAGACTTTGCTAATTAGTATTCAGGTATTTTTTTTTAATGAACGACGAATAACGATAACGAATGAATCGTTTTCCTTAGACAAAAGGCTTCAATTTATTGAAACGCGAATATTGAAAAGAATCATTTTTGTTGCATTTTCGAAAACGAGCTAATTTAGTTGTTAACCAAAAAAGAAGCAAGTCACGAACAAAACAGCCAGTTTCTGAAATTCATTTTAATTTTAATTCCACATTAAGTCTCAAGCTATCTTTTTCTTTCTGCTTTAGTTGCTCTAATGTCACATTTAGATTAACTTTAAAAAGTTTTTACATCTTTAACTTATAGTTTGTTGCCGGGGTAGCAGCACTATGCATCAATGCGAGCACCTATTGGATCCTCAGCGCTGTTCTCTTCATCGTCTTCATCTCTGGTGTCCTTAACTTCGGCTACCTTTCTTCATTCTGCGTTGATATTTATCCAACATACGTTAAGTAAGTTTATGTCACTATTTATTTAAAGATATATTTTATAATATATCTGAACCACGTTTTTTGTACCAATCGCAATATCTAGAGTAAAGGCCGAAAGCAAAAAACATACTGGACATTAGTCTAGAGTCTAGAAAGCGTAATACTAGACTAATGTCTAGAGTCTAGACTAATGTCCAGTATGTTTTTTGCTTCCAAAAATTGGTTCCCTATAAGTACTAATTGGTTAATGTTTCTCAACGGTAATGTCAATGATACAGGTTTTCTAATCGTTTTTTGAGTGTTTTTTTCGTTTGGGAATTGGCATACACTTTTGTTTTCAATTTATTATATTATTTTAGTGTCATGAATGAGAAAAATAACATTTTATAGAAATGAAAGCATGGGCACAATAAAATAGAATCATCAAAACAGTATTAGTCATTCACTATGCCTAACATGTTTTATACTTATTATCAACGTTTTAACAAATTGTACGAGGACGCATAATAATTACAATGACTTGACGCTATTTTTAATTGTTATTAGACTGTATAATATAATGTTGATTCACATAAAATATATTTAAGGCTTACTTGTCAACATTGACATCCACGGAGTCTTGGCACAATTAGTGACTTGACAAAATGCTACCTTTTCTGTGTCACATGTCGTGTATAAACTTTGTACTTTATTATTGTTTTACTGTTACGTGTGACACTGAATAAATAATTTTCTTTTTCTTTATTTCTTTCAAAAGATGGATTGTGAAGATGGCACTAAACAGAAATTGAACGTACTGAAAATTATATATAACTAGCTTTTCCCCGCGGCTTCGCTCGCGATAATTTTATGACATAGATCTCGTTTGACAACAATTTCCCGTGGTACCTTCCAGGGACTATCACAGGGACCACGGGCAAAAAAGGAACAAAACAACCCATAGCGCGATTTGTGGCGCCATCTGTTGGCCTATACAGCGCTATCTATAGTAGAAAAATTATTTTCCCATTGGAACGACATACTTTCACGGGATAAAAAGTAGCCTATGTTGGGCTCTGTACCCCTAACAATATGTATGCAAATTTTCATAATGATCGGCGGCTTAGTCAAGCCGTGAAGGCATAACAACTCACTTTCTCATTTATAACATTAGTAAGGAAGTAAGGATTTCCTGATATTCCTGATTTGATGAATTCCAATATTTTACGACATATATAATATATCGCTTACGGTACACCTACGTAAACGATATATTTTGTATGTCGTGAATAAAATTTGAAAAATACCCATATCAGGCTCCTAACTTGACCCACAACAAAATTACAAGGCGTCAAAAGTGGCCTGAAACGCTTCCTGTAAATGGTACGGCTTGTGCTCGACTCTGGCGGGGGCAGGTCAGGGGCCAGATAATGGCTATATTGTATTCTTGACACGTTATTATCTTTTCTCCCAGAGCAATGGCAGTGTGTCTGACGCTGATGGTGGGTCGTGGCAGTGCTGTTCTGGGCATAAACGTCCTCAAAAATCTCCTTGACAACAATTGTGAAGCATCCTTTTATATCTTCGGCGCCATCACAGTCCGTAAGATATAATATTTTGATTTTTTACTTACTTGCCGTTGTCGAACTCCTCTCAGATTAGAGACCTACAAAGGGATTTGACAGCTCCCAGTGACACTACCTTCGGCACCAGAGGGCGCTGTATGGTTTGATCCGCGCATGGTGCAAACATGTATGTGATGGTATTTGTAATGTTTTTATACCACAAAGTTGGCAAACAAGCATACGGCCCGCCTGCTGGAAAGCATCACCGTAGCCTATAGACGCTTGCAATACCGGGGGTATCACTCACGCGTTGCCAACCCTCCCAACCCCCCAAGTAGAGCTTTGGATACTTTATTCACCGTAGGAACATAATATGGCCGAGACCAGTGCTATTTGGCTACGATCTTATGTAGGGTGGAGGTCCTTCCCCAGACGGCCTGCTCCTATTTGAGCGGATTATCCGCTGTACCCTCCGCCTCTTGAATGTCTGGGTGTTTTCTATCTATTATAAGCATTTAAGTATATTTACGACCTGTACAGGTATAATATTTATATGTTAACTTATGCGCTCACTTATAAAGAAACAGGTATCTATAAGTAATCGTATTGAGTATTACATATTAATATAATACTCGCACCGATCGGTACCGTCTCGTACAGATTTTTCTGCACCGGAAACCCGTTTCTCCTTTTCTTTATGTAAGCACCCTAAGCTCTTTCGAACCTCTGTTGTCCTACACAAGCAACTTACTTTGGGATCAGTGCTGTGTGAATTCTGTAGAATTCGTCTCTTCTAGAAACATTATTGTAAATAAATATTATCTATACTAATATTATAAAGAGGAAAGATTTGATTGTTTGTTTGCATTGAATAGGCTCCGAAACTACTGGACCGATTTCAAAAATTCTTTCACCAGTAGAAAGCTACATTATCAGGGAGAGACATAGCTTTTCCCGAAATTCAGTGCGGTTCCCACGTGAACGGGTCCGGAACTTCACGTACGAAGTTGCGGGCAAAAAAGCTAGTACTATAATAAATTGACAATGCCTTTATTACGTGGTGTAGTGGAATATTGTTGTAGTAGTCGAAAATCTTCCTAATAATTAAATAAATAAAAAATTTGTAGGATATTGATTTTAATTTTATCCCTTTCAGTTGGCGGTGTTTTTGGATTTTTGCTACCATCTAACGAGAAAATTCAAGAACAAAAAAAAAACTCTGAAACTTGAACATTACGCTTCGTTTACAAAAATAATATGTCTATATTTGTAAACTGCCTGCGCAGTATCTTCTGTAGATTAGATGTGTACAGCTTTACTAGTAAACCACCACTGTGTCTCCCCCCCATGGTCTTCCAACACCGGCGTTATAAAACATTATTTAATAGTAAGTAGTATTTAGTGTGGAAGCAGAAAATAAAATGTTTTAAAACGTTAGCTAACGTTACGGTAACTCGAATTTTTATTTATCAATATTTAGTATTCATATAATACAAAATTTCATAATGGAGCAGCGTCACAGAGCTCTCTCTAATCACCTTCCTTCCTTTTGACGGGGTTGTTGTGAATGGTGAAAACGTTATGCTGGCTAGGATGTCCGGGATGACATTTGTATCGGGAGTCGGGTCGCTGTGTCTCCAATATTGTTCATAATATTGTCGATGGTGAGCTGAGTGATGAAGGCTGCGGTGTCTTAGTGTTGTAGTTGTCATCTTGGGTGACTTGGTCTGCTCGTTTCATCAACACCTACCTATCCTTCCTACTAATATTATAAAGGCGAAAGTTATGTGTATGTTTGTTACTTCGTCACGCTCAAATAGCTGGGCCAATATTTATGATATTTGGTATGTAGGTAGCTGATAACTTGGATTAACACATAGGGTACATTTTATTCCGAAAAGTACGCGATTCCCGTAGGATTTCATCAAAAGTCTGATATAGTTGGCGCTACTGTAAGTGTACAGAAAGTGAGTTCGTTTGTTTGTTTGTTATTCCTTCACGGCGTAACTAATCATCCGATCATTATGAAAATTTTTATACATATTGTCAGGGGTACAGAGCCCAACATAGGCTTACGGCTTTTTATCCCGTGAAAGTATGTCTATCCAATGGGAAAATATTTTTTCTACTATAGAGGGCGCTTTAACGGCCAACAGATGGCACCACAAGTCGCGCTATGGGTTGTTTTGTTGTCAAACGAGATCTATCCTACTAATATTATACAACATAATTATGTAAAATATAAAGATAAATATGCTATTTTGTCTTAATAAAATTATCAATAGTTAAAAACTCAAGATTAGTTGCGATAATTAGCGTCATAGGTTCGTATTGCTTTTTGTTTATAGTTTTAACGTTGTTCACTAGATGGCGTTGTAATAAGTCACGAAAATGAATATAAAATTTATTTTTAACGCAAAAAAATGTAAAACATCATCTAAAAAAAAAATGATGCAAAAAAAATTACGGGTTGCAGTCCAGCAGAAGTGAAAACTCAAGCATCAACGTTGTGCATTTTCAGCGCCGCCGCTAAAGAAGTTTTCACTTCAAAAAAATATTCAATAGATGGCGCTGTGCAGTTTCTTTTTTAGATCGGGATCTGACGACGCGAGTTTAACATTTTTTCCTCATTTAAAAAAGTCCCAAGCGCCGCTAAAGAAGTTTTCACTTCAAAAAAGCATCAGCACCAACAAGATTTGAATCCAGGAGTCATTTAAGTCATTCATACGTTTCTTCATTAAATTTTTTAAATTCGTCATTCATTCGAAGTCTGCGGGGCGCGGGCGCAGGGCGATGCCTGCCCCGCGACGCGACCCCCTGGGCAGGTTTTTTTTAGTTTTTATACACTAAGGTGGCAAACTAGCATTCCGGCCCGCCTGACAGTTCCATACGTGAATGATTTACAGAATCATTACGGGCGGCGCCCGTATTCGAATGAAATTCAGCATGAAGGTTCTTTACTGAAAAGCATGAAACATGAGTAAAATATTTTTTTCAAAATTCATCCTTTAGGGGGTTAAACGGGGGTGTAAAGTTAATATGAAACTTTTCCGTTTTTGAAGTTATTCGAATGAAATTCAGCATGAAGGTTTTTTATTGAAAGGCATGAAACACGGTAAAATATTTTTCTCAAAAATCATCCCTTAGGGGGTTAAACGGGGGTGCAAAGTTAGTATGAAACTTTGCCGTTTTTGAAGTTATTCAAATGTAATTCAGCATGAAGGTTCTTTACTGAAAAGCATGAAACATGAGTAAAATATTTTTTTTCAAAATTCATCCCTTAGGGGGTTAAACGGGGGTGTAAAGTTAATATGAAACTTTTCCGTTTTTGAAGTTATTCGAATGAAATTCAGTGTGAAGGTTCTTTATTGAAAGGCATGAAACACGAGTAAAATATTTTTGTCAAAAATCATCCCTTATGGGGTTAAACGGGGGCACAAAGGTAGTATGAAAGTTTGCCGTTTTTGAAGTTATTCGAATGAAATTCAGCATGAAGGTTCTTTACTGAAAAGCATGAAACATGAGTAAAATATTTTTTTTCAAAATTCATCCCTTAGGGGGTTAAACGGGGGTGTAAAGTTAATATGAAACTTTTCCGTTTTTGAAGTTATTCGAATGAAATTCAGCGTGAAGGTTCTTTATTGAAAGGCATGAAGCACGAGTAAAATATTTTTCTCAGAAATAATCCCTTAGGGGGTGAAACTGGGGTCCAAAGTTTGTATGAAACTGCCGTTTTTGAAGTTATTCGAATGAAATTCAGCATGAAGGTTCTTTACTGAAAGGCATGAAACATGACTAAAATATTTTTTTCAGAAATCATCCCAAAAACTGACTGATTGGTGACTGACATATCAACGCACAGCCCAAACCGCTGGGTCTAGAGACTCCAAATTTGGCACATAGGTTCCCCATGAAGTCTAGGGGTGCACTAAGAAAGGATTTTTCAAAACTCAAATCCTAAGGGGTCACCCCCTTAGGGGTCCAAAGTTTGTATGAAGAAACTAGTTTAGTTAGACCATTTTATTTGAAACTTCGCAGGAATTCTCCTGGCGGTAAATGAGTAAGTACGTGTTTCAGGATTTTTCAAAATTCAACCCCTAGACTAGAGGGATGAAATGGGGTGAACTCTACACGTGTATTATCGAGGGCGCTGGACCTAGAAAGCTGAAATTTGTATAGAGGTTCCCTTTATGATGTTTACAAGGATAAAGATGGGGTTTTACGACATTCCCACGAGAAAGGGAGTAATAGGACTGCAAGTGTTTTATCGCAGGCGCTCAACCTAGAAAGCTGAAATTATGTATAGAGGTTCTCTTTATTATGTTGACAAGGACAAAGATGGGGTTTTATACAATTCCCACGAGAAAGGGAGTAATAGGACTGTGTTTTATTGCAGGCGCTCAACCTAGAAAGCTGAAATTTCGTATAGAGGTTCCTTTTATGATGTTGACAAGGATAAAGTCGGATTTTTTTTAATTCCCACGGGAACGAAAAAATACTGCACGTGCATTATCGTGGGCGCTTAACCTACTCCTAGATTTTGTATTAAGCTTCCCTTTATAAAGTAGACAATAAAGATGTTTTTTTTTTTAAATTTGGAATAATTAGACTACGCGTGTATTATCGGAAGCGCTTAACCTGAAAAGCTGAATCTGGGAAAACTACAGTAATAGGAGACTGTTAAATCCGTCTATACTACTTAATTAGTCACAAGTCCAATTCCACGCGGGTGAAGCCGCGGGCACAGCTAGTATAACAATATGGGAATGAGATGTTTTTCCGGGATAAAAAGCCTATATCACTCTCCAGAACTATCCCCTATAAAAAATTCATATCAATCCGTTCATTACTTTCCACGTGAAGGGAGGACAAACAAACAAACAAAACACACTTTCACATTTATAATATTAGTATGGATTTGACCATTACGCTTTTTGGATAGACATCCCGCGTTTAGCATTTTTAATTACTGTATGTAAATGTATCTGGATATGTATTGTTATATGACAAAAAAGGCCGTAACTGGTCTTATAAATAAGTAAATAAACCTTTGGGAAGTGCAGATATTCACTAATGCGGTTATAAATTATATGACATACAATAAATAATAATTAGATGTAAAAAAGTTTTTCCATAATACTAATAATTACATAAACTAAACACAATACATACATAAATATCTTAGAAGAATACATACTACTATAGATACAAAATATTACTGCATTGTTGAGAGAAGGCTAGCTTTAACTTTCCTTTTAAAATTAAATTTATTAACAGCGTTTTACCTTATTTGAAGCTTATGTGTATATTATAACACAATGAGATAGGCCCTATCTGTTTGCCGCACATCTTTCCTCTCTTTCTACCCTGTAGCCCTCTCTCGCTCGCACACTATCCCCTCTACTCCACCAGGGCGGCCATACGGTTGGCGGCCGCGTTCTCATCATTGTGTCGAATTAAACCAGGCAGATTTAAAAACTAAGCTTCAAATAAGGTAAGTATTTAATAAGCGTTTTATTTCAGGGTAAAACGCTGTTATTAAACACTTGACCGTTATTTGAAGCTTATGTGTATATTATAACACAATGAGACCTGTTTGTTATCGCCTGGTGGAGGAGGACGCCAATGTGAAGTTATGCACATGAACAAGCCGAAGGCGTAAACGGTAACTGTGAAGGTTACACTGTTCATTTTATATTTAGGAAAATATAAATTAAATTGCAAGTGTGCGAGACTAAATAAATTTGTTTAATCAAATAATACTCTGATGTACATAGAAATTACAATCATAGTATCTGGAAATGTACACAAAAACATATACGAAATAATATGCAAGCAACATAATAAAATAGTAAACTTCTTCACAATTTTGATTAATTTGTGCCGAAACAGTCTGACATCCCAGAGCTAACAGGAGCCTGGACGACCTCATGCCTATAGAAGCAACGGAATGTGTCATCAGACCTCTAGTTACCTCGTGACAAAATTTGTCAACGGACACGTTATCGGGCCAGTTTCTGAAGGCGACCGCTGAGCGAACGCTACCGGGAGTTGCGACAATACTAGCCTCTGTTATGCGCTCACATTACGCGCTACTGGCTTGTGGTAGGGACCACAAGGAGGGCCTTAAAATAACAAATAAAAATGGAATTATGTTTTTCATTTAACAATTTAACACATTGCTTTATCCAAAACAATTATTGAATTGTCATTTCTTAGCAATTTCCAGGCCGATTGCCTAAAATCCAAACGGTCAGTTTTAGAACCAAGTCTGGGCCATAGAATCAAATTATTAGTATTGTCAATATAATGCTTTTTATTGACTGCCAGAAGGGTCAGATCATGGATACGTCTACCAGAAAACAAAGCAGCAACATAACAGTGTGTCCGGTAGCAAAACAGTTATTTTCGTTAATTTCATATGAAGACAAAAATTAAGAGAATTTACATCTCAAATAGTTTTCTTATGAGTTGCAGGTTTTTTATATCATGCTTAACCAGTACGTGAGCACTTAGGACTCCCAAAAATTCGGTATTACAGAGCGTAGACACCACTGATTTGTGCAATAGTATAAATACTGTGTGATTCCTAAAATAATAATGACTCAAAAATCTAATCCTAGCCGTCTATTCCATGCGGCTTTGTATGTAATACGCGTAGATGGACGCTAGAACGATGAAAGTAGGTCCAGTTGCGAACTGTTCCAGATTAGCTTAGATTATAAGACCACCCTCATCAAGTTCAAGAGAACTATTGATTTCGTGCTGCCTTTCTTGCGAATGAAATTTATATTTCATTCTATTGCAGTGCGACAACAGAACAGCCTTATGGCTGTTCTGTTGTCGCACTGCAATAGAACCGTGGAACGACTCGAGGACTGACCCTGGTCTTGTAATACATTGAGTAAGGCCAAAAGTTCCTTTTGGTTGCAGTGTACCAGTAGTTCTCATTAGTTCTATGGTCTCATGAATGAACGGTCGACTATTTGCTCTCCCCAAGCAAGGTCTGTCACGTCAGTCACTAGGAAATACGAAGTGAATCGGAAAGACAATGGTGTTTCTGCAACTACCATGTTAGCTCCTTCAGTTAATGAACCGGAAACATGAACTGTTTGACATCTGGTATTGTGGCGACTGTGTTCAGGAAAGAGAGGAGTACTCGAAAGTGAAGCCTGCTCTTGTCACTAAAAAACTTAGATATTGCAACTTCTCTACCGTGATTTGGACTTGTAATATCTGTGTACTTTAATGCACAACTCACACCTCGAAAATAGTCCAAATTCAAATTCAAAATTCAAAACTTTTATTCAGAGAATAGGTTTTCACAAACACGTTCTCTTGTCAGAGTATACAATAATAAATGATTTGCATAAATTAATCAACTCTATAACTACTACCATTTCGGAAACAAAAGCAAAATGACCACTGGTAAAAAGAAATGGCGAAAGAAAACCAGTTACGGCCTTTTTTGTCGTTTAAAAATATATCGTACTTTTCTTTTTCAACATAAAATTTAAAACTATACCTTGTTCAAGATGACCGTAGAATTGATGTAAACAAACCATATTTAGGGTTATCACAGCATTAGTAAAAATTTTTTTTGTAAAGTCATTATGAATGTCGTTAATACTTGCAATGTCGTTAATACTCCTCTATCGATTACAGCGTCGTAATAAAATATATTTTATAACGAATGAAAGCACTACATTGCATAAAATAGTTCATTTGGACACAGAAACCGGTTTTGTTAAAAATAGAAATGTTTCTCTTGACTCGTCAACCCTTAAAACTAATTAAAAAATATTTTTATCATTATAACAAACATTTGGGAGTTTTTTTTATAAGCGCCCAATAAAAGAAGTAATTCAATTACCTAACAATTCATGTTCTCTATGTGATATTGAATTTGGCGGGTTATCACGCTTTAAAACCCCGACCTATATAAAACGTTCTGTATATCACATGACGTTTCGTTTCATTCAACTGGCGTTCCATAATTATGGAAACTAAATATGATAATTTGTCATAAAAAAATATAATTTCAAATCAATAAAAATAATTATAACTACTAATATTGTATACAATAAAAATATTACGTAACGCGTATTTATTAATCTAAATAAATTGTTTATTTTTCTATTTTATTATATTTATTTTTCTACATATATTCTGTGTCCATTGGAACGAAACGGTGATTCAATTTGAATATGACACTGACCAATGACAGGCCGCCGTGATTGGCGCCATTATTGTCTTGTTTACAAGTTATTATTTTCTCGTTGAAAATTGCAATTATAATATTTGCATTAAATGTTGCTTGTTGATATATTAGTAAAAAGTGGCACAAAAAACCGCCGAAACTTTCGTCGTCAGTTTGGCCACCGTATTCAACGTTTTAAAGGACAGAAATGAAACACGAGTAAAGTATCCAGTCCCGAAGAAACTACGACTATTCTCAAAATTTTTTGGACGAAATAGACATTGGTAGGATTCGCCGGAAAGTCCATGATGAAGGTAAGTTTAACAATTATGAATTCAAAATTAAATTTATATACTTATCATAAACAAAGTATTCAAGTGTTTTGTATTTATTTATTGTCGATATTTATATTACTATGTGATGAAGATTTCTACATTTTGAACTCACAAGTTCCGCAAAAATAACACAAGGCTGTCTCTTTACTTCAATTCAACAATCTATATCATCTCCGTACATAAATGAATGTAACTTGAAACATAAATGTTTTGAACATTATATTTCCTTTTTTAGGTCATACTAAGACCAAAATGTGGGAAGATTAAGTCAGTGAAATCTGCGAGGGAAGTCTCAATACGAAGGTTTATTCACAGGCTTAAAAGCGCCCCATAAGCAAAGGAAAACAATTAATAATTTTACATATTGGTATGAATATAATTTTTACATATTGCTCATTTCATTTTGAAGTTCACAGTAGTAGTTGCAACAATATCTTTAATTTGATTGTGCAATTATTTCAGGATCACAGGATGGTTTCTTAGATGGAGTAATCTAATTTTTGAGATCAAAAAAGGCAATGGAGATTACCACAAGGAAATGAACTCAAAAGTCTTCGAATAATGGTTTGAGAACAAATATATAGAACAAGTAAAAAAGAAGAGAATAAAATGGCAACGCTGGATGGAATTACTGATGCAGTCATGGATGAATTTGTTATGAATAACACCTGAACCTACCATGACCTGAAGGTCACTAGTGAAACAAGCTGATCATCATCATCATGCAGTGATGATTTGTTGAACTAATCAATGAATGATCAGTTATTCCATAATTATAGAGTAGCTTATATAAGTAATATTTAATACACAAATAAAATAATGTACTTTAAACTCTCATTGTAAATGATGTGTGTAAGTGCCCGCTAAGGGACCAAAGAATAATGTATTTTTGACTTTGACTTTATTATAACCATGATGACGATCAGTAATACATAATATATTATTTTTTCTTTTTTGTAACTTATATTTATTTCTTTTATATTCAGTTTTAGTAATATGGCCATCACAAAATGTATATTTAATGTTTTGCCAATGCATCCATAGCATTCAGATATTTTGTTAGGTTTCATTAAATCCAATACTTCCTCATTGCCTCTTGGATTGTAGATGTCAGTTAACTCTGTATATCTTTTTTGTCCCTTGTATTATAGGAATTTACTTCAACTATGACTATGCTGTGTACTATTAATGTCTATGTTTGTTGATGTTACTGTGATGGTCTAATCAGAGTAACTTATTGCTGTTGTTTTTATTTTAGAAGTATTGAACAGCTGTAGCACACGTCCTTCATACCTTTTATTAAGACGATATAGAAAATGTTTGTTTATCTATGTCTACTGGACAAAATTCTAAACGATATTAAAAACCGTCTCAAAATGAGTTGTGTGATTGAGGTGAAGATAAAAATTGTGATTGGCTTAAAACTCGTCATTGTCTTCCTACCTTGTACAAATGCAAATAAAACAAATGTACATATTGTGTATGGTTTTTTTATATACCCTACCTTCATACATTTCCAAAAATGACAATATGCCTCTTAGTATGTTGTTGAGCGGCTGCCGTTGTCTATTTACAAAACCCGGCCGATTGACAATAATTTTCCTGGGTGGGTTAACCAGGTAATTGCTGTTTTTATTAGTGCATACATAAAATGGCAGACAGAGACACACTTATAACTTTCACTTTTAGATAGATTAGATATAATGTTTTTTTTGATAAGTAAATAAATAAAATCTATTGATTTACTTATTAATATATTTAATACATACCTAGTTGTTTTAAGTCATACAAACTAGTTGTGCATATCAGTCGGTCTATTTAGGATAACGGGAAAAATGCACGCTCAAAAAAATGTTGGTGAAACCTGTCTGTCACTGGTTGCTAGGCAAAGGTTTGTCATTAAACATTCTATCTTGTAAACGACTCAAGTACATACAACATTACGTACGCGGAATGTCAATAAAAAGTGCCATTAATTTGTCTCAACATAAAAATAAATCTAAAATATAGAATGCTAAATCGGTGTTAAAGATAGGAGCAGACCGCCGGCAAGGCAGCAAGTCCAAATAGACAAATATTTGAATCTCTTGATTCCTCATTGACTGTGCTACCTAATTAGATAGAAGCAAACACCTTGGGGGTCGTTCTCAGACCGAATGGGAGGCACTTCATTTTCACTAACCTTCCTTTGTAGATTAGACGCAGGAACCGTCTAATCTGTGAGATGGAGCTACGGAAAGAACCGTCTAGTCTGTGAGATGGAGCTAGTGAAAATAGGTCTGTGACAGGACTATTTTCCACATCCAATCATTTGTTTGAAAGTACTCCGGAACTCGAGAGACATTTATTAATCTAACACTGTCGGTGATTACATATCTGTTTAAGGCCGCTAGGTTGAACATGGGTCGGTGCGACTCGTCGCCCTTTGACACAAGGAACAGTGTGTACACAAACTTGGCGAGGCTTTGACAACATCTAATATCTACACACCGGTACCTACCATCTGGGTGATAATGGACGACATTGCATCCGTCGATTGCATTGAAACGAGTCTCGTTTAACAGTAGTAGGTACTACAAGTAGCGGTCGATGTGAAAAGGACAGTTGGGGGTGCCCCAACGAGCCAGACGCGACGCACGAATGTTGCGGGCTGATAGTCAAACTATACATCTTTTGTTACGGTAGTAATCAGAACCATGACATGACCCTGCGAGGGTTTAGTATTACAGCAACCCTGCTCGGGTTGATTGTAGGCATGGGAAATATGCGTAAACGCACAACATCCATGAGTAGTACTCTGCATGCAGAGGTAAGTTACGTAAAGCCTGCCCCTGCGAGGGGTGGCGTGCGGCCTTGCTTTGACCCGTTTGCGCAACGGAAGCAAGAATGGCCGGCTTAATGTATCACTTGTTTGTGTGTTGCAAACAAAGCTTATTCTATCTATCAATCAATGACCCTGCGAGGGTCGAGCGTTACAGCAACCCTGCGAGGGTTGATAATAGGCATGGGAAATATGCATAGGTGCACAACATCCATGAGTAGTACCCTGCGGAGGTACGATATGTAAAGCCTGCCCCTGCGAGGTGTGGCGTGCGGCCTTGCTTTGACCCGTTTGCGCAACGGAAGCAAAGATGGCCGGCTTAATGTATCACTTGTTTGTGTGTTGCAAATAAAAATTATTCTATCTATCTATCAATGACCCTGCGAGGGTCGAGCGTTACAGCAATCCTGCGAGGGTTGATTGAAGGCATAGGAAATATGCGTAGGCACACAACATCCATGAGTAGTACCCTGCGGAGGTACGATATGTAAAGCCTGCCCCTGCAAGGGGTGGCGTGCGGTCTTGCTTTGGCTCGTGATCAGACCAATGACTAATATTTGTGACTTTTAGTGTTTATTGTATCACTTGTTTCTGTGTTGCAAATAAAGCTTATTCTATCTATCTATCAATGACCCTGCGAGGGTCGAGCGTTACAGCAACCCTGCGAGGGTTGATAATAGGCATGGGAAATATGCGTAGGTGCACAACATCCATGAGTAGTACCCTGCAGAGGTACGTTATGTAAAGCCTGCCCCTTCGAGAGGTGGCGTGCGGCCTTGCTTTGACCCGTTTGCGCAACGGAAGCAGAGATGGCTGGGTTTGGTAAAGGCAAGAAAGCTTTTCGAACACCCTTCTCCTGTGCTGCGGCTAGTAACTCCGCATTAAACACGTGCTGACATGACGGGGAATCTTACGTAGCGCGACCTTGAAATGAGGGAACGCTCACGTGGTTCTTAACATCGTAACAACAACTTCTCATTTTGATAACCTCCGCACGACGATTCAAGTTAATTGCAATGATCAGAGCAAACTTAAAAAATTTCGTCTTTCAAAAACAGCTCGTTAACTTTCTCGCCTATTAGTATGTCAAATTCGAATCGCGCGCCCACTGTAATAAACTTCTGACAGAAGTTTGTAAGGCTTCGCGTTGCTTATGAACGCAGAATGATAAGGCAGCAAATGACTTGTGAGCGTGAGCAAAAGGGAGTTACGAATCATGTCTTAATTTCGTCATTTATCTTTAAATCGACAAAACCGGTGGTAGCATTATAAAAATAGAACCACGCACCAATCACTACTATCTAAATGTTGCAAATCCTTTAACGTCTGAAGAAACCCCTGAGGAGTCTTAAGTATACTAGGTTCTTTCAATTTCGTCTCATTTTAAACATAAAACCTGATTGAGCAACCGGTGGCGGTACTTCGACAGAATTTACAATAGATCTGCGTATAGCTCGACACTAACGTTCCCGTCACCTATATTCCCATTAATGTGTACCGCGGAACAAGATACAGAATAAAATTATTATTGCAAATTGAATAAAATGAATGATTGATTTCGAAGGTGTATTAATTTACAGGACTCGCGACGTCGATACCGGCGTTTGCTCTCCCCCCCCCCGCCTTTTTGTTACGGTGACGCGGTCTAGATTTTCTGAGGACTCGAGTCCAATTGATTCACGCGATCGCGATTTTTATCGTCACTTTTAGCGGGAGCACTAGCACTAGCACATGGTGTTTTCGAGCATGGAATTAAAACACTATCGTCACTTTCCATCTTAATACGTGCTGAAAAGAAACCTAGGGTAGAAAATCACACAAATTATTCATAAAACATGTAATTAAGCAAAACTGAAAAAATATGTAGGTAGGTACTAAAAGCCTACGTACGTAAAAGTACCGAACGGTGACACCGTTAATCTAATAATTGAAACAGGAAAGTTAAAATAAAATAAAAAGAAATATTAAATAAATTGCAAAAAGAAATGCAAAAAATCATTAATAAAAAGAAATAATTAAATAAATTGCATAAAGAAATGAAAAAAAAAGAAAAATAATTATTTCACCGAATCCTGGGCACGACCGTGCGCAGCGGAAAACAGGACGCCAATGATGAGAACGCGGCCGCCAACCGTATGGCCGCGGGCGGTGGAGTAGAGGGGATAGTGTGCGAGCGAGAGAGGGCTACAGGGTAGAAAGAGAGGAAAGATGTGCGGAAAACAGATAGGGCCTATCTCATTGTGTTATAATATACACATAAGCTTCAAATAACGGTCAAGTGTTTAATAGAAATTGTCCTCAAGGGGACAGGTAGTTTTCTCCAGAGACGTGTGGCTTGAAGTGAAAAGGACTCAGAAAAAAGCAAGTGCGGTGACGAGGAGTAGCCAGAGCGAGTGAATTATGGGATCGAAGGTGTTGCTCATGTGTGTTGCAGACGTATTGGAACTTTTCTTTTAAGTACTGTGGACTCAGAGGATTTTTGAGTAACGTATGGAGAGTACAGAGCAACCTTTATTGTCTACGCAAACGCATACGTTTGCGTAGACAATACGCATACGTTTGCGTCGATCACATACCGATCGCAATCGAGTTGCGATCGGTATGTGATCGACGAGACGATATGTGATCGTATTTACGGAGACAGAAAACACGGATGGCATTATCACGAGACGCTCTAACTTGTTAAGGTGCACTTCAGAGTAACAGACATCAGCATAATCAATAAGTGGGAAAATAAGAGAATTGACGAGAGTGACCTTAGTAGAAATCGGAAGAAAATTCCTAAACCTATTAAGAAACCGCAATGCAGACATGACTCCGCGGCTAACTTCGGTAATTTGTGTGGTCCAACTTAAATTTGTGGAGATATGCAGACCGAGGTTTTTCACAGAATGAGCAAAAGGTATAACCGAGCCCTCAAACACAATAGGCGGCACGGTAATAAAGTCAATCTTATCTATTTGCTGTTTGCTGCCAACAACGATAGCTTGGCATTTAGCAGGGTTGATGGAAATCCCAAATTGGTCAGACCAGTTGCTGATGCTCTTATAATCATAAAATATATAAAAGATATTAAAATTTAAATTAAAGTACGGTAGGTTATTTAATTAATTTAAGAAAATTATTTTATTACAAAATTAATTTAATAGTAGGCTGTATAGGTCTGTAGCCCAAGCCTAATTTCATTGACGTAACATAAAAAAAAAAGCGGCGGGAAACAGGTCTTGTTTTTTCGTGCGTTTATTAATTTATTTTCTCGCAATCGAAGTGAAAAGCAGAGTTTATAACTCGTCCACAAAACCATTTTTATCCTAGACATTACGTCTCGGATAGAAATGATTCGTTTTGTGCACTTCTTGTAAAATCTACTATAGATAGATTTACTCTTTTTATAACATTAATAAGATTAAAAAAATTATAATATTTCTAATGTCGGCTTTATCTTCGAGTTCTTCTATTTTAAATTATTAAAATCACAAAAAAATATATTAAGAAGACGAAAGTACGCAATACAAAGTTGACGGAAAGTCTGTACGGAAAGTAAACTTCCACAGACGTTTTTAATTTTCGCGCCATTCTTTAACGACGAGACGAATGAAAAGATTTTAATACCGTCATTCTTTGTCGCTCTCGCAAATCGACTACCGTTCAATTCGTACGGATTGTAAAATCCGGAAAGAATGAATGTTAGTGGATGTTATTGGAAAGAAGATATGCAAAAATGACAAAATACAGACAGCTAATGCAAGAGGTAAAAACTTATAAATATTGAACTCATTTTCTTTATCAATAAAAAAAAAAAGGAAGAAATCATTATCTATATATATAAAATGCTTTGTCCTGACTGACTGACTGACTGACTGACTGACTGACTGACCGACTGAGAACCAACGCACAGCCTAAACCGCTCATCATAAAAATCTGAAACTTGGCAGTTGGAACTATTATAAGACGTAGGCGTCCGATAAGAAAGGATTTTTCGAAATTCGAACTCTAAGGGGGTAAAAAAGGGGGGTAAAGTTACTATGGGACAACTTGATTCCTTGGTCCAATCTACTTCAAATTTTGCATTAAAATTGTTTAAGATAGATTTTTTTTATACCACAAAGGTGACAAATAAGAATTTCGGATATTTCACTCCCCGAACGAAATGCTACTTCACGTCAATATTCTGTATAAGGGTGGCTCTTCACCGGTCGGGCTAGCCTATTTCATAAACGCCCACTCCAAAGATTGTAATGAGAAGTATAAAAATAGAAAAAAAAATATCTAAACATATGACAATTTTTTGGGTGTGTTCTGAAAAGTGTAGTGTATGATGTAGGCAACCGATATGAAAGGATTTTTTGAAATTCCCACGGGAAAGCGGGATAAACGCACACGAAGTTGCGCGGGTTTCTCTAGTTACTTATATCTGAAGGTGTTTTTTATAAGTGTTGGTCTTTTGTGATGTTAATAGTAAAACTGTAGTAAAAAGAGTCTCCTCTTCACTGTAGTGAAATTTATATAAACCAAAGCGTGAACCAAAGAACACCTAAACTTTTTTTTAACAAGAAAAGATAACGCTTGTTTTTGGTTTTATTAATAAAATTAATCAATGGTATAATATACCTATTACTAATACTCACTAAAGTGCTAGCTGCGTAAATATGGTATACTAGCTTTTGCCCGTTAGTATTTTTTCGGGCCACCATTTTAAATCAAAACTATACAAAATATTCTAGTGAAGCGAAGCGAAGCGAAGGTGGTATGAGGGCAAACGCCACAAAGGGAAGATCTTCCCGCCAGGCTGGGTGTGATGCCTGAGGAACCGCTGGCGCTGCTGCTCTGACAATGCTAAATAGTAGGCCTGAAGAATAGGTTGTCTAAGGTAAGCAAATCGTATTTTGTTACTAAAGGGATACGTTTTTATAATAAAATACATCATTAATCAGAAATGAGGAGATGCGTAGCAGAACCAAAATAACCGACATAGCCAAACGGACCAGCAAGCTGAAGTGGCAGTGTGCAGGGCACATAGCGCGCCGAACCGACGGCCGGTGGGGCAAGAGGGTTCCGGAATGGCGACCACGTACCGGAAAGCGCAGCGTAGGAAGCCCACCTACAATGTGGTCAGACGACCTAAGGAAGGTCGCAGGGAGCCCCTGGATGCAGGCCACTGCCAGCAGGTCGCATTGGAGGTGTTTGGGGGAGGCCTATGTCCAGCAGTGGACTTCTTGTAGCTGAGATGATGATGGTGGTGAAGTCCGATGGAATTGAGTATACATGTCATGCTCACTTTGTCCAAATTGGTGGTGGCGTCGTCGTCGGGAGTCGGGTCGCTGAGTTCCCTCTAATATACGCGCACAGCGATGGCTGGCTCTTATTGATCTATGGCTGGCTCTCGGTCTCGCGTCAACTCGTGAACGGGTGCCGCCTGGGGGGACTCGTCTGCTCATTTTTATTGGTAAGTACTGATTTATTTATTCTTCTCCTTGCACCTTGTGCTCCTTGTGTTCATCAAGCGAACATTATATTTTTCCCGCAAGACCATTTTATATGATCTTCCTAATCTTTCTTCCTTCTTAAGGCGCCATAGGTCCAGCGACCCAAGCGCGAAGTCGACTCCGCCGCCCCGGGCCGCGCCTCGCGTCACGTTGCGACAACCGAGCGTCTTTTCTTATCATTGCGCACATAGTGTAAAAATATGCAGTACCGAAACTTAAAGTTTTCTAATTTGTAATAAAATAATAATTGCCTACAATTATTTTTTAATAAATATGAATGAATATAAAATGAAGATTATGAACAACTTTTATTAGGAACCAAATATGAAAAATGAAATAGACATGGTTTTCAGATGGTTTTGGTATGGTTTCGGGATGATTTTCAGATATTTTTCAGATTATTTTTGGATGGTTTTCAGATGGTTTTTGGATGGTTTTGTGATGGTTTTCTGATGTCTTAGGGATGGTATTTCAAAAGTTTTCGGATGGTTTTTCAATGGTTTTGTGATGGTCTCAAGATGGTTTTGGGATTATTTTCGAATGTTTTTGGTATGAAACTATCTGAAAATTGTAACTAAATAATGCGATTGTTTACTTATGGTTACTTATTTAGGTCTAACAGGAAATAATGATTGAAAAATCATTATTTCCTGTTGGACCCACTGCTACGCACAACTAATTTTGGCACAACTAAAAGTATTCCTATTGGCACAACTATGGCACAACCAGATAATTGTCATTAAATAGTTCCCTTTGGTACCACCATTCATTAAGGAAGTACATTCGTGTGCAACACTGTATAAGAGGCATGTTATGGGGTGACTGAGGAATGGTTTTGGGGTGAGTTAGGAATGGTTTTGGAGTGAGTTCGGAATGGTTTTGGGGTGAGTTCGGAATGGTTTTGGGGTGAATTTGGAATAGTTTTGGGGTGAGTTTGGAATGCTTCTGGGGTGAGTTTGGAAAAGTTTTGGGGTGAGTTTGGGATAGTTTTGGAGTGAGTTCGGAATGCTTTCGCACCAAATGGCACTGATATAGTCGTCACATAGTGCAATCTTCCCACCTTTATCCTTACATATTATAAAACAAAGTCCTCCCGTGCGTCTGTCTGTCTGTCTCAACTCAAAAACTACCCAACGGATTTTCTTGCGGTTTTTACCAACGGATAGCCTGGTTCATGAGGAAGGTTTATGTATAAAATTTGTCAATATTTTGTGTAAATTGGCTGAAATATAAAGATTATTGTTGGGAGTGTCGGAAAAAATCGACCCGCTTGGAAGCTGTCGACGAAAACGCTGTCTAAACCCTTTGAGATATAACAATACAAAAATTATAGGACATTCCTCTTATTTAGGTCTCCAAAAAAGCTCTCAACGATAGCATATATTTATCGTTTACGGATAACTTACTATAAAATAAAAATCGATTTCGAGTAATAATGCGAAAATTGGAAACCGATTTTGACGTTGACTTAGCATTTCATGTACATTATTATAATCTTTACACCATATAATTTAAATAGATACTTTAGAAGTTATATGACGATATCCCTGCTGAATTCTGGAAGCGAATAGGAGGCACCGGTGTCCTGTTCCTGACGAAACTTTTCAACAAGTTCCTGGCCGACGGAATTCCCGACGAATGGAGAAAGAGCTTTCTCATCCCATTCTATAAAAATAAAGGTGATATAAGGCTCTGCGGCAATTACAGAGCGATAAAGCTAATCTCACATTCCTTCAAAATATGGGAGAGAGTTATCAACAAAAGGCTACTAGAAATAACTAACGTCACTGAAAACCAATGTGGATTTGTCGCCGGTAGATCCACAACTGATGCCATACATTCGGTCAGAACATTGATGGAAAAGTACAGAGACAACAAAACAGACTTGCACATGTTATTCATCGACTTAGAAAAAGCTTTCGACCGGGTACCACGAGAATTAATTTGGCACGCCCTGAGGGCGCAGAATGTCCCCGAGTATTACATAACGATTGTTAAAGATATGTACCACCAAGTATCAACCAAAGTGCGGAGTCCGGCCGGAACAAGCGATGAATTTGATGTAAAGGTGGGCGTGCACCAGGGTTCTGCACTCAGCCCTCTGTTATTTAATATTGTAATGAACCATCTCACCTCAAGTCTGCAACGAGAGCCGCCATGGGATATCCTATATGCAGATGACGTTGTCATCATTAGTGAAGATTTGAACAACCTACAGCAGATTTTAGAAGAATGGAGGGAAGCCCTGGAAACATCGGGTCTGCGAATAAGCAGAGAGAAAACCGAGTACATGCATTGCAACTTCAGTGGCGTCAACAGCATACACACCATCTGTCTGCAGAACACCCAGCTAAAAAAAGTAGACCATTTCAAGTACTTGGGGTCAGTTATCTGTAAAGATGGGTCAATAGACACTGATATCACCCATCGCATAAATACCGGGTGGATGAAGTGGAGAGAACTATCCGGTGTACTGTGCGACGATCGGATGCCCGTGCGCATAAAGGGACGAGTATACCGAGCAGCCGTCCGACCAGCCATGACATATGGAGCCGAATGCTGGCCACTTAAAAAGCAGCAAGAAAATCAATTGCACTGCGCTGAGATGAAGATGCTTAGGTGGGCGGGCGGTGTAACCAGGTTGGACCATGTCAGAAACACACACATAAGAGGCACCTTCAAGGTGAGACCCATCCCAGACAAACTACAGGAGTGCCGTCTGCGGTGGTACGGACACGTTATGAGGCGACCATCCGACCACATGACCAGGAAAGTGCTAAATATGGAAACCAAACCCCGAGGACGAGGAAGACCCCGAATCACATGGATATCCGTAGTAAATAAGAACCTCAAAGAAATCCAAGTCAGCAAAGAGACGACCCAGGACCGAGCTGCCTGGAGACGCATGATACGGAGGGCCGACCCCAAATAAATTGGGAAAAGGACCAGGCAAAGACTTTAGAAGTTATATGAAAAAATTTACGCGCTTGCCGAAATTAATTCAAGTTCTTTCTATTCTACGCTAGATGGCGCTATTCAAAAGATACATCGCGCCGCTATGGTTACGTTTTCATCAAATATCACGCGAAAATTAAAGCACTTTAAATCTATTACGCTAGGTGTCGCTGTTTAAAAATCAAAACTAATATATAAAGCTGAAGAATTTGTTTGTTTGTTTATTTGAACACGCTAATCTCAGGAACTACTGGTTCGAATTGAAAAATTATTTTTGTGATGGATAGTCCATTTATCGAGGAAGGCTTTAGACTATATAACATTACGCTGCGACCAATAGAAGCGAAGCATCAGTGAGAAATATTGCAAAAACGAGGAAAATTATTAGGGCTTCCGTTGCGTGCGCTGCATAAACGGTTCAAGTTACCCAAAAAATATGTATGGCGCTCAACCTAGAAAGCTGGAATTTTGTATAGAGGTTCTTTTGACAAGAATAAAGATGGGGTTTTATAGAATTCCCACGGGAAAGGGAGTAATAGGACTATAAGTGTATTATCGCAGGCGCACAACCTAAAAAGCTGGAATTTTATATAGAGATTCCCTAAAAGATGTTGATAAAGAGAAAGACGGCAATTTATAGAATTTCCACGGGAAAGGGAGTAATAGGACTGTAAGAGTATTATCGAGGTTCCCTTTTTATGATGTTGACTAGGATAAAGACGGCAATTTATAGAATTCCCACGGAAAAGGGGGTAATAGGACTGTAAGAGTATTATCGCAGGCGCCAACCTAGAAAGCTGGAATTTTGTTTATGGGTTCGCTTTGTGATGCTGACAAGAATAAAGACGGCAATTTATAGAATTCCCACGAGAAAGGCAGTATCTACGCGGGCGAAGCCGCGAGTACAGCTAGTTATAAATAATTTCAAAGACATGATGAGCTTAGTAAAATAACAACTTCTTGTCTGTCAAATAATAAATCCGTTTGACATACACAATATCCGCAGTCATTATACTCATCTCTTATTACAAGTATACAGTGATATCAAAGAATATTTTAGTATAAGTACTATTTTTAAAACGTTGCAAACGTATGTAGATATAGTATATCGTTTAATTCGCCACTTCCCTAAAATGTTATTTCGCCTAAAATATACATTATGTAGTTCAAACCCTTAAAGAAACCATCGGATAATAGAAAACTACCCCAAAACTGTAAATACTATCCAAAAACAATTGTAAAGCTATACCTATAAATCGAACCTATAAACCAAAAACATTCGAAAATAATCCTAAAAGAATATCTAATTCATTCTAAAAACATTAGAAAATAATGTTAAAAGAATTCCTAATTCATCCTAAAACATTCGAAAATAATCCTAAAAGATTTTCTCATTCATACCATAAACCATCCCGAAACAATCCCAAAAACATCTTGATACCATCCGAAAACCATTGGAAAAACATCAGAAAACCATCTGAAAGCCATTCAAAAACCATCCCAAAACCATTCAAAAATCATCTGAAGACCATCCCAAAACCATCCAAAAACAATCTGAAAACTATAGTCCGGCAATCTCGTGCGCGACCTTCCCGCGGGGTGACAGACGGTGGCGGGGACGAGGTAGCGTAGCCGAGACTGCCGTATTTGACGCGCGATGCACGCGTTTCCCTTCCCCGCTACACCACCCGCTACCCGCTGACATCTTAGGTACCTCGTCCCCGCCACCGTCTGTCACCCCGCGGGACGGTCGCGCACGAGATTGGCGGACTATATCTGAAAATCATTCGAAAACCATCCAAAAACATCTGAAAACCATTCGAAAACCATCCAAAAACCATCTGAAAACCATTCGAAAACCATCCAAAAACTATCTAAAAATCATTCGAAAACCATCCAAAAACATCTGAAAACTATCCGAAAACCATCCAAAAACCATCTGAAAACCATTCGAAAACCATCTGAAAACCATTCGAAAACCATCCAAAAACCATCTGAAAACCATCCGAAAACCATTACGAAACAGCAAAAAAAGTAGTTGTGCCAACAGGAATACCATTTTGTGCATAATAGTTGGTCCAACAAGAAATGGTTCCACACTGTTTTTCCTTTTTTTATTGCATTTGTTACCCATTTTCACCAACAATTATTCTACGTAATCGAATTGCGAGCGCGGCGGTGATGGCGGAAAATTTGACACACGTCCGACGTCGATAAGGTCTGCGACCGGACTGAGTAACGCGAACTCACGCTTTGACTTCGTATTTTCGTGTATAAAATATGATATAAAAATGCCATGTAATCTTTCTAAAGTTATTTTGCATGAATTGACTAGTTCAATTAATAACTAAAAGGATAATTAAGTTTCAAATCTTAAAACGTGTCAGAAGTAAGTTTAAAATAAGTTATTTGTTTTAAAAAAGTGGAATTTTAAATAATTTTTTTTATCGAGTGAAGTAATTCTAATTGTGTATTGAAGATATGATTTAACTAGACAAGGTACTCAAGAATACCTATTATTTTTTTGATTCGTTATTTTGAAGAACTTCATTTAAAAAAAATGTTTTTTCTAGACCTCTTCATAGGTATTTTACGAACCGGTAGCGTCTTAATGTACGGAAGAAAGACAGTACTACTGCAGGTCAAACTGTATATTTGTTTCTGCTTTACCGAATTGAATGAAATGTTGCCCAGGCTTCAGAAAGGTCGACCTGCTCTTGACTGTACAAACATACATACTGTACAGACGGACAAATTTTTTCAAAATTTCTATTCCATTTTTCATCGCCCTAAATGTTTTTTTTGTAAACATATTCAATGTGCTTACAAACTTTTTTTACACTTTTAATGTACCTATAGAATCTTTCAGCTATCTAAATTCTGCCGTAACAAGAATCTGTAGTAACCAGAATCTGTCCTAAGACGAATGAGGGGGTTGACCGTCCCGGATAATACAAGTGCAGTGCTATTATTCCCGTACCCGTGGGAATTTCGCAAAATAACGAAAGGAATCTCGTTGAATAATTGGAGACTTCTAGCACTTGCAGTTAGGTACTAAGAATTCGTAATGAGTCAGTGATTTACAAGTTCAGTCCCATTATTCCCGATTCTGTGAGAATTTTGATAATGTTAAGTTGAGCAAACCGCTACGTATTAGTGAAAACCGAATATTAGAATAAACATACATAGCTACAAACAGACGGACAAAATTCGAAGTTCCTATTCTTTTGCTTATTCTTCATCATCAAAATATTTTTTTGTAAATATATTCAATGTCAGACCCTTTTATTTTACACATTATCATATTAACAATAGAGAGATATTTATGCAGCTATCGTTATTAAGTCAATAATATTTGTATGCTCACGACCATGAGGCATGTTAAACTATTAAGGTGGGTCTACACTAGACGAGCCGAGCACAAGCTGAGCGCTAGCCGAGTGCTGATCGCGGTGACAAGTGTGGTTCGAGGCTCGTAAGTCGGTCCACACTACACGAATTTGGCTCGGGCTCCGCTCGTGCTCGGCTCGTCTAGCGTGTACAATTTTCAAAAGAATCTTTTTAATTACTTATTATAAAACCAGCGATATCTAGGTCGACCAACAGGCCGTCGTCGGCCTGTCGGTTCACCCATGCTCTCTTCACTGATAAGGTGATGAAAGACCTGCAGAGCCTCGAAGTTGGCGACTGGCGGCAGCTCGTCCAGAACCGCACGAGATGGCGAGATCTGATGTCGGAGGTCAAGATCCACTTTGGGTCGCTGCGCCATCATAAAATAGTCCAGTCAAATTAGACATGAAAAGGGGGTTGTGCTTGCGAAATGTCGTTTCGCAATTTCGCAAGTGCAATTTCGAAAGTGGTGTGCGAGCGAGGTTATGCCCAAAAAAACCATGCAAATTTTGGATTTCTTCAATATCTGTGTTATATGTCTATGTAGTGAAGGAAGGGTCTGACCGGTATAGTAATTTACTTTTATGTAGACTAAATTTGCTACAATATGAGACTAGGGCGAGCTCTATACAGACATTGATTCCCAAGTTCACAGTTTAGTTCAACAGTTCTTCGAAAAAGGCATTTTTTTTTCCTAATAAGTGCAATTTTTCGGAATGTTTATTATATCAAAAATATTTGTATTGATGCCCATTTTAGACGATATTTCACATAATAAGTGAACATTCCGCTTGTCTAGTTTAAAAAACACTGGTACTAATAGTATAAATAGCTATAAGAACTTGCACAATTCTTAGGCTATCCAAAAAGGTAAAAAAGTTAATGTAAAGATACATAATTTCTAACATAGTATGTGTTTAACTCGGTGCTAGTAGAGAAAACGTGCTGGTTTCTTGCGTAAGAAACTTGATACCTTAAAATTCATCAAATGGAAAAATTAAACAAAAAATATTTATGCAATAGCGCATAATTTTATAGGGCACAGCGGATAATCCGCTCAAATCGGAGCAGCCCGTCTGGGGAAGGACCTCCACCTTACAGAAGATCGTAGCCAAATAGCATTGGTCTCGGCCATGTTGTGTTCCTACGGTGAGTAAGGTCTCCAGAGCTCCACTTGGGGGGGTTGGGAGGGTTGGCAACGCGTAAGTGATACCCCCAGTATTGCTTACGTCTATAGGCTACGGTGACGGCTTACCATCAGGCCGACCGTATGCTTCTTTGCCACCTGTGTGGTATAAAAAAAAAAAAATGTAAAATTCTTGGCAAATATCACAATACGATGAGGCTGACATATCTGTATCAGATAAAAGCCTCAAAATAAAATAGATTAAAAAAAAAAAAAAAAAATATCACAACCTGCACCGAGTTAAACACATAGATCGATGATACGTTTTATAAGATCGAAGTAATTAACATAAAAATATAATGATAAAAAGAATACATTTTATTCTTTATTTATTAAAATTACAATATAAATCATTTTAACAACCATTGTAATTTAATTAAATAACAAATACTGATTGTAATAAGAGTAAAAGAAATGTTATTATAAAAATACCCACAATATTTGATTTTACGTCATGAGAGTGATCCCAATACCAACTTGTGACGTTCGGCTCGGCCATTTTATTTAAACGCGGTCGCTGGCGGGTCGCTCACCGTAACATGCCATAATTTTTTTAAATTAAAAAACAATAAATAAATAAAACTAATTATAAACATTATCAACATGTTTAGAGCTTGCTTTAATATATTTTTATACCTAGTGATTATTTGTCCAGTGTTACACGTCTATTCTAAATCTTCGTATCTGGGGTTATTCGATGAAGGTAAGTCAGTAATGAATATAATATTTTTGTATAATCTGTGTGTACGTAGCGTAGGCCTTCTTCAATTTGTCAAAATTTTAATAGGTCGTCGTAAATTAATTTCGAATGCCGAAGGATTGAGAAAGGCTAAGAAGAAGAAGAAGATATGTATAATAGAGAAGACATTTATAATCGTTTTTGCATGTTTGTAGTCAACTAAAAGTTATTGGACCGATACAGTTTTTTTTTTCATTATTAAAATGTTACATTATTCTTGAGTACATACATAGCTAAATTTATTGTTAACCACGCGGGCGAAGCTGTAGATATAAGATAGTTTAAAAATATATAACATTTAAATATATTTTTAAACTATCTATTCTATATATTTAAATATAATATTTAAATATATTTTTAAACTATCTTAATTACATCGTATACCTCTCAGTACATCTTTGAGTATAACCTTGAAAAACAAGCACACCACATATTTCCACCTCTGTGTCTCCTGTATAGCCAGGATCAATAACGGCGACCTCAGATTGACTATAAGCAAGCAAAAAAAAATGCTTGACGTCCCGGGAGAGAAACAACAGCTGTCTTAAAATTCACAACGACTTAATCAGAAATAAATTAGATGCAATAAGAAGTATTGGAAGTAAAAAATAAAATAATAGTACATTGTTCACCAAGGGAAGAAAGTGACAGTTTTCCGACGAGGGAGTCGTTTGAGCCTCACGCAATATTGCCGAGGTGGAAATCGCACTTTATTCCCGAGAGTACATAGTACTTTATTACTACACCAGCAAAGGAAGGAGAGGCGGGAGAAGAGAAGACTTTTTAACCCATCCAAATGCTGACTGGGATCAACGTTGCTTAACTTGCGTGATCATTCAGTATCCACATGAGTATATAAAACCGTGGTTTTATTTACTCATGTGGTCTCGCTACACGCAACATTGATACGAGTAATCGAAAAAAAAGCAACGTGATATTCACTTGTTTTTGTAATTGACGACGTCGTCGTCGACCACCGCACGCCCCACCACGCCACGGGAGGAAAAAATGTATGGAGGGCAGTAATGGATTTTCGTACATTTTTTCCTGCCGCATGTTCTAGGGAAGGAATCGCATAGGTACTGTCTCGCTATTTATGAAGGAAGAAATGGGGCCCTTTCCGCGCAGGTGTGTATAATAGTTATTTGTTATGCAAGGCTGCAAAGTTGTTTTTTGGCGCGAGTACTTATATTGAATCCTCAGCGTAGCGAGGGTTTCAAAGGTACGAGACGCAGAATAACTTTGCTGCCGAGCGAAACACACAACTTTTCACCTCACTACAGCGAGGAAAATGCTAGGTGCAAGAAAAACGCAAATAATATATTAAATAAGTGTTTTTTTTTCATGCGGCGTCGTGCTGGCCAGTTCGATTATTCTAAAAATAAGGTTGGCGCACTGGCATGAAATAAGTATTAATGCATTTTCAGAGGACTGGCGGTATAAAAGAATATAGAACAGAAGGGTTCGAATTTTAAAAATTCATTTCACGCCAGGGCACAAAATGCACTTTTGCGCTCAGATTTCGAATGACAAACAGATTCTTTCCGAGCTTGTGAGGTGAAAATCGTATTTCTCGGTGCTCCACGTTTTCAAAAGGAAATTTCGGAAAATTTAAATAGAGAGATAGCTAGAAACTTAATGTGGAACTAAAATTAAAATACGTTTCAGAAACTGTAAGATAAATTTTTACATAGTATAAAATGAAGTCACGCTGCCTGTCTGTCTGTCACTATATATGCTTAGATCTTTGCAACTACGCTACGGATTTTGATGTGGTTTAGTGATTCAAGAGGAAAGTTTAAATATATATTCCAAAGTTGTTTCGCTAGTAAACAGTAAGAATTTGTATTTTTTTCTAGATGATTCGCATGAAGAATCCCCGTGTGAGGTGTGCCCACGTCAAGGTAAATGCGTGCCCAGGATCCAGTGTCCGGCGCATCTTATAAAAGGTTCCAACAACCCCGAGTGCCACCTCAGACATGGAGCCATCGGGATCTGCTGCTTCACGGGAATGCTTTATGCTGGTAGGTTACAAATCCGATTTTATAAAAAGGTAAGATGAAATTAAATGAAATTGTTTTATTTCAGAAATTAGACCTTCACAGCCAGCCTTTTCTTGTCATTTACAACTTGAATTAAAATTTAAATAAAAGAATATAAACTACGTTATAAACTATCACCATTTCAGAAACAAACAAAATGGCCACCGGTAAAAGAAATGGCGAAAGAGAACCGGTTACCTTTTGTCATTTAACAAAATTTTTTTTTGTAACTTGTTACAATGTAATTAGTAAGTACATACATTTATAAAAAGAATTCGCGGAATGGTATGAGATGATTGATTGCTGATTTGACTTGCGCAGTAAATGATTTTTAGTAAAATAGTACCTATAGAAATCGTCTACTGCGCAGGTCGATCATGCATGTGATTCGCCAGGTCTAAACTCTCGTGGCGCGGATTAAACCTTCGTTCTTTAGGGTCTTACCGAAGACATCAACGACGAAGTTCGGTCGGTTTGGTAATTTTAATTGATTGAAGGATACCGACTGATACCGTTCGACTAACCAATCGATTGATTCCATCGATTGACGTTGATCAATAGGTCTGCTGTTAGCTTTAATTGTTCGATTGGTCTGGTAGAAACTATCGATGTACGTCGACTAATGTATTCTACCATCGATCGACGATCGATCGATGTGCCCTTCGGATAGTTTTTATTAAGAAAACGAAAAAAAGGGAAAATGCAAGGCAACATTTGTGTGCATGAACATGTCTGTTTGCCTTGGTCAGGGTTCTATCTATGTATAATATGTATTTATTTACAAAAAAAAAGTATTTAAGTATATTTATCTAGTACCTACGTATGTATGTATGTGTGATCCTTTCAGCTTCGGGTGTACTGACACCCTATACTGAGACACCGGACTGTTTGTATGTATTAATCTAGTACCCATAGAACAACTTTAACCTTAGTTTGGGACTAGATGGCGTTGTGTGATTCGTCCAAGAATATTTATTTATATTTATATTCTTCAGAAAGCGACAGTGAAATTTCGACATTTTAAGTTTTTTTTTTTTTGAAATTTCAAAATCCTAGGGGATTTTCTGATTTATTTCAATGTTAAAAAACAAAGAAACAGTAAAAAACGAACGAACGGTTCTTTTGTCGAAAAAAAAACAATTTGTTTTTTTTTTAGGAATTTTCAACGTTACATGGTCTGGGATAATTAGTGCCCCCAGCAGTGGTGGTTTTGTGTATTTTTACACGCTTTCTTTTACACACACATAATATGTAAATAGGTTGCAAATTCACTTCAAAAAGATAATTATAAAAAAAAAAAAATAAGATTGAGAGGTAGAGCACAGCACAGCGAAAAAGCCGTTCAAATCGGAGCAGCCCGTCTGGGGAAGGACCTCCACCTTACAGAAGATCATAGCCAAATACCATTAGTCTATAAGATTCTAGGCAAGGCCATGTTGTGTTCCTACGGTGAGTAAGTAGAATACTAGGTACTTTCATTTTTTTAATACCGCTAAGGTGGCAAACAAGCTTACGGCCCGCCTGATGGTAAACGGTCACCGTAGCCTATAGACGCTTGCAACACCGGGAGTATCACTCGCGTGTTGCCGACTTTGTAAAACACTTTTAACGCCCCTTTTGAAGAACCCCATAATATAGTCTAAAGGAAAGACCTCGGCGGGGATCTCATTCCACAGACTTAATTAAAATGTACATTATTATAAATTTTCGTTTAAATACATTGAGAATTAATTGAGAAAACTTAATTCTTACTTCGTTTGATTCTGACTGTACATTAATATTTTTCTTTTATTCAAAAGCCAATACACATACCTGGTAATGATTTCACTTGAATAAATAAAATATCTACGACTACGTACGTACTACGTTGAAATTAATATACCTATACCTAACTAATCAATGTACCTGTGAATTCATAACATGCGTCATAGTAGTGTTATTGAATTGGAGTTAATTTGTAGTATTAAAAAATTATAGTTCAAAAAAACTAAATAACACGCTTTTATAGAAAACTAACTAAAAATCAGAAAATACGTTCTTGTATTGTAAATATTGTAATATAGGCTTTGGTCAAAATTCACATCTTATTAAAAAGAGTTTAATAAGTTTTTTTTTTAATACCACAAAGGTGGCAAACAATGGCCGCCTGATGGTGAGCGGTCACCGTAGCCTCTGGACGCTTGCAACACCGGGAGTATCACTCGCGCGTTGCCGACCCTGTAAAAATCTTTTAATGCCCCTTATCCTTACATATTATAAAACAAAGTCCTCCCGCGCGTCTGTCTGTCTGTCTGTCTGTTCGCGATAAACTCAAAAACTACCCAACGGATTTTCTTGCGGTTTTTACCTACGGATAGCCTGGTTCATGAGGAAGGTTTATGTATAAAATTTGTCAGGATTTTGTGTAAATTGGCTGAAATATAAAGATTATTGTTGGGAGTGTCGGAAAAAATGGACCCGCTTGGGAGCTGTCGACGAAAACGCTGTCTAAACCCTTTGAGATATAACAATACAAAAATTATAGGACATTCCTCTTATTTAGGTCTCCAAAAAAGTCCGCGATAGCATATATTTATCTTTTACGGATAACTTACTATAAAATAAAAAGCGATTTTCGAGTAATAATGCGGAAATAGCGCCATCTAGCGTAGAATAGAAAGAACTTGAATTCATTTTGGCAAGCGCATAAATTTTTTGCTATAACTTCTAAAGTATCTATTTAAATTATATGGTGTAAAGATTATAATAATGTACATGAAATGCTTAAGGTAACTAACGTAGTTAACTGATTAAGGATTGATACTGTATACGTCAAAATCGGTTTCCAATTTCCGCATTTATTTTATGGTAAGTTATACGTAAACGATAAATATACCTATGCTATCGCGGACTTTTTTGGAAACCTAAATCTCAGTCTAACGCTGTCTAAGTCTAACGCTGTCTAAACCCTTTGAAATATAACAATACAAAAATTATAGGACATTCCTCTTATTTAGGTCTCAAAAAAAGTCCGCGATAGCATATATTTATCGTTTACGGATAACTTAATATAAAATAAAAAGCGATTTCCGAGTAATAATGCGGAAATAGCGCCATCTAGCGTAGAAAAGAAGAACTTGAATTCATTTTGGCAAGCGCGTCAATTTTTTGCTATAACTTCTAAAGTATCTATTTAAATTATATGGTGTAAAGATTATAATAATGTATATGAAATGCTTAAGGTAACTAACGTAGTTAACTGGATAAGGATTAAATACTGTATACGTCAAAATCGGTTTCCAATTTCCGCATTATTACTCGGAAATAGCTTTTTATTTTATGGTAAGTTATACGTAAACGATAAATATACCTATGCTATCGCGGACTTTTTTGGAGACCTAAATCTCAGTCTAACGCTGTCTATGTCTAAAGCTGTCTTAACCCTTTGAGATATAACAATACAAAAATTATAGGACATTCCTCTTATTTATGTCTCCAAAAAAGCGATTTCCGAGTAATAATGGGGAATTTGGAAACCGATTTTGACGTATACAGTATTAATCCTTATCCAGTTAACTACGTTATAGTTACCTTAAGCATTTCATGTACATTATTATAATCTTTACACCATATAATTTAAATAGATACTTTAGAAGTTATAGGGAAAAATTTACGCGCTTGCCGAAATTAATTCAAGTTCTTTCTATTCTACGCTAGATTACGTTTTCATCAAATTATACCTAAATATCACGCGAAAATTAAAGCACTTTAAATCTATTACGCTAGGTGTCGCTGTTTAAAAATCAAAACTAATATATAAAGCTGAAGAATTTGTTTGTTTGTTTATTTGAACACGCTAATCTCAGGAACTACTGGTTCGAATTGAAAAAATATTTTTGTGTTGGATAGTCCATTTATCGAGGAAGGGTTTAGACTATATTTTATTGTAGATTTAAGACTTGTTCATTCCACACCATTGTGTATAACATTCCGCGTATTCTTCTTATAAATTTTTATGAACTTATACCTACATTGTAACTAATGAGTGGAAAAAAAAGGAAAAAAAAAAAAAGTACAAAATGACAAAAAAGGCCGTAACCGGTTTTCTTTCGCCATTTCTTTTTACCGGTTGCCATTTTGCTTGTGTCCGAAATGGTGGTAGTATATAACGTAGTTTATTTTTTTTATTTAAACAAGTTGTAAATGACAAGAAAAAGTGCCTGTGAAGGTCTAATTTCTGAAATAAACGATTTCATTTCATTTCATTTCATTTCATATATAACATTACGCTGCGACCAATAGAAGCGAAGCATCAGTGAGAAATGTTGAAAAAACGAGGAAAATTATTAGGGCTTCCGTTGCGTGCGCTGCATAAACGGTTCAAGTTACCCAAAAAATATGTATGGCGCTCAACCTAGAAAGCTGGAATTTTGTATAGAGGTTCTTTTGACAAGAATAAAGATGGGGTTTTATAGAATTCCCACGGGAAAGAGAGTAATAGGACTATAAGTGTATTATCGCAGGCGCACAACCTAAAAAGCTGGAATTTTGTATAGAGATTCCCTATAAGATGTTGATAAAGAGAAAGACGGCAATCTATAGAATTCCCACGGGAAAGGTAGTAATAGGACTGTAAGAGTATTATCGCAGGCGCACAACCTAGAAAGCTGAAATTTTGTATAGAGGTTCCCTTTTTATGATGTTGACTAGGATAAAGACGGCAATCTATAGAATTCCCGCGGGAAAGGGAGTAATAGAACTGTAAGTGTATTAACGCAGGCGCTCAACCTAGAAAGTTGGAATTTTGTATAGAGGTTCCCTTTATGATGTTGACAAATATAAAGACGACAATTTATAGAATTCCTACGGGAAAGGGAGTAAATAGGACTGTAAGAGTATTATCGCAGGCGCTCAACCTAGAAAGCTGGAATTTTGTTTATGGGTTCCCTTTATGATGCTGACAAGAATAAAGACGGCAATTTATAGAATTCCCACGGGAGAGGCAGTATCCACGCGGGCGAAGCCGCGGGTACAGCTAGTTATAATCTAAAGAAAAGACCTCGGCGGGGATCTCCACAGCTTCAGTGTTCGCGGGAGGAAACTCATCTGCATCTTTTTCCCTATAAATGTGCATTATGCACATGCATAATGAGAAGAGCCAATATTTATAATTTATTAACCGACTTCAAAAAAGGAGGAGGTTCTATGTTTCATTGTATATTTTTTCTTTTGATAATTTTATTATTCAGTATTCAGATATATTGTATTTTGTTGTCGCCAAATTGAGATTGAGATGCAATTTGTAAAAAACCCCAAAAAAATTTAATTTCACGCGCGGACCGAAACGTACCCTAGATATTTTTTTCAAGAATAAAAACCTATAGTTACATATAGTATTCATACAGTTTCTACCAAATACACGCAGTCGCACCCCACTATAACTTTTATGATTTAAAAAAATATTTTCTGCTTTTTAGTTTTCTTTATAAGCGTGTTATTTAGTTTTTGAAACTATAATTTATTTTTGAATTTTTAGTTTCAAGAAGCCATATTTCATTTAATTTTTGTATTCTTCTTGGCAAACCCATTTGATACCCATAAGATCATCATAATCATCATCTCAGCCACAAGACATCATAGGCCTCCCCCAAACGTCTCCAGTGGCCTGCATCCAGCGGCTTCCTGCGACTTTCGTTAGGTCGTTGGACCACCTTGTAGGCGGGCGTCCTACGCTGCGCTTTCCGGTACTTGGCCGCCATTCCAGAACCCTTTTGCCCCATGAGGCATCGGTTCTGCTCGCTATGTGCCCTGCCCACTGCCACTTCATCTTGCTAATCCGTTTCGCTATGTTACTTTGGTTCTGCTACAGATCTCCTCATTTCTGATTCGATCTCGTAGAGAAACCCCGAGCATAGCTCTTTCCACGGCTCGCTGAGTGACCGTTAGCCTTCTTAGAGGCCCATAGTGAGCGACCATGTCTCGGATCCATAGGTCATCACTGGCAACACACATTGCTAAAAGGTTCTTCGTTTCAAGCACTGAGAAATTTTGGACGAGAAGATATGCCGTAATTTCACGAAAGCTTGGCAGCCGAGTCGGATTCGTCGATTGACCTCTTTGGCTCTTTCTCGAAGTTGGACCTACCTAATTGGATGGTTTGTCCAAGGTATACGTACTCATCAACAACTTCGAGGATCGGGCTCCCAACTGAGACCGGGGCGGGTGCGACATTCGACATGATTTTCGTCTTGTCCGTGTTCATTTTTAGACCCACCTGTTGGGAAACCGATTGAGGCCTTCGAGCATGATGGTCCTCCAGCGACTCCGCCATGACCACGATGTCGTCGGCAAATAGAAGGTGAGTGATATACTCGCCGTTGACGTTGATGCCGAATCCTTTCCAGTCCATCAGTTTTAATGTACTTATACCTACATTGTAACTAATGAGTGGAAAAAAAAAGGAAAAAAAAAGAAATAAAAAAGTACAAAATGACAAAAAAGGCCGTAACCGGTTTTCTTTCGCCATTTCTTTTTACCGGTTGCCATTTTGCTTGTGTCCGAAATGGTGGTAGTATATAACGTAGTTTATTTTTTTTATTTAAACAAGTTGTAAATGACAAGAAAAAGTGCCGGTGAAGGTCTAATTTCTGAAATAAACGATTTCATTTCATTTCATTTCAAAAGCTTGAAGGCATCTTCCAGAGCGGTCGTTAACAGTTTCGGAGATATGACATCTTCCTGTCTCACGTCTCTGTGTAATGAGATTGCCTTCGTGTTCAGTTCCTGTACTCGGACTGACATAGTAGCGTTTTTGTATAAGCACGTCAACGCTTCGATAACCTGTAGTCTATGCGGCACCGCTTGAGAGACTGGAGCACGGCCCATGTCTCGATCGAATCGAAGTCTTTCTCATAGTCCACAAAAGCTAAGCATAATGGCAGATTCTACTCTTCGGTCTTCTGTACAATCTGCCGCAGCGTATGGATGTGGTCTATCGTACACGAACACTTTTGACGAACAAATTGTTTGATGTTCGTTAGTGGCACGCACGTGCGAACAAAGTGTTCGTGTTCGATGTTCACCATGTTCGTGTTCCGAACTTGTTGGGTCGTGCTGAGGACATCGTCCACACAGAACAACCAAATTGGATCGACACGAACAGTGGTAAAGTAAAACAATAATAGAAATGATTTATTTATTTTTTACAGTGGAATCAGATTTGAAATCTAGATTGTCCTCGGCCTTAAGTGGTGATGATCTCAAGTCTGCTCTCAAACAGTCTCAAAAGAAACTGTCGGAATGGCTCGAGAAAACAGAGAAGCTGTCGAAACACAAAGATGTTGTGGTCAATGAAACTACGCCGAGCTACGGTCATCACATGGTAAATAAATATCCTATTTAGGGTAAATCATAGTCATGTAACATGTCTAGTGGTGGGACACTTCATAAATTACAAAATCGCGTCCTAGTTCTTTTTAAAATTGAAAAGAAAATGAAGCTTCCCACAACTAGGCATGACGCTCGACTGCCCTATAGGGATTTGCCCTACTTAAAAAAATATTACTTACAATATTTACAGTGCATGGCAGTAGTAAATAAACATTGTTGTATGGCACATTACTTTATTCAATAAAATCAGTATTGGTGTAGCAAATTCTATTATGTAAGACTTTGCTAATATTTTATGAGTAGGCGCCAAAACTAAAACATTTATTTTTATTTTATTGTAATAATTTTATTTTCCCTTAAAATAATTTTAAACCGCTTTATCTTCAACTATCTCTTTCTATTTTATAAAATTATTCTGTACTTAGTCTTATTTCTTTATATTTAGGTGGGTAAGTACTTTTTTCCTCCTTGGAAGACTATGTTGTGTAACAATAATTATTTAATGTATTTTATTTTATTTTTTTGGTAGTCGTTAATGTCGTCAGACGAAGGGACTGAGAAATTAGGTCGAGAAGGCTTGCTGAATCTTTTCGCGGTGCAGGAATTGAAGGCCCGAGAGGCGATTGATGAGAACATGCTAGCTTTGGGGTACGGTGGCAATACCGATGGTAAGTAAGAAGATGCTGTCAGATATTTGATCTATAGCAGTTTGCTACCCGTCCGTTCACGTTATTTTACTTCTGACAGATGTAAAAACAAAACACCCAAAATAAGTGTCACAGGAATAATAGGGTGGTTTCCAGGGTCAAAATAATTACATTATACTTATTTAGTCCGTATTTTAGATTATAAAAAAATATTGGACACGTATTATTTCTTTTTTCGATTAAACAAAAATAACAAAGATACAAGGCATAAACATTTAGGAGTGGCCTTTGACGTCACCCCGTGCGAAAAAAATGCCACACGGCGTGACGTCACACGTAACTTTAATGGGCTATATCTTTGTAATTTTTGGTCTAATTTACAAATGAAAAAATGAGTGTCCCTTATTTTTGAATAATCTAAAAGACGGCCTAATTTTTTTTACGGCAACAAGCCTATTCTGTAGCAAGTGAAGTAATGTGTGAGCGTGACGTAGACGGACTACTCGACCAGTTTAGCCAATCAACATGCACGGACCGCTCTTGCAGTCATAGTCAACAAAAATAACTAGAATGTAAAATAATTCTGAACCTTGTTAGTTATAGTTACCCGTTGTTTCCAAATCCCATTGTTTTCGGACTGATATCCGGGATAAAAAACTATCCTGTGTTAATTCAGGTTATAAACATGTATAATTTACGTTCCGGGGCAGAAACTAACTAACTATATTTTTTTATACCATTAATGTGGCCAACAAGCTTATGGCCCGCCTGATGATTGGATTGGATGGCTATTAATACTTTTCCATCGTCTGTTTTTCAGGCCCGTATTGTTCGAAGCCGCCATCCTGTCCTTCACAAGCCAGCCGTTACAGGACCCTTACTGGCGAATGTAACAATCCAACCTCAACTGACTGGGGTGCCAAAAACACCGGGTACGAGAGACTACTCCCACCTGATTACAGTGATGGTAATTTGTTTTTGTTTCTTAAATCTAAGTACCTAGTTTTCTTTTTCTGTTTTTATCATGCGACGATTTCAGCGCGCCGTGAGGCATGTTTGTTCGCTGTTTGTAACCAAAATGTATATAATTATATTTGTGTGAGATTTCAAGAAAAGAAAACAGACCTTTTTCTTGCACATAGTAAGAAGGAAATTTTAAAATATCTATCTATAGTACTGATAAATATTTTTATTAACGACACCTTTTCCAAAAAAATACCCTTGAGTTATGTTTGTCCATTGTTTACGAAAAGACGATAGGGAATTCTAAACATCAAGAAATACCATTAGCATTTGCATATGCAAATCTGTTATCACAAAGTAAGAACATTTTTTTCAACTTTCATACAAAAAATACGTGAAAAAAATCTTTTGTATGGTATTTCCGCAAAATTCACCGAGGAAAATGATTTATTTTCATATTACATATATTAGCATCACTTGTATGTACAGTCAACAAAGGAGTTGACTGACCCCCCTCTGTATATATTATGATTAAAGATTTCTAAATATTGCGTAAAGGGATTTACTTGAAAATTTGTAATTACATATGAATACTATTGATAAATAAAATTTCAAGTAAATCCCTTCACGCAATATTTAGAAATCTTTAATCATATAAACAGAGGGGGGTCAGTCAACTCCTTTGTTGACTGTACTAATAAAAATAATACATTAATTTAGGACTTTACTAACATAACCTGTTCTTTACTCATTAAAAAAACATTAATTATATTTAATAATTAAATGGCAAAGTGACCTATATTAGCAACCGCGCAATGTGGGATGCGCCAGTCGCCATAGGCGTGCGCAAAAATAAAAAAATAAGCGTGTGCAAAAAATAGTCCGGGAGCCTTAATAGGTTAGTTTATAATTTACTAAGCTGTCTACAAGTATATAAGCGAGAAAACAAGTCATTATTAATAATTTTCTTGCCTTGAAAAAAACGAATGACGTTTAATGATCTAGCTGACTTAAATGTCGATCTAGAAAGTGGAGCCGTAATCTAGGGCTCATACTTAATTACTATCGTCAAAGTGAAACTAGCGTCTGTACTGACAGATAAGTCTATTGATGATTCTTGCCAAAATGACATACCTTTGTTCCATTTTTACTCTCTAATTTTTCTCATACTTGGCACAAAATTTCGCTAAAATCAATTGTCTGATTTAAAATATCACTTTAATGCGATAAAGCACATCATAACATACACCACAATATTATAATATTATTATTAATCATTGATAATCTTGTGCCAAGTATAGTGAAACGCAATAGATCTACTTTGTGGTAATTAAAAGAAAGGAAAAAATTATTAGATTTCTCAACTAATTTCACCAAAAATATACTTGTTAAACAGGGTGATAAAAAACGCTGGAGACAGCCGACAGTTTCATGTTAGGTTTCTTAGAGACATGCCTTTTGCATAGGTTTAATTTAAAAATAGTTTAATTTAAAAAAATGCACTGACCTGTTAGTTTCCTTCGTAATGGTAACCCTAATTCCACGCGGCAGTAATACATTCGATAAAGATACATAAACAGACGGTAATTTTCGAGAAAAAACACAAAAAAATACTTAAATGAGTGTACGCACGACCGAACACGAACATGGTGAATGTGGTTCGCACGTGTGTACATAAATTAGCAAAGCGAACATGAACACCTACAAGCATAGTTCTACTTGTGTTCGCGCGCAACCACTCACGAGTACTCACGACCGAACAAGAACATGGTGTCGAACAAAAGAGGCTACCAAGCCTTACTCTTTTGCTTCGATGTTCGTGTTAACAATGTTCTTGTTCGGTCGTGATGAGAACATCGTCCACACAGAACAACCAAATTGGATCGACACGAACACTTTTGACGAACAAATTGATTGATGTTCGATTGATTGATTGACGCACGTGCCAACAAAGTGTTCGTGATGTTCACAATGTTCGTGTTCGGTCGTGCGTACACGACTTAATACTCTAAACAACACACAGGTTAAAAAGAATCGTGGTCAATTCATTTGTCTGTCTGATCATAGCTTATGTTAATGGTGCTATTATTTAGGTGTCTGGGAAATGCGTGTATCCACCATGGGTCTTCCACTTCCAAGCGCAAGAAAAGTCAGCTCTACCCTCATCTTGGATGGACACTACCCCAGTTTAACTCATAACCTCATTTTCATGGAGTTTGGTCAGTTCACTGTACACGATACCACCGCTGCATCGATATACACTATAGGTAAGTAATTGTTTTAGATCATCATACTTCATACTAATATTATAAATGAGAAACTCAGTTTGAGTTTGTTTGTTATTCCTTCACGGCTTGACTAATCAGCCGATCATTATGAAAATTTGTATATATATATTGTCATGGGCACAGAGCCCAACAGAGGCTACTTTTTATCTCGTGAAAGTATGTCATTCCAATGGGAAAATATTTTTTCTACTATAGAGGGCGCTATATGGGATGGGCTATCAGCCTACAGATGGCGCCACAAGTCGCGCTACAGGTTGTTTTGTTGTCAAACGCGATCTATGTCATAAAATTAACCGCGAGCGAAGCCGCGGGGAAAAGCTAGTCTCATATAAATGCTTAAACCTACTGACTTTAAGTATGTCTTTGGTTTTATATTCAGCTAGGTTACTCAGGTTACTCTTCGAAATCGCGATTTTAATTTGATTTATACAACACAGGTGGCAAACAAGCATATGGTCGACCTGATGGTAAGCCGTCACCGTAGCCTATAGACGTTTGCAATACCGGGGGTATCACTCACGCGTTGCCAACCCTCCCAACCCCCGCAAGTGGAGCTCTGTAGACCTTACTCACCGTAGGAACACAACATGGCCGAGACCAATGCTATTTGGATACGATCTTCTGTAAGGTGGAGGTCCTCCCCAGACGGGCTGCTCCGATTTGAGCAGATTATCCGCTGTGCCCTACCTCTCTTATCTTGAGTTTTGTATAATTTTAATTTAAGATTAATGTCAAATCCTAGACATCCTAATTGGTACTCCTTAAACTTTCTGCTTTTTTAAACTATTTGGTTAGCGTAGAATCAGATTTCATTTAGTTTTGTATTTTAAATATAGCTAGTCTGTCAAGAGTACCATTCCAATGGCGAAAGAGCAAAATTATTTTCAATTCAGAACAAAGCATTTTAAAATATGTATAGATGTGCTCCCAAAGTGTGATTTTGTTTGAAGGTAGTGGCAAGGCTATCTCCTGCTGCTCAGGCGACGGTGAGCAGTTCCTACCTTCAGAACTGCAGCATTCGGCGTGTGCACCAATTGTTGTAGATTCTGGAGACGAATTCTACGGCCTGTTCGGTCTTAAGTGCTTAAATTTTGTGAGGGCAAAATTGGCTCCCTCCAGCGATTGCTCTGTCGGTTATGTTAAGCAAGTAAGTTTTAAATGATATATTATGTTTGTATTAATTTTTTAAAGTTTATTTATTTAAAAATATCGAAAAAAAAATATAAAAAAATATTAAAAATATAAATTTAAAAAAGTAAAGGAGATCAATGGCCTAGTATCCAAGCCTAGTATCAACTAGTTCATTGATGAGTTTTTGCACGGTTTGTTTGGGTGCAAACTATAGATTGCACCCAAATATAATACAGAAAAGAATACATTTAAGTAAATTACCTAAAGACTATCAAAAACATAAAACTGACAATTTGTCTGGCAGATAGTCTAATTGGAACTTATAAGCCATTAGTGAAACATCCACTAAATCTAGTGTATTTATGAATAACAGATGAATGGCGCAACCCACTATGCAGACCTATCCCAACTTTACGGTAGCACTGAAGAGAAGCTAAAAAAGTTACGAGATGGTGGTCTAATGAAGACCTTCAACGATTATGGAAGGGACTTGCCCCCACTCACGGAAAGGAAGGAATGTCTCATTACTACAAAAGAGGCGGCATGTTTTGAGTCAGGTATATTCAAACTACATTACATAGATTGTTTAGATAATTTAGATAGCCCGGGCCCGGTGGTGCGTTGGTAGTGATTCTAAACCTAAATACAAAAATTAATAAAATTGTCTGAAGGTTGCCTTGAAAAGATTCCTTTCAGGAATAAGGCCGCCTTGTTGCATATACACTAGCCTGTAAATTTATTTTATTTAGGAAACATAAAGTAAATTGACTAACTAGGTAGTTACAGAATCTTACAAACAAAGCTTACTCATTTACAAAGTTTTCGGATTTCGTCTATTGTTTACCAATTTTGTTTGTGTATTTCAACTAAAGCATATTCTTTTTTCTATTTTTAGGAGACGCCCGTGGAAATATGATTATTCCTCTCACTGCATTCCACACAATCTTCACGAGAGAACACAACCGCGTCGCCCGCGCTCTCTGCAGGCTTAACCCAGACTGGAGTGAAGATACCCTCTTCATGGAGACTAGGAGAATTGTCCAAGCGGAATTCCAACATATCATATTTAACGAATACATACCTTTGTTGCTTGGTGAGTGACTTCATACTCGTAGAGTCGTCTAAAGGTTAGGCCTTTGAGAAACACGGATTTCACCTGAAAATTTTATTTTCATTTATTTTGCAAATAGATTTACTGGAAATACTTTTGCATGTCAATTTTTTTAATCCCGTCAGCAATTCGACGTGAATAGAAGTGCCGCAAGAAACTCAACAGATTTTTATCGATTTACTGGGCTGATGTGCTAAAAATTGGGATTTTGAGACACTCCATTCATATAAAAACCCATGATTTAGTTACTCCAATGACTTCTAAAGTATCGCTTTTTCATTCTCCAGGTCCTCAGCTGATGGAGACGTTCGGTCTCATGTTATCTGATGGATACGCGTCCTGCTATGACCCTCACGTGAATCCATCCATCACTGCGGAATTCGCGGCTGCGGCCATGAGGTTTGGACACTCGGTTGTCAACGGAAACTTTGAGTAAGTTATGATTTATGATAACACTGATCAATAATTATGCCTGTCCTTTTTTTGTCTAACCAAAAAAAAACATTTTTTTACACCACCAAGGTGGAAAACAAGCATAGCCTGATGGTAAGCAATCACAGTAGCCGCGTTTTCGCGCTCTGCCGACACTCGAAACCTTACTCACCGAAGGACACAACATGTCCGAGACCAATGCTATTTGGCTACGATCTTCTGTAAGGTGGAGGTCTGTCCCCAGACGGGCTGCTCCGATTTAAACAGATTATCGGCTGTGCCCTACCTCTTTTAAAAGTTATGATCTATGATACTGATCATCAGCCGGATCCACATGCCAGATGATCCAACGCGATTGAAATGCGCGCGGCAGTATCTCCATGTCTCTGTGATGATCTCAGTATCCCTATGGAGCGTCTAGCTGGGGGATCGAGATCCTACCATACTTATGGTTCTTTTTTTGTTTAACCTGGAAAAATGCATGTATTTTGAGTTAAAGATCTCCTTTTGGACTCTCCCCTATGGCTCATTAGGGGAGATCCCAAAAGGAGATATTTACATCTGAATCAATCCTAGAGAGCTGAAATTTTGCACAGCGGTTTTCATTTAGAAAGAAAGAAAGAAAAAATGTTTATTTGGAACATTGTTAAACAAATTCATACAATTTAAACTTAAAATTACTTAAAACCAATAAAATGTGTCCAAAAAGGCAAAGAATACTAAATTTCTATGAGACTTTTAGCCACTTTTTGAAATCTCATTTTAATTTCATATTAATCTCAAGCTATTTCTTTTTTCTTCTTGTGAGATGTGGTTTAGCTAGTTATCATAAGTCTATAAAAAATTCAACATCAGTAAATCTAGGTAATTACCAACTGGTTCCTAATAGCTAGTAATGTGGTGTTACTAACGAAACATTAAACAGATTAATATTGCTTGCATCAACCTCTCATTTCCTTATATTACGATCAACACAGTTTCTCTTGGAAATGTATTTTCCTGTAATATTAACTTTATAGGCTTATACGACTTTGGTGGTCCAGTTGATTGGAGACGTCATTGATGTGACTGTAACTTTATTGGTTACTTAACACGTGCCTAAAACTGCAAGGTGTAGTAGCGCCAAAAGCGCAGCGGTCTGCCAAAAATTAATTGTTATTATATGAATATGTCGTAAATGAGGCACCTTTATCGGAATAACTTCGCCGGAAACTACGAGATGGCGCTGTTGTTTACTCAACATTTCTAATAGATGGCGCTGTTTGCTACCGACAAATTTTTATAAAAAATTGTTTAAGTAATTTTTATTCTTAAATTATGTTAGATCAAATTTTGATAATTGAAAATCATTAATGATTAATTCTGAATAATTAATTTAGGAATTGTTTAGATAATATTAACGATTGTAATTGAGTTTTTACTTCGGTCTGTATTGTACCGGAAACGCAGGCTTACCAATGGAGTGGGAGGCCTGGACAAGGCCTTTGGCTATAAAAGGGTCTGCAGTCCAGTACTCGCTGGATTCGGATTCGGATTGAGATTAATATTGCGTTGGTTGACTGAAAGCCATAGGACTTGTCTGTGACCGGGCAATACTTGTCGGAATTAAATTGATTTCCTAGTTATTAACTGTGTGATTTTTGTGAGTCATTGAGTGCTAATAAATCATTGTTATTTATGAACTGTGTTTTCGTTGCCCGAGGGATACCCATCAGAGCCCACAGTATGGAAAGAGACGAAATGCTTGACTCCAACCATCCCATGATGTCGTGCCCGGCCACCCATGACGCGACAAATATAAAAATAAAGATGTTTACCTACATAAATTTATATTTTGGGACCGAGGGCTCAACGTGCCCTTTGAAGCACGGAGACGCTCGAGATAACAAAACTTTGTGGTTCTTCACAAGTTTAGTCTTTTACCTTCAGATGCGTTAGTTTAAACAATGAGTACCAAATATCTGTGAAGAGTTTATCCCACTTCTGTAATATTTTGCGGTCATACTGCAGACAAGAGGCGGGTGTACATTATTTTATGCTATATTTTTGTATACAGAAATTCCTTTGTAGTACATAGGGTACACAGCATAATTCACCATTTGAAATACACATAATATTTCGTTCGAATCAGAGGAGTCAAGAGCAGGTCGACCTTTACATATCGAACTTTGTACCATTCTTAAGTTCTATGTTATAAGAGCCAAAATTGTACTACAAGTGTAAAACTCGACGTGCTCCTAACTGTAGACCCGTGACGAGATCGTGATTATATTAACATTATACATAATAATCCTGACATTGAAATTAAAATTAAATTCCAGGATTCCACGAGTGAAAGCTGGTTTGATGCATGAATCGATATCAATACCAGAGGTGATGTTCCAACCTGCGAGAATGAGATTGCGGCAATTCCTGGACAGGTTGTTGGTAGGACTCAGCCGTCAACCGATGCAGTGCGTCGACCCATTTGTTACTGAAGGGGTAAGATAGAAAAAGAAGAATATTCTCCTGTTTTAGAAACGATTTAAATTTGTCGAATTTATATTATGTACCTACAGTGAGCCAATGAAAGACGTGAGCAGAGCCATAAATATGATTCAAGTTTTCTAAGTATTGTGTGCCCATAAAATAATTTACGTGAATTTATCAATATTATTCAGTAATGTGAATAACATTATTATGTAATTACAAAGTTTCAAAATGATGCTTGAAATTTACAATCTTTGTTTTTAGTTCTCCACCCTGGTTACTTCTTTCATTGGCTGACTGTACATCAGAGTAGATATTCCAAAAGTATATAGATTTTTGCAAAAAGTATTATTAGAAGTTCATTGCACCACCGGTAATGTCAATTATTGTTCGACGTCATAAAATGCGTGGTTGAACCTCGATGCTATTTACTATTACGGGTTCGAGACTAGCCAGCAGTTGATTTACAATAAACAGCGAACCTTTAAGACATCCCGGAAGAAAAACTACAATTGTCTTAGAACTCACAACGAAATTAATCACTAAACTGAACTGATCAGCGATTGATACAACTAAACTACTTCCATAAGGGTGCAGGTATAGATATTAAGATAGCCTAATGCTTCAAGTGTTCATGATAAGGTGTGGTATGTCGTGTCGGGATAGTTACATCTTATGTAATTCTTAAACAGAGCTTTGAATTCCATGCGTGTCACCCTGGGACGCGCGGCCAGGGGGGCGTGCCCCGATCGTTGTTCTGTGAATACTTATACTAAATGGTGCTAAATGTAATCCATATCCATCTGTCGCGAGTGTCGCGATACGACACACCGCACCTTACCTGCAACGTGAGAGACAGCAATTAAACTAATTTAAAATCTGTTAAGCGTAGTGAAGTCTGTTTGTCTGGTCAGAACACCGTCAAATAATGTTGTCTTTGTTCAGCTAACTCGTTACCTGTTCACCGGAGGCAACGCATTTGGTTTGGACCTTGCGTCAATTAATATCCAGCGTGGGCGCGACTTTGGCCTACGATCCTATAACCATTACCGTCAGCTTTGCGGTCTGTCTCGCTACGACGACTTCGATCAATTTCCTGCAAGCGTGAGTTAATTTTATAATATTTTTATCAGAAATATTCGTATGTGGTAATGATCAAACTATTACCATTGGAATCCTGTGAATACAGACATAGGAGTTCTAAATGAATGGTAACTATTCACTGTTTTGTAGAATAAAACAATCTGTTTTGTATCTGAATATCATAACTATATCCTTTTTTCTAACTCATAACCAATAGGATGTCCTAATATCTGTTTATAAGTCATAAGTTAAGAGAGGTAGGGCACAGCGGATAATCTGCTCAAATCGGAGCAGCCCGTCTGGGGAAGCACCTCCACCTTACAGAAGATCGTAGCCAAATAGCATTGGTCTAGGCCATGTTGTGTTCCTGCGGTGAGTAAGGTCTCCAGAGCTCCACTTGGGGGGGATTGGGAGGGTCGGCAACGCGCGAGTGATACCCCCGGTATTGCAAGCGTCTATAGGCTATGGTGACGGCTTACCATCAGGCCGACCGTATGCTTGATTGCCACCTTTGTGGTATAAAAAAATAAAAAATAATAAGGATTTCCAATTTAAAATATTGCACGATTACCTTGATTTATACGATGATTGTATAAATGTGCCACATCGGTGCTGTCGTTGTATTTAGTCAGCAGTGACCAATAACCAAGCAGATGCCTGACTGACTGAAGAAGATTTTTCCAAAGAGTTTTGCTAAGGACTTACATTTTGAAAAACTTGCTGAGCTACGTATTTTGTTACATTTATTAAAGTAAAGATAATAATGTAATTCATTATAGGCTAGCAAACGTCTCGCATCAGTGTATGCAAGTCCAGATGATATAGACCTCTGGGTAGGAGGTCTTCTAGAAGAGCCTCTAGAAGGAGCGATTGTAGGACCAACATTCGCACATATTCTGGCTGACCAGTACTCAAGGATGATGAGAGGCGATCGGTACTTCTACGCAAATGGTCCTGATGTCAATCCAGGTGCATTTACACCAAGTAGGTTTGGTTTGCTATCTATACATATAAATTTGTCCTGAATGACTGACAAATCAACGTATAGCCTAAACCCCTGATCTTAGAGACATGAAACCTGGACGGTGTATTCTTTTTATGATTTACGCATCCGAAAAGAGAGGATTTTTCGAAATTCCTACGAGAAAGCACGCTAACGAAGTTGCAAGAGTTTCGCTAGTTTATAACACTAGCGGACCGCTCCGGTTTTGCACCAGTTTTGCTAAGGAACTTTAAAAAAAAAAAAAAAATATAGCCTATGTTACCCGAGGGTCATGTATATACAGACAGCTGTACCTGAACCTGACCACCCATACGTCACGGTTTTTTTTAGATAATTCTAATCTTTCATCGAAATTTCATCGATAACTAGACGTATCTAATCAAAATGCATATTTTTATAAAGTTTCGTTTAAATACGTTGAGAATTACATGAAAAAACTTATTTCTGACTTCGTTTGGGGGTCAGTTTCCTCTGCAGCTATCTCTACATTTCCAACGATGAAATAATTTATTAAATCGGTCCAGTAGTTTTGAATCTATCCGGTACAAATAAGAATACAAATCTTTCATCTTTATAATATTAGTATTAGTATAGATATATTGGGAAATTGTATTAGTTAGTTATAATACAATTTTGTCATTTTGTCAACATTTCAAATTAATGTGCATTATAACTTCCAGGTCAACTAGCAGAAATAAAGAAGGTGACACTATCCCGTATTTTTTGCGATAACAGCGACGGCATTGAGCTGACCAGCCAGCCGCCCAACGCTTTCCTCAGAGCTGATCTTCCAGAGTGAGTATACCCAGAGATTTATTTATTGTTATCTTATTGTTGACTTATCAGACACTGGGTCTTACCTCGGTGCCTCGATGGTGGGGCAAGACTACCAGTTTTACAGCTTTGGTAATAAATTATTGATGATGAATTATTATCTCATGATGAGTAGGGCAAGCAATTTCTGCATAAAGACCGATTTACTTTTTTTTGGAGGAAACTATGTTCGTCTTACCCCAACTGACCTTAAAACAAAAATGTAGTGTCTCTTTGTAATCAGAATAATAGAATACGTTTTTTTACCAGATTACTTGCTAATTTCGATGTAACTTTTTCAAATACGGAACGGAAGTAAACGTTTCTTCGCGGGTAAAACCAGGGTTATCTACTAGTATCAAAGACAAGCCCACCCATGCGAATTCAGTTAGTTTTCTACATAACGTAAGTTTCTTACTGGTTCAATCTGTCCCAGTAATTTGCGACGCCTTGCCTCAGTAATTATAGGTTCGTGGAAACTACTTTCATATCTCATCTGCCTTTTCTTAGAAATATCTTGTTTGTGTAAGTTATTTTATAACTACTGACCAAGGAAAAGTACTTACTCCTTGGGTACCTACTCTTTAGGTTTAAACGATCAAGTTGTTTTTTTTTGTGACCTGACTGTCCACGACTGTGGACCTTTTGATAATTTTACTTTTTTTAAAATTTTAATTCGTTGTCTTATTGCCTTGTTTCTGCCTTTGACTTTTTTTTCTACGTTATACATCTATTGATCTCATATTACCTACTTTATTTTATTAGTCCTTTAAACTGAGTTAGTTAATGTCTGTATTACTCTCTGGCGTGTGGAGGTTTTACGGTTGTTATTTCATGTAAAGTTCTTCGCCAAGTCTAAATATAATATTAGATGAGAGAAAACGTTTTATTTATTATTTTATGAATCTTTTTATTCAACAGTAACGAACCAGTCTCATGTGAGAGCAACGCTATACCAGGAATGGACCTCAGTAGATTTAAGGAAGTTTAATTTTTATTTCATTTTATCTTCAAGATTAGTAAAATATAATTATGTTCTATGTATTTCATCAAAATTTTATTGTTTTCTTTCTATCAATTCTGGCTTTCTTCAATTTCTATCTATATGATCTGTTTTGCTCTAAAACTTATGGTGTATTAAAATTATTATCATAATTAGATTGTTATTAGGTATGATTAATACGTTTTGAAAATTGAGATGAAATTTAACAAAGCTTTTACTTACTTCTTCACTTGATTCTTCATTATCAGCAACTTTAATATCAACATTGATTATTTTATTCATCTATTTAACTCATTTTGTGGCAAAAGCGATCATTGACATTACAGATTTTGCATGCTAATCACCTTTTGCGACAAGATCGAGCGCTGATTCATCAATGATTTTGTTTATTTGGTTTGATTTAAATCTTTTAAATGGTTCTATTCTAGCGAGTACTTTTTTTTGTTATGACGTCTGGTCTTGCACTGTAGCCCGAGCAGTGAAAGGCTATATATCAAATGGTTAAGATCAAGTTCCTACTAAAATGTCTGTGAGTCTAATCTCGTATTTTGAACAGTTAAAATCTAGTCTCAATGTCAAGCACTAACTCGCTCGTTTTATATTTTATATCTTGTTAGAAGTCAGTCTTTGGCAAATTAGGATATAATTAGGGGTAAATAGTGGAACGGGATAGCGCTAGAATTGGACACTAAAAGATTTAGGTCATACCCAAATTTTGCTATGATTAGGTACTTAATTGCTCTGCTGATTTTTTTTATGTTTCTTAATTGTATAATTTTCTTTCTTTTAGCTACGTTACATTTCATCTCTCTATGGTTAAGGAAATTGTACCTGATTCAATGATTTTTTAAATAAAAAATCCAAGAATTGGGAGATATTTTTTTTGTGTTTATTTTGATAATAATTTTAATAAAACTTTTATTTCTTATTTCACGGTTCTTTAGAAAAAGAAACTTATTTTTATAACGTTTTAAATGAACATAGACTAGCTTTATACCAAGATGGGAAGAGGGTAGTTTAAAAAGCGTTTTTATAATACAATTACAAAACAAAAAGTCCGTAGTAGCCACCATAAATTGAATCTTATGAAACAGGATTTAAGGTTTACATTCAATTAAAATATATAAAATATTATGGTTGTGGGATTAAATAATATTGTTCCTTAATTGGCCTTTATAAGTGTAGTAAGTTATTGCACGATGAAATTAATGAGAATTTAATGATAATTTTAATAATTACAAAGAATTTTTAATTGGTTTTATTTTGTTTAATTTCTTATTATTATCAAAGGGTAATCATATTTTGTTTATAATTATTGTTTAATAGGCATGTGTACATATTTAAATAAAATGTAATAATTTTAACAATCGATATTTCATAGAATCGCCTTGTATAAATTGTACATTTATTTAGAGCACATGTTGTACAATATTAGAATAAAATTTATATTTTTGTATATTTCGTCAATTTAGATTTTATAGTTTTGATTTGAGCAATTATAAGCGCCTACAATAAATAAAAATAATATTTTTTGTAAATTTCGTATAATAATATTAGATAGTCATTTTTGTAATTACATGCATGTAATATTGTATAAATATTGTAAAATTGTATTATAACTAATACATATACATAGTGTGTTTGTAATTATTATTGTATTAGTATTGCACGAAATGATTAAATAAATTACAAATCAATTGATTGAATTTTCAAATAAGTTTTTATTTATCTCTTGAAATCCAACCTGTATCCTCATTAGTTTAGTTTGACAGTGACCGCATTTAATTAACTTTGCAAATGCCTTTCATAAAATGGCTGTAGAATTAATTTAAAGGATGAAATAACATAATGACAAGTTCACGTGTAATGGAAAATAGTGTCAGCCAAGTGTTTGCTTTGAAGCAATTAGAAAATTGACTTTCTATAACCCATGTCTTGCATTGGACACTGCGACACATGTCGATGGCACTGACGAATACACGTACTAGTGATCTTACACTAAGAACAAAAATGTTAATAACTTTTAAACTTTCGCGTTGCATTATTATATATTCTACTAATATTATAAAGGCGAAACTTTGTGTGTATATTTGTTACTTCTTCACGGTCATATGGCTACACCAATTTTCATGATATTTGGTATGTAGGTAGCTGATACCTTGGATTAATACGTAGGGTACTTTTTATCCCGATAAGTACGCGATTCCCGTAGGATTTGATCAAAACACTGGTAAAAATGGACCGTTATGATATAGATGTCACCACTATCTATGCATACAATTAAAAACGTATGGTAAAAAAATATTAGCTCTGGCGCAGTTAAAACAAAAAAATATTACCAACACAACATAATAATTATGTTACATCTATATCTATACTAATATATGTATAAAACTGAAGAGTTTGTTTGTTTGTTTGAACGCGCTAATCTCAGGAACTACTGGTTCGAATTGAAAAAGTATTTTTGTGTTAGATGTCCATTTATGGAGGAAGGTTTTAAGCTATTTAAGCCCCTTCGCACACAAGGCGACGCAAGTCTCCGATACTCAGCAATTTTAGTATCCAAGCGACTACCGCCATTCAAGTCCATTGAGGTTCGTACGTACACTCGCGTCGTTGAATGCTAAAATCGCCGAGTATCGGAGACTTGTGTCGCCTTGTGTGCAAAGGGGCTTACATTACGCTTCGACCAATAGGAGCCAAGCATCAGTGAAAAATGTTGCAAAAACGGGAAAAATTATTAATTTAGGTTAGGTTAGGTTATCCCTTTATGATGTTGACAAGGATAAAGATGGGGTTTTATAGAATTGACACGGGAAAGGGAGTGATAGAACTATAAGTGTATTATCGCAGGCGCTCAACCTAGAAAGCTGGAATTTTGTATAGAGCTTCCCTTTATGATGTTGACAAAGATAAAGATGGAAATTTACAGAATTCCTACGGAAAAGGGGTAATAAGACTGTAAGTGTATTATCGCAAGCGCTTAATCTAAAAAGCTGGAATTTTGTATAGAGGTTCCCTTTATGTGTATTATCGCAGGTACAGCTAGTTAATAATAAACCGGGAATCAACGCGATCATACCTTGATATTGCCTGACGTTTCGACCAGGTTGCCACTGTAAAGTTGTCACTGGTAAGTTGAAGGAGGAAGATGGTAAGTTATTACCATCAGATAATCCGCATGTAGCATGCTCGTTTGTCAACCTCAACAATAAAAAAGATCTTTTAAAATGAAGTATCTGGAGAATGTAACGGTAAGAAGCACGATATATCATACTTTTGCCAAATTCAGATGAGATTATTCTCCCAGCGGGAATGATTGCTCGCATTGTAATAATTTATGGTAATATTTTACACAGTTTACTGTAATCTTTATTGTGTGCCCCTGGGATAAATAGGCCCTTTATTGGAAAGATTTTAGAGTGTAGTTGCAGTACCTACTCTATTGCAGGTGTAATAAATATTTTTTTGAGGTTGCTCAATGTTTTAAAGGCCGGCAGCGGCTCAGGGACTCTCCCGATGTCTCTGTGCTCCATGGATGGCGGTGATCACTTAACATCAGGTGACCCGAACGCTCGTCTGCCAACCTCTTACATAAAAAAAAATGTTTTTTAAAAGTTACAAAAACTTTCATTCAGTTTATTTTCTAACTCAAATTAAACTTGGGTGGGCGTAATTTTTTTTTACCAATTTATATGTACACCGCGCGCGCCACCATCAGAAGATTTTTTTCAATTTTGTTTAACCAAATTGTTAGCAATAGTAGACGACCTAGGGTGCGACTCGAACACTTCTTAACTGATCTGTGTCCGAGTTTACAACGTGTATGTTTATATATTCCAAACTAGCTTTTTCCAGCGGCTTTGATCGCTGTTAATTTTATGACCTAAGTAGATCTCGTTTGACAACAAAACAACCCATAGCCATCTGTTGGTCGTCGCAATATTTGCAGCTGCGCCATCTATAGTAGAATAAATATTTTCACATGGGAATGACATACATTCACGGGATAAAAAGTAGCCTATGTTGGGCTCTGTGCCCCTGACAATATCTATACAAATTTTTGATCGGCTGATTAGTCAAGCTGTGAAGGAATAACAAACAAACAAACAAACTCAATTTCTCATTTATAATATTAGTTAGGATTACAACTGCGTTTCGGAATTGAACCGCGGAAAGATGGACATGGCGAAACTATAATCCTTGTTTAATACGGAACCCTAAAAAAATCATTGTGATAATAGGTATAGGCCGATATCGCAGGGAACCCTAATGCGCAAACGTGTCCAAAAATTACTGTATGCGATACACTGACAGGAAGAATCATTTCTGGGAACCAAAAAGATTATGAGGAAATATCGACCTTAAGACAATAATATTATATAGCCAGATTGGTTAGCTATATGTACCTATTACTTATCTTTTTTTTTAAAGTAGTGACAGTTAAAACGCAAAAAGCAAAATCCCTCGAAAGTGTTCTACATTTCAAAACACCATACATTTCTTGAAGTTTCTTCTTGAAAAAATATATTATCTGTGTCTACAACGTCCTTGTTGAACTCAAATTATTGAATTTTCTAAATATTTTTGAAATAAAAAAAAAATCACCTCATCCAGGGATTCGAAACCACGTCCTCTCAAAATCCAACAAGCATCAGGAATGTTAGAAATAAATAAATAAATAAATATATAGGGACAATTCATACATATTGAGCTAGCCCCAAGTTCGAAACTTTTGTTATGGGATACTAACACAACAATATTATATTTTTATAACAAATACATATATAGATAAACATCCAAGACCCGAGGCCAATCAGAAAAAGTTAGTTTTTCATCATGACCCGACCGGGGATCGAACGCGGGACCTCCTGGGTGGCGGTCTGGCGTGGTAACCATTATGCCACGGAGGTCGTCGGAGGTTATGTTAGTAATGATGGCGAAATTTTTCATTCATTTTTTAAGCTCCCATAAATTTTCGCAGTGGTTTTCTTCAACATTAATACAATCCATTTTATTATAAACTAGCGAAACCCGCGCAACTTCGTTTGCGTGTATCCCGCTTTCCCGTGGGAATTTTGGAATGTATGATACTTTAAAACCTTCCCCTTGAATCACTCTATCAATTAAAAAAAACCGCATCAAAATCCGTTGCGTAGTTTTAAAGATTTAAGCATACAAAGGGACATAGGGACATAGGGACAGAGAAAGCGACTTTGTTTTATACTATGTAGTGATATCAAAAACAAAAACCTTTTTTACCACTTTGAAACATTATAGAGGGTTATTCTTGAACCAGTAATCATAACCTATCTACATTATCTTAAATCATCATTGAATAAAGGTGTATAACACGAGCAGGCATGTAGAAAAGAGAAAGTCGAAAAATAAATCTTGCAAAGGCCTGCGCTGATTGCAGTATTTATTGGTAATGAAACGAAAAAAAAACGGTTTATTGTAAAATAAAACGTTTGCGGAATTTAAATTAATAAGATAAAATAAAGAAACTCTTTATTTTTATATGTGAAAGTTTAGACGATTGTCACTTTACAGGTAGTTTCTCAATCGCATTTTTAAAGTTAATGACACTTTAAATTAAAAGCTGTCACTGTCACACTAATGAAGACAAAAGAGATAGCTTGATAGCTTGGAATTAAAATTAAAATGTGTTTCAGAAGCTGTTAATCACACAAAAACGACTCAACATTATTAGCTGAAGTTTTTTTTTTTTAAATCGTTAAACAAAGCGATTCTCAATCAAGTAAAAGCATTATTTTAATTAAAATGATATTTTTGGGAACATTTCATCTAATCCATCAAAGTTTGGAAACGTTTATAATATTAATAGGATTTCTTCCGATATCCGAAACCTATTTTAAGTACCAACTGTAGTTAAAAAGGTATTTAAGAACGTTTGTAGAGTACATTTAGTACATCAAAAACGATGAGCCATCACGCAAATTTCGTTTTGGGCGCGAGCGCAAACATGGCGCGCAAATTGGTTTGTTCTTACTTTTATTTCTCCGAATACTTCCAACTGAGGTACTGATGTACACATCAATGTTTTACAGGTTAGTAATTTAGGTATTTTTTATGGTATCCGGCAAGCAAACAAGCAAGTGGTCCTGATGGTAAGTGGTTACGACCGCGTTCGGCCGCCTAAAAAACAGTTGGCGCACGAGGAATACCTACATGCCTATGAACTACTGTGCGATTTCTGCATACTGGTGTACAGAAAATAACGGATTTTTCTGAAAAACTAGGAAATATCAATACAGTGAAAAATTTATAGTTACTAGCATAGAAATCTTTGTTCTTAGTTCTTTAGCTTGGTCACCTCACAACTCACATTGGTTGACAGTACAAATCTGTCATCTGAACTGGTGGTAGGAAAAAAAATGTGACGAAAGAGCTTGTAACAGACCTATTTGAATGACTTTGAAACATTTTTATATTAGAACCATTCTGCACAACTGTACAGTAACGTTCAGAAGGCGCGCCTAACATTTTATTGCAGGCTCGATTCATGATTTACGACGCGTGTGCACACTATACGATACGTTGCTCCCAATGGCATACAGTGTATACTTATGTATGTATGTATGTATATACATTATAGGGATGTGCGCAAGAGGTGGCATTGTTCTTTTATAACCCTTCGTGGTATTTTTCCATTGAGGAGCTCAATGACGTCGTTGCGTGGCGCACATGTTAAGACCGACCCTAGCAAGTAATTGGTATTACTCTCGATTAAAAATATTATTAAAACCGCTTAGTATGCATTTTCTGCCCTTACACCTAGTCCGAGTTTAGATCTAGGTGCCTGGTTTTAAGGGATCATCGCCGACCTTGGACCAGAACATCAGGAATATCAGAGGAGTCACTGAGTCGTTGCCGGCCTTTGAGATCTTTTTTTCTTGAGATAAGACAGAAAGATGTCCTGTGTTTTCGACAGATGGCGGCGGGGCGCTGTAGTGAAACCTAGTACAGTCGCCTCGAGGATAGCAGGACCATCTTTAGGATGATTTTTGGTTGCAACATCCAACATCCTAGTGGACACATGTGGCTCTAATAAACAAAAACCCTATTTGGTAATAAAGAAAAGGACGGAGCTGACAAAAGATCCGCTTACAAGATGTGCAAGCGATTTTTTTCTAAAATGGTCCTCCTATCTTCGAGGCCACCGTACGTTTATGCATTCACAAAATAAAGCGTCTTACTTAATTAGCAGTAATATTACACCGTAAAACTTATTTTTTCATTTTAAATTACTTAGGTGCTGTTATAGAAATCCATATTAATATTATGAAATGCGAAAGTAACTCTATATCTGCTACATGATTTAAAAAATTTGGTAAATAACAATGTTTTATGCTATAGAAAAAAAAATTGCTGTTATGATTTTTGTCAAGGTTGAGCTTACTTTTCTTAGAGTAATTATTATTTATATTTTTAATAATGTCATTATTATATGTTCTTTTCTAGAGCTTCAATTTAGTATTCTTACTCATTATTTTCATTATATTTTCAGTTCTCTTCTTCTTCCACTATCCCTTCACCTTGATCGTTTACGAAGTGTCACCAGCGCGGAATTAAATTATCTGAAGATTCGGAAGTACATACAATTTAAAATCTTTAGTAATTTATCAACATCGGCTAAATTAAAACGGTTTAGTCGCCACTTATTAAGAACTAATTGCGAAGGTTATTTAGTGCTAAACGGTTAATTAGTTGATTGTTTAACTAAAAAAGAGGCACTCTTCCGTGCTTCGCTTACCTGGAAGTATTTTGTTGTAGAGATAAATAAATCTTCTATTCAAAATCATGTTTTTTTCCTTCCATCAGTTCAGACGGCAGATTTATACTAATACTAGCTGACCCGTGCCCACTTCGTTGGGCATAATGTTAAAAGCCTTTTTATTTTTTGTTTTTTTATATAACCTATGACACTCAGCAATAATGTGGCTTTCTATTGGTGAAAGAATTTTTAAAATCGGTTCAGTAGATCCCGAGATTACCCCTTACAATTTAACAAATACACAAACTTTACCTCTTTATAATATTAGTATAGAAGTATAGATGAACTGGAAAAAAACTGTTATGTAAATGGAGGAGCTAGATGACGTCACTGTGTGTCGTCAACGGTAAGCAACGTCGACCGTAGCCAATGTTTGGTTGGGTTAATCTCGAGCTTCTCCGTGCTTCGGAGGGCACGTTAAATCTTATCAAACCATTTCTTTTTATTCAAATAGGCTTAAATAAAAGCTCTTTCGAATAATTCGAAGTTTGTTAAATCAGCTTAATTCTTACGGGAAAGCGGAATACACGAAAACGAAGTTGCGCGAGTTTCGGTAGTTTCTAATAATATTTTGATCACCATTATTCAAGAGTCACAGCTGTTTAATATTAGCATTATGATTATGGTGGGCACGACCAAAATAAACCATTGTGATTCTGCCCTATTTACTTGTCAAACTGCAATGAGATCGCTCCATCCGTTTCGGAGATACATCTAACAAATAGACAAACATTTTTATGGATAATAAACTCAAATTCAAAATAAGGCACTTGCTCTTTTAAAATGGTATTAATAAGATATAATTACAATGACAGAAAATATAAAAATAAAACAAAATATCTGCAATAGGCTATTTGACACTATTAAAAATATGCTACGAAATGTGGTCATCCTATTAGGTAATAACATAAAAAAACATATTTATCTCTGTTATATCCAAAAACATTTATAGATTTTTCAAAATAAACAAAATAAATCCAAATTATTTTTTAAATTTCTTCAGCCACAAGAACGATCTGTGATTGGCTATGCCTCGCGTGACGTCACACGAAAGTCAACATTGTTCATTGTTACGACATTTTGTGTGATTTTATAATTTTATCTATTACTATTCGAATCAAATATTACTGGCATACTTACATCAAAGTGATCTTCACACATAAAAACATTTGTATGAGATAAAATGCTGTTGGGTCTCTTCGAGCTAACACAGAAACGAACAGTTTTTGTGGAGTTTTTATAGAAGTATTTGTACATTGTGGCACAATTACACCATTTAAAAACCATTTTTTCCAGTAAAATAACAGAAAAAATATTTTAAACACGCTGAATGTACACTTTGGTACAAGTTTACTTGCCTGTGACGTCACGGCGTCCGCCATTACAGAAAAAGCGTTTTTAGCGCGAATATTGTAATTTAAATTTTAAACCGATATTTTACGGAAAATACTGCAAATTTCGCAGAAATATACATGTGGTGTATTAATCATATACCAAAGAATAATTTAAAACAGTTTTTCAAAATCAGTCAAATAGCCTATTCCTGACGATGAAAAAAAAGTTATACAAATAATTAAAGATTAATAACACAATAAATTAAGAAAATATCATATAATATCATATCAACCCATAATCATCCCACTGCAGGCATACGGGTCTCCCTTCAATCGAAAGGGGGTAGAGCGTACTCTGCCACGCTGCTTCAATGCGGATTGGCAGAGACCAGTGTTTTCAAACCGTCTGAAGGCTATATACAGACATGGCTTAACTGGAAAGAATAGCTGGAATCATCAATTCGGCACAGACACTAAACTCAAGTCTACCTACTGCTAGGTACTCGCATAAATACACACTGTTTACCCCTTTTTTTAACACCTTAAAATGTATATGTGTATACCAGTATATTGATACGCCTTTTTTTTCTATTAATTTTTCTTTATTATTTAAAAAAAAATTGCAGTTTTATTTAATTTTTTTATTTTTCTTTCAATGTTTACTTTTATTTATCGTTATTGTAACTTATGTCATTACCATTTTAAAAGAGCAAGTGCTAAGTTTCTTGCCGGTTCTTCTTAGCACAAATCTGCCGTCTGAACTGGTGGTAGGGAAAAAAAAGTGACGATTCGAAAGTGCTTGTAATATGCCTATTTCGGCCATCACCGGCCATCACCGGTTTCCACAGAAAACCAGCGTCGTGGTACTCCTGCCACGACACATGCTGAGTGGATACCCATTTGGGACACAATTAGTTTATAAGTATGTAATTTTAAGTTATATTGTTTTTTTATATGCTTAAGTGTTCCAAATAAATATTTTTTCTTTTCTTTCTTTCTTTCCTATTTGAATAAAAATATTTTGATTTGATTTGATTTGATAACTACAACTAAAAAGAGGTGATACAACTCCCATAGTAGAAAAACCCACAATAAGCGGGCCTACTATGAAAGGAAATTCTGAAAATACGAACTGACACGTTTTGAACCTTATTCTAACTAGTAATGTCTTTTTTGACAGGACTACGTCTTTCGTTGTTTCGGATGGACACTTTGTAATATCCTCTAAAATCTGGAATACAAAATTTTTGCGCCGGAGCCTAGGTTTGTTTTGGATTTTTTTTTCTTTCAAAAATATTCTCAAAATAGGCATGGCTAACTAGCCATGCCTATTTAGAGAATATTTTTGTTTTTCTTTTTATTTTTGTTTTTCTTATAGTTATTAGGCAACTGCCTAATAACTATAAGAAAGACAATCATAAATTTTTGAGGTTTTCTAAATATTCGTTCCTAAAATTTACATTTATAAATCAATACCTAGTATCATACAGTAATACATATGCTTAATAGGCTATTTGACTGATTTTGAAAAACTGTTTTAAATTATTCGTTGGTATATGATTAATACACCACATGTATATTTCTGCGAAATTTGCAGTATTTTCCGTAAAATATCGGTTTAAAATTTAAATTACAATATTCGCGCTAAAAACGCTTTTTCTGTAATGGCGGACGCCGTGACGTCACAGGCAAGTAAACTTGTACCAAAGTGTACATTCAGCGTGTTTAGAATATTTTTTCTGTTTTTTACTGGAAAAAATGGTTTATAAATGGTGTAATTGTGCCACAATGTAAAAATACTTCTATAAAAACTCCACAAAAACTGTTTGTTTCTGTGTTAGCTCGAAGAGACCCAAACAGCATTTTATCTCATACAAATGTTTTTATGTGTCAAATCAAATATTACTGGCATACTTACAAAGTGATCTTCCTTTGTAAGTATGCCAGTAATATTTGATTCGAATAGTAATAGATAAAATGATAAAATTACACAAAATGTCGTAACAATGAACAATGTTGACTTGCGTGTGACGTCACGCGAGGCATAGCCAATCACAGAGCGTTCTTGTGGCTGAAGAAATTTAAAAAATAATTTGGATTTATTTTGTTTATTTTGAAAAATCTATAAATATTTTTGGATATAACCATCGAAATAATATTACTACGTATAGAAATGACACCGCGAACAAAATTTTTGTCCCCATACGTTGAGGCCAATAGACATCAACTCGTTTATGACTCGTTTAGAAACTTGCCGACGCTCATCGTGATTGGTCCTCTGATTTATGTTAAAAAAAATAATTAAAAAATGCCGTCATGTTCAATAAAATCTTGCAAAAACCGTTCAACAGTAAGAAAGAAAGATAGCGGCGTCACTTATCATCGGTAAGTATACAAAAAATTAAGTAAAACCAACCAAAACAATTTTTTTTCATTATTTTCTATTGCATCATGATTGCATCCGCCATTTCTATGTGAAAATCATAGATTATCAAAAAGTAATCGTACAGATGGGATACGTAGGTACTAAGCGTGAGTCAATTTTATAATTAAATTTAGGTACTTATTTTTGAAAATTTTTTTGCTTTTTTTTTAACCGACTTCAAAAAAGGAGGTTCTATGTTTCATTGTTTTTTTTTGGAGGTCCGCCGATTACTCCAATTGTGGACCGATTTTCAAAATTCTTTTTTTATTCATAAGTGCATACTCCCAAGTTGTCACCAATTCAGGATCTGATGATGGGAATTCCAGGAAAATCGAGGGCAACCCTCAAATTTCATGGGCACGTATAACGCGTTACTTTGTTGTCGTAATTATTATAATTAGATTTTTTCAACTATATTTACAAAATATTTTTATATAGTAGGTATAAAATATGTAAATGTGGATAAAGTTACTAACTAAGTAAAAAAAATAGTTTCTAGAAAATAAAAAGAAGGAAAACGAAACAGCATTTTAAATTTCGACCAACCGTTTTCGAACAAATAAAATTTCATTATAAAGTTAGTTTTGATTTAATCTCAGTTTATTTTTGACTAATATTTAGTTAAGAACAAAAATTTAATGTAGCTTCCTGCCTATAAAGCTATTATTGTACCTATTTTCTATTAAGTTTATTCTATTAAGTAAAATAAAATATTGTAATAAAATAAAATAATCAATTAGATGTCCAATAGGCAGAATATAAACAAAGTGTCGCCCCTGCGTAGTAATGTCATATTCTATGACTCGGTTGGGGGCGGGGCCAGGGAGGGGCACGCCCCTCACGGCCGAACGCGGCGCCAAAATTTGAAGGCGCTGTCATTTCTATACGTAGTAATATTATTTCGATGGATATAACAGACATAAATATGTTTTTTTATGTTATTACCTAATAGGATGACCACATTTCGTAGCATATTTTTAATAGTGTCAAATAGCCTATTGTTTTTTTTTGTTCTCATGTAAGTGATATTATGTGTATCTTAATGATAAATAAAGTTCTTTAAACCGAAACAGCTATGCAATTACAAAGTTTTATAACGACCCCTACATTATAAGCATGAAAATCTTTGTACGCTCTACCCTGGTTATCTGTTTGATTTGTAGACTATACCAACTTGATGTAAAATCAATAAACATCTCTTTAAAACATGATTAAGTATTGCATACAGTAATCAAGATGTAGTTGCATAGCTTAAGTTGTTTATAAAGGAAGTGAAAGCACCCGACAACTCGCAAGTGATTAATGTTTGTTGCACGTTAGCATAGGATTTCTAGGGCTCATGTTTTTGCTCCCACAGGATCGTGATAATTTCTCTGCAATATCCAGCATATCGAAATAATATTACCTACTACGTAGTAATATTATATCGATGGCAATATCAGACTTTTTTAGACGAAGATTTATTTTTACCTAATTAGAAGACTGTAGCGTTTCCTGTCAGTGCTACTTCTGTTAGTTCTTATCAAATATGAAAAAAGTTTAGACGACGATTTCTTTTTTAACCCCCGACCCAAAAAAGGGGTATTTGTGTATCTGTGGATCTGTTTGTGGCATCGTAGCAGCCAAACGAATGGTCCGATTTTGATGCGGTTTTTTTTGTTTGAAAGGTGACCTGTGCGGGAGTGTTTTTAGCTATGATTCATGAAAATCTATTCAGCCGTTTGAAGATCACCAGCTCTTTTCTATTTTACTTTTTAGCTAGCGAAGGATTCTAGGATTGAACCACGAGCGAAGCTAGTGGTTCAAATATAGAATCCTGAGCGTAGCGAGGGTTTCAAAGGTACGAGACGCAGAATAACTTTGCTGCCGAGCGAAACACAACATTTTTCACCTCACTACAGCGAGAAAAATCCTAGGTACAAGAAAAACGCAAATAATATATTAAATAAGTGTTTATTTTTTTTCATGCGGTGTCGTGCTGGCCAGTTCGATTATTCTAAAAATAAGGTTGGCGCACTGGCATGAAATAAGTATTAATGCATTTTCAGAGGACTCGCGGTATAAAAAATAAAAGAATAGAAGGTTCGAATTTTAAAAATACTTTCCACGCTAGGGCACAAAATGCACTTTTGCGCTCAGATTTCGAATGACAAGCAGATTCTTTCCGAGCTTGTGAGGTGAAAAAAATATTTTTTATAGCTTTGCATATTTTACAGGCCGTGTGAATTTCTGTCAACATAATAAAGTAAATAAAAAAATAGAATTTAAATTTTCTATTTTTAATGCCAAATTATAAATTTTCCATAATATAAGTGCAAGTCTCCTTTGTTTTAATTCTATCCGTTTTTTTTTACTAAACATCTATTAATTCTTGCAAAGATTTTTGTTACTCACCAACACGCCACAAACAAAACTGTTTACAAAACAATAATGGTTAAGAAAAGACAAAATGTTTAAAAAAAGAAAAAAAAACTAAGAAGTACTACCAACCAACCAACACAATAAATTTTCTATGGCTACACGGAAATCGAAAATAATGGTCAATGAAATTGATTATGGAGCTAGACCAAACAACCCCTGTATGTCTACGTATGTGTATGACCACACATACTTTACGTCTTTCCTTGACAATGCCACGGCCAGCAGCGGTCTGTGCAGTGCGCTTCGGATCGCACGTCGCGGCGCGCGGTCACAGCAAAAATTGGCGCCAATCGCCATATTGAAATAATTCGATTTTACGAATCTCAGTTCTATAAGGTGCGAATATTTGGATATTTTTATAGTGACTTCTAATAATGGTTTGTAAAATAACACCGAGGATTAATAGTCGTAAGTTTTTTGTTTCAATATTTTTCATATTAAAAAAAATTGTATAAGAAAGTTTGATAACAACTTCTCCTAAATCATTGTACAAGTATTAAAGGCTTTTGTTCAAATCTTATAACGAGAAAAAAAAGTTTATGTAGACAAAGAATATATTGTGCGTGAATTAATAAAATCTAAAGTGGTGTATTTACGAGAAAAATATTTTTTACTAGAGGTGCAATTTTAAGCTACACATTTCAGTTATAAGTTAAAGACACTTTTCTGAAACGAATTTAATTGCAGATTAAGTCTCGAATTATCTCTTCATATTCAGCTGTCATTAACAAATAACGTCATTTTCTATTAGTAAAAGAATTTTCAATAAATTCAAAGAAAACCGTATTTACAAACTCACAAGCTTTTCCTCTTTGTAATATTACAAGCGAAACTTCGTTTGTGTGTATGCAGTGCCCGCTTTCCCGTGGGAATTTTGGAATGTATTTTACATAAACCTTCCACTTAAAGCACTCTATCTACTTTTTCTTGTCATTTACAATTTATATATGCACATAGAAAATAAACGACTTTATAAATCTATACTAATATTTTAAAGAGGTAAAGTTTATGTATTTGTTAAATTGTAAGGGATAATCTCGGGATCTACTGAACCGATTTTAAAAATTCTTTCACAATATAAAAAAGCAAAAAATAAAAAGGCTTTTAACATTATGCCCAACGAAGTGGGCACGGGTCAGCTAGTACTATATAAAGTAGATTAGAATTTCGACCAGTGACCACTTTGATAATAATGCCATCTATTGCATTTTATTAATCAAATTGCTATCAGAGATGTGCAGTAATTTGTACTTTAGATGCAACTTACGATTGATAGTGGGTACTTTAATATGGTAATGAGTAAGTCCTCATTACTTTGTAACCACATCGGGGTAGTGAAAATGTTTAATTAAGAATTAAATAGAAAATCACATTTATACATTATTTATTTAGGTTTTTAAGTCAATTACATTCAGGTCTTGTCATAGACATCTAATTTGAGCTACTTCTATGTACAGGATGTATACGTTTATTATAATTAAGGGTGATCATTTATCTATATCTTAAGAAAGAGGGTTATTGGTAAAGTGGGGTTATTGGGATATCACGAGGTTATTTAGTATTTTCGAAGTAAAAGCTGCAATGCGGATTGGTAGAGGTCAATGTTTTCAAACCCCGTGAAGAGTGTGAAGACCACCGATCGACAACAGCCGGGATCGACGACGACGGCTTGACGTGCCCTCCGAAGCTAGAAGATAACAAAACCCATCCAAACACTGACTAGGATCGACGTTGCTTAACTTGCATGTTTGTTTAGGTTGCGACATACAGTGACGCCATAAAGACAAAAACGAAATGACCACTAGTAAAAGAAATGGCGAAAGAAAACCAGTTACCACAGTAACCACCACAAATACAACATACATTTTTTTTTTACAAAATGAAGGATTTTGTAAAAAAAATACTAATATTATAAATGAGAAAGTGAGTTTGTTTGTTTGTTATTTCTTCACGGCTTGACTAAGCAGCCGATCATTATGAAAATATGCATACATATTGTTAGGGGTACAGAGCCCAACATACGCTATGGGTTGTTTTGTAGTCAAACGAGATCTAATCTATGTAATAAAATTAACGCGAGCGAAGCCGGGGGGAAAAGCTAGTACAATATAAAACTAGGTACATACATACAACATTAAATACTACACGCGGAATGTCAACTTAAATTAATCATGGATATCTAAACACAATTTTCTTGTCGTTTCAGTTGTAATTATGGTGTTTGAACTTATGTCCGTATCAAATTAATTAGAAAACAATCTTACCTAGACTGTTTTTGATATAAATTAGGATGGTATTTAGGAAAAAACCAATCCTAATTCATATCAAAAACATTCTAAAAAATCACGTCTAGGTAAGATTGTCTAATTAATTTTGCAATGGAGGTTTAGAATTGTTTTAAGGGTTATTTTGATTTTTTTTTACAATGTTAGCCTTCAATCATGGAATTACTCCTCTACCTCCGATGTCGAAAGACTCAGATTAAAAAAAACAGTTCCTGATTATGTTTTTATTGATTTTAATTATGAAAACTTTTTTTCAGCCTCGCATAGAGGGACGAACAATGAAACACAAGATGCACAGAATCAGGAGGTGGCTGACTATGAAACTGCATTGGATTGTGCAGGTATGTAGCATTTTTTTTAAAACAAATTTCTGTCTATGTTTAAACATAGTATAATAACTCCTAATAATTTTTTGCCTAGCCTAGTTATAATCATACTATTAACCGGGGAGTCCGGGGAAGAATGTATCAGTAGTAAGTTAAATATCCTCACTATTAGCACATTAATATTTCAAGTTAAATAATTGTTAAATAATATGTTAATATTTTAATTTTTGTGATATTGTTATTTTTTCTATGTATTGTTATATTCGTACCACACGCTCGTTTGCCTCCTTTTGCAATAAAAATACTAACATAGGCACATTCCACACTTTCGATAATTTTATGCGTATAACTGGGCCTAATCACGCACGTGTTTTTGTTTATAATATTTATGTGTGCACGCAGCAAAAATGCGATAAATGACGTAGTGTACGTGTTAAAAGACACGCATAATAATTATGTATATTATATGTAACGTAAGTGCAGGGTCATCCAATTGAATCATCTGTTATCTATCACTCTATCCTCTTTTCTATCTTATCTTTCTTTTTTTTACCACTGCGGTGGCAAACAAGCGTACGGCCTGCCTGATGGTAAGCAAGCAGTGACCGTAGTCTGTGAACGCTTGCAATACTTTCTCGCGCCTTGCCGACTCTGTAAATGGCTTAATATCAGGCACCGCAGAAATCTCCATGTCCTTTTGGCGGTGAGAGCCCTACGCTCCCGCAACAGTCCGGTGTCTCAGAAAAGGGTGTTAGTACACCCGAACTGAACTTTTCAATTAATAAAAAAAAAAAAAAAAAAAATAAAAAAAAATCCATGTCCTTTGCCAATTATACGCGGTTCTTAACAGTCCATCTTCTCCTGATTATCTCAAGTCTCAATTTCACCAACTTGGTTCAAATCACGATAGAAATTTACGATCTTCTAATAGTTTGGTCCTCTCTATTCCTCCGCACCGTACTGGTTTTTTCTCTAATTCTTTCGCCGTTTCGGCTGTACGACTATGGAACGCCCTCTCCGACACCATTAGGCGAGCATAGTCTCGAGTCTCATTTAAAAAACAGGTATATTAACATTTTTTGGAGCTGGAATAGACAGTATTTTGTTAAAAATTTACATTGGCTGCACTATTCAATGGTATGTATTGTTCACGCGTATATGTATATTATGTAGATAAGTATTTACATAATATACATATGTATATAGGTATTTTATTTAGTGTGTAATTGTATTTTATTTAGTGTGTAATATTTAATCTAGATTATTAATATATTTTCAATATTTTTTATTTTTTATGCTGCACTCCTCATATTACCGATTAAAATGTCCCAAAGGTAAACTGGGAGACAATACTTTAGCATTAAGTTCGCCTTTTGTATACACATCATGTATTGTGTGCATTATAGTTTAAATAAATAAAAAGTGGAGCTCTGGAGACCTTACTCACCGTAGTAACACAACATGGCCGAGATTAATACTATTTGGCTACGATCTTCTGTAAAGGTGCGCCTTCACCGGGAGCATTCGCGTGTAATGTAACGCTCAGATTCGAGCATTACAGCAACGAGGGAGGAGGCGAACGCTCATCAGTCAGGGAGGTAGTATTGTAATGCTCAAAGTCGAATCTAAAATGTTACATTACACACGAATGCTCGCGGTGAAGGAGCACCTTTAGGTCACAGAATAAAATAATAGTGTAAAGTGGGGTCTTTCCTCGGGCTGATCCGAATTGAGCGGATTATCCGCTGCCTTGCTTTTAATTTCGTACAAAAACACTTTTTATCTATGGCATTCCAAGTATTTTGTTTAATATGAATACTGTTTATATTATTTTTTAAGTCTTGATTTTGTATTTTGAATACCTGGCTATATTGTCAAAACATTGTTAAAATATTGAATGACAAAGAAGGCCTTAACTGGGTTTCTTTCGCAATTTCTCTTCCCAGTGGTCAGTTTGTTTTGTTTTCGAAATGGTGGTAGTTTATAGAGTAGCTTATTTTATTTAATACTTGCTTTTGCCCGCGGCTTCGCTCGCGTTATATTCGGGGTAACACGGTTCCCCTTGCTTCCTACCTTGAAAACTGCGAAACGTCCCATATAAAATTTCACCCCCTCTTTTAAGGGGTTGGGGGCAGAATTCAAAAAAAAATTATGCACGATTTTTTTGTTAGTCACAAATAGTCCGCATACCAATTTTTAGCTTTCTACCTTGAATATTGCGGAATACTCCATACAAACTTCCACCCCCCATTTTAGGGAATTGGGGGTTAGAAAGAGACATAAAGTAGCCTATGTCACTTTCCATCCCTCCCTTTACAAAATCACGTCAATTCGTCGCTCCGTTTTGCCGTGAAAAACGGACAAACAAACAGACACACACACTTTCCCATGTATAATATTAGTATGGTTATAATACAGAATAGTATTTTGGGGGAGGCCTATGTCCAGCTGTGAACTTCTTGTGGCTGTGATAATAATCTACACTAATAGTATTAAGAGGAAAGACTTGTATTTTTGTGAGTGTGTGTGTATGTTTGTAATGAATTAACTCAAAAACAGCTGGACCGATTTCAAAAATTCTTTCACCGTTCGGAAGGTAAATTACCCCCGAGTAACATAGGCTATATTATATTTTCAAAAAAATTAGGGGTCCTTAGGGCGGATTCGACCAAACACAAAGTTACACGAGTGTTACTATTCCGGGAATAATTTTACTCCTTGAATTTACCCTAGGGTATCTTCGTTCATGTTTTTCCAATGTACTCGAGGAGTACGTTAAACTCGGTATTGTTATTCTGCGGAGTAAAAAGAATGATGAATGAATGTATAAACCGACAAAAAAATCATTGTATTTGCATCTTCTAGCTTGCCTTGGAATGATGCAACAATTCAATTTTGTAGGATAATACAGTGAAATTTCAAATGTTGACAGCTTATTTCAAAAGTGACACCTCTGCTCTGACAATTGTTATTCTCAGATTAAACCTTTACTCCGCCAAAATTGCCCGTGTAAATATTTACTCGCGTGTAGTTATCATATTCTTTGGTTAATAGTTGGTAGAATGCAAAATCTGCTTACTCTTAGATTAAGCAGTAGTTACACTCGAGTAAAGACTTACTCAAGTTTGGTCGAATCCGGCCTTAGTAAAACAAGCGTGAAGCTGAGGCGGTCCGCTAGTGTTTAATAATTATGTACAATACAACATGACAAGAGTACGTTACGTGCCTGTGAGAAGGCTTACTGTCTGAGTAAATGATTTCATTTTATTTCTAGACGAGCTGTTACCCGCGACTTCGTCCGCGTGAAATGTTCAAATAAGGATAACTCCTTTTCCTGACATGCGATTTAAATGAAACTAAACGTATATTCTGCTCCAAGCCGAGCACTCTTTTCCTGTGAAAACAGCATTAAAATCCGTTCAGTAACTTAGGAGATGTGCCCGTTCAGACAGACAGAGCGACAAAAAAGAATCGCTTTGATTACCTTTCTCTAACTGTTCCCTCTCCATTTTTGCCTAATATGTTCAAAGTACAGACATATCGGGGTCTACTGTTTTATTATATGTATAGATCTAGAGTCATATAGCCTAATACATACCCGTCCTGTGTTTTATATACTAGTGAGCGAGTATAATGTACTGCTCCGGAGGGTTTACTTCCATCCTTCTCCCTTCATTCCTTTAAAAAAAAAACGGGAAACCTTATAAGTACATAGCTTAGTATATAGCATCGTTATATCAATAGTTCCGTTTCGTTATAATGGCCGGAGTGTTTCATTATAAATATTTATGCAGATATCGTGAATGTTATTCAAAAACAACCGAGTATAATGCCATGGGTATTCGTTCATATATTAATCATCTTAAGGAGTTCGCACATTACGTCGACTGAAAGCAGACAGAACTCGCTGAACACACAGTATTTAGTCCGCGTTTACATTTACAAGTTCTCGCGGAAGTATAATATTAGGTAATAAGTTTGATACAATTCTCACAGTAATGTCCTCAATGTGTACTAGGCTTAACTTACTTGGGTTATGGGTAAAAAACACAGAGATTTGAGAACCAAATGCGATCACCGCATTAGTGTTTGTTTTAGCTCTGGATGTTTTTCTATGTATTATCAGTACATTGATTTACAATAATCTACTTATCCGTCTGGTGCCCATAACACAAGCAGATTAAATCTTTATTTTGGGATCAGGTGGCGGCTGTGTGAACTGTGTAGAATGTCATTTATATACCTGTTTTTTTTTTCATTAACCATCATTACATTGTGCCATCTTCAATACTTGTGTACATAAATTCAAAGCAACGTATTCATGTTATCTCGACTCAGTATACATACAGTCTCTGAGCTTGACTCCCCGAAGAAAGATGATAGCAAAATTTCTTCACAAAAGGCGGATTTTGGAGTCGACGCGATAATGCACTCTTAAAATTACTGATCATAAACTACAATCACTATACACTTTATAACCAATGTTTGCTTCACATTACACTATTAATACTATGAATCAAACGTTGAAACACACAGAAATCCATTTTTTTATCACGAGCCCAAATCCTATTTACCTGATAATAACTTTCTGCAATGTGTCCGTCTAGTTTTAAACTGACGACACACTTATTACTGATCCTGCTTGCTTCAACGATCATTATAATGGTATGCTAACACTATTAAAGTACAAAGTAAATAAGTAAGTCGGGAAAACTTTGAAAATACTGAAAAAATAAACCAATAATTCTTTAAACGTTATTCTTTTATAAATGTTGTATTTTTTTGGCATGACAGTCCGTGATGTCCTAGCTTGTCGACATCACTCCCACAGGGACATTTATGAGGAATTTATGAAATTGACGAACTTGGCCGGGAAAGTAGAAATCGAACAAATTTTTCTTACTTTCTTCCAACGTATAAAGCTTGATATGATATTGACTGCTCAAAGCCTATATCATGAACAGTTCTTGGAGTTATTTAGTTCGACAGAGGAAGTATCACCGTCTCACAAAACATAGCCTCTCACATAAAGCAGCAATGGGTTTCGATCGATGAGTAAGGGATCAGGAAGACCAACTCCTTTTCGTACTTACTCTTTTTTTTCACTATTTCTCTGCATATTTCTTTCTTACAAGGAACGCATTGGTAGCGCCTCTGGGATTACTAATGTACATGGGTGGCGGGGTAACCAATTTCCATCAGGTAGCCCGCTTGCTAGTTTGCATGCGGTATGACATAAAAAATATAGTTTTTGAACCATCAGGCTGAAAACGACCATTTCCCAACGACAATATCCTAAAACGACAACTTCCTAAAAAAACAACTTGTCATTAAATATGAGTTCTTCTAGAAAAGTCGTCTTGGTACAATGAACCATTTCACTCATTTGTGGTCAAATAAATTTATTACGTTCGATGAGAATTGGCAGTAAAATGCATTGTCTTTTTATTACTATGAAATTACTAGGCAAGGTTAATGCTGCTTTATGGCCTTTTGCGGTATATGTATACCCATTTTATACATTATTTAGAATACGGGGATAAGAATATTAATTAATTCTGATCTGTGTAAAAATAAATAAAACAAAAGTAGTATATCTATACATATTTATAAAACAGATTTTTGTTAATGTGTAATAACACTTAAATTATTATTATTAAATGAGCTGGCGGGTCACCTGATGGTAAGCAATCACTTCAAGAATCTTATATGCGTTACCTATTTATATAATACTGAATTAAGGAAGTAAAACGGGTAGGCTTTCAGTTTTCTCACTCATCATACAAAATACAGTACCTATCACAGCACAGGTATTTCATTCACGTGGATATTCTGTAACTGCCCCGGTCGAGCCAGCCCATTTACGAGCCAAGCAGTTCATAGCAGTAGCTATGCTCTAGTTCTTGTATTTTAGGACCACCTTTTTTATTCAGTACGAAGAAGTTAATCAGAAATCTTTTTAAAATAAATTTAATATTCTTCATTCTGTGGGGAGGGGCCCCACAGAATGAAGGTTCCCCACCATATTCCACTTCATGGAAGTGGGGTGTTTTTGCTACTACAAAAACCATAGTGATATAATAAGAAATGATAAAATTGTACAACTCCTACAGGTTACGGAAGGTTCAGTCGCAGCGCTCTGGGTGCCTGCGCGTGCGCCTTCTTCACGACTGGTGTCCAGAATTGCCTTATGTCTTACGTGTTGCCGGCGGCCAAGTGTGAGTTGGAACTAAGCACCTACCAAACTGGTCTGATCAATATGGCGTTCATGAGCGGTAAGTTTCACATAATAACTATCACTTAAGCCTTTGGGACTATCGGCATTAATATGTTGTCATTTTGGTATCTTGTCACTATTAGACATGTTCACTCAAAAGTCTATAGCAATCAACGTAATATCAAACGGCAAGGACTTGGTGCTGTGTCAATCGTGTACAGTCAGCGGCATAATATTGTCATTTTGATTATCTTGTCACTATAACTTTGTTGACGTTATCACTCAAAAGTCTTTAGCAATCAACGTGATATACAAAACTGACAAGGTACTAAGTGACAAGATATTTATGCGGCTGACTGTACAGTTTATTTACTAATTTAATAGCTACACTTTGAGAGAGATGGAAAAGTGAAGTGAAATTCGATTTTCGAGCAACGGTCTATGTTTCAATTTCAATTATGGCTTAAAATTACATAATTGTTCTAGAGCTGTTTACTTCTTTGATTTCAGAAATACATGGGTGGGCAAAAGTATATTTTAATGATAAAATCTATTGTTAGAACTGTCAGGCCAATGACGTCACATTAGAATAAAATGGTTCAAGTAACGTTATGTCGATGTTATCGTGTCGCCCTTCTCGTAAACCGTAGGTATTGCTAAACGAACCTGTGAAGAAAATAAGTACCAAACATAAGCAAGGTAGACAATATCGTAATGGAACTGTAATAATAGATAATAGTTGATAACTAGAATGAGAATGTGGACTCTATTGACAGATTTATTAGGCTTCTTCAGTTTTTTAGTGTCCGTATTGCCCCTTAGGTCAATATTCTGTGGGGTACTGTTCTCATCGAGCTATCCCAATTACGAGGAGCTCTACCACTCAAAATTATTGCTATTGACAAAAATCCATGGCGTCATACTTATTTCCTTTAATCAGTGTACCTTCATTTGCACTGTCATAAACAGTTATGTTTCATCATTCAAAAAGTATTTCGGTTAAATTTAACCACGGTTTGGCCCGTTATCTTGCAGGGTGCTAAACTGGTTCTGTACCTGTTCGGCGTCGATGCACCTAATGATGCAAATCTGACACAACTTGAGTTATTATTAATTTTTAAACTACTCTCACGTGTTCCCGTTACAATATGAATTCATTTATGAGTACTCATGTATGTTACACAAAAGAAAACCTTAAGGGCCAGTGCCACTAATCTCAAATCTCCTATATTTTTTAAATCTATATACAATATGAAATGCTTTATCCTGAATGACTGACTGACTGAGCTTAATGCTCTACCATCAGCCACATAAATCCAAGTTTGAATGGCGTTTTCTTTGTATGATATTTTTTTTATGATACAAAGTTGGCAAACAGGCATATCCGCCTGATGGTAAGCACCACTGTAGCCTATAGACGCCTGCAACACCCGGGGGTATCACTCACGCGTTGCCAAGAGACTTTAGGTACTCACCGTAGGAACACAACATGGCCGAGACAATTGCTATTTGGCTACGATCTTCAGTAAGATGGAGGTCCTTCTCCAGACGGGCTGCTCCGATTTGAGCGGATTATCCGCTGTGCCCTACTTCTCTCACGCTGTGCCCTACCTCTCTCAAAATGAGGTAGGCATCCGATAAGAAAAGGTTTTTCAAAATTCCTTTGGGAAACCGGGATACAATGAGCTGACTGGACTAGAGCAGGCAGAAACAGGAAGTATGAAGGTGGCGTGTATTAAGTTATAACACTCATCGTACAAAACACATTGGCTTATCACGGCGATATTTTTTTTGTGACAAATCACACAGAATGAGCTGGCCCCAAAGTAAGTTCGAAACTTGTGTTATGGGATACTAACTGAACGATACTATATTTTAAAACAAATACATATATATGTCGCGTCATGGGTGGCCGGGCACGATATCATGGGATGGTTGGAGTCAAGCATTTCGTCTCTTTTCATACTGTGGGCTCTAATGGGTATCCCTCGGGCAACGAAGACACAGTTCATAAATAACAATGATTTATTAGCACTCAATGACTCACAAAAATCACATAGTTAATAACTAGGAAATTAATTTAATTCCGACAAGTATTGCCCGGTCACAGACAAGTCCTATGGCTTTCAGTCAACTAACTCAATAATAATCCCAATCCGAATCCCTCGAGTACTGGACTGCCGACCCTTTTATAGCCAAAGGCCTTGTCCAGGCCTCCCACTCCATTGGTAAGCCTGCGTTTCCGGTACAATACAAACCGAAGTAAAAACTCAATTACAATCGTTAATATTATGTAAACAATTCCTAAATTAATTATTCAGAATTAATCATTAATGATTTTCAATTATCTAAATCTGATCTAACATAATTTGAGAATAAAAATCACTTTAACAATTTTTCATAAAAATTTGTCGGTAGCAAACAGCGCTATCTATTAGAAATGTTGAGTAAACAACAGCGCCATCTCTTAGTTTCCGGCGAAGTTATTCCGATAAAGGTGCCTCATTTACGACATATAGATAAACATCCAAGACCCAGGCCAATCAGAAAAAGTTCGTTTTTCATCATGACCCGAGCGGGATTCGAACCCGGGACCTCCTGGGTGGTCTGGCGTGGTAACCATTACGCCACGGAGGTCGTATTCTATCAGAGGTTAGTATTACTTCAGTCAAACTAGCCAATTTAATAAATGCAATACCACTCCCAAGAGTTAATACCTGTGTGATAAGTTTTATAACGTTGAAACGCGGAAACATGATGTCTTATTTCCTAGAAAGAGCAAGTTTCACGGAACCTGGCTTACCTAACTATTAGTCTAGTGTTTAAACAGGTCATTAAACTACACACTCGAATTGTCTGTCCGTCTGTCTGGTCATGGTTCAAGGAACATTACGGTGTTGGAACGGTATTGTGGGCGTTTGATTTATAGCATTACTTTGTGATTAATTTGTAGTCTTTTTTTCATTGTTTTAACTGTAATGACAACTTCAAATTGTCGAATAGTTTTATAGCGATTCTGTCTAGTTTTTTTTGTATTTCCTCCTCTCTTTGAGCCGCGCTCTTGTTGGTATAACAGCCTCCACTTTCCTTTCCTCCTACTTGGGTCAACTCCTTCACCTCACTCTCTATAATAGTTACATGAAGTCTGCATTTCCCTTCACTTGATTCGCGTACTCTCTATGTATCTATCTATCTATACTAATATTATAAAGAGGAAAGATTTGATTGTTTGTTTGAATTGAATAGGCTCCGAAACTACTGGACCGATTTCCAAAATTCTTTCACTAGTAGAAATCTACATTATCAGGGAGTGACATAGGCTATAGCTTTTCCCGAAATTCAATGTGGTTCCCACGGAAATGGGACCGGACCTTCACACGGACGAAGTCGCGGGCAAAAAAGCTAGTCATTTATAACTGACAGACCGACGGATATCGTCCAGACCTGAAACTTGGAGGATGTATACTTTGTGTGGATCCGAAATGTACGCAAACGAAATTGCGTGATGAGGTGTATATATTTTTCAGATTTAAAAATAATACCCATAGCGACACATTGGCAACTCAATCGAGATTATCGATTCATAAAAACTACACTGGGCGTCAAAAGTAGTACAGTTTTAAAATTGCAATAATAATATTTTTTGAAATAAAAAAAAGTTAAAAGACAATTTCATTTCATCTAATAAAAACTTTATGCATTATTATATAATTCAAAACTCTAACTTCTATAGTTTAAGAGTAATTGCAATTTTAAAACTGTACTACTTATTTTTGACGCCCAGTGTATATTACATTTCGTGATTTTTATAAATATTTTGAATTTATGTATCTATTCTATACATATAGTAATGTGAACAAGTCCCTAAATTGAAAAAATCATAGTTTCTCGATAATAATATCATAATAATTTATATTATTCTTATAAAATCCATACTAGAACATTGTAAATGCGAAATTGTGTTTTTTTGTCCTTCTTTCACGTCGAAAGTAACGGATTGACATGATTTATTAAGGTCTGGAGAGTCATATAGGCTACTTTGGACCACGCGGGCGAAACCGCGGGTACAATCTAGTATAATTATAATTTCGTCAACTATTAAATTGTCATGTAGGCTTCCCCAACGGCGCTACTAAGAACTATAAATATGTGATAACTGTTATACCCATAAATTAATGTGTTATGACGATCAAATTATCCCTATATAGATATTCTAATTAAATACGTATGGTTCTATTAACAGATTCGTGTGAATTTATTACAATTCAGTTAAATCTACGCAGTAATGTCATCGCCTGATTTGAAATAATTCACAAAAATAGCAAAATGACTTCCTATTATAATATAGATTAGCCCTGTGGCGCGCGAACAAAGATCTATATGTTATATAATGTAAGCATCTCGTTATGACATTTTATGATAGTATGGTTACTAATATTATAAAGGTGAAAGTTGTGTGTATGTTTATTTCTTCTTCACACTCAAATGGCCAAAAAAAAATTGTGATATTTGGTATGTAGGAAGGATTAACACATAGGGTACTTTTTATCCCGAAAAGTAATTACGCGATTCCCGCCTGATTTGGTCAAAAGTCTGGTGTGCTTAGTAAACCGCTATGTAAAATAAATAAATTATAATAATATTCATTTACAGGTGGTGTTGCCAGTGCATTCTTCTGGGGTATAGTAGGTGATGTGTTTGGACGACGTCGGGTACTCAGTTTGACTTTACTCCTGGACGGTGCCATCACACTAGCCCAGAGCACCGTTCCTGATTACCGATTACTACTCGCTGCAAGAACTATAAATGGTTTTCTTATTGGTAAGCTACATTATTTTACTATAGGGAATATGAATGTATTTTTTTATATATTTTTAATAACGTTCATATCGTTATGATGATGGTGAAAACAAAAATCTGTGCTAAAAAAACTTTAAAATATTTTTGCACTGATTTAATTACATTTTTTTTTTGTAAGAAGAACTTACATGGATCATGTGAAGGAAAGGCAGGCGTCATGTCTTATAGAGAGGTGAAGGAGCTGGTACAGGAGAGAGGAAAATGGAGACTGCTACAAAGACATGAATTTAGATAATGTACCTATATCCATGCTTTTTCTTCATCAGGTGGTCCATCGACCCTTGTCTTCACATACCTATCAGATCTGGTGGGAGAGAAGAAAAGGCAGTTCTATCTCAATATTACTGGAATGAGTTTTGTAGCAGCTTGGCTTGTGCTACCAGGTAAAAACTTAATAAATATTTTTAGATATTACACAACGCCATCTTGTCTCAAAATAAGCAAAACTTGTACAATCGGCGGCAAAAATATTTTATTTCTTTGGTGTTTTGCCATTATACAAAATAATAAAAACATTTTATAATGTTTGCCAAAATACAAATATTTACTTGCAATAAAAAAAGTATTTTCTGTAATCTTTCAGAGAAAATACTTTTTGTTTTTATTTTATTTCTTATAAAATCTAACTTAACATTAATTTAACATTATTTCAAAAGTCTTCAGTAATCAAAATTATTTATATACCAAAGTGACAAAGTTACTAATGATAAAAATATGCAGTTGACTGTATGCCCTAGATAATACGATAGCAGTGTTTGTCCGTCAGGTCAGGTTGACATACAAATGGGTGCCAAGTGCAAGGTCAGGCAACGCCGAGGGTTTTGTATTGTCGTTATGTGTCTATTATGAAGTGAATCAATGACAAACACACACATAAATCCAATGTACCATCGTTATGAACTTATGACAGAACATAATGTGAAATGTGGTAGGTCAGTCAGGCGACACATTTAAGGGCGTTTTTCCACTACTCCGGCATCCGATTTTTATCGGTCCGGTAATTGCCGGTCCGATGTAGAAATGCATACTTTAAACATAAAACCGGATGTCGGAGTAGTGGAGAACCGCGTATACTAAAGTATGAATTTTTACATCGGACCGGAATTACCGGACCGATAAAAATTGGATGCCGGAGTAGTGGACAAACGCCCTAAGGACCTGTCCGCACTGCGAAATTTACCGCTCGATTTTTTTTTGCAATAATCACATTACACATTACATCATAAGGAAGTATCCGTACTGCGATTTTTTTCGCAGACCAGACATAGTCATACTGATTTGACATTATTATTAGTATAGTATTGCATTTATGCAGCTGACCTACACTGTACATACATAGTTATATTATTTAGCATTAAATAATATTTAAAATTATCATTTAATGCTAATAATAATAATAATATAAGTAATAAATAAAAAAATCAATTTATTACCTACTGACAACTTCACAATCACAATACAAAATGTCAGGCACCACGTAATATGTACTTTTAAATAGTTGCAACCTCAATTATTTCCAATCAATTTAATCATCAATTTACCACTATTTCTGTCCATAAAGATCCAATCTTTAAATCTACATCGTCTGAGGCTATTTTTGAGGTCCGTGACAATTGACATGATTAATTGATTAGTACTGGTTGAATATGTCTTTCGCACATTTCTAATATTGACAGAATGAGATGGGTCGTTGTCGCTAAACCATAGTAATGATTATATCGACCCAGAGCAACGCAGTAAATATTTTTTAATATTTAGTCGGTTTTTACCCGACTAAAGATTTTCGGTAGTCGGTTAAAAAAATAAGACTACTCATTAGCGCCTGGCCAGACTAGCTATATACTTTTAGTCGCGGCGATCGGCGTATTTGTGCAATTCTATCTTGTTTTTCTTCTTGTTTCGATGTATTTCAGAAAAAAAAGTGACTAAAATGCCGATCGCTGCGACACAGTAGCTGCGACTAAAAGTTGCAAGTCTAGGTTATAAAAACCGACATTGTTGATTTTTGTTAGGGTCATTTCATTTTGGCTTTCATTGACTATAAAGGCATGCAAAACCAAGCATCCACAACAGGCTAAAATGAATATGCTGACTTAATGACGTGTGGTAATTTTGTCAACAATAATATCAATCAGGAAATTAAACCATATTTTTTTTTGGTAAAAACTTAATGAAGTTTTTAGAAAAATAAAAAAAATACATTTTAAAGGAAAGTAATAAACATTTTCTATAGGATTCACGAAATCTATTTCGATTCACAAAAGGGGAAATACACCTACCTATTAATTTATAGTTACAATATATCAACATTACATTCAAGTTGACACTGCTCAGTCGAAAATACTCCAATAATTTTTATTTTCCTAAAATAAACATAATCCCAAAAAGTGTTACAAATACAAAAACTCTTTATTGCTAAAAAAAAAATACAATACCTAGGTATATACGGACAAATTAATTTAAAAATATTAGGTGGCCTTATTGCTACGCAATTTCTTCCAATCCAAGCAACCTCAAATACAGAAATAATGCAGACAAAAAATAATTTATAAATTAAACCCAAAAAGATTTTTTATAAAATTAATTTAAATTGTTTATTTTTCTAGCAATCGCATGGCTAGTGATACCGTTTAGAGTGGCAAATTATGTTACCGTCATGCCAATATACTCATGGAGGCTGTACTTGGCACTTGGCAGTCTGCCAGGGTTCATATCAGGTTTGTGGATCCTAACATTGCCAGAGAGCCCACGGTTGCTGTGTGATACCAATAGGAGTGACAAGGCTTTGAAATTACTGGAAAAGATCCATAAAAGTAATCATGGAAAGGGCTCTGAATTTAAGGTAAGCTTTTGGTTATTAAATATTCCTGGATGAGATATAACGATATCCCAAATTAAGTAAACTACACTAACACTAAACTCTTTACTGTGTGCAATGTCTTTACCTGTAATTGTAATGGCATTTGATCAGAAATATTTGTATTGTATTTTATGTTATAATACTGTACTCTGTATGTTGGTAACCTAAATAAATAACACTTTGAAATATATACTATTTTGTTGAAAACAGCGGTGTTTTTGCCACAACATTACTAAATATCCGAACTCATGCAAATCATAATAATAATCTTACAGATTAAGAAATTGATCCAAGACAACATTCTTATAACGAAATCTCTAAATGGCGAAGACAATAGGACGAAAGCACTGTTCATGGGCGTATTGAGAGACCTAAAGATGTTCGTGTCTAAGAGCTACGCTGTTAAATCTAGCCTTATACTTTTTGTATTCTTTGCGAATATGGCTGCGTAAGTATAAAAACTATATCTGGCTTACCTAGTAGGCTTTATTATTTTGATAACGTAAAAAAAAATAACTCCAATTGAAAAAAAAAAATATGATAAAGTAAATCACACGTGATAATAAGTGAAAGTGACCCAAAAAATGGTTTTAGTATTCTACAGTTTATTCCACTCAGAATTAGTAACAACTTATCCTTATACCTATGTTAATATTTACAGACACAAACATATGGCACTAGATAATATAGAGGTACTGATCAGCAGTTCCGTCTGAGCTGACCAGCACTGCACCTCCATACACCTCCAAATAACAGCCTAATCTAACGCCTTTAGCCCAAGAGGGTCCACATTTTAGATCTACAAGTGGATTACTGAATACTTGTCACTAAAATTATCATTAAAATCGATAAATTACTTTTGCAGAGGATTTGGTCTGAATTTCTGGATTCCAGAACTTCTACTTCGCATGCAAGGTCGTGAATGCAAATACGCACGTCTACCAGAAAATGCTAAATTACAGAACACAACGAACAGCTGGAAAGAGATCGCGAGGACTTATTCTGTAGCTGAGCTGGTTCCTGGCTATAATGAGAGTGGATTCGATTCTCATAGTGATCAGGGAAGCTTTAATTGTGATGGAAATATTGATGATGATGTAAGTTATGATTTATTGATTTTTTCGGCCATATTGCTAGTCGACAGTCCGACAATCTGGTAGCAGGAAAAATAAAGAAAAAAATACCGTACAGACCACCTAGTTAATAGTGGGACCAAGCAAAGGCCGTCTCGGGACTATCGATTGATCGAACTTCTGAATTCAGATTGAACTGCGAAAATCTGAAGACAGTGTGAAATGGAGATATATCGTATGAAACAACAAACACATTTCAAAGACACGACCTTCAGAAATGTAGTGGACAAAGAGAGAGGGGGAGAAATAGATGAATTAGCACGTAATACTCAAATTCTAGATTGTGTATATGAATATCGTAGGAAAAAACCTAATCGTCCATGATATTGCGTAACGTTAAAATCGTAATTTCGTTATGACTGATTTTATAGGAGAGCGAAAACACATATATTTTTTATTACTACCTCTTTTGGCGATAAAATACACAATTTCTATGAAATTATATAATTTAGTTCCTACTATTTATAATTTATTGTTGAAAAATATACTGTTTTCACTATCTCTGTATCAGAACTGATTTCTAAAAAGATTTAATTCTGTACAAAAAAAATCGAAACTCCCATCAGAACGGTAGGAGTATCTGCTGGTATGAAATAAGAATTATTATGCCAGCTCAACACCTGGAAGTTCTTGAAAGTGATGTTAGGCAAGGTATTAGTAGAAGACAAACATTCTCTCGCAATATTGAGTGAAAGTCATTTTCGCTCAAAATCGCGAGAGTTGAGAGAGACTTAGCATTCGATTCAGATTTCATTCCTTCACATCAATAATCTCCATTCCAGGTCTACACATCAGGTCTAATCGTAGGAGCATGTTGCGTGCTCGGAAATGCAGCCTGTGCATTTCTCTGTGCCCGTGGCGGCGCTAAGGGTGTCAGACGTGCAGCTGCTGCCTGTACACTGGCCTGTGCATGTGCTTGTGCATGTCTAGCTGCCTGTGCTTGTGCCTGCACAAATTCCAATAAGATAGCAGTGGCTGCCGCAGCAGCATTGAATGCAGCATCTTTGAATGGAAATGTTTTGTTGATTCGGTTATTGCTGCATGCGTTACCGGCTAAGTTGAGGTTAGTATTTTTGCTACTGTGTAACTATTACAAGATTTGACGACAACCATAGTTATATTGATTATTTATGGTCATTCGATCATATGATTTTCGACGATTATGAAATTTACAATTTGTTTTGAGTAGGTATAGATATATTCCAAAATTTTATTTTAGTTGAAAAATCATCACTGTAGTTTTGTACTATACAAACAATCATGGGAATTTTTGATTTAAACCTAGGTTAATAATTTATCACCTAATCTAAATATCAACGGGAAAATCAAGAGCAAGCGAAGCTGCAGGTAACGACTCGTAGTCTATTGGACACATGATATAAATTCCGAGAAAAAAATCGTGTAGGTATAACAATTTGTAATGTTTGATTTCAGTGGATTGGGCGTCTGCTGGGGCGCATGGTGGGGGCGAGCTGGTGGCGTGGCCTCCAACCTTGCGGTCGGAGTATTACTGGACTACTCCTGTCCAGCACCATTCATTTCCGTCGCTGCTTTGCTTACCAGTTAGTATATATCTAAATAATTTTATTCAAGCATAAAATATGAATTCTAGCAAATATTGACGAGAAAGTTGAAAAATTATCTCCAAACGTGCCTAATTGAGTTGCCAATAATATGTTTTGAGAGTAATAAAAGAGACTTTTCAAGAATATCACCTTACATTTTTACATAGTATAATTTTATAATTGGAAACTCCCACGGGAAAACAGGATTCGCGCAAACGAAGTTACGCGGGTTTTGTTAGTTCACAATAAATAGTAAACTTTCTTGGAACTCACTTACCTACTAGCAATTTTAAGACTAGGTATTTGACGGAATAGTATTTTCTTTTTACGATTAATATATTCGATTACGTCAAAAGTAACCACCAAGTTTCCCCAAGTATCAGTTTTCGGCCCACTCCCTGGTTTTACTAAGATTATATTCATAGTCAAACAGTTTGCATGATTGATTATCCAGGAAATTGTTTTCTGGGACATTACTCCAGTTACAGAACTAGTACGATCTAGTTTACTTTTGATGATGTAAAGTCCTACATTTTGAATAAACATTTTAACCTTTGATTTCATAGTTTCGGAAATGGTAGAGTGCCTGTAGAGACCGGCTTTCTGTTTTTTTTTCTCCGTTTTGAATTTTTTGTATTTTTGTTGTCATGCTTAGAGAGCACTACTCTGTCACGCTTTCCGATGTGGATTTTCCATATATAAGCTAACAATATTTGTTTCAGTATCAATTGGTGCTATAATGGTAATAAAGATAGAAGACACAAATGAAGAAATACAAGTAGCTGACGAGACCGAAGCGGACAGCGAGAAGAACACAGGATTAGACAAATACATATCCACTTACATGTAGTTACGTGTACTTGTAGTTAGGAAATTGATGTTTTAAAGATTGTGTCATGAATTCATGAATGTTTGTGTACTTATTTCAATCGGTAATATTGCATAGTCGCATGTAGAAACTGTATAGTACAATAGGGCCAAAATACATCACATTTGACACTTCATCAAATATCATCAAAATTTTAAACGTTAAAACTGCTAAATAATTACTGTAATAACGAATAAAAAGGTTGACATTGACGCTATGAAGTATGGGACTAACAGATGTCAGATGTGATTCTATTATTTTGGCCATAAAAGTATGTAAGTAAAATAACTTTAGAGAAGTCAGTTGTATTTCACTGTGTGTGATGTGAAATTAGTTGCAAGAAACTCCTTCTGACATCCATTTCTTGAGCCTAGTGCTCCTAGTTAGTCTTATTTGCTTCTCAGTCTCACAAATCATAAGTAATAAATTTATGAGATTATGCAATATCATCGATGATAATAATATGACATTATCAAAATTTCTGGAAGAATTTATTAAAAAAGAAATTACGTTCGAAAATTATCTGTTTTTTAAGAGTTGGTTTATCACATATTTATGATAGTATAAAAAACATTATATTTTCTATTACCTCAATTTGTTAAAATTCAGCCATCATTTAATTTTGCTTTTTGAGTTATAGGTATAACTCATCATCATCATCATCTCAACCACAAGAAGTCCACTGCTGGACATTGTAACTATTTTACTGTAATTTTATTATGACATAATACTTGAATATGATGATAGGCCAAATTTCAAAAATAATAATAAGAAAAACAGTTTAGAAATTGTTATTTATTGAAATTAAATAATGTGCCTTTTGATATTTTAAATCAAAATAATACAGTTCGTAACATAATAATACTCTTATTACTCGTAATTTATTTCTATAATTTTTTATTATGTTCAGAGTGTGCCTCATTTTGTCACAAAAATGGGACATGGTCCCAAAATTATTTTTGGATCAAAACTGTGATGTAAAAATCTATGACAAATTAATTGTAAGTTATATTTTGTATTGTAGACTTAAGAGAACAAAATAAAAATATTTATTATAAAAAAAAATATAATTTATGGAGTTGCCGTAAGTGTAATAATTCCTTACAATAATTCCTTCCTATTCCATCTAATTCCTTTCAGATCGAGTTCATTGTTAGTTCTAAAACAGCTGTAGCTTCTCCCCTGGGACGAAATAAGCTTCATAAGTTATTAACCTAAGCTTCATAAGTAGATTATTGTCAATCTGAAGTCACCGTTGTTGATCTACAAGGAATGTGGTGTCTTGTCCCGAGGGTAATAAATAACACATTTCGGCCACAACACCAAATATGTTAAATGTCATAGATAATGACATTGCATTCAAGTAAAGTGAAGTAAATACCGAACCCCAAACTTATGACGTAACTATTATGTAAACTGTGCCTAAACTGAGCTTGGCCCGAGTATACTTTGAAATGGAATTTACGATCAAAAATGTAAATATAAATTATTTCATACCCCTGATATGTCACTTTGACAATGACGTTTGTTTGTTTACATTTTTGATATTAGATTACGATTAAACACTTCGAAATGGAAGTATTAGTCGGCTTTGAATCATAAAATTAGGTTAGAAGTTTACACTGTATTTTGAGTTTTTGCATTGTCTGGTGGTAGAAACCATGCTGCTATCACGCTACCTGTGAGAAGAAATATAAAATTTACGTATCATGATAATAGCAAAATGCCGACTCTACTTGCTCTAGTACACTCTCGCGAAGTTAACCGAAGTGAAGTGAAGTTAGGCACAAAGTTAGAAGATAAAGAAACAGTGGATGAAGTGGGACAAAAAGCTCGTTCACAATCTCATTTTGGCTTAAAGTTTCAAAAGTCATAGCAAATTATGGACAATCATCTGCTAAGTTCCAGTTAGCCAGATATAGCCCTTATTTTTAGACAATGTTATCTGACGACTGAAGATACGCATGGATCATTTAACGACGGACAATAACTTACTGAACACGAGTAATGACCAAAGGTAGAATGTAATGGTGCAGTAGTTGAAGAGAAGATTCCCCACCACGTTGATACCAATGAAGGCGCTGCCGCGACCTACCATTATCCCAAGACAAGACACCATACCTCTGGAAAATAAAGTTATCTTATTTATTCTGGCACTTATTTGAAACCTTCTCATGTAAATGTATGTATAAATGACACAAACACAGTACCACACAGACTACGTCTTCATTTGAAGAATCAGTATCGTTTGCAAATTACAGAAGAATGTCCAGTAAATTTTTAGTAACGTTGTAATAGTCTTTACATTTCATCCTTTTATTTAACTCGACGTTGAGTAATTTTAGTTCAGCTGTCATTTCAACCACTCCTTATTCTATTTCTGCTACCTACAGTCTGACTCTATCTATCCTAAATTGAGTATTACTGCAAATCTTCTTTCGTGTGCTTCCCGCAATTTAGTGTCAACAGCTAGTGTCAGTATTTTCTAGTCACGTTGTTCATTGACTAAAATTCTCACCTATATGAAGTAGGAAATAGATCCACAAAATACGAAGCTAGGATACCCATGGCAAGGCAAGTCCCCGACAATAGCATAAATAGTACCACACTGGATATTGGCTCAGGAGTCCAATTTAAACATGATCCACCGAGAGCAGACAAAGTTAAGATTAACATTAGAAGGGTTTTCCTATGGTTTTGCAGGTATGCTAGTAGAAAATTTAAGGTTCCGTATAAAAATCCCGCTACAAGAAGAAATATTACAGTCTTTTCATCGACGTATCTCACGCAGAGAGCTGGTTCCTGAAAGAAACACAATAGCTAATTTATTCTCATACATGTGACAGTTTTACGAAATACACTGGGCGTCAAAAATAAGTAGTACAGTTTTAAAATTGCAATATCTCCTAAACTACAGAAGCTAGACCTTTGAAATAAAAAAAGTTAAAAGACAATTTCATTTCATTTAATAAAAACTTCATGCATAATATCGTCTTTTAAAGATTGATTTTTATTTCAAAACTCTAACTTCTATAGTTAGGAGTAATTGCAATTTTAAAACTGTACTACTTATTTTTGACGCCCAGTGTAATTGTTAAAATTCTTACAGACTAAAACGTATAGTCTGTTGTGAAATGACGCTGTTTTTAATCTTCATATCTATTATTTTATGCTGTACAAAATTTTTAACTTAGCATGGAAAAATATTGACAAAAATTATTAACAGGCGTTTCTTGGTAAATATAGTACCGTAGAGTATTACATAAACTTTCAATCAACGTCTTAAAAAAACTATTTAGGATGTTTCTAGGTGGTGATGATTACTCCCAAATAAATGCTTCCATAATACCTTGTGATGTTAAAAACAGAAGATACGGTATTTAATAATTTCTGCTTAATAATGCATAACTTATATCAAGGTATGATCGTTAATTCCCGGTTTGTTTTTCATTTATATTAATGCAACGTGTAAGTTTAAAAGTTAATAATGCATAACTTACCTCACGATCTATTATAGTTGTGGTTTCATTGAGCACTTGATTATCAGGTTGTCTAGTTATCATAGTGCATATACCTCCGGGAGTATTTTCTTCCAGAGCTAATGTTACCTTATCCAGAAGGTGTGGTAGCCACACTAGGCAGCTATTATTACTGAAAGAATTATTGTTATATAAAAGAGGTGATCCAAACCAAACCCAGGTTCCGGCGCAAAAAAAATTTATTCCAAATTTTAGAGGATATTTATATATACTATTTTAAACTATCACTATCTCTTTATCGGGTGGCTAACACTTTTTTTTGCTCATAAAGGTTCGTAGGCGTTCATATTAAAATCTTCGGGTCTATTATGAAAGTGTCCATCCGAAACAACAAAACACGTAGTCCTCTCAAAAAAGATACTACTAGTTAGAATAAGTTCAAAACATCAGTCCGTATTGTCGGAATTTCCTATCATGGTTGGCCCGCTTATCGTGGGTTTTTCTACTAATGGAATTGTATCACCTCCTTTGCATTACTTATTCTCGTATTGATGTTAATCTACCACCACTCAATCAATCCACCTACAGCACCATTGCATTACAATGTAATTCATAGGTCAGTGGTTTTTAAGCCACATCACGGACTGTCATATTATAATAACTGCCGAGACCGAACTCATGCTTCTGAGGTTTGACGCAGCTTGAGATTAATCAACTCATATCAATACAAGCAGGAGACGTAATGTCTGTCTCTATGTAAGAATCTAACTCTTCGCCAAAGTAAGGTTCAGCCCAATCCCTATAGATTAGGGAATGGGATAATGCCAATGATTAAATAATATCATAGTTATAAAACCTCACGTGATGTAGACAACACCAATAATGTAGAAGAGTAAAAGAGTTCGTCCCAGCAGTGGCCGGCGGAACAATGGAGCAGTCTGTTCGTAAATCCCTTTTATTAGTGATGTTTTCTTCTTAACTGATGAATCTTCTAACCTTATAGATTTTACCTGTAAATTAGAAAATAATTATTTGTTTTACAAAACTAAATCCAGTTACAAAGAAATTAACATAGGTACAAATAATGAAAAATCTCTGCGTGAAGAAACATGAAAGATAACAGTAAAGATGGTTTTATAGACAATGGCAATGATTTACGCACCACTGAATTGGTAGGAAGATCGATGTCCTGTTATTATTCATTATAAAAATGTCATACTCTAAAAATTTTCAACTTAATTTTAATGGAAATATAAATTACGTACGTAAATATTTTTTGGATCATTTCATTTGTCTGCCTATTATAATTAATTAAAATAATATTTATAGGTTAGTTGACTCCCTAAAAATATGTAAATGACTTACCATAAACTCCTCTTTAGAATGTTTATGATTTGTAGCATATATCGATCTTAAAATTTCTAGAGCTTCATCATTCCTGTTACAATTTGATAAGAATTTTGGAGATTCATGGAAGAAATACATGGATATTGCGCCAATCCCCAACGGAAGGGCCATTATGATCATCAGGAATCTCCAGGGGGTGAAGTTGATGCCCAACCCTGGTATTGGAAGCTCGAAGTCCAACTGACGGAGGCTAAAGAATGATATCACTGGAAATCAAAATCGTAAAATTACGTTTAGTAAAAGTAGTTAAAGGGTAATGGCGCAGAAGAAAAGAGGCTTTTTGCTTAGCATTGGTCCGATAAAAGCTGATAATACCAGCCAGACAAAATGAGCTAGTGTAGTAAGTAATGATCGAAAATTCATTAAAATTAGGTAAACAGAAAATGGTTATTCTGATTCGGTGTATATTGGGAAGGGAGATATTTACACTGAAATGTAATATTGCATGGTTTTGCATTGTTATTTTAACGTCCATTGAAACTATGTGTTAGGTTTAGGAAGCATTGTATACTAAAGTATATAAGTATATGACTAAAGTATATAAACGAAGAAATATGAAACATATTTCTTCGTTTTAATAGTGGTTGATGATAAAGTAGATTAGCATCTTACCAGCACCAACAGTTGGTCCTAGCAGCATTAGACAGGACATCATGAGCATATACCGACTTCTCACTCTCTGTATGCAGGATTCGCCTATCAGGGTATATGTGATTGAATTTGCTCCGCAAGCACTGGAAAACGATTGAAAAAAATCTTATAACAGTCCAGTTTTCAGGAAGAGTTTTTCCTCAAGAGTAAGATAATTAGATCGTTTTCTTTGCCCAGAGAAACACTAGTAAACCAAAATCCACTTTTTAAGAATTTTACTCTATGTTAATTTTATTCTAACACGATAATAATTTTTACTTCATAACAAAAGGTAAGATGTAGAATAATCTAGGCCGACATTCTGAGCAATGCAATTCTTTACAATGCACTCCTAGTTTGACAGGCTGCTTCTATTAATATGGAAAAGTTGTAGAAGAAGGCAGAGATAAGATTATCGGAATGCAAAGTCAAATTAGTTATCAAGAGGTACTTACAAGCACACAGCTAAGAACTTGAAAACTGCTAAAAAGATCCAATTAGGAGCAAGGCTGCAGAGGCTGGATAAGACAAACGCTGTTGGTAAAGACACCATTAACGTACTCCGACGTCCTCTTGTGTCTGAGATGTAACCCCATGAATAGGAAGCTAAGATGATACCTGTAAACATCGTAATCATAATGATGTTGACGATAGAAGAATGGGTGTAGATTCACCGAAACAATTTAAACCCTAACCTAACCTAGAAAAACTGACTTGTTAAAACAGCTTGTAAAATAATAAATAACAGATTAAATACGTACTTGCAAATGGTATAGAGAAAAGAATTCCCTTCTGTGATACGGTAAGATTCAAATCACATGCAACGTTAACCAGCAAAGTATATCCAAACAGATCTATACTAATAGCAAGCATGATTACAGAACTTGCCACAAGTAGAAGAATGTTGTAACGCCCATTCCCTGAAAACAGAAAGCAAAACTTTACACTATTTATAATGGTTAATATTGGCACCTGTAGATAAATATAGTTTAGTAGACGTGCTGTTTGAAATCCTACTTTCTATGATCTTTTTAGTTATCATCATCTCAGCCACAAGAAGTGCACAACTGAAAATAGGCTAAATGCTTCCAGTTTGGCCGGATGGCAGCGGCCCGCATCCAGTCCAGTGGCTTTCTGCGAGTTTTCTGCATCCAGTGGATTTTTGTGCGACTTTCTCGCTATTTTCTGTATTTGCGTATAAATCAAGTCTCGATCACTGGAATCTTGACATTTTATGTTAGATATATTACTATAACCACTTGCGGAACGGTGGGAGATTTCGGGCTTTCCACTTCTAAAGTCAGCCAACATGCACTTTATAAGTGGAGCAGTTCCGTGCCGGACTTCTTCATCGGAAATATATTTCCCCCGAGATGGTTAACTTGCGGTGGTCGTTCCACTTCGACACGTACAACGAGGCCATCGAGCTCCAGGTTATTAATGAAATACAGCCATGTCACACATATTTTGGTAGACTCAGATGGATGCATCTTATAAAGTCGATATCAAAGACTAGGCATGATGGTTTTGTTATCTGAATGACATTGTATTAACAGTATCTCAGAATTATGTTATATTGGATTAACTACTGCCTATTTCTCCATTCGTCAAGATAATGATAAAAAATTTAAAAATGTTAACTATTTCATTTTCAAGGCAATTAATGTATGTACTAACATAATACATGTTAATAGTTAAGCTAATGCAATGTTACATCATGATTACAATTGAAATAGAAAGAGCTATCTTATCATATTTAAATAATAATTAAGAACCTTATTTGTCTATTCTATGTCTAAAAATAAACCGATTTGAATAAATATAAAAATTTACTTATAAAATATAACAAAACATCGTTAAACGAACCCCTTTCATTTTAAGTCAGAAAAACCGAGCAAGTAGGTGGTGTCGGGCCACGCACAGTGTAGGGTTCCGTATTTTCTGTTCTTTGCTTGCCTTCAGTTGAGTCCAATACCAAATTCTATCACATTTGTAAGATTTCATCAAAGATATTTTATTTTATAAGTTCGTCGGCTATTTCTCGGTAACTAGTAGAGCCTATTTAATTACTTATCTGTTATAGTTTTCATTGAAGGTTCAGCATATGGACTACTACCATGATTTTTTTCAAATTTCTAAACATAAGACTATCGGAGATGAATGGGGGACCACCATGCAAAACGAAAATTGACACGATAAATGTAAATAATTCCGAAACGCATCATTGTATCGAAAAATGATCTTCCCACACCCTCAATGTTTTGAAGAGACCTATCTAACGATACCACAACATGGGGTGGGCGTGAAAAGAATTTCATTTTCACTTAACATGCCTTCCGTCAAGGTAGCCCAAAAACATTTTTTTTGCAAATTTTCTTCCAGCACTTTGTTAGCATTGTTAATATATATAAAAAGTATACTTACCAAATTACGCTTTCTAGCATCAAGCGTCTAGGCGCTAGACCGCGGACAGACAGACGGAAATGACGAAACTATAAGGATTCCTTTTAGTTTATTACGAAACCCTGTTACGGAAAATGATCTTTACGAGATATGATTATACAAGTACCCGTTTTTGGAATACATCTCACCACTTTTACATAACACCGCCGAGGAGGGAAACTTATGATAGTCATATTGGTCTTCAAAAATCATAAATCCTGTCGGAATTATTTCCTTTTTGTTAGTTTCATTAGTCGGTCACTACTACTGGACTAATAAATGAGTGTTAACATTGAACGCCGACCCCTTGCGTCCGATCTTGACCTAGAGAGCTCTAATTTTGCAAAGATATGCTTTATAACGACAGACAAGAAATTTTTCGAAAAGTTGCGAGAGAGCACTAAAATATGTCATAATCAACCAATCATCATCCCACTGCAGGGATACGGGTCTCCCTTCAGTCGAAGGGGACTAGAGCGTACTCTGCCACGCTGCTCCAATGCGGATTGGCAGATGCCGGTGTTTTCAAGCAGCCCGAAGGCCACCGACTTGGCTTAACGACTGTCATCTATCGACAACAACCGGGACTGACGGCTTAACATGCCCTCTGAAGCACGGAGAATCTCGAGATAACGAAACCCATCCAAACGCTGGCTAGGGTCGACGTCGCTTAACTTGTGTGTTCATATTAGAGTGCGACACACAGCGACGCTATCGAGCTCCTCACTAAAATATGTAATTATGGTAAAATTAAATAAATAATAATAATTGAAATTGGATACGCAATAAAAACCGTATAAAATTCTGAAGTTATACAATCGTAACTATGTTTTGTCTATAATAGATAAAGATAGATAATTACTTATATTGAGAACGCAATACATTATTAGAATTATATGAATAAATACTCTTGGAAAATAACGCAAAGGGTTTAAGGGCTCCCTCAATTATGTTGCAATGTATTGCAGCAGCATGACAGGTTGCAGCGCTGCCTCCTTTGTGTTTCTTTAGAAATTAATGTCGTGGTGCATTTTTAGCAGCCATAAGATCAATGGTCTCTATTGGATCTTGTCTGGCCAGTCATCCAATTAGGCGTCAAACTCAGCCCGTCATCGCCTTTTTGGTCTTCCGACAACGCCGACGTTTTTAACGGATTGAGATGCGAGTCCATCTATCGGAAGACATTATTTCCACGTGCCCAACCCAGTTCCACTTCAGTGGTGAAATTATTTAAGTTTTACATTTTAATATTCTCCGTTTTTGCCTCAACAAATTGTGTTAAGATAATAAGTAATAAAAAAAAAAGTATTTGATACCTTACCGGTCATAGCCAGTGCCTCTTCAAACGGAGTGGCCTCCTCGTTTTTGCTTCCCATCTCCGAAGTGTTACTCTGGCTATTACACAACACAGACTGAACAATTTACGAGACACTTTTAAAAGTCACCGCGAAACGTTAGGTTCAACACTGATTTTACGTTCTCAGTAAGATTAAGTTTTAGTTTGAGAATCTCGGAAACTGTGTGTACACTAACAATATCTGTGATTACAACATAAAGGGAGCTCAATCTCGCGTATTTATTTATGCACAGCAGCGCCATCTATAAAGACTTTTGATCAAATCCTACGGGAATGGCGTACTTTTTGGGAAAAAAGTACCCTTGTGTTAATCTAAGGTATTGGCTACCTACATACCAAATATCATAAATATTGGTCCAGCCATTTGAGCGTGAAGAAGTAACAAACATGTGTATGTTACTACTACTAATATTACAAAGGCGAAAGTTATGTGTATAACTTTCGCCTTTGTAATATTAGTAGGATTTTATAATTAGAGTCGTAATTAGTTTCACACAAAAAACCCATAAAAAATCTAGAGCGTTCAAAAAAAATCAGTCTTTAACTCAAACCTTTTATTCTTTAACCCAAGATCATAGAGATACAAACTCGATTCCTAAAATAAAATTGAAAATCCACAGAATAAAAAAGATTTAAAACGAAAATCACATATTTATGAATACCCTCTCCAAACCGATTAGACTGAAGCGTTTTGGCTACTTCGTGTTTCGTATACATCGATGTATGTTTTCAAACCTAGGTACCTTATAATTATATTTTCAGAGATGTGTTTTATCATATCTCTTAGAATTTAACTAAATGCATATTCGCATTTTTCAACAAAATCAAGAAAGGATATCTTAATTTTTGATCAAAACTGTGATTTAAACATGCTATGTAAATAATAACATGCAAGTATTTTGGGTAGAGAACAAAATGAAAATAGATTTTAATAAATTGATTATTCTATTTTTATTATTGCATATTTTTATAGTTATAAAAATCACTTACACTTAATAATAAATACCAACAAAATGTTTTGTGTTTGTATAATTACAAATCTACTTCAAAAAGTTGTCGTGGTGCCTTGATTCAATAAAGTACGTAGTAGTCTACGAACCAACTGACCAAATATTCACTATAGATTGATCAATAAGATCATTGTGAAAGTGGAATTATTTCTATCACAGCTTATATGTTACACTACACTTGGTATTTTTGTTTTGTCTGGTGGGAGAAACCAAGCTGCTATCACGCTACCTGTCAAAAGATATATAAAAATTAGGACGTAAAACTCAACAGCAACAACCAATCTATACAAATATTATAAAGAGGATGATTGTTTGTTTGTTTGAATTGAATAAGCTCCGAAATTACTGGACCGATTTCATAAATTCTTTCACCAGTAGAAAGCTACATTATCAGGGAGTGACATAGGGTATATAGCTTTTCGGGAACGGGTCCGTAACTTCACGCGGACGAATAATAAATATGTGTATTATGGCGGGCGCTCAACCGAGAAAGCTGAGATTTTGTAATGAGGATCCCTTTATGAAGTGGACAATAATAAAATATAAATAGATAGAATATTTACTATAGTATATGCAACAAGACGGTCTTATTGATGAAAGGAACTTTTCTAGGCAACCTTAGGCGAGCTTGTCCTGATATAAGTAACTTTTTGTAGTCTCAAAAATAGGAGTTTCTTGGTTTAAGATTTTGCTATTAAATTTTGTACTAGCTTTTCCTCGCGGCTTCGCTCGCGTTAATTTATGACATAGATCTCGTTTGACAACAAAACTACCCATAGCGCGACTTGTGGCGCCATCTGTTGGCCGATACAGCGCCCTCTATAGTAGAAAAAATATTTTCCCATTGGAACGACATACTTTCACGGGATAAAAAGTAGCCTATGTTGGGCCCTGTACTCCTAACAATATGTATGCAAATTTTCATAATGATCTGCTGCTTAATGAAGGAATAACAAACAAACAAACTCACTTTCTCATTTATAATATTAGTAAGGATCTTTCTTACAGCCAGTTTCTGAAACCATTTCAATTTTAATTCCACATTAAGTAAAGCTATCTTTTTTTCTTCTTTAGTTTGACAGTGACAACTGTGTCATTAACTTTAAAAATTCGTTTCAGAAACTTCACGTCGTCGTACATATAAAGTCAACATACCGTGGCCTTATATTTAATTTTGATTGATTTAACTTAAAACTTTCTGAGTCGGTTTATGATGGAAGGTAACTTACTGAACACAAGCAATGACCAAAGGTAGAATGTAATGGTACAGTAATTGAAGAGGAGATTCGCCACCACGTTGATACCAATGAAGGCACTGCCGCGGCCTACCATTATGCTAAGACAGGACACCATACCCCTGAAAAAGAAAATACAATACAACTTAGTAAGTTTTTTAAACTTGTGAACATCTTCGATGGAAGAATGAAGTGTCATCAAACTTATGGTCTGTTTCACAACCTGTATATAATATTTATCATCATGATCATCTCAGCCACAAAAAGTACACTGCTGTGTGGATAATAGTCATCAAACATTTTTTTGTGGACAATGGTGATAATGAAATAGTTGCTAATTTAAATTTTCTTAATCGGTTGAATTGAATGTGACTATTAAACGTAAACAGTAACATTCACATGACTGGTCTGCTAAAACTTGAAAAGTACTATTTTGGTTTGGTGACTTATATATAATTTTTCTTTTCTTCAAATTCTCTCTTACCTTTTTACTCTTAAAGAAAATTTCAGTTTAGCTTTCGTTTTATCTCTTTCTTAAAGCAATCATCTCAACTCTTCCCACCTACTCTTTCTACCGATCATTACTCGTAAAGATATCCAAAAAATATCCCCTGACAGCGTTGAGCAATAAATAAACTAAAATCTCACCTATAAGATGTAGGAAATAGGTCAACGAAGTACGAAGCTAGGATTCCCATGGTAAGGCAAGTCCCAGACAATAGCATAAACAGTATTACACTTGATATAGGCTCTGGAGTCCAATTCAAACATGATCCACTAAAAGCAGATACAGTCAGAACTAACATCAGAAGAGTTTTCCGATAGTTTGGTAGGTACGCCAACAGAAAATTTAAGCTTGCGAATGTAATCTGTGAGGCAACCAAAGCCATTACAGTCTTTTCATCAACATGTCTTACGCAAACTGGTGGTTCCTGAAATAAATAAAATAGACAATATATTTTGAAACTAGGTACTGAATGCTTAGTACGAGAATAAAGTTTTATATCGTGATTTTGTCAGACGCGTGTTACTTATTCCAAATTAGCCGGGATTGCTCACTAGAAAATGTGAGCAAGTGAGCCACATAATTTTGAGTAACACGCGTCTTTTAAATTTACAAAATCAGGGTACTTCTCTATTTGGTCTGTTTGATTACATCGACATGATCGAAGGCGAACAAAAAACTCGGACTAAGAACTCAGATCAGAGCAATCCAATGCAGCTTTCTAAATATTAGTATAGATAACTAGCGGCCCACCCCGGCTTCACACAGGTTTTTAGTAAGGATCCCTATTTAAAAACAAAATATAGCTTAGGTCACTCGGGAATAACGTAGCGTGACAACGGTGAAGGAATTTTTCAAATCGGTCCAATAGTTTCGGTGACTATTCAATGCAAACAAACCGACAATCAAATTTTTCCTCCTTATAATATTAGTATGGATAACTTACCACATAAGTTGTAATGTTTGTATTATTGAGCATCTGATCATCAGGTTGTCTAGATAACATAGTGCATATACCCCCGGAAGCATTGTCTTTGAGAGCCAACGTAACCTCATCGAGAAGGTGTGGTAGCCATACTAGGCAGCTGTTATTTCTGAAACAATTTGTATTTGCATTACATTTTATCGACTACTATCCTACTACTGTGGAATTATGGGATCTCTTTTCTATCGAAAAGACCTTAATTAAAGCATAACCTATAAGCTTTTCCACTTTGGGTGTGTGTGTCTCCTTGGGTCAGTCGAATGATCTATCTCACTTTGCCAATATCGGAAATATCATTATATCAACCATAATCGAAGGTGATTAGATCGTACTCTAACAACGCTGCCCTAATGCGGATTGGATTGACAGAGGCCAGTATTTTCAAGACTCAGTATTCGTTTGTTAAAAAAAACAAACTATAACAGCGTGTGATTCAATCTAAAGGCTTAGCTTCACTTCCTACACTGTGAAGTTTTCACTATTTGTAAAAATATTTTCTGCAACAAATCCTGAGGCTTGTCTATTGGACCACGGTCAATGCTAATAGTATAACTAAGATAAATAATATTTTAATAATGAAACCTTCTCACGTGATGTAGGCAACACCAACAATGTAGTAAAGTAACAGTGTGCGGCCCACCAGTGGACGTCGGAACAGCGGGGCGCTCTGTTCATAAATTCCTTTCAGGAGAGAAGTTTTCTTTTTAACTGCTGAGTCTTCTAGCCTTATGGATTTGATCTGAAAATTGAAAATTTATATTAGAACACAAATCTAGGAAACAAAATCAGTTGGATATTAAAATAAACAGAATCAAAATGAGGTAACAAAATTATTGAAGATTTCAATTTTATTGACGATTATGGTAAAGACAATATTTTATAGAAAAAGCTAACCGGTTACCAGCAAATGGACAAGCAGTTTGGCTGCTTTGATGTTATAAACCAAGTTAGTCAGACTCGGAGACGTAGGGTTCTTGTACTTACCACCAAAAATGTTATCAATTTATTACGAATTTGTATTGCGATTGATGAATCACAACACAAGGGACTAACAGGCGGACAGTAAAGGATAAGCGTAATATAGGTACGGTTTATCGGACGGAAACGGACAAGAACAAAACCCTAAGAATTAATTAAATAGGAACCATTCAATACGTTCTACTCTGACTATCTTCTTTCTGATTAAATTCATTGTGAGTTCCAAGACGGCTGTTGTAGCCCCGGGACATCAATCAGCTTCATCGTTTATTGTCAATCTGGAGTTACCGTTGTTGATTCTGGCTATACAGGAGACACATCTGTGGGAATATGCGTTGGGCTTGCCCCGAAATATAGGGACAAATCACACAGATTGAGATAGCCCCAAAGTAAGTCCCTAGACTTGTGTTATGGGATACTAACTCAACGATGCTATCTATACTAATATTATAAAGAAGTAATGTTTATATGTTTGTATATTTGTTAAATTGTAAGGGGTAATCTCGGGATCTACTGAACCGATTTTAAAAATTCTTTCACCAATAGAAAGCCACACTATTGCTGACTGTCATAGGTTATATAAAAAACCGAAAAATAAAAAGGCTTTTACGTGGTAGTCGGTTTTGCAAAGTAAATGGGAGAAAAAACGGTCGAAAAAAAGCGTTTCTTACGAACGCCTGTACTAAAAAAGGATTATTAACATTATGCCCAACGAAGTGGGCACGGGTCAGCTAGTATTTAAATAAAGTGAAAAACTTACTCCAAATTCTTCTTTTGAGCTTTTATGATTTATTGCATATATTGACTTAAGAATATCAAGTGCTTCATCATTCTTCTCCCAGTTTGATAAAAATTTGGGTGACTCATAGAAAAAATATATGGATACCGCTCCAATCGCCAACGGGATAGACATTATGATCATCAGAAATCTCCAAGGGGTGAAATTTATGCCCAACCCTGGCATTGGCAGCTCAAAATGCAGATGACGTAGCGCAAAGTACGATGATACTAAAATTTAAGATAGATAATTATAATTGGGTAGTAATTAAACGGCCTACTTTTTAATAGCATTTTACGCTTCTAAAAATCTAAATTGCCTTCTAAATTACTAAGTCAATAAGGTACATAAAAAAGTAGATGTGATTAGAAAATCTCCTCACCAGCGCCAATAGCTGGCCCCAGTATCATTAGGCAGGTCATCAGGAGCATATATCGACTTCTGACTCTCTGTATGCAGGACTCGCCTATCAGAGTGTATGTGACCGAGTTTGCTGCACAAGCACTGGAAATAAATATTACTAATTTAATAGTTTTGATCATAGTGTTGTGTTTTTCAATTTAGAATTTTAGAATTTTACTAGCTGTTACTCGTGATCTATGTTCGCATAATCAAAGGAAATTATCAATGAGTTGTGTATCATTTTCTTCCTTGAGAATATGATTGTTTTTATCACTTCCCTGATCTTCACCAATCTTTATAAAAAAATAAAGTCGATCCAATATTATTTATTGACCATCCACACTTTCACCATTTTATAACATTAGTATGGGTAACCATTGGGTAACAATGGTTTAGATCAGGCCCAGTACTCTATTTCTGCAGAATGGGAGTCTTAGATCCTCTTGTATCTGGATTATAGAGTACCTAGATTAATTACACAAATAATTGCATTATGTATTGTACTCTTTGATGAGAGAAAGACAAGTGTCTGTAAAGACCTACTCTAATAAATATTTTGAATGTTTGGTCTCTATTCGCAGTGGGCTATCTTTGAAAAATCTAGATCTTTATCTGTCTCACAAAACCCGATCGGGACGCTGCGCTGGTCAAATCTATTTAAAAAAACTTGTCTGACTGACTGACTGACAATCAACGCATAGCCCAAACCGCTGAACGTAGCGACCTGAAACTTGGAGGGTGGGTTCTTCGTATGATGTAGGCATCCAATAAGAAAGGATTTTCCAAAATTCCCACGGGAAAGCGGGATACACGCAATTGAAATGGCGCGGGTTTCGCTAGTGTCTCATATTATTAGAAATGCGATTTTCCAGGAGTGAGGGGTATGCGATACTTACAAACAAACAGATGCAAACTTGAGAACTGCTAACACTATCCAGTTAGGAGAAAGACTGCAGAGGCTAGAGAGTACGAAGGCCGTTGGTAAAGACACAATCAGCGTCCTACGGCGGCCTTTTGTATCTGAGATGTAGCCCCATGGATAAGATGCTAATATGATACCTGAAATTAGGAGTACTCATATTTATTAGACATAATCTGTAGTTGAATGGTCTATCTATTATATCATTTATTATGATAAATATAACAATATTATTATATTTATGGTACTCGGGATAAGCCCATCATAACATAATTTTCTCCGCAGTGTCTCTTGTAAAACCAGGATTAAAAACGGCAACTGCACACATTTTGACAACAAGCAGTGAAGCTCATCGAGATCCCGGGGAAGTAACATTTTCGAATTCACAACAAAAACCAAAAAGATAATAGATGAATCCATCTAATATCTTCCATCACCAGGCTGTCAATCACATAAAAATTCATGGAAACGTACTTGCAAATGGTACAGAGAAGAGGATGCCCTTCTGTGATACGGTAAGACCCAAATCACACGCGACATTAACCACTATAGTATAGCCAAATAGGTCTATACTAATAGCAAGCACGATTGCAGAACATGTCACAAGGAGTAGAATGTTGTAACGGCCATTTCCTGAAACCAGAAAGAAACATTTTACTTTTAAATCTGTTTATTTGTTTAAATAGGTATATTATTGCACTAAATATTTCATTCCATGGACCTAGAAATAAAGGCGGACACCATCACTGAAACTAAAAAGTGAAGCACCCATAGTAAGCCACCTCGCGTATACGTACGAACCGGCCGGCTTACTATGGTGTGAATGCGTGCGTGCCGGCCAGCCATTTCACACTCACACATAGTTACGCGGCCGTCATTAGGGTGCTTTAATTCTTTCTTAGCAAAATTCCGTCCGCCTTTTTTTCTAGGTCCATGTTTCATTCATAATAATTATTTTCTACATTGCATGCTTCTTCGTCTGCTCGAACTGATGTATATTATAGAAATCTTACTAAATTCTAATCATTGTAATCTCATGACAAGCGACTTATTTATTCTTATAGTACAATGAAACATAGAACCTCCTCCTTTTCCGAAGTCGGTGAAAAATTTGCATGTCTCTTTGCGCCACATTGACATTGACAGATTTGACAATGTCGCACAAAGGCTTGGGTTGTAATTAGTAATAATTTTTTTCGCTACTCACAAATTATGCCTACCTATTGTTTCCGTGCGTCTTTTTTAGCATTTGAATGGTAGGTATTCTAAAAAAGACGCATTCATCACGAAACTGTCAGGGAAGTACGTCATTATGGTGTTATATAGTTATGTATAGTGCTACAATGACGTATGACGAATATATATGTATAGTGTAACTTGACCAATAAATTTACCACCTTAACTGCCTATCATGCCCATGTGGGCTCAATCCTACGATACGGACTGCTTATCTGGGGAAATGGCACAAATGTTCAGAGTACTATTGGCACAAAAAAAGTGCTTGCGCGCCATGACAGGAAAATCACCTCGTGATTCGTGCAAACCTTTGTTCAGGGATCTTGGTTTATTACCCTACCTGCTGTCTATAGGTACATTTACGAAGCATGCATTTTTGTGAAACAAAACAACACTTTAATTTATTCACTAAAGCAATTGACCTGTACCCTAGAAGCAAAAGAAATACACAGACTAGTTTTCTCTGAACCACCAAAACAGAAAAAATACAATTGGGATTGCTCATGTATGTGCGTTAGGCTGTACAATAAACCCTCTGTTATACAAGGCCCACTAAAGAATTTAAGACTAAATTGTATAAATGGCTTAATGAAAAACATTATTACCTATAGCATTAAAGAATTTCTGGAATAATTGATATTGTTAACATTTATTATGTTTAATGTAATAAATAAATAAATATTTTAAGTTAGTATAATAATTATAATAATTTAATTTATAAGTTTGCTGCCTACCGCATGATTTTTGCACTCCTATTTAATAAGCAAAACATGATGTAAACGAAATCGTATCTGGTATTTGATATTGATCCATACCATCTATTAGTGGTGTATCTGGTATTAAGAACGTGGCCGAAACTGGAACTACAACTCCCGTTCATATTGTATGTCACTTTTTGACAGTTCGCCTTTGACAAGGATCACGTTCATAAACATTTGTACATCTGTACAGATGTACAAATGGATGGAAAGGATGTATAAGAACGTGATCCTCGTGAGTTCGCCTTTCCTTGAACCACGCAGAGTTAGGGGTTCTGTGTTCCGTATTTGCTACACTTTGCTTGCTTCCAAATGAGTACAATGTCATATTCCATGACTATGAACACATGAATACAATTACTACAATCGAAAATTACATTAACAGATAATTACGTAACGTCCTTTAACCTAAATCCGACGGAGTAGGTTAAGTTCAAAGGGCCGCTAGCTACTTTGACCCAGTTTTTCCGGCGCCAATTCTGTAGTAGTAATTTCAGTCGATTCACACGCGTATCGTATTTTACACAGTATTTTATTCTTAGCCACATCCCTTGTGCTGATATTTGCGAGGGCCGCTACTTAGGCCCAATGCTGCACTCCAATTTGAGAAGTTGAAGTAATTCCGGTCAACTTCACGAGAGTTTTTCAAGAGAGGTAGGGCACAGCGGATAATCCGCTCCGCATATTTCGCAGCCCGTCTGGGGAAGGACCTCCACCTTACAGAAGATCGTAGCCAAATAGCATTGGTCTCGGCCATGCTGTGTTCCTACGGTGAGTTAGGTCTCCAGAGCTCCACTTGGGGGAATTGGGAGGGTCGGCAACGCGCGAGTGATACCCCCGGTATTGCAAGCGTCTATAGACCGCGGTGACTGCTTACCATCAGGCGGGCCGTACGCTTGTTTGCCACCTTAGTGGTATAAAAAAAACTTCCCGAGATTACAGAACGAAGATCGTTTCACTCGTTTTCGCCCAACTACGCGGGAGCTGGAAAGATTTGGAGAAAATACAGATTTTTATATTTTTATTTAAGTAATTTAATATTAAATTGCCATCAGCTAGGTTACTCTGCATAGCATCTATCCTGAATAATTTCAAATGCAAAATTAACAGCAAATCCTAATTCGTATCCTTGAAATTTTCTAAAAATACTTTACTAACTATTTGGTTAGCATACAATCCGATTTCATTTAGTTTTGTATTTAGTTAGCGCTAGTTTAGCTGTAAAAAGTACCTAAAAGTAACAATCCAATGGCGATCGAGCGGAATTATCGTCAAGAGTAAGGGGGCAGATTTCAACGACTCGGAGAAAAAATCAAACTTAATCTTTCATTCAGTTCCGTTTTTCGAAATATTATTTGGACCATCGGGTTTCCTTAGGAAAATAATTTATTGCATCGAATACGTAACATACTAGATGCTTGTAATTTCAAACTTTTGTAGTGTAATTTCTTCTTGATGAGATGCATCAATGGCCAATCATGAGACAAGCCTGTTTCATGTAAGCTTTATCGAAACGACCTTTACACCAATTAAATCAATAGCAATAAATCATTACACAGACTCGAGAACAAACACAAATGCAATCACATATGTTTGCTCTGAGCGGGAATCGAAACTGCGCCCCCTGGTATCGAAATTAGGATCACAACCAACACACCACCTGTTTATTGTTTTTGTGTGTATTAACGAAACGAAAATTTATTTAATGAATCTTATTAGTTATTATGTTAAATATCGTTCAATTGACATTTGCTTATTACATAAAATCCGATGTCTACTAATAACATTTTAAGCTAAGCTTCCATACACTTTTCTTTTACTTTTATTCCACAATACTTGGCACACTCTGATTTAATACAAATTGATATGAAATAGACATGAATCACGTTTCAAATATCGTTGAATTTCACTGGAAATATTGAATGAAAAGTGAAATTCAACGATTGTGTTTTCATTAATTTCACTTTTCATTTCATAAACACATGAAATGAAAATACAATCGTTGAATTTCACTTGATATCTTGCGCTAAGAAGAAATAAAAATAAAATATAAATATACCCATAGGGACAAATCACACAGAATGAGCTAGCCCCAAAGTAAGTTCGAAACTTGTGAGATGGGATAACTCAACGATACTATATTTTATAACAAATATATATTATATTGATTATATCATCCAAGTGGCCTCGGGTCAAAAAGTTCGTTTTTCATCACGACCCGACCGGGATTCGAACCCGGGACCTCCTGGATGGCGGTTTGGCGTGGTAAACATTACGCTACGGAGAAGGTGGGGGAGGAGTATATTGGAACTATGTCAAATTTAACACATTACCGGTCTTCGCTAGTGCCTCCTCGAAGGGCGTCGCCTCCTCGCCTTTGCTCCCCATTCCCGATGTCACTCTGGCCACTTCACAACACAGACTGAATATCTCTTACGGGACACCATTAACGTCACCTTACACTTACGGTGAAAGACGCTCAATATTTTCAAGGTTTCTGTTATTATTATTTTATTTATTAAAATTGCCTTATTGGTTTTCTTCAAAACATGTTTTTGGTCTCTATCAACATTTACTTGCTGCTTGCACAATTTACTATAGTCCCTCAAAAGAAAGTCCCGGTTTCCTTAATTATATAGTGAATTGGGTTCCGTTCAGGTAACCTACTGTATAGACCTCAATAAAATGCGTTTTTGCATTTTTATACATTTTATTACTTACTACAAAAGGCGAGTGTAAATTGCTAGATTTTATATTAGAGACTACGCCTTGACATATTGTGATAGATAGGACGGCTTTTCGTCGCAACTTCGTGTTAATGTAACGCTACGGTGGACATTATGTTATGATAGAGTGGACCACGTGGTGCTGAAGGCTAATTTCGTGCCTCACTTTACTTCACTCCAGTCAATTGGCAAGAGCGTAGAGCTGGCAAACGAACAACCTAATTCTTATCGCGTTTACAAAACCCAGTAAATAAATAAATAAATAAATTTATATAGGGACAATTCATACAGATTGAGCTAGCCCCAAAGTAAGTTCGAAACTTGTGTTATGGGATACTAACTTAACGATATTATATTTTATAACAAATACATATTTAGATAAACATCCAAGACCCGAGGCCAATCAGAAAAAGTTCGTTTTTCATTATGACCCGACCGGGGATCGAACCCGGGACCTCCTGGGTAGCGGTCTAGCGTGGTAACCATTACACCACGGAGGTCGTCGATAGACGTTTTCCCTACTTCAGTGTACGGTAATCTTTATTCACATATTATGTTTTCATAGTACCAGTCTGTTAATAAATATCGATTTAGGTCTAATGTAAAGTAGCTTACGCAATACATTTCTGGCTCGCAATTACCTCTTAATTATTTTAGTGTATATTAACCAAGCAATGGAATTGTCAGGAGGAATTTCGCTCATTGGCACTTTGCCATATGGGAAGTGTTGCAAGGTCAAGAATTTTTATATTTAGTGTAGTATATTTACTGTGGCGATTAATATGGTGTTTGTGAAACCGATTGTTTGCTACCTTTAAATAAAATAAAAAAGAAAGAGGAATTTAAGTAAGCAAGAACGATCCTAGCCTGTGATGATAATGCCAGTTGGGGTCAAAAATTTCTAGACATTCTCTGTGCTTAGCAGAAAAGTAGCTGTCAGCCCCGACTGTTTTCGATAAATAACAGTCTATAAGTCAGTGACCGTAAGGTGGGCTCAAAAAACTGATATCATACCCGCAATTGACATCTCAACCATCTCAACTGTACACAAGGAAAGTAGAAAGTACAGATATCCCGGTTGCATAGAGCCAAACATGTAAAAAAAGATTCCATGTTAAAGATGTTAAAAAACCATTTATTTAAAAAATATATTAAAAAAACATAGTCTACTTACAAAAACTTATAACACCCCTCTTTTTGCGTCGGGGGTTAAAAATAGATTATCTTATCTATCAACGACATTTACTCGTGGCTTGACCTTGACATGCCTTGTGCGTGATCACGACAAGGAATGTGCGAAAGATTTATTCACACAATTTTCAGAAATTCAGTGTTAATTCTTTCTTCGGATACTGTTTGTTACGTCAACTCTAAATTTTTGTGATACAAAAAATGTTGGTCGTGTCGTGTCGTGAATGACTGACTGACGAAAACGCACAGTCTAAACTGCTGGGAGCACAAGAACGGCTAAATAAGGGAGACAGCGCAATACATGATGTAAGGCGACGTCTCGTTTACACAATCGTTTAAGGATAGTTATAAAAGGTCGTGGAACTACGGCTCCTGGTCGTAGAGGCCTGGAGGGCTACTACGAAACGTAAATCCGATACTTCGGCCGAAGTATCGGAAGAATTTTAACCGTGAAATACAAGTTATTTCATGATTATAATTCAATGAACTACTAAAATAACCATAAAGTACAAGGTATTTCATGGATAGAATTCAAGGAATTACTAAAATTCTTCCGATACTTCGGCCGAAATATCGGATTAACGTTTCTCGAAACTTAGCGCAAACGTGTACACTTTTTGCTTCTTGTGTCAGATACAAGCTACCGATGAACATTTGATTTCCATAGAACCAGTTTGAAATCAACCGCTCCCTGCGCATACGTAAACATTTTGTGTCCAGTTGCTTCCACTTAACGCATACTCATGACGGTCAAAAGTGAATTGGTCGCATGGTCGCTGTTTGTGCATCGACAGTTTTTGGTAAATAACACGTTTGATAGTATTGGTCGCTGTTCGACCAGCGACCAATTCCGAAAAGTGTTCGATGTCGGTATCCGGCAACACGTTTGCGCAGCGCCCCAAGAGGCTGTGTTCTTTGTTCGTATGACGTAGCCTTTCGATAATGGAAAATCCTACAGCAATTTTATGATTTTTATTTATAGGTAGTTGTTAGGCAACTAGCTATTCATACCCACGACTGGCCACGACCCCTCGATACCCGGCCGAGTGCCGGATATCGAGGGGTCGTGGGTTCGAATCCCACCTGGGGGGAGGAGGTGAAATTTTTCTTTCTAAAAATCAATTTCAGAAATCCTACAGGAAAACGGGAAACACGCAAACGAAGTTGCGCTGGTTTCTCTTGTTGAGAATGAATGAATAAATAAATATTGGTACGTAAATTATAATAATAACTAACTTTTCCCCGCCGCCGTTACCGGTTTTCTTTTACTATTTCTTTTACCGGTGGCCATTTTGCTTGTATCCGAAATAGTGGTCGTTTTAGTAGTTAATTCTATAGGTATTAATTTAATTATGTATATGTTACGCTCAAAGACCGAAAATGCTCAGTGAGCGGAAAAATAGCTCACAACGCGAAATCGTAAGAGAAATTCGCGGCGGTGTTATGATGACAAGATAACACTAACCTAACCCACCAATGTCTGGCGCGAACTTTTCTTACGGTTCAATCAACACGTTGTGATTGTGAGCTATTTTTTTCGCTCACTGAGCGTCTTCGGTCTTTGAGCGTAACATATACATAAATGACCAGTTAAAGTGCCTGTGAAGGTCTAGTCTCTAAGTAAATGAATTGAGTTTGTGTTTGATACAATGGGGATGTGTTATGCGTGATCACGCTCAAGACAGTTCGAATAAAATTATATAAAAAATGTGTCAATAAGTAAAACCCTTGGTTTCCATGACTCTCCTTGTCTTCTCTGTATCAGGCCATATGATCATTAGTAATGTTGAAACTGAAAAAAAAACATTGATTATCATCATACTAATATTATAAAGGGGAAAGTTGTATGTTTGTTACTTCTTTACGCTCAAATCGCTGAATTAATTTTTATGATATTTGGTACGTAGGTAGCTAATACCTTGGATTAACATATAGGGTACTTTTTATCGCGAAAAGTACGCGATTCCTGTAGGATTTGGTCAAAAATATGATATGGATGGTGTTTTCTGTGTATTATAAATATATACATATTGTACAAGAATATAACCGTTGTCTGGTATCCAAGACACAAGTAGTTTTTTTTCTCTCTCTGTTTCCTCCGACATAATTGGAGTTCTTATTAATAAATAAATAAATGTATAGGGACAATTCATACAGATTGAGCTAGCCCCAAAGTAAGTTCGAAACTTGTGTTATGGGATACTAACTCAACGATATTATATTTTATAACAAATACATATATAGATCCAAGACCCGAGGCCAATCATAAAAAGTTCGTTCTTCATCATGGCCCGACCGGGGATCGAACCCGGGACCTCCTGGGTGGCGGTCTGGCGTGGTAGCCATTACGCCACGGAGGTCGTCTTATCTATCTTCTTTCATAGCTTCGCGCTCGTTTTCTTCTCGCATTTCCATTCTTTTCTTTTTTACATTTTTCATCTTTCTTTTCTGGTTTCTACTGTCTAGTCTTTGCAGTGTGTTGGGGCTCTTTATTTTAATAAATAATATGACAGTTTTTTTATTATTCTGATGAAATTAAGACTAACACAAGTAGGTTCGCCCTAGCTAACTTTGGAACCAGCAGCTGGCATTTTGTGAATTATGTAGAATTTATTTAATAATGTAGTTAAGTTTCATATTTTATTCAGCGAATCCGCTGGCACTTCCAGTCATTGCAATAATTATTTATGTTTGTATGGTTCTGATTGAAGTATATGAAGCACAACGAGGTTATTGTTCAAAACGTAAAAATCTGTTTAACTATTCAGTAGAACAGATCCGCTACTGTTGGGAAATGATAACAGAAAATCATTTTGCTTTTAAATGATTCCGCGATTTGCGATTGGTTATCTCTTAATTTATTAGCTTGTAATCGCTTGAAAACATCAATGTGTGACTCAAGTGTATTACGGGATAAGCCAACCACACATTCCCACCGCCATGTCTCCTGTAAAGCAAATTCCCAAGGTTTTACTACCAACACACCACCGAATTGTATTTTTTTTATGCCACAAAGCTGGCAAACATGCATACGGCCCGCCTGATAGTAAGCATCACCGTAGCCTATAGATGCTTGCAATACCGGCGGTATTACTCACGCGTTGCCAACCCCTCTAAGTGGAGCTCTGGAGACCCTACTCACCGTAGGAACACCACATGGCCGAGACCAATGCTATTTGGTTACGATCTTCTGCAAGGTGGAGGTCCTTCCCCAGAAAGGCTGCTCCGATTTGAGCGGATTATCCGCTGTGCCCTATCTCTCTTAAATTGTTAATTAACTTAGCTATAAAGTACTTACCAGCAGCTCCAAATGTTATGAAGATTATTATAAATCCACATAGACTGTGCAACGCTAGACCGACAAGGATGGCCCCAATCGCAGCGCCAAGTCGACCGCACATATACAACGTACATAATCCCAAAGCCCTGGTTGAAAACGACTTAAATAAGAGTCAAAACATGAATCTATTTTTATACCATTAAGGTGGCAGACAAGCATACGAACCGCCGCCGCTTTATGCCGCTTATGGACGTTCTATTGGTAAAATTGAATCACAGTTACCTTGTAACTGAATGTCTTAAACAGAATCAAAAATTGAAGGAAAGAAAAATCCATGCAAGTGCGTGTATGATGAGTGTAATGTGCATACTCTATGACATTTGCACGTTTTCATAAAATCAATGTTGTTCATCGACTGTTACTCGACAACCAGTAGGGCCTAGAGCCTTTTGCGTTAGAGGATTAGAACAGATAGATTTATTGTTAAAAATAGTACCTAATACTAGTAGGCATAACTTCAACGAAGATGGTTGCCAACATTGAGGCAGTGCAAACCGCAATTAGCCCGAAACTAAATAGTATTAGTGCTATGATAGGATGTGGTATTATTACTGATATTCCCAGCATTATTGAAGTTACTGCTAATATACCACCTTAAAATGAAAAAAAAAATACAATATAAGAAGAAAGTACAAGTCAATACAATATTCTTTGGGACCATCTCCACGAGAGAGAATCGCGACAAATCCGAATGAAAATCGCCGCGATGAATGAATTGGTCGCTGTTGACAGTAAGTGACAGTAAGTAGTCGACGAACAACGACGAATTCTATAAAACGTGTTGTTTACCAAAAAATGACGACGCACGAACAGCATCCAATTCGATGAAATCGCCGTGTGGTGACACGTTCTAAGACAATGTAAAGAACGTCAAGAAAATTATGAGGCTCGACGATATTATCGTTGTTCGTGGAGCTCGTGGAGTTGATCCCTTTGTTGCACCATAAAATTAATATAACAAGATGGTACAGTCAGCCAATGAAAGAGGTGAAAAGGCCCGGATATACGCTGCTTCGAATGATATACGTGAATACGTACCAATTGCAAAACAAGAATGCAGAAGCCTTTAAAAAAGGAATAAAAATACTTACAATACAATTTAATTTTGTTAAATTTAACTATTATCTTGCCGATAATGATATAAGTAGTGGTAGACAGGGCTCCCACTACCATCGACAAAGGGTATACCCACACATCAAAGTGGTCTCCGTGGGTTCTCATAGGTTCTACGTCCGAACGTTTCTCCGAGGTCTGAAATCATCATTATATAATAATATAATGGGTTTTTATAATATACACTTCCGGACACTTGAATCGAGCCACCCAGCAGTTTCGACTTTGATTACTGGTAACTTAACAAAAGTATATGATCAACGAAAAAGTTTTTATGCAATTTGGAAGCTGGTACACTTTACATTAATAAGGTATACTTAATTCCAAATTTAAATTTCAATAACTTGATAAAATTACAATTTTAAGTGAAACTTGTCCTGTATAACCTTTCTCAAAGACAAGACTCGGGTTGAATTTTTGCAAAAAAAAAAAGGAATTATTGGAAAAAAAAATATCCAGTAACTTGTATTGCCTCCGAGAGCGTTTATGATTGCAGTCATGTGATTTGGCATGGATTTAATCAACGTCATTATGAAGTGTTGTGGAATATTCTCCCATTCCTCCTTGATGGCAACTCTCAGCTCTTCCAAAGTTTGTGGTGCTGGTTGGTGAGCTCGAACACGCCTCTTTAATTCGTCCCATAGACGTTCGATGGGATTCATATCAGGGCTCCTTGCTGGCCATTCCATTGTCGTGATTCCAACATCATGAAGGTATGCCCTGACGATTCCTGCAGTGTGCGCTCTTGCATTATCATGCATAAAGACGAAGCCTTGGCCTACAAATCCAGCATATGGCATCACATGAGTCTCTAGGCAATGGTTAATGTATCGACGGGCATTTAGTGTTGGTAGACGTGGTCCTGTCACAACCTCTAGCCCAGTTTTACCATCGGCAGATATTCCTCCCCAGACTATCCACGAGCTCCCGCCATAACTCACTCTCTCTTCAATACAACACTGAACAAAGCGCTCTCCCCGCCTTCGGTAGACCTTCCTCCTTTCATCATTACCATAAAGCATAATCTTAGTCTCATCAGTAAAGAGTACCTTGCTCCATTGGCGTTGAGTCCAATGTAAATGTTCGCGTGCAAATTGTAAGCGCGCCATTCGGTGAGCTCTTGTCAGTTTCGGCCCGTTGGCTGGCTTATGTGGGCTCAGACCACGTTCTTTAAGTCTTCGTCTAATTGTTCGCGCGGAAACAGCCACTCCATGAAAGTGTCGAAGCTGTTCTTGGATCTGTACAGAGGTGAGGTGACGATTTCGTAAACTGGTTGTCGCGATAAATCGATCCTGTCTTTCTGAAGTTACCCGAAATCGCGGTCTTCCTGGACGGCGCACGTATCCACCAGTGTTGAGGTATCGATGGTATACCCTTTGCACAGCAGAACGGCTTAAAGCAAGCTGTGATGCTACATCGCGCTGACTTCGGCCCGACTGTAGAAGCGCCACAGTTTGCGCGGCTAGAAGAGGCGGTGTATCCATAATTTTAACGTTTAAATGGCTCAAATTAAAAAAACAACAATTTTACGATGTCTTAATTTCAAAACAATTACGGTGAATTCAAAATTATGGAGTTAAATAAAAAAATTATGTTAATTTAGATCAACTTTTCTTTTCAAAAGAATGCACTAATTTGGATTTTGTTTCGTTTTTCCATTTGATAAATTCAAAATTGGAACAACAGCACTTCAAAATCATTATGAATATACCAGCATCAAAACTGCATAAAAACTTTTTGATTAACTTATGAATATTTTTATGTTCTATGTCATTACACATAAAAATGTAGGGTGGCTCGATTCATGTGTCCGGAAGTGTAGTAGAACCGTTCGACGGGTCACTGGTAGCAAACACCGCCGCCCCTAAACTAATTTACTAATATTTAATATTGCATCCCACCCACTGCAGGGACACGGGTCTCCCTTCAATCGAAGGCGATTAGAGTTCTCTGCCATTTTCTCGTTTCAAGCGTTTCTCCGCCCTCTTCATCTTTCGGATTATCATTAGGATCTCCAAGATAGGTTATTTTCCACGAAACATCAAAGAGTTTCACTTAGGGACCATCTCCACGAGCGAGAGAATCGCGACGAGTCCGAATGAAAATCGCCGCAATGAAACTGCCGCGCCGTGGTGGTGGAGACACGTTCTAAGACAATGTATTTAGTTGGCAGTTGGCACGACGATATTATTGTCGCGATTCTCTCGCTCGTAGAGATGGTCTTATATTAATAAAATTTATATAATTACAGCATTTTCTTCATCAATCATCAACGCTTCGCAAATGGACTCTGAACCTTTTAAATGAAACATCATTTCATTCAAGATTTCCGGCAACCATGTGAAGAGACTACTTGCCCTAAAACAATGAAAACTAATCTAAATATATAATTTGGAATACACAACTTAAGGAATGTCATATTATAACGATAATCAGCCTGTTACGGAAATGCTATGAATAAAGTTAACGACACATTCAAATTTTATTATAGTTGTCACGTGTACATATCAAACGAGAAGAAAAACAGAGATAGTTTAATGCGTAAATAAAATTTTAATGCGTTTCAGAATTTCTGGCTGATTGTGTCCTAAATATCACTACTCCTTTTTTGACCATGCGTGTCCTAATGTTGAGCAAAATGCTGCCCTTGATCAGATCCCTGTCTAGGGCTTTCAATGACTACTACCAATGGGCAAAGTTGCAGTCAAAAGAAAGGTTGGACAGAGGAAGAAATCTTGGCTAAGGAACATCAGGGAGTGGACCGGGATAGCTAGCATGGCTGAGCTATTCCGTCGTGCGAAGAACAAAGAGGACTGTACAGTACCAAGCTCATCGCCAACCTTCACTAGCAGAGGCACCACAAGAAGGAGAAGTAAATAATAATGATGATGATGCTTTCCAGCCGATTTCGACTATGGCGATTGCTGCATCTACGGATGTCATGGGAATGTGGCTAGCGAAACCGTCATTATTTTTAAAGTTACGCGCATATTCCGTGCAGTAAAAATACCGTTCTGATAATGGTAATTGATTGGATATAATAAGAATACTGACATCATAAAGACCATGAACATGGAGATATGTGATATCCATACACAGCGACGCAACGGCGGCTGGACAAGCAACAATGTGGTCCGGAGTGACATCCCATGATGATGTGAATTTGCACTAGATTCTGTAATTTCCTTTACCTAAAATTAGAAAAATCTATAACAATGTTACCAGGGCCAGCACATCTACGCCTGGAAACTAAAAATTGTGAATCTGATATAGTTTCGCCTGGTTATAATTCTTTGGTTAAAAATCTCCGCTCTAACGACTATAGGTAATTTATTTTTAGAATGATATTGAATTTCAGAGTGAGAGAAAAGGACTTAAAACAATAAACAAATGAACTCTGAATTTTTGTGCCTCGCGGCCGCACAGAAAGGCATGTATGGTAACAGTATTTATAAATTTCTAACCGGATAATCTTCTTTCTTCTTTTTTGTATTCCAAGAATAAATTGTGGCCAAGACCGGTATAACTTCCTTAGGTCCTTTCACAGATAGAACGAACCGAGGGCTCTCAGGTAGGATGAAGAGTATTGAAGCAGCCACTAGTCCAGATAGACACCATGTCCACATGAAAACTTTCCAAGGTTTTAGGATGCCGAAGAAGTAATGAAACTCCCAATCATCACGCAGAATAAGCCACGCGAGTACTGTTGAATATTTCCATTTAAGACTATACAGAACACAATAGTATAAAATGAAATCGTTTCCGCTCTCTGTTCGCTTAGATCTTTCAAATTATTCAACCGATTTTAATGCAGTTTTCAGCTATAAATAGAATGAAGAGAATAGTTTATATGTATTAAGATCTTTGAATAAAATCTAAGAAGAAGTCTATAGATTTTATTCAAAAGTAGACTACTCCTGGACTCTCAGGATCACCGTTTTACTTAGACAGCGGTGGTCGCTTACAATCAGGTGTTCCGCTAACTCATTAATTTTCTCAAAAAATGTAGACAAAAATAACGTACATGGCAATACAATAAAAGTTAAAGTTATGAAAGCTGATGCAAAAGATATGGCTGCTATTCCCCGGCGCTGGTCGCTGTACATCTCATCAATATACGCGAAGATAGTCGCACTAGATGCTGACACACTGGAAAGAGTAGAAGCTAAATTAGCAACTAGTTGTAAGATCTTATTGTAACCATATGGTAAGCAAATAGACAATTGAATTGAATTAAATGAGTAACATAATACAACGACATTATGCTTCGAAGCATGGAGATGCTTGAGATTTTTAAAGGATAAATCGTTTTGGGTGACAATTTATTTTAACAAGAGTAACGCCTGACAAAGAAGTACTACTCAGACCGTAAATATTTTTTTTATTGCTTGCTATTATTTACTTATCAGGCGTTATGTTGTAGATATCCCGGGTACTTAATATTGTTCTCATATCTGTGTTCGGACCTGAGAGTGATGGCAATAATTTGAAATTGGAGAGAAGTTGCACAATTATCGTGTTAACAATCTGACAATCTGAAATCTTTAGGAAAGGGACCGACCCTTCAATTTTTAGGTACGCAAGATCCAGCACATCAAAACCCGTGTCACGTTTTGGTCTTTAAATCGGACAATACTTTCCCAAATAATGTTTATTTGTATAATAGAAGTTTCAATAGTAAAATACTAAAATAAAATTGTGGTCTAAAGATGTTGGCAGACCTAATAAATAAAAAAAAGCAAACTCACAAAATACCAGTGATGAATCGAAATATGAACAGGGTCCAGAAATTTCTTGCCATTGTGCACCCGAAAGTAGCAATGCAAGCAAAAGTCAGTGCCGGTAACATCACGCGTCGTCTCCCATATTTGTCACTCATGTAGCCCCAAAAGATCCCCGATGCCATGATTCCTTTGAAAGAAAAACATCGATTTACAAATAGTGTAGATTTGGAATCATTGGGAGGCCTATGTCCAGCAGTGGACTTTCTGTGGCTGAGATGATGATGATGAAGGGTCATTCAGAAATTTCACATGATTATCATATTTTTTTCTCTTTTTCGTTTTTATCACATATATTTATAACTATTTACCAAGGAAAATAGCAGAATTGATCACGCCATTGTCATCATTGGTTAGGTGGAGATCATGTTGGATCTCGGCGATGATGTAGCCGTTGCCGAATGATTCCATCATTGTAGTGAGCAGTACTAGGCCGCCTGTCACCAGGACTAAGTAATTGAGGATTCCATGGCCTGGTAATATAAACAAATTTAAAAGTTAAAATTTCTAATAGTAGCCATTGTAGATCGCAGGTGTCTTCTCACTGCCTGTTGCACAGACTCATGCAACCAATCGTACAGACGGCTAATGGTGTCTTGGCCACAGCCAAAGGTACACCAGGTTCGATGGTGATTGAAACAGCAATCCGAAGTGAAGAGACTTTAATAATTATTTATCTTATTATTTATACAAATATATATACATATTTATACAAATATATTTACAATCTATTTGTATGTGTCTCATGTTTGTAGAATGCAGCACAGCAGGTGAGTTGCACTAGATTCGAAAAATTGCTGCGTTGCATTCTTCATGTTCAGTTGGTAACTGAACAGCCATACATGTCATGTCAAGTTTACATGACGTTGTACACTTGATCAATTCACCATCCCTAAACCATCTGAAAACCATTACGAAACAGGGAAAAAAAAATCTTGGTCCAACAGTAATTCTTATTTTGTATAGCACAACTTAGTTGTGCGAACAGGATTTTTTTTTGCGAATTGTTCCTGTTGGACCAACTAGTTGTGCGTAATAGTTGGTCCAACAGGAAATGGTGATCAATTCGGCAAAATCGAAATTTGAATGAAACTTTTCTTACCATAATAATTTCGAATTATTCAAATACAAAGAAAATGTTTTACTGCGAACCAAGTGTGGTGTTGCTGTTGTGGTGATGATGATCAAACGATGTCTGATTGTGTTATTGTTTAAAGAAGTTATAGGTAATTGAACAGCTGTGACAATTTATTATCAATTGTTTGTTATACGAAAACATTTAGAGACTTTGATCTAAATATAATGAATAATACGATGGAGACTAATAAGTTTTTTGTAAAGCATATAAGCTGCATTGTAAAGCCGATGGCTTGCACAACACTGGTCTCCGCCAATCCGCATTGAAGCAGCATGGCAAGTCTAACTCTAACCCCACTTTGATTGAAGCAAGTATTCCTGCGGTAGAATGATTATGGGTTGATATGGTATGTTATAATGGTAGGGTAAAGTCTTCGCTGTCTTAGCACAATCTGATGAAGACACTGAATTTGGTATGGAGTGTACTGAAGTATACAAAATCTAGAGGAAACTTGACCATTAATAATAAAAAATAAAGGCTAAAATATCATACCACATAATTCATAAGCTTCTTGAAAGGTTGACATAGAATTTTGACATATTTCAACTTCAGAAATCTTTCAAGTTCAATACTGAAAACTAAAATTTAAAACAGCAAAATCTCGTTTTATGTTTATTACCTTTTAATAAAGGCGTAAACACACAAGCGATAGTTCGCAATTCTGTAAACTTGGATTGATGTTAAAAGCACACGACACAAAAGTTCACATGACGGAATTATAGTGTGTACCTATCTAATATAAAATTCAAAGTCCTGACTGACTAACATAACTATATATCAACGCAGAGCCCAAACCGCTGGGTCTAGAGATTCCAAATTTGGCATATAGGTTCCTTATAAGGACTGGACCGACCGGACCGGAATTTGTTTCTGAAGAAAAATATGCTAATTGTTAGTAGGTCACGCGGGCGAAGCCACGGGCAGAAGCTAGTCCTCCATATAATATCCAAATAAGAAAAGAGTAATGAATAGGATATTAATTTCTAGGTTGAAAAGAAATAAATGAGACCTACCACAGGGTCCCATTTACGCCCACAGCATTTTTTATTAGACGAAGCAGAGCGGAAGACTGTAATTTCTAATCATCCGAACTATTATTGAAGTTACATTAATGAATGTACTGAGTTTGGACGACATCTTAATAAATTGACCACACTGAATTATCAAAAGGTGCACCACCACACTGTGTTATCTTTGGTAAACTGAAGCAAAACACGCATGGTATCGATAACTTCACATAAGTTTTGGAAGAGTTTGAAAAGTTCAAGTTAACCTGTGCTTCGGAAAGTTAGCCCTCTTATGGACTAACGGCTAATTACACAGTTCTAGCTTTAGCGGTCAAGTGAGTAAGTATGAGCAATGATATAAGCGGTTGCATATTGAACTGCAGCTAGGCGCTCTGTTCAAAGTATTAACTTGAATGCAGAATGGGTTTAAATGTCTTGAGCGATTCTACTTCGCAGGATAGATGTAAGCTGTTAGTCCTGACATTACAGTCACTTCTTTCAATACTTCATCTAATTTATTTATGATTGTATTTGTTGTGAGTTCCAAGACAGCTGTAGTTTCTCCCCCGGGTCGTTGTTAAGCTTCATTGCTTATTGTCAATCTGAGGTCACCGCTGTTGATCCTGGGTCTACAGGAGACACAACGGTGAAAATGTATGGTGGGCTTGTCCCGAGTCCCGACAGATGTCTTTGATTAATATCTGATTTGATAGCTTGAAGATACTGACCTCCAAAACGCAGTAGAACAGTTACCGAATAATGTATTACCATGTCCACTAAAAGGTTATCTTAATGATCTGTTTTCAAGGCCCATGTCAGTGTTTGAACTGGCCTTGTACACTGATAACCGATATTCGCAATAATCAAAATTTACGAGTACCTATCTCAAGTGGGTGCGATATCAGCTTTCGATACAGATCCGGAATTAACCAGAAACTCCGAGAGACTACAATTTGACCACCTCCGTGGCGTCATGGTTACCACGCTTAACTATATATCAACGCACAGCCCAAACCGTTGGGTCTAGAGATTCCAAATTTGGAATGTAGGTTCCTTACGACGTCTAGAGGAGTACTAAGAAAGGATTTTTCAAAATTCCCACGGGAAAGCGAGATATACGCAAACGAAGTTGCGAGGGTATATCAACGCACAGCCCAAATCGCTGGGTCTAGAGATTCCAAATTTGGCATGTAGGTTCCTTATAAGGACCGGACCGACCGGATCGAACCGGACCGTACCAGAACGGAACGGATCGGATCTGATCTGATCGGACCGGATGGAACCGTACCGTACCGGGCCGTGCCGGACCGGACTGAACCGGACCGGACCGGAATTTCTTTCTGAAGAAAAATAAGCTAATTGTTAGTAGGCCACGCGGGCGAAGCCGCGGGCAGAAGCTAGTGTCTACATATGCGGGCTCAAATTGTAATTTATGTGAAATAGTTTTTGAGTTATGAGGGGATCAAAAGTGGCTCCAAATGGTTCACACGGTGCGGTCGCCAGTTCTGTTTGCTTGAACTTGGCTTGACACGCTACCGCGTGTCTAGATTGGACACGTAATAAGCAATAAGGAAGTGAAAAAAAACCCTTGTTAATTGAATTTTTCAAATTAGTTTTGTGTCATCCTTTTGTAACTATTTTTATAGTTTCTTTAACAATTATATTTAATTACAACGCAAGGTAATTTTCTATTTAAACGCAGAATAATTTCATACCATTAATACCACTTTTCCTTTGTGTAAATTTTGTTAGTTATTTAGAAATGTATATTATTATGTATCTACATTATAGATAACATTTCAATTAGTGTTTGATCGTTACTACTACGACTATTTTTGCAGCGGGTATAGTAGAAATAGGACATCAAAAATTACATCCACAGAAGCAAACCGATGACGGGACAGAAAGGTTTCGGAATGACGATTGCGTGAAGTACCGAAAAGTGAAGTTTAGGACGACCTAAAGAAAGTCGCAGGTAGCCGCTGGATGCAGACTATAATAAAGAGCTAATTTATATTTAATTTAAATAACGTGTCTAAGTCCCGCGAAGGCCTACAGAATATAATATTTTTGACTTTGACTTTGAGATTGCCAATAGGGTTGTTACAAAATAATTACATTACATTTAGTTCGTATTGTAGCGGGAGCGATGGCGATGTGCTCGACCGCCACAAAGGGAAGATCTTCCGGCCAGGCTGGGTGTTATGCCTGGGGAACCGCGGCTCCGACAATGTATGTGTCGGAGGTTGTATATATATCTCCATATCGTAGAAACTTCGATAGCGTGATTCAGGATTTCTAAGTGTCGTCGTATATGACGTCATGTGTTCGCATTGTGAACTTTTTCTTCACTCTGTAGTTCTTCTGTATGGCGATAGGTGTCGCCACAGTACTCCCCTCCAGGATCGAAGGTCCGATGAGATGATGATCAGCAGTCTGTGCTTCTCGTTAGCTTGCCCAGTGAGTCGGGCTTGAGTGTGCGTGCTCCAAGTGTCCCAGTGAGTCGGGCGTGAGCGTGCGTGCTTGATGTATCCCAGTGAATCGGGATGAGTGATGTCCCAGTGAGTCGGGATGATGCATGTCCCAGTGAGTCGGGATGCAGAATATCCAAGTGAGTCTGGATGAGGAATATCCCAGTGAGTCGGGATGAGAGTTATCCAAGTGAGTCTGGATGAGGAATATCCCAGTGAGTCGGGATGAGGGTTATCCCAGTGAGTCGGGATAAGGGGCGCAGGAACAGGTAGCTCGGTGAGTCGGCTGCGATGAACCTGATTTTCCCCGTAGCTGGAGTGCTGTGAGACTGCTGATGATGAGGCTTCAAGTTGAGGAGTGAAGAATGTGATGACGTCAGAGCTGATGAGGAGATATGATGGATAAGGCTGCTTCCAATCACGTCGGGGTCACCACTGTAGCGGGAGCGATGGCGACGTGCTCGACCGCCACAAAGGGAAGATCTTCCGGCCAGGCTGGGTGTTATGCCTGGGGAACCGCGGCTCCGACAATGTATGTGTCGGAGGTTGTATATATATCTCCATATCGTAGAAACTTCGATAGCGTGATTCAGGATTTCTAAGTGTCGTCGTATATGACGTCATGTGTTCGCATTGTGAACTTTTTCTTCACTCTGTAGTTCTTCTGTATGGCGATAGGTGTCGCCACAGTATTTTAGATTAAGTATAAAAAAATATTGGACACGTATTTTTTTCTTTTTCCGATTAAACAAAAAATAACAAAGATACAAGGCATAAAAATATATATACCTATACCCAGCAGTGGGTAGATACAGGCTGATGATGATGATGATGATGATGAAGGCATAAAAATTTAGGAGTGACGTCACCCCGTGCGAAAATATGCCACACGGCGTGACGTTACACGTAACTATAATGGGCTATATCTTTGTCAGTTTTGGTCTAATTTACAAATGAAAAAATGAGTTGCCCTTATTTTTTAATAATCTAAAAGACGGACTAATTATTTTTTTTACGGCAACTACCCTATTGCCAATTGCCGGTCATACTGAAAGCATTTGGCTTTTGTCCAGCAGTGGACTTCTTGTGACTGAGATGATGTTGATAGCCATGCAACAGGAACATACAGATTGACAATGTTGACAATTTACGACCTTATTATTTTTAATTATTAAAATAGTAATTAATAATATTCCATTAGTGGTATTGTTCAGTTATGATTATTATAAGTGAAGTCGACGACTGTGTTATTGTTGTTTTTATTATTTAACCGACTGTTGATGATATAGCCATATTTAAATTAGCAAGTAACAAGATAAAATATTAACAAGTGGTCAAAATGCATGATTATTTTACTGCAGTTGCATTGCTCTTCTTTTTTCACTTTGATAGAAATCTTTTTATCATTTACCGCAGCTTTATTTTTATTAGGATCATGTATAGGCTTCATCTTGGTGGATTCAGGCAGGCATAGCCTTTATGATCCAAAAGATTAACTGTTATGGAAAGATCTTAAGGACAGGCTTTTTCATAGTCATAGTCAGCCTTTTAAAACATTGCAACAAGGTGTACGGTGGCCTCGATGATAGGATGCTTGTAAGCGGATTTTTTGTCAGCTCAGTCCTTTTCTTTGTTACCAAACAGGGTTTTTGTTTATTAGAGCCACATGTGTCCATTAGGATGTTGGATGTTGCAACCAAAAATCATCCTAAAGATGGTCCTGCTATCCTCGAGGCGACTATACATGACCGAGTGCGCGCGATCGATCAAAAACTAACAAATGATCAAAAATTACTAATGACTAAAAATGTCTACTTAGGATATTGTACATACGTAATTAAAAAGATTAACGATTATGCTTACATTATTTAACATCATAATGTTTGTCCTAATTCTCAAGTCTGCATATTTATTTATCCTTGACTGCACATAATATTATCGTACAACGAAGATAATAAAATCTCGAGTTAAGTATTGACTGATTTACATAATCGTGTTGATTTAGATTTGTAATAAAGTTAATTTAATTGGATAACCTAAATTCGCAGTGTTTGACAAATATTTACAGTAAAACACGAGCAATGGGTTAATAACCTCCAGATAAGCTGGTGTGGTTGTGATTTACTTTATGGTAACTATTCACATGGTGTGCTTCTAGATTGAATTTTGTGACAATGTGATAGGATTGGAGTATGTCTGTATGTCATCTTCTAAATTTAAGAGCTGTGCTCCTGTCGCTGTAGCAGATTAGTTAAGTTACCAGTCTGTCTTGTGCCAGCTCTTTCTAATGACTGCTAACTCTTGTCATTGCTAACTTTATTTTTATTGATTGATTTATGACTTGCTTATTTCATTATTTCAACGATTTGAAAAATAAATGTTATAATGTAGAGTTGTTTTCTTTGTATACCATTAAGGTGGCAAACAAGCATACGGCCCGCCTGATGGTAAGCATCACCGTAGCCTATAGACGCTTTACCGGGGGTATCACTCGCGCGTTGCCAACCCTCCCAACCCCCCAAGTGGAGCTCTGGAGACCTTACTCACCGTTTGGCTACGATCTTCTGTAAGGTGGAGGTCCTTCCCCAGACGGGCTGCTCCGATTTGCGCGGGTTATCCGCTGTGCCCTACCTTTCATAAAAAGAACTTTCTCTTCAAAATTTTCTTTCAACCTTGCAAAACGGACTGCTTGTTTTCATATTATGTAGCTTAGAAAATAATTTAATTTTGTCTATAGGAAAGGATTGGACTTCCATCACTTACCTAAAACAATGATTAATACAAGTTATTGCTTAGTCTGTGTGGTGTTTTATTTAATGTAACTGTGTAATAATCGCCCCCACTTACAACCGGTATGTGAACTTGGTATAACTAAACTATATTTAGTTGGCGTGTAGCTGTCGTCCGCGTGTGACGGCTCGTACAACAATTCCTTATCAATAACACACCACGCCACTTTAAAAATACAAAACACGTGTTTCTAACTAAAACTTGAGACTTAAAATACAAAAATGAATACTTAAATTGTAGATTTTATAGTCAATTTTTGTAAATTTCTAGTGATAATATTGTGTTTGTTGTGATTTTTTGTGAATGCACACTCTTGTGATGGAGGGTCACAGTGACAAAAATGACAGTAACGAAAAAAGCGAGAAGTTGAATGAAGTTTTCTTTGAAGATGCATTTGTTATTGCAGGTATAAATATTTTATAAACTTCACTCTTTATTTTCAATCTATACTAAGTCTTTATAGCTTGACCAAGATGGAGAAATAATTTAACAAAATGAATCCGAGAAATCTTAAAAAAACTATTTTTTTTCCGTAATATTTCTAGCGTGAATAGATGCTTTTGAATTAATTTTACACTAGAAATAATATATTACGGACATTTTTTAACATAACCTTCGATCATAACATGATCGAAGAACATAACATTACAATGTTATTGTAAACATTTAATAAAAAATGGTTGAATTAAGTAGGGTTTAAAATTAACGAGTGGCCCTTATTTTGTTTTTATTAGAATTTATGTTAATCGTGATTATATTAAACGAGACACAGTCAGCAGTGGAAATGTGTTAAATACACAATAATAAAATTAATGTTTCAAATATATATATTTATAGAGAAATGCATCAAAAAAAAATATTGCTGGTAGAATTTAAGGAATAGAAAGCGGTAGAAAGTGGAAATATAGTCACCGAGCTCACCGATATAAATTAATAACACTTGTTTTTATTTCTCCAAGGACCTGTTATCACCACTTGTAGATAGTTTCAGCTCGGTTAAGAATGACAATAAGATCTGACTATTTGCTTATCCAGAAGTTGTAAAGAAGGACCTTAAATTAATCTAGTCTAGGATTTCAGAAAATTGTATTGATGTCTATTAAATTGTAAGAATACAAAATGTATACCTACTTATTCTGTTTAATTTTATAAATTTCGTCATACGCCAAAGTTTTGATGAAATAAGAAAATTGTATGACGACAGAAAAGGTAATAGTATGTACATAGGTAGGTACTTCATGTAAATTACCGTGTACTTTCAAGTGCCACATGTCTTCAAAGGTTCATGTCTTGAAGGTTCATGTTTCAACATCACAAATTAGTTCTACTGTAGGCATTATAACACTTATACATAATATATATGATGTTGGATACAAACACCATTGCTGATTGATATTTGGTAACTAACTACTTATAAATAAAAATTGGTTTCGCCTAAGCGTGAAAAATGTCTTGCTATATTTTATATGTAGTAATTAGCTATTAGCCAAGTTATTATTTAGGACCAGGGCTAAGGTACAGGACCTTCCGGCTGACATTGCGGGGCCTTACTTTTGATATAATAATTCCACTCAATTGGCATTGAATTATTACTCCGGTACAATTTAAAATAGAAATAAAAAAGTTATTGCAAGACATAATTAACAAATAAGGTTTGGATCGGTAATAAAAAATGAAAAAGAAAATTTAGGAAGAAAATTATCGTAACTAGATACTAGATTAAGACGTAATTGGTAACGTAAGGCGTAAATTAATCATAATGTCGATGACACTGGTGATCCCATTATCAGTTCCTGACCTCGAGCTGGCTGTGACGCCCACAATCTTAATTAATTTGGCTAATAGACGGCTTTGACTTACAAAACTGCCCCCTGTAGATACATTTTATTGACCAGCCCCTATTCTTTCCTTGTACAGTCAAGAGCAGGTCATTCATTAAGTTCTAGGTCATATGTCATACATAAGAGCCAAAATTGTTGTTGCCAAAGCTTAACGTACTCCTGACTGTACAGTCATCCAATGGAAGAGGTCATGACAATCGGGTTATCACACAGCGCCACATAGTCACAAAGTATTTTTTTGTTTATACCACACAGGTGGCAAACAAGCATAAGTATAAGCTAGGCTTAACCTGCTTGTGTTATGGGTACCAGGCAAGGTGGCAAACTAGCATACGGTCCACCTGTTGGTAAGCATCACCGTAGCCTAAAGATGCGTGCAATACCGGGGGTATCACTTGCGCGTTGCCAACCCTCCCAACCCCCCCAAGTGAAGCTCTGGAGACCTTACTCACCGTAGGAACACAACATGGCCGAGACCAATGCTATTTGGCTACGATCTTCTGTAAGGTGGAGGTCCTTCCCCAGACGGGCTGCTCCGATTTGAGCGGATTATCCGCTGTGCCCTACCTCTCTTAGATTAAAATATAATACTTATTGGAAAATCCCCAGACTCGAGACAAGCAGAAATGCCAACACACCCAACACATAATTTTTTTGCCCCGAGCGGGAATCGTACCGTATGTAGAATCACTTCGCTCTGTGAAATAATGATTTTCGATGGTGTGTGGTTGTCGAAGTAAGTTCTGTCGAAGCATTGAGTATACGAAATACTGTATTTCGAAATTGAGACTGTCGGAATAATTAATTGTCGAAGTTCAGAATTACAGTCATCACCAGACTCCAACGCACCAACACCGGGCTCTAATCAAATGCAAAAACAATTTTACTTAACTAATATTGCAAATAAACTTTATTTAATTAGTAATGTTATCGATTTTAGAGACAACTGATAATGCTGACGTACTCATTGTAACTATAATGATAATGGTAACTAGAATGATGTCTTTCCGTCATGTCTTTGATGTATGATATGACGCGAATGATGCAGCTGCATCTTAAAGTCTGTGTTCACCAAGATACGTCTTGATAATATATAAAGCAACTTTCTCGGTGCATCTAGTGTTAATCACCTCACATTTCCGGTTCAATGTGATTCACTACTTACTGAAAATTAGACGAAAAAGCCTCCCAATTTTTTATAAACAGTTAACCTAGCTTTACTTGGACAAAAACTAATGACCTGTGTCCACATAGACCCTGTAGTGTAGTTCTAAACTCCCTCTCTATTTCCAAATTAAATTCCAATTCGTAGATAAAACGATATTTAAAAAATTTCATCATTTTGTATTTAGATTTGATCCAGGGAGACTTTATATTATGGAAACTACTCCCGCCACGTCACAGAACTTTCTTCCTTCAAACGTATGAATTTGACGTATATAGTTTCATAACGTGACGGGAGTGTTTTATAATAGCGATCATAGTGATAGTCATTGCAGAGTCATTTAGTTCACGCTAATTCTAGAACTGGTTTATTTTTGTTTCCAGGTCATGGCAAGTTCAATCACCTGGTGCTACTCACCAGTGGGCTAATAATGTTGAATGTTTCGATGGAGTCAGTGGGTATGAGCTATGCTCTCACTGCTGCTGAGTGTGAATTGAAGCTTACCAGCGAACATAAGGGACTAGTGAATGCTGCTGCATTTATTGGTATGTGAACAAAACTTAAATAAGGGAACAAAGCGGATTTATTTTATGACAGAGGACAAACTAGCGAGTCAGACCATAGGTACAATTACAACTTACATACTGCTACTCCATCTGATTTCTTTCTGATTAAATTCATTGTGAGTTCCAAGACAGCTGTAGTTTCTCCCCCGGGACGTCGATAAGCTTCATTTGTCAATCTGAGGTCATCGTTTTTGATCATGGGTTTACAGGAGACACAATAATGGGAATATGTGGTGGGCTTGTCCGGAGCTAACGGGTCACCTGATCGTAAGCGACCCCCGATGCCCAAGGACATCCACGACTACAAGAATATCGGATGCATTGCCTACCTGTGAAGAAATGAAAAGGGAAGGAAGGGAGAAGGAAACAGGAATCACGAAGCAGGAATAATATTTGAAGTAAAAATAGATATTAGTGTGTTTTGGACTAATATTATTTTAAATGTCATTAAATAATGACCAACAGGCAGGCAACTAAGTACTTATATAAAATATGCAACAACAATAAAAAGTATTTAAATACGTACTAATTCCCAAAAAGTATGCATTTACATATGCATAAGATCCGATGTCTAGTCATTATGCATATGATATGTATGAAAGTGCAACTTGACATTCCAGTGACTAGTAATGTGGCCTTCATTGCTGTTAAGTATAGGATAAACTATTGTTAAATTCTATATTATTAAAAAATTGCTGGTTTTTTATCAGTAGCTTATAAAATTAGGGCTTTATAGTTATGCCTTCTCTGAGGAGTTCGATGGCTGCTGTTAAACAACGTCAATCCAAGTCGTACTTCAGTGGGCACGTTAAGTCGTCGGCCCCGGCGGTTGTCGCTGGATGAAGTAGGGATTATGATACAGAAACTCAAAGGCTTCGGTGACCTTATAGATAAATAGGAAAGTGATAATACAAGTGATGGCATGCTAGTGCGTGCAATGCTAATCCTGATAACGGCAATAGTATAAGATACAATAGCTAACTCGTATACTAAGAATACTTACTGCAATATTTGCATTTTGGGGGCAAGAAACTTGACTGTTATGTTACAACCTGTTCTATTCTAGTATTTTGTAATTGTCTTACAAATAAACACAATGAAAACAATGACTTTCTAAACAAGAATGAAAATTATACAAAGCATGACAAAACTATACATATTAATTCATGTCTTCAAGACAAATCAAACAGATTGAGCTAACCCCAAAGTAAGTTCGAAACTTGTGTTACGGGATACTAGCTCAACGATACTATATTTTATAACAAATACATAATAATAGACACATCCAAGACCCGAGACGAATCAGAAAAAGTTCGTTTTTCATCATAACCCGACCGAGATTCGAACCCGGGACCTCCTGGGTGGCGGGCCGGCGGCGTGGTAACCATTCCGCCACGAAGGTCGTCAAATAGAATATATCTTTCAGGTATAATTTGCACGTCATTCCTGTGGGGTTACTTGGGAGATCGGTGGGGTCGTCGAGCGGTGATGTTACCCGCTTTGGTAGCGTCAGCAGTCTTTTCCATCTTGTCATCATTCGCTGTTGATGTGTGGATGCTTATGGTCTTGAGAATGCTTACTGGGTGTCTGTAAGTACTCTTAATACTACTTTTATAACAGAAAAGAATATGATTTTGTTGTTTTGTCATCTGTTGATAATTTCAATTTAGGTTCTTTCTATTTTATTATCGTCTTACTTAAATGGCGATATAATTTAGTTTTTGTTGTTAATTAAAATGCAGAAACTTCGACACAAAATTGTCAAGGACTAGTATTCAAGTCATATAAGTACTGGGTTACTTTTGTGAACTATCTATCATTTAAATTTTTTTGCCATCCGTGGACTTCTTGTGGTTGAAATGATGATATCATTTTGGTCTAGTCTAGATCATCAGAAACTATTTTGCTTTATTGTACTAAATTAAATTCAGAAAAATTTGCTACCATGTTTTAAACAAACAAATATTTCTTTCTTCTTTCTATTTCATTCTTTCTTTCATTTTATTCTAGTGTGTCAGCATCAAGTGCGACAGTGTACGCATACTTGGGTGAGATGCATATGAACACGCGACGTGCATCAGCCATCGCGTGGAGTTCTGTTTTTATATCTTTTTCATTCATTATATTACCAGGTAAGACATCAAGTACTACTTTATGTGTTTCATCATTAGATTTAACCACATCTTCAATAATAATTTTGTTTGTAGCAAAGTAACCTTGTAAAAGCTACATTGTCACAGCCAGATGAAAATTTGTATCCATCAATCCAATACGGATCAAAATCACTGACTATGATTACGGATCATCGATCTACCTACTGTATATTGATCGTGCAATGGCTGCTAAAGAGTGCCATTTCCTTCAGTAAAAACAGTTGAAATGTTGTTTAATTAAAAGTTTTCGTGTCGATATTAAAAATTTATCTAACTGATAAATTCACTCGCTAATTGGCGTTAGCTATTTTGCTAGAAATTTTTACTGGAAAACATATCAGTGATACAATTACTTTCGTAATGAGTTTGATGAAAATACGATTATTAGGTAGAGTAATATGAAAATAGAAATTCAACTTTACACCTTTTACAGGTCTAGCCTGGCTAATAATCCCAGGGAAATGGTCATTCACAATAGCAGGCTTCACGATAGTACCCTGGCGTGCTTTCGTTTGGTCTTGGTGTGCGCCGGGGTTGGTTGCAGCGTTCGCTTTACTCTTCCTTCCTGAGAGTCCAAGGTACCTTCTGGCTGCCAAGGGACCTGACGCTGCATTGCCAGTTCTAGCGAATATGTACGCTTGGAACCACGGTGCTAATGCAGAAAACTATCCAGTAGGTATCTATAGTTGAAGTCGAAGAATTTGAGATTTTTAAAGAAATCAGTTTTTTTTTACAAATCTGACATTAATTAACCGTTCATCTTTAAAATTATCATAATTTTCCTAAAAATAATAGATATGAAACAGAGCAAACTCTTAATGTGATGGGTATTTTCAATAATAAAGTGTTAGTCCCAGACTAACTAACACAAGCAAGATTAGCTTACTTTGGGATCGAAAATGGTGTAATTAAAAACTTAGAACTATTTAAATAGACGAGAAATATAAAAATAGAAAGAATGCACTTATTGAAAATAGTCTGTTAATATTTGGAAACAATTGTAGGTGGAGAAAATAGTAATAAACTACATAGACACGGAGAAAACTGTAGGGTTCGCCGGCGCAATAAAGAACATTAGCCTGATGTTCCGTCCGCCACTGCTGAGGTGCGTCCTCATCTCACACATCTCCATGTTTGCTGTATTCATGCTGTAAGTACTGTACTACATAAAATATTTCTAAGCTAATTGAGATATCAACACATAAATGTTATGTACCCAGTGGCGAAGGGTGAAATTTTACTCAGGGGAAGCCGGAGCAAAAAAAAACAGTGTTTACTTACACAGGGATGGAGAATTCCGAATACCATATCAAGTCTTGAATCTAAGTTGCAAATTATCCACCATTACCATACATAAAAGCACTGATATAATATGGAAAACCAAAACAGTGTTTTAAGTTTACAACTACCTGTGAGCCACGAATACTTTTCGTACAAATTACAATGAAAATGTTTTGTAAAGCCACCTTTCCGTCTATAATCTATTTTCATAGAAGGACAAGCACGGCCGCGCTGTATAATATGTTTTTTATTTTCAAAACTGTATGTTTGAAAATTATTATCTAATAAAAAGTCTGTGAGACAACAACCCACGTCTAAAATTGCAGCCATTACGAATGTAAACAAAACAGACTAAACCAAAATAAACAATTAACTACTTACACTTGAAACCGATAAATTCTATACCTATAACACAATTCACAACGAGCCCTGTCCAACATTTAACCAGTCACTCTAATCTATTTAAATTTACTAAATTAACAACAAACAAATTTAAAAAAACTAACAACAATACGAGCGAAAACACAGGCGAAAGTAAATTGAAAAAATGTCATAATTTTGACAATTACAACGCGACAAAATTATAATTGTTTTATTATTCAAGCACTAAACACATAATCACACATAATTAACTATATTTTTTACTTCTCAGGTTAATACGTCTGTTTATCTTTGTCGCACTAACGTAATCTGATACATGCCATCCTTGTCGTAACTCGACGACTTATGTTCATATGATCGGCGTGAGAAAGAGACCGCGCTAGGAACAAAATGAACGCGTAAGAAAGAGACAGCCGCTCCTAAAACTGTATGCGGCTACAACTCGGGAATTACCGGCTTTCGACGCACAGGCACAGCTAAGCGACGTGTTGCTATTTATTATTGTATAGGCGTTTGGGTATCATTATTATTTATGAAGCGAAATCATGTTATTAGCAGAGTCGATGCTGTTAGATAATTCACTATTTTTAAAAGGGAAGCCGACAGGAATCGTGTTATTAGGACCCCTCGCCACTGGTACCCACAGTCAACAAAAGATTTCTAAATGTTGATAAATATTTTTTTTAGTACATCTCAATACATATTTGGAAATTTACTATCATATTTACGTCAGTGGTTAACTCTTTCTTTCGTTGTCTGGTATATACGACTAAGATGACAAACAAGCATACGGCCTGTCTGTGGTAAGGTAAGCAGTCACTTCACTTATAAGGGATATTACTTACCCTCGAGCTAAGTATTATACACTCAGCGAAATGGTAGTTGGAAAAGTGGATGGAAAAAGAGACGGGTGCTCACCAAACCGTTAGCCAAACTGAGTAAAGATGCTTACCGGCCTATCAATAGCCGAAGCTAACAGAGTAACAAAAAGAACACTGCACCAAGTGATCAATACCTCAGACCAGACTCGACCTTCAGCAATGAAGATACCGCAAAGAGGAAAACAAGTATTACTTACCGTTTTCACATGCGAAATTTTATAAAGTTGTTGAACCAACTTAAGGAACTCCTGGTTTGGGGTGTCGTCAGACCTTGATGATTCTCCAGCATTTTCGTCTACATTAGACTTATGTATAATGGTAACATTAGGAATAGGATGAACAAGAACACAAAATTGGTTATTTTCAGATCGAGTGGTCTCTACGTGTGGGTACCGGAAATTTTGAACAATATATTGCAGAATTCCAGTGAACGACGCATCACAATCTGTGAAATTATACAAGAGAAAATACAAAAGGTTGGATACAGATTGCTTCCTATCAATACTCCATCTAATTTATTTCTAATTAAATTCGTTGCGAGTTCCAAGACAGCTGTTTAGTCTCTCCCCCGGGATGCTAATAAGCTTTATTGCTAATATCAATTAAAGGTGGACTTTGATGATCCTGTGTTTACAGGAGATACAACGGTGGAAATATGTGGTGGGCTTGTTCGGAGTTAGCGGGTCACCTGATGGTAAGCAATCACCACTGTCTTTGGACATCCATGACTGCAAGAATCCTGGATGCATTATCCACTTATAAAATTCTAAAATTAGAATAATATAAACGTTTACCTTTTTTTAAGGATTAGCAAACTTCCTGGCTTTGCCCTTATAAGTTGTAACTTTTACATTTTTTCTGTTACAGCAAAAATCATCACCCTCCTCGTGTTCATCTGATGTATCAATAGGAGTGTTCCCTATCTCAATGGCAATGGGAGCTGTGTTCGCGATCACATACTTTTCAATTGGCTTGTTAATCAACAAGATTGGAAAAAAGAATATTTACTGTAAGTTACTTAAAGTACCTTTTCCTAGTAACCATTTGTGGATTCGTATTTATTTAATTTTAATTGCCACTTTTCTGCCGCCAACCTTTTGCACACTGCTCTTGCCTCTAGTGACTAGTGTAGTTATGTGAGCCCTCAATTGACCATCACACCTCTTCCAAAAGAGGAGAGAGTTGTTTTTATGCTTTTGTAACCGAATTATACCGAGGACACGAATATTATCATTATTTTTTTATGAATTTTTCCAGGTGGTATTATGGTGATCTGTGGGATTGCGACAGTGAGTGCTGCCTTCGTACCCCAAGGTGGAGCAGCTACTGCCCTTCTGATCTTAGCCCTGTGTTCTGGGTGTGCTGCATCTGTCCTCACCGCCATATCTGTCGATGTGTTTCCTACTTGCTTACGGTAAAACATTAAATTACGTTGTTTAGATATCACAGGATGTGTGATACTGTGTCATAATAGGAGTTTCGATGTCGTTATTGGCCTACAATGGTTGATAGGTATTTATATTTATAGTAGGTACCTCTCGCTAGTTAACACGCAAATAAAACACAATTACTTAGTGATAAAAATGCGACAGTCTGTCTGTCTTTGTATTAGCTCATCTTCACTTCCGTATGTGTCATACAGTTGATGCTATTTGCAATAAAGTTACGGAAAACTTTTATTAAAATTATAGATTTGAATGCGTTTGACCTCAATCTTGATCTTGACTGATGATAAAAGAGATGAGGGTTGTTTCACGCAAATTAAAAAAATCCTTATTTATTCTTGGCTTGAAAATCCCTAGATGGTACGAATCGGGAGACAATGATGCGGGGAGGGAGTTCCTTACCTTAGCGGTTAAAGATGAGGCAAATTGACAGGTGCGGTAGGTGGGAATATCGACCACATACGAATGGACTCCTTGTCCACGCCATGTCGTCCGATGGAGTTGTAGGTGTAAAAAGGTCTTATAAGTTTTTTTTTTCAGAGCCATGGCGATGTGCATCATGTACATGGTCGGGCGCAGTGGTGCCGCCATGGGGTCCTACCTCCTCGGTGCCACCCTAAATACTCATTGCCTAACCGCATTCTCCGTATTCGGAGCTATTACAGTTGGTAAGTACTACTTTACGATAAGATAAAATTCATTCACATGCAATTTCTCTTGTCGAAGTCAAAGTCAAAAATACTATATTCTGTGGGCACTTAGATACGTCATTTACAATAAAGTCAAGGTCAAAAATACTTCAGGCCCTCGTGGGTACAACATAAATATCATAATAAAATAGATATAAAATAGATAGAGAAGCTACTCTAGAAACCACTTCGGAAACAAACCAAAATGACCACTACAATGAGAAAGTAGGCCTTCTAAAGCACCATTCTCTCGTGATCTACATAAGGATCTACTAAAATATTATTATTCTGTATGAAATAAGTATTACCATTTCTGAAACAAAAGCAAAATGGCCGCTGGTAAAAGAAATGGCGAAATAAATACGTACGTAGATGCCAAACGCGTTGTTCCCGTTCCTATAGGAATAAATATTATGAATAAAATATCTTGCTGTTTGTAACAACTGCATCATATTTCGTAGTGAGTGTGAACAGTAACAGATGTACAAACAGAACAACAATACAATACACACCCTTATTGCTCCAAAACACAATAAACTTAGGTAATACATGGTACAATAGGGTCTTAACGCTAAGCGATTTCTTCCAGACAACCTTTAAGAAATGGACAATCTTACACGGGTTGCGTGGCACAACAACATACACGGAAAACAGAAAAGTATTTAATTTTAGACTAAGTATAGTGTATCCAGCTGATGTTATGCTGTATGCTAAAAGTTTAATATAAAATGTTATACTAAACGTGAAATTGACTGTTACGTGTGCATCCTTATTAATATAATAAACGCGAAAGTATGTAAGCATGGATGTATAGATGTATCCGGATGTTTGTTCTTTTTCACGCAAAACAGCTGGACAGATTTGCTATCGAAAAACATAGGATAGTTTTTATCTCGTAAATCATTCCGGAAACAACGTGATTTCGCGGGTAAAATGATTATCTAAACTTTTACTTAAAATTTCTTTTTTTTCAGGATCGACATTACTGTTGGCTTTCTGGCCAAAACCTGAAGCGGTCAGGGAAAAAATGGAGCTAAGAGGATTAACATATTAAAAAAAATCTTAAGATAAGGAAAAATATGGGCCTCATACAATATGTATGACGATTATAGAATTATGTACTATGAAATAATGTTGTTCCTACAATAAAAATCTGCAATGTCTATTATGTACTAAGACTGAATTTGTGATCAACTTTGTAATTACAGAATTTATTAAAATTTTATTATGAAGTTTAAAAAAATAAATAATTTTTACATGATTTTATTTTTATTTAACCGCCATCTGTTGAATTTTACTTGAACTAATAATATAACGAACAACCCAATGAACAAGAAAGCATTTTGAAGAACACAACTGTATTATTTCAATATAATTATACTAGGTGGCGCTGGCAGTATCTCGTCGAAATTTTCTGAAAACAAAAGTTACTCAGATCAAGTGAGCATCAACAGTTCCATGTGGAGATGACCATGTGGTGTAACTGGTGTAAGTAAGGTGCGGCTTCCAATACTACATGATGCGATGCCGTCTAGTGTCTTGAATGTGACTTCCACTCTTCACCACCATCGGGTTTCCTGTGACCATTCTGGGCACCTGCGGGCCGCGATTTGTCACTCCTTGCCGGGACATCATCTCACGGGGGTAACTACCCCTGGGTCATTGGGCCCTCCTATAGGGACGTAGGACGAAACAAGATCAATGAATTTACTTCCGCTCGGGTGGGACCAATGTTTACCTGACCTCATCCGAGCGGCACTATACATTAAACATTAGTAATTAGTCCGCTTGGCTTTCGAGTGACTGACCAAATGTCTACTTTCTTTTCAGTAAAAAAATTAGAAGCTTGCGTCAACTAGGTGTTAATTTTAGCAGAACAAAAAACATGGCGGTTGGGGTTTGTAAAGGGTTGAGTTGACAAATGTTCATGTCATTATTTAGCGATCAAGATAATGTTAATTCGAAGACTGATGATCTGGTTAACGGTTAGTTGACACCTTTTCACTGTTTTAAAAAATATTTAGAGGTAGAGCCAAGTTTAAGTAAAGCTTCCCATGTACGACTTTCAATGTGTAAAAATTGATGTGATCTTTACTGTACAGCCAATGAAAGAGGTAAACATGATTCAAGATTTCTAAATATTGCGTACTGTTTTTTTTTTTGGTTGACTGTACATAAGGATATAGTTCTGGAGTTTAAATCACAGTTGATATTAAAACTCTTCTAACACTCATCGTACGAAACATAGTGCACCATCCATCACCGGTTTTTGACATCGATATACTTCGAGAGGCTCGTACTGTCTTTACCAGTAGTAGCATACTTCACGCAAGGATTTGAAGTTTGAACTAGGTACCGGTCGGGTAAATAACCACAGGGCAATGATGTCTCTTTTCATGTATCATATGAATTTGATTGCAAATCTTCTCACAACATTGGGAGTCATTAGATAAAAGTTCTTGGTCAATTTAAGATACTCAACCTCTGGGAACGTTGTGATAAATATTTTATGACAAAATAATAGCGGTTGCATATCAGATGAAAAAAAAACTGGTCAAAAAACGCAGGTAGAAGAGATCTAATGTTACATTTGTGGAGAAATTCAAGTTATGTTATGATTTCCGAATCTTAGATTTTGAAGACATTTTTATCCATCCGATGGCTCTTCATGCAAGTCAAGCAACATCGACCGCAGTCAGTTTTTGGATGGGTTCGTTATATCGAGCTCTCCATTCGGACGACACGCTAACCCATCAGTCTCGGTCGCGGCTGTTGTCGATTTATGACAGTCGTAGCCATCTGGCGGCTTGAAAGCACTGGTGCCTCTGCCAGTCCGCATTGGAGCAGCGTGGCAGAGTACGCTCTAATCCCCTTCGATTAAAGTAAGACCAGTATACCTAGTATTATTAATGTTTTGCAGTGGGATCATTATGAGTTGGATATGACACGAAAAAGAAGAAGATAGCTTGTTGAATGCATCCATGACAGTTACAGGTCACCATAAGTTCTGTTAAGCTAATTAAAATGGAGTCAAGGGGTGTGCGACCCTCGCGTGACTTACCGGCACCCCTTTTGTATGTAATTATATAATATAAATATTTTGTAATCACTCGATATTATATAGTATACGAATTTCATTGCGAGTGTTATACGTAACCGTTTAGATTCCTTTCGTCTAATTAGATTTAAATTACAATCATAAAATCCCATAATTTCAATTTAATTTTTTTTTTTTAAATTGGAATAAAAAAATAGTCTTCAGATATATGCAGCGCTGACGCATACGTTGATTGACGTTGTGTTTTTCTTCGTTCACAGAGCCAACGGTATCATCAATCATGAGGCATTTATGAAATGGCCTAGGCTAGCTCAACTTCCTAGTCGAGTACAGTCAAGACCAGGTCGACCTTTACATATTGGACTTTGTACCGTTCTTAAGTTCTATGACATAAGAGCCAAAATTGTACTGCAAGTGTAAAGCTTGACGTGCACCTGACTGTACAGTAGACCAATGAAAGATATGAGCAGGACAGAGAACTAAGAACAAAGAATTTTATGCTAATACTGTAAGCATCTAACCACATATGTATGTACCACATGACGGACACCGAAAGAAGGGCAGACCAAGGAGAAGATGGTCAGACGAGATCAAGACTGCTAAAGACTTTGTTCATGACAGCTCTAGACAGGGATGTGTGGAAGGAAGAAGAGGAGGCTTTTGGCCTCATTGGGAACAAGTGTAGCTAGTTAAAAAGAATATAAGCATCGTTATAAAACTTTGTAATTACATTGATATGTTTTGCTTTAGTGTGGGAGTAGATAGCATTGTAATAATACGAAATATAAATAAAATTAATTTATAAGTTTTTCTTTCGAGTGATATGAGAATAAGGTACCGCTCACCCCATTTCAGCCACTCAGGGCAATATGGTTGACCTTGTGACTTGTTGACTGATGTTTAATATTAATGAAACATTAGGGTAATCTGATGCGAAGATCATCATTGATATTGATATGTCGGCCATTGGCGTAGTGGTTAGATTTTTGAATTTGGTGTATCGAAATACGATTCTTTGCAACATTTATCCGCAACCCCTTCGTCAACTTTTAGAAACGTTTACCGGTTATTTATAGCTAGTGAAACCCGCGCAACTTCGTTTGCGTGTATTTATATGCACAGCAGCGCCATCTATAATAAGAATTTTGATCAAATCCTAAGGGAATCGCGTACTTTTCGGGATAAAAAGTACCGTATGCATTAATCCAAGGTATCAGCTACATACCAAATATCATAAATATTTGCCCATCTATTTGAGCGTAAAGAAGTAACAAACATACACATAACTTTCGCCTTTATAATATTAGTAGGATAGCGTGTATTCTTTGTAAGAGACGCGACGTAGGCATCTGATAAAAAAATAAATGCTTCTGAAGCTGTAACAAACCGTAAAACATCCCTAATAGTAATTAGTTTGGATCCGGAATCGAACCGCAATACGGTGACATATGGCGGGTCCGTTACCACGTGTCACGGCACCTGAGCTCCATGGTGCACGTGCTCCGTTTTTTTCATACAATTTTTTTTTAATACTTTAAATATACATTGGGAAATTAGAAATCTTCCAAATCTTCTGACAGCCCGGTGCCGGTGGTGTTTTGGTGGTGACTCTACCTTCGGCACCAGGGCACGGGTTTGATTCCCATTCCGGGCATACATTTAGTTATGTAATGGCATTTGTGTTTGTCGGGGTCGAAGTCGGGGTGTTTTCTATGTACTTACCTATATAAAGAGAGATAGGGCACAGCAGATAATCCGCTCAAATCGGAGCAGTTCGTCTGGGGAAGGACCTCCACCTTACAGAAGATCGTACCCGAATAGCATTGGTCTCGGCCATGTTGTGTTCCTAGGGTGAGTAAGGTCTCCAGAGCTCCACTTGGAGGAGTGAGGAGCGTTGGCAACACGTGAGTGATACCCCCGGTATTGCAAGCGTCTATAGGCTACGGTGATGTTTACCATCAGGCGGGGTCCGTATGCTTGTTAACCACCTTTGTGGTATATAAAAAAATATATATTTACAATAATATATTCTTGTTTGGTACCCTTAACAGAAGCAGGATCAACCAAGATTACTTTGGGACCAGTGGGGCAATTCACGTAACAAGAACCGATTCTAGTTCGATTCAACGACTATCGCTGTACCAATTCCTATTGTGTATGAGTGAGACAACGAGTGTCGTTGAATCGAACTAGAATCGATTCTTGTTACGTGAATTGCCCCACAGGTGGCTCTATCTTATTTGTGCACAATTTATTTAGAGAATCAAACCCGCGCCTTCTAGTGCCGTATGTTGGATCACTACCAACTTAACATAATTTCTATCCTTGCTGTAATATTAATTCAAGTTAAATTAAAAGTATTAATAACAGTATCGTCCTTGATAACGTTATGCCATCTGTTGTGAGATATGATCACGTAAACGCCACGAAGCGCGACGGTCGTTACTGCATTTGCATAACGGTATTGTACTGTATTGCATCATAGATAATATTCTTCAGAAAATAAAATTATTACTGCGTAAGTATTCTTGAAATGCCGACAGAGCATCCTCTCCTGTTTGGAGCGCACAATTTGCTGAGGCGACGAAAGTCTGGAAAAGCTGATCGTGGTTGGGAACACCGAAGCCAAAAGATCGCGTGTTCGTTCACGAACAAGATGGACAGATCAAACGGAAGACTCGTCGTCGACCAAACTCCACACGGTCATAAAAGATGCGATGGAGACAGATCATTCGTTCTAGATGCAACCCTGAGACTGACCACGATCCTCATCCATCAGGGACCGACTCCAAAGAGAGATAGAGAAGTATTCTATGATTGAATTTGACCACTGTGGCAAGCCAAACTCTTTTTATAAACATCTTTTTTTTAATTTTAATTATCTATGTTTTATTGTTTAGTTGTCTCTACTCAGTATACCTACCTACACTGTCTCTGAAAGATGTCCCGAAGAAAGGCGATAGCAATTTTTTTTAAGGGAAGGTGGAATTTCAAGTCGACTCGATAATGTAAACTCCAATCACTATGCAAGCACTTTAACCAAATATTTACTATTTCCTTTTTCCATCCTTAATTTCACAATGACAACATGAAATTCAAATCATTGACTTTTATTGAAAATTATTGAAATTAGTATGGTAAAGTACCAATTGATTTGCATTACTGAAGCACAAACATACAAAAACACAAGAGCATTGTTGTCTAAAGTGTTGCCAGATTTAGAGGTTTTCCCTAAAACCTAGGGGTTTTTTGAGGTCGTTGAGGTTTTTTAGAGGTTCCGATGTTATTAAATCTATCTAGGGGATTTTCTGAAGGTTTTCACAATTTTTTAAAACTTGATGTAACACCAATTTAGTTGACCAAAGGAAATGAATTCGTAAGGAAAAGGAAGGAAATTCAGTTTTTTTTTCGCGAATTCCTGTGTGGCTTGCTTACTGCTAACTTCGTTAGTTGAGTTGAAGTATTCGTTAGTTGGGTTTTTTTTTTCTTTTTGGGTCAAATCACAGAAATTTTGTCTTTAAATATAAGTTTACTTTACACAAATTTCACAACTCACTTTTCACATTTTCAATTTTCAATTTCACAAAAAAGTCAGAGGATTTTCTTGATCATAGTTGGGATTCTAGGGGTTTTTTCAACTTAACTAGAGGGAAAGGTGAAAAAAAATCTGGCAACACTGGTCTAAATACCGCAATGACACAAAAAGGCAATAACTCAACGAAAACGATTGCTCAGAAAGCAAACGCTGATTTCTACTAGAAATTATTCACTAGTGTTTAAGTCACCTACTTAGGTAGTAAGTAATAAATAGGTATATATTATTTAAATATTAAGGTATATACGCATAATTAGGTGTATCGTGGGAACCGTGCCACCTGTCTGTCTTGTGGGATCGCCTTTCCCATAAGGCACGGTCACCTACCGTGAACTTACTGCCCTTATTAGCATTATGCTATAGCCTTCGTGTGACGCCTTTTTCACACACATTTTTTTATTTGGACGGTCAATTTCAAAATGTAAAATTTATATATCGTAAATATAAGCCTCAAGTTGTACATAAGATATATACAGTCTTGTCAACCCTTTCTGGGATGTGCTTAGTAAGCCGAGTTTTGTGAATTTGTCACTGCAGTTGGTCCAACAGGAAATGGTGCTAATTCACCATCTATAAAGGGAGGTTTTTCATTTTCAATTCACTTTATTTTAGCCGTTTACATCGACGCCATGACACCGAAATCCTCCATTTGCCGCGTGTCAAATCTTAGTGTTGCCAGTGTTCTAGATAATTTTCCCCATATTTTATAAATAATATCAATTTGAATTATTTTTGAATAGAAAATTCGTAATATAATTAAAATGAATCAAGCAGGCTATATATAATACATAGTCAGTCTGGAAGAAGACAAAATACGTTGTGAACAAACAGTAGGCGATTTAATAGTTGTTTGTGGTTCTAATAATGTTGTTGGCGATGGCTTTACAGTTATTGCTACCATTCTAGGAACACCTATGATTATACTGGCTTTTCTACCGAAAAGTCGCAATAAAAGAACAATAAAAATGTTATTTCGATCAAAAATTGCCGGTAAAAAAGTGTTCGGTAATTTTTTGGCGCCATTCTTATTTTGTTTTAATAGGGTACCCTAATACAAACTGTAAACCTTCCTTGGAAACATTTCGCAGTGAGGATTTTAATCCTAACGCTTCAACTTACATATTATTTTAAATTATAACAAAAAAAAGCGTTCATTTACATACGAGTAAGTAATAAATATTTTAGGGCGTAAAAACAAGAGATTTTAATAGGATTGAAAGAAAATGTATTACGATACCTACTTAAATAATTTTTAAAAAAAACTTTCTAACTGTCAAAGTACGGTGAAAACCTAATGAAAACCTGTTGAAATTATAATTTACTGGACAAACAAAGAAATAGACAGACATGGAATATGGTTTTATACTATGTAAACATGAACAGACACACTAAAACTTTTATTTATTTATATGGAACCATCGTTACTTTAGTTTTTAAAAGTTTTTTCTCAATTTCCGAAATGGGTGTTTTAAGTTATATTGTAAAACCAATAGTGGGCGTTGAAGTGTTTAGTTTTTTTTTAAATAAAAAAATCACGTTGGCGCCTTAACTGAGTTTGTTATAAATGTTAATGTTATTAAGTTATTATGGGTCATCTCGAGACCGGGTTAATGACTTTTTAACTGAAGACAAAATGTAGAGTGATTTGTAAAATTATCTTTTGGTCTAAATCGAGGAAGTATAAGTAAACCCTGTTTCTTTTAACTTGACTTGTTTACTACTTTGGTCAAGTTAAAAGAAACTGGGTTTTGTTGTTGTGTTTATTTTGTGTAGGTACATTATCATAAAGTTTTAGTTGGACTAGATTAGAAATGCCCCCGTAAAGGCCGTATTGTCTTTTTAAATGTCCCATTAAAGGTCTAATCTTTGAAAGTACACAAATTAAAAAGAGTTGCATGTTTTCACACGTCAACTACATCTAAACTATGTTTAATTGAAATTAGTCAACAGTTTATGACAAAGTTTATTGTATAAAACTTTTCATTAGGATTAACGTTTCAGAAGGATCTCGAATATACAGAATGTCTTCATCCTATCAGGATGTGTTTAAAAAATATTCCCTATAAAGCAAAAAAAACAAATAAGCGTGGTTCCAAAAGTGGGCCGACACAATATTGCACCAATACGGAGTTTAATTGGGACGCGAAACAGCCGAGAGTGGTCATAGAGTAACCAAATAAACTTTTTAACAGATGGTCTACAGTCTACACCGTGTCAAACAGAAATGATAAAGTTCAAATCAAATCAAATATTTTTATTCAAATAGGCATATTGCAAGCCCTTTGGAATCGTCATATTTTTTTCCTACCACCAGTTCAAACGGCAGATTTGTGCTAAGAAAAACTGGCAAGAAACTTAGCACTTGCTCTTTTAATGGTAATAATAAAAGTTAAAATTACGATATAGTTATTTTTTATGTCATAAGTACGGCTGACAAACAAGCAAGCAAACCTGAGGGAAAGTGGTTACCGTCCGCCCTACAAATGGTTTACCTTTGTCTATTACAAGAAAGGAAAGAGATATCGCCGCAAGCGAAATTGCGAATTTGGGCGAAGCTGAGCGTAAACGAGTAGTACTTTGTCTTCACTTTTCTTTTCTAACTTCGTGCCTAACTTTCCTTTACTTAGGTCAATTTCGAGAGAGTGTAAACTTAGTATTAGTCTACGAAATTGTCGAAGAATTAGAGACAATGGTCATCAAATCATCACAATCATCAAATTATGATAGAAGACTTTATATAAATAGAATATGCCTTATTTGCAATACACAACAAAGTAATACATTATTTCATTAAAACTTACAACATTAGCAACAAGTCGGCTTTTGGGCGAAAAGCAATCTTATCAACTGTTTAGTGAATCCTATGATTTGGCTGCATGTTTATCCAGTCTGTGTTGCATAATCTTTGGTTCGACACCCAATCACGTATGATTTACTGCGTGGTGCATTGCGGAGGCGTCTGACGCCCGGATGTTTGTTTAATCGATTACCGCCTTTATGTCGGTAGTCTGCCGCGCCTCTAGTGTGCGCAAAGCTTTATTATAACATTTTTGTTTTTTAAAATTTATACTGTCTTCGAAAACAAATAATATCTTAATTTTTTAACAGGAACCTGTCGATATTGGTATCGAAATAAGGTTTTAACCCATTTTTTTTTAAATTACAATTTTTTACTGTTTTTTATTATTCCACTATATACAAAATACGTTACGTAACATACAAAAACTAATATACTAATAAATTTAGATACATATTTCTAAGTTAAAGAAAAATAAAAGCATGTTTTCGGTTCCTTATCATTTGAAAATATTTGTAATAAATACGAAAATTTAAGTATTTTTATATTATTTTACCCATTTTAAATATTTTCCCTAATAATTTATTTTATTTTATTCTATTTGTCTGAGTTTGTTAGAAAAGCTACGAGCTGTATGCTTAACTTGTATAAAAACTTTTTGTTACGAAAATAATCATTAAAAAACAAACTATCCATAATTCATTAAAACCACACGCCAAAACAATATTGCTTGCCGCCAAAAACCAAAGAAAATATCTATAATCGGGATTCGAACCCGCGCCCGCTCGCACCCATATAATCAGGCCTTAATCGCCTTGTTTGGTCAAATTGTGTAAACAGAAATTTTTAGAAAAAAGTATGATTTTGGTAAACATATCTTTTTTATATTTTTTTATTGATTTTTTAAGCATCTACTCAGTTAAAAAACATCTTTCGAATCATTCCAGTTGATTTAGATTAAATAATTTTATATAACGACCTCGATTATGGAGAAAAGGCGTCGTCGTGCCATAAAGATATGTGTAAGGCACAGGACAGAGGAAAACGGAGACTGCACCGTCAAGAGCGCAATTCTTAAATTTAGAAGATAATGATTACTTTATATTCTTGGATGAATCACACAACGCCATCTAGTCCCAAACTAAGCAAAGATTTGGGTACTAGATCGTATTCATCCTTGAAATGACGTTAAATAAAACGTCGCGTACTCTCTTTTGGAAGATGTGATTGTAAATATCTCACTTGACTACATTACTCACTATAAGCTTGAGTTGGACTGTTGGTGAAAGTTTGCTGCAGTAGTAGTATTTCAAATACTAACGGCCAACGGCAACGGCATCTATGGCACTAGGTAGATAGCCTTCTACTCATCGACCAACCCGCATTGGACAAGGGTGGTGGATTTTCACATTCCTGATCATAAATCAAGGATATCGATCTAGATTGAACGTGTATTGATTATATATCTCTTCACTATTCTCAATTCAAGATTTTCCCTTGCTTATCTTTTAGACATCTAACTCATCCCGGCATCTCCTTCTAGACCTGTCGTAAATTAAATGTAAGAGTGAAGTGTCCTGTCCTCTTGGAGATTAGAAATTTAATGATAAATAAAAAAAATATGGCATTAAAGTGTCGGCAATTTTAGAAAACATACAACAATTAGTCTCTATTCAACCAAAAACTGTCAGCCAACCAAATATTAGTTATTAATACCAATATTTGTATCCCAAAGATGCAATTTCTTTTCTATGACAATACTTAATGAAGTGTATAATAATTAGGGATGATAAAACAAATTTATATATGCATACACATTTGTTACTAACAATCTTAACACACCGAAATATAGTACAAAATTAACAAAATCCAACTTTTTTGATTGTCAAACGAATAGTTTTGTTACAAAATTCCAATTTGCAGTTATGAAAATATGTTCAAAGTAAAATACAGTCTTATGTGTATAGGTATACAGTTTACATGTTAAAGTTCTCATGAGGTGATGTATGAAATCAACTTTGTCTTGGATTTGCGGTTTTGCACCAAAGACAATTTTTTTGGGTTCTTTTTTCGCAAATCTGTTGCGGTGGCCCTGCGCCTGCACACTGACTTGCAAATCCGTATTGTTTGTAAAGCTATTTGTCATATTATTAGTGTGCGGTAACTTTTGTGTAACTTTTTCTGTAAAAGATCATGATTATCCTGTGTTTATGATTTTTTGTATTATCTTTTTTGTTTCATTCGGAAATGTTTATTTTGTTTGTTCCTTAGATCTATTTACATATTTCCAAGTAAATTAGACAACTATAGGTAATAAACTATTGTACTGGATCGTATGATTTAAGTTTTCTAAATATTGCGTAGGTATTTATTCGAAATTTCATTTAACAATACTATTCATATTGTATTAGGTAAGGTTCATAATGGTGCTTTTATTTAAGCATATTTAAAAATCTTTGTTCTTAAGGTAAGACCGCACTAGGCGACGCGACACAGCAGCGGCGCGGGCGCGTCAAAATATTCTTTCTTTCAAATTGTATGAGCTAAACTGCACTTCAGCGCACCGCCGCCGCCGCCGGTTTAGTTCATTTACAATTTTCAATGTCGCTGCTGTGTCGCGCGCGTCGCGTAGTTACGCCTAGTGCGTTTCGACCTTTAGCTCTTTACCCTGGTCGCTGTACGTTGTTGACTAAACTGTACCAATCATTTATTTATTTAACTTTATTGACCATGATACACAAAGTAACTGATACAATAGGCGGAGTTAAAGCTAATTACATTCTCTACTAGTCAACCATTGAGAGTGTAGAAATTCACACTCATCTTTTGTCGATAGGTAAAAGAGCTCCTCAAATATTTGAATATGATACACCCAATATGTCATTGTTCTACCGGCAGTGGCATATCCGATGTCGACCTTTCTCCAGTCCATGAACAAAGTAATAGCCGTGATTTCAAGGTTCATTTTTCATATTTTCCATACAAAAATATTGCGTGCGAGACTTATACAATCGAAATGTATGGAAAAGGATCATAATAACTGGGTACAGTACAAAAAACGCTGTATAAAAAGGTTGTTTTTTTTTTATAATTCCTTTCTTACGCGATCGCGTGATCTTTATATCCTTGAACGTCATCAATAAGTGGCCTCTTTTCATTAATACTCATTAATACTGTATGTATGGATGGCCTGTGGCAAGGGCAAAGATCCTTTATTTTTTTAAGGTCATTTTTTTTTAATTTTGCCCCCGTTTACTTGTTAAAAAGGATACATTTTAACGTTAAGCCACGACTTTTCGTCGACTTGGTAGGTTGCACTGCAATGAAATGGCCATTTTAATTTTAATCCTGTATAATTTCAATTTAAAATTAAAAGCAAATCCTAATTTGTAATCTTGAAGCTCTATTCTTTACGATTGGTTTGTACAATCTTTAGAATAAAGAACGCTGACCGTTGATTGCTTACTATGAGATTACCAGCTTGCTCGTTTTTCCTATTCCGGCACACGTCCACACGTCTCGTACCGTCGTCGTTTAACATTTTAGTAGATACTTTTGTTCTTACAGCCTACCGCCCCGCGTTTAGATGGATTGTACTGTCTTCTACAAGTTGTAAATGACAAGAAAAAGTGCCAGTGAAGGTCTAATTTCTGAAATAAACGATTTCATTTCATTTCGGTTTAAAGATTCTTTATTCTCAAAAGACACAAAAAGCAGTCACTTACATGAGAGAAACAATTTTCACTTAAGTAATAGGTTCATATTAAAACAGTTCCGTGGCGGGGCAATACACATCACTAAACTTACACCATGTTACACACTACGATCTTCTTAGTTCTTACACTCTTGTCTTGTTTATTTTTTATTTTTAAATAAGTTGTATGTAAATAGGCTTTTCGAATCTGGCTTTCTACTATTATCTCGATACTATTAAAAGCAAACAAAAAAATTGCTACCGTTATAAACAGTTAAAAGCTTATTTCGCCTACAGTTTTGTAGTCTGTAAATGTTTCTGCGAACATTCTTTAGTTTCTGTTTTATTTACCTTGCAATACCTATGTAGCGTTAACGTAAACATGATCAGTTTCTCAGTGGCTACATGATTGTATATCCAGAAGGTGTGAATTATGCCCTTAGGGCGCCATCAACACTTTCCTTTTCATGAAATCATGCCATCAAATTATCTTAATAATGATTATCAACATTTGTTTTATAAACTTCGGGATAATCATTGCCGTGAGCGATGATTTATTGTAATATTGATTTTTTCTATGATCCATAAATATAATATGATGATAAAATTGTTTGTTATTTTTATTTTACTCCTTTGTTCTGCTTTTCTTGTGAGAGTGTAGCTCGAAGTTCTTTTACATTTTTGACAATAATAAGACAGTAAAATCTCCGCGAAATCAATGCAGTGATCCTTGACATGGCGATTTATGGATAGTTCGCAACAAACAACCATGTCCGACTGGAAGATAATACTTTTTTGATATAAGTAGTTATAATTTTTTGACATCTGGGTAATTTTTGTCTGATTCTTTGTCTTGTGTTTCATTGTTCTTATCGATTTCCTTCTAATGTAACGTAACTTCATTTCTATTATGTTTTCCAATTCTAATTTGAGTTCTTTTCTTCCACATTCTTACTTTACAATAGTCTTTAATTTATACTGTTATTTCCCATTAGGTACAACATTATGCACCCATTAAAGAATTTAAGGATTGTACGAACCTACCTACGTAATATTTTGGAAGCAAATAAATTACAAGTAATTTTCTCAATTCATAACAATAACATAAAAGCTTTTCATGTATTGTACGTGGGTAAAAGGGTTTTTAAGAGGTCATTAAAAGAATTATGATTGAAATTGCATGATTCCCTTTATGTTTTTGTGTGTCATGGTGGTGTCCTGGATATAGAGTAATTAGGTCAGGATTTTGCGTAATCTTTACAAAATGGAAGTGGGGATACCTATACTTTTTTGGGTTCCGTAGTAAACTACAAGAAACCCTTATAGTTTCGCCATGTCCGTCTGTCCGTCTGTCCGTCCGCGGTCTAGCGCCTAGACGCTTGATGCTAGAAAGCTGTAATTTGGTATGTAAACTCATATTAACAATGCTAACAAAGTAATAGAAAAAAAATTTGAGAAATTTTTTTTTGGGGTGCTTCCCCGTACATGTAAAGTGTGAATGAAAATTTGTTTACGCACCGACCCCATGTTGTGTCATAGATATATGGCATTGTACTCATCTGCAAGCAAAAAATGCGTAGCTAATACGGAACCCTACATTGTGCGTGGCCCGACACGTACTTGCGGTTTTTTATTTATTTATTTAGTGAAGATCACATTCAACTTTACACATTAGACCAATGTGTAAAGTTGAATGTGATCTTGACACCAGTGTTATGTTCTGTCTGCGCTGCGCCATAGTTACGAAGCAACTATTCAGTAATCTGTGGTCATAAGCAGAGTGTAGCTACTAGCTTGACTTGAGAATGCATCTGACTGTACACAACTCTTAGTACAAATATAGGTTGTTGTAGATTTGCCACAAAGTAAATTCGTCTAGGCAGCCTAAACACCTATGAAAAGTAGCGAATTTACTTTGTGAAAAAATTAACAACCCTTACTACTAATTAACACGGGTTTTTAATTTAAGTTACGGAGGGATGACAGATAGAGTTAATGAAAGTTGTTTTTGCGTACCTAAAAATGCTATTTCTGTTATCACAGGAATCAGGAAATAAGTTCGTCATGGTCAGTTGAGGCGGTCACAATAGTAATAGCATGATTTGATGATTTCGTGCAATTTTATAGGAATGTTGCGGATCATAAAATTGAAACGAACGGTCATGCGCATTCTTTACTGTCAACTCATTCAGGTGCGGGTGCGCTGGTTGGTAATCCTATCTTCGCGGGTTGGATTCCCTTTCGGTGCAAACATGTGATAGCGTTTGTGGCTGTTTACGATTTTGGATATTTTCTATAATATTTACAACTAGCGAAATCCGCGCAACAAAAGAGAGGTAGGGCTAGGGCACAGCGAATAATCCGCTCAAATCGGAGCACCCCGTCTGGGGAAAGAACCTCCACCTTACAGAAGATCGTAGCCAAATAGCATTGGTCTCGGACATGTTGTGTTCCTACGGTGAGTAAGGTCTCCAGAGCTCCACTTGGGGGGGTTAGGAGGATTGGCAACGCGCGAGTGATACCCCCAGTATTGCACGCGTGATGCTTACCAACAGGTGGACCGTATGCTTGTTTGCTACCTTTGTGGTATAAAAAAATAAATAAAAATAAAATAAACAAAAATAAAAAAATTGTTTGCGTGTAAACCGCACCGCATCCAAATCCATTTTAAAGGTATACATAGGACAGACAGACAGCGCGACTTCATTAATCATTATAATATACTATGTATATTCATCTGGTACCCATCACATTAGCAGGGGCCCGATTCTACTAACACAAATGCACCAATGGACTATAATAATAATAACATAATGTTTAACTTATTGTTTAAGTCCATAACAAATGTCAAAAACTATTCCACTGATACACTATCGGCATTCTTTTGAGACACGATTGAGACACCATTGAGAGTCGATTGGTGCATTTGTGTAAGTAGAATCGGCCCCCAGGTTAGATGTCTAGCTGTCTTCGGGACCAGGTGCGGATTGTGTAGAATTTATTATTATTGTTGTTGTTTTTCATCATCATCATCATCATCTCAGCCACAAGAAGTTCACTGATGGACATGAGCAATATTGTTTAAAAAAAATATTATTGCGTGCGCAGAAACTGTCATCAGGAATTTGGCGAAATTCATCTCATACTGGATTTAATATGAATTACGAGGCTTGGATTACGGTCTGAAGATGACGTTATATGAATTTTAAAAAATATGGTTTTCTAAATTTCATGTAAAAAAACGTAATCTGTGCTACCGCATACCGTATACCTCACATGATGATGATTTGAAAAAAAGGCGTCAATTTTAACAGCTCTTGACGCCGCCCTATAATTTTGCTAAACTGTTGGTTTGTCTGTCACATACTGTGTTTATACGTAATTTGCAGCGATCGAAGAGAACTGTTTCCGTTTTTTAATAGTTTATTATTTCCTATTAGAAATTACTCCACTTGTGTGGCATTGTGTGGCAAGAGGATTTTTTCTCTTGTCTGTCAAAAGCTCTCTTTGTTATATCGTTCTCCCATGACGCTACCCAAATGAAGCGACGCAATATACGACTTGGTTGCTTCAATAACAGTAATGTGTGATGTGAACCAAGTTGCATAATTGTGCGCCTTGGTTTTAGCATATGAGAGTCGCATACAATGATACGACTCTCGCCTGTGTTCGCACACGACGCTATCTGCTTACGATTTACTAAATAATATAAAGATTATTTTAGCAATTTTTCGCAGTAACAAAAGCAACTAGGTATATAAGATTTCTTATTTTTATGTTTATTTGTTTGTTTGTCTGTGTATATTGAAAGACGTTGTATTGTCTCATGTATTGAAAAAAAAATATTTGTTTTCTCTCTTAAATTCTCAATTTTAAATAACCCAGTTTGCAGTTACGTAGCAAAACGTTGTACCAATTTCCTCTGAAGTATTATATTGTTCGAGTCCCAATTAATAAGCTCTTCATTAAAAAAACATGTCTGTAACAAATGATGGCTGCCGATCGTTCCCATTCTTTATAATGTTATCAAAATTATGTTAATTCATATTAACTAAACGAGCTCATTGTCTTAGGCCACACACTGAGTCTGATCTCATAAATATTCTTAAGTTTACAATAGATTTATTTCTCAAAATAATTTTTATCTTTTATGATTTTTTACAGCAAAGTTACTGATGATAGCAAAACCTATGTTGTTATATCAATATAGAACAGCCGTAACCGACGACGTGCTCTCCGTAGCACGGTAAAGAGATGACAAAACCCATCTACACATCGGCTAGAGTCAACGTTGCTTGTCTTGTGTATTCGTTAAGAGTGCGACAGACAGTGACGCTATCGAGTTCCTCGAGAATCAGTGTAACTCTAGGTCGCCAAAACTATAATATCCAGAATAGGAGGGCTACTTACTACGAAACGTATTAAATCCGATACTTCGGCCGAAGTACAAACTACTCAAATAAACATAAAGTCCGATATGTAAAGGTTGACCTGTTCTTGACTGTACAAGGTACCAATTTCATGAATAGAATTCAGGAGTTACTAAAATTCTACCGATAGCGATACTTCGGCCGAAGTATTGGTGATATCGGATCTACGTTTCGTAGTTAGTAGCCCACCAGTACCGATGTTTTAAACCATCCAAAAACAGATTTTTGTCGTCCTTGCTTTTTACTTACGTCTTTGTGGTGCAGTTCCTCACTTAAGTTACTGTTAACTGTTCTTCTATCTAAAAAAATATCGGAAGTTACCCGGAACGAATCCGTATCTCCTGGATAACGGTTCAACCCTTGCCAGCCCTATACAGTTACATGGGATCGTTTTTTTTTTACTTACAATTTTTACAGTCAACTTGATAGTGTCCCGTTACGTTGTTTTTTCTTGCCTATGAAACAGCGAAACGGTATATCCGAGTTGCTCAATACTTATTTATTAAGACGATTCGAATGATAACTGTAATCAGAAATAATATTATCATAAAGTAGTTAGTAGAAAAAAATATCACTCAAAAAAATATAAAAAACCGTAGAAAACATTTTCTGTTAATTCTCCGATCTAAACAGTGTTGCAGAGATGTTCTAACGTTCTATTAGAGAGAGAAAAAAAATCACATTTTCAACAGTGGCAAACTGGCAACATAGCGGATACCTAATTCAATTTTTCAATTCAGATAACTTACGAGTTAACTACAGTACTTAATACTTAAAAACTTTAATGTTAGTACTTTAATAACTAAGAAAAATCAACCTTAGAAACGTACATCTACATACATATTTATGTATCAATTACTTAAGGAATGACAGATATTATTTTCGTGATTGTAACTGTTTGAACAGTTCCTGAAAGTTTTTTCCTATAAAATATGAATCTTTACGAGCAATACAGCACGACATGTTTCATTCAAATACATTGTGTTTCATAAGTGGGCCATACTTCAATTTAGCCATGTCCTTTGTGCAGATAATGATGATAGAAAATCGTTACTACTTTAGTTACGTCTTGAAATTTTATTTACGCAGAATTAGGAAGAAAAAGACTATGTAGAGACTATGTGTAGACTTTGCTCTACATACTCCACAATATAATAATATATACTAAAATGTTATCGCAGAATTATTTTGTAGTCAATCATACAGTATTTCACTATGAATATTTTGTAACAGTAGATATGACCCGTGTCTCGTAGACCATGTCAATATTTTTTTGTAATCGCGACACCTGATCTGCCCGCGGGTTAATGACGCGTAAAATAATGGTCAAATAAGATGTTCCGAACTATATTGTGAAAGACATCATTCACTAGTCACGTATCAATATTTAGACAAAACCTTTGTCTATACTAATATTATAAAGAGGAAAGATTTGATTGTTTGTTTGTTTGAAATAAATAGGCTCCGAAACTACTGGACCGATTTCTTTCACCAGTAGAAAGCTACATTATCAGGGAGTGACATAGCTTATAGCTTTTCCCGAAATTCAATGTGGTTCCCACGGGAACGGGCCCGTTACTTCACGCGGACGAAGTCGCGGGCAAAAAAGCTAGTAAATTATAACAATAATATATACTCAATACAGGGTTACTTACAAGCTATGGATTTTGATTTGTTTCACTTGTAAGAGAGTAGAGAACTTGTGTTAAGAGAGGTAGGGCACAGCGGATAATACACTCAAATCGGAGCAGCGCGTCTGGGGAAGGACCTCCACCTTACAGAAGATCGTAGCCAAATCAGGCGGGCCGCGGCCGTATGCTTAAATTTGTCACCTTTGTGGTATAAAAAAAAACAACCTATATTGTGAACAAATTGACATATAATTCAGTTGCAATCATTTTGCAAGATTTGAGTGACCTCACTGGTTTTACGGGCTTGATCTTAGTCAGATCAACCTACTAACATTTTTTATTCGGCATTTGTATAAATAAATAAATTGCATACATCTCACACGGCCCCACCTGGTCCCAAATAAGCCAGGCTTAACCCTGCTTGTGTTATGGGTACCATACAATATATATATCACAGTAAATATATACTTATAATACATAGAAAACACAAAGACTCGAGAATAAACACAAATACCATCACATAGATATTTACCCATAGCGGGAATCGAATCTGCGCTCTCAGGTGTCTAAGCTCGAAGGTAGGATCACTAATCACTACGCCGCTGGATACAAACCACGCCTGTCTATTATCTGTGTTTTCTAATCAATCAACAAATGACAATCACATACCAAAAAAAATACCATTAAAATAACAAATCATAATTACCTTTGATTCGGATGTAAAGTTGTACTTCATGCATGACTGTAATTTTTACACAAAAAATATTACACCTTAGTACACTGAAACCAATATGGAAAGAGATAGATTGTAGTGTAATTATTAGTTTAATTATAATGAAAAATTGGAGCAATGATTTTGCACAGGGATGGAGAAAATGACTGGACCACCGGGCGTAAGGAGATGAACTCATCATGCATCATCGTGCATCTTCGAACGTAGCGGTTTCGTGGATATGGTTGTTGCAAATTGCAAAAGCGTTTGTAGGTTTAATCTATGTTTTTCTCAATTTATTTTATAATACCTACCTAAATACTTTAAAACAATAAGGAAAATATTATAAAATAATAAAGAAAGTATTATAAAATCAAATGTAACCAAGATTTGATTTATAATAAAGAATGTTTTTTTTTTAAAGATTTTTGCACACAGTCACGGTAATCTTTAGCAATCGCTAGTACTTACGTGATACAAAAATATGTGAATATTCATATTTACCAACACCAGCCCTTCACCGGCTATTCACCGGCTCTACCCAGTCAGTTCAGTATAGAATTACCGATTGGATAGAGTCTGTATTATTGAGATCCTTATAATTCTTATAAATAAAAAATATGTTTTGTTTTTATCTTATTTTATTGTTTTTATGAAAGGCTGTTGCTCCCGTCTCAAACACATTTGTACGCCGACAAGGCAAAACATGACGGACTGTAAAAAACATATCCAACATTATTATGTAAATACTCATGTTTTCTGCAAATAAATTTATCTTTATCTTTATAAATGTTAATCGCAATTTCACAGTAGGTACCTACATGAATACTATTGGCAAATAAAAACAGTCCATATTTTCTTGTCATGCAGTATTTAGACAATTAAAATTATAAATTATATTTTACTAGTTTCAGTTTGTTGAAACGTTTAGATCATGTTTTGACTAGATTTTGCAGCATGAATTATATTTTATATTTAAGATATACTTGTAGGAGAAATACCACATCAAAATAATGAAAGCTTCGTGTAAAACGAGAGGCCACCTACATTAGCAAGTGTTGAGTTTCACCCACCTCGGGTAAGCGGTGCGAACTGTATCGTCCTGGGTTCGATTCCCGGCGACCCGGTGTCAAATGGATACTGGTTTCGTGAAGATGCTTTGACGGAATTACTGTTCATGAATGTACTTAAAACTGGACAGTTGTTTTTTTATTGAATTAAGGAACAAGACGGGGTCTTTAGTGTAAGGCATTTCTTTTACCGGTGACATTGATATCACCAGATAGTGGATCCAAGTGGAACAAACCAATTTGGGTGACACTAAAAAGATTCGTAAATAGGTACATTTTACACTTCAAGTTTAGTAATATTTTTTTATATTACCTATATAATACATTAAAGTCCGCCTATTGTATCAGTAGGTCGTACTTTTGTATTGTTGTTAATAAAGTTAAATAAATAATGTAATTTTTCATGTCTAATAATTTTTGAAACAATGAATAAAAATTTATATATGACAGAAAACTTTAAAAACATTAATTAACCACCTCAATGAACTACAACGGCATTTTTAATCCCATATAAACCTATTTGTAAAACGCAAAAATAGGGTCGAATGGAGTCAAACGCATATCAAACAATACCATATATCGACACGCACTGCCATGGGGAGGAAATAATTAATGATGATTGGTCCCAAATTACCCTCTGAAGCCAGCCGTTGTCCCTTTTCAACGTACCGATCCCGAATCGTCCATTCTGTCCCGCAAAACGGGAGCCTATATAAGTGAGACAGGTAAGAGGCCCAATGTTAGACCCTTGCGGGACCCCGGACAGCTCGCACCTGTATTCGCATTCATTAAAACTTACGCGATCGCAATGGCTACGGAAACTTACGGACACCGACTTTTGTATACGGAAAAGGACATGTTTGCATCTGATGTCATGATGGAGTATTCTACCGAAGACTGTTACTTGTCCTGGCCAAGATCTCCTGACTCTGGAAGGTCCAGCTTGGAGCCAACACCCTCGATGGACGGCAGCAATCAAGACTCATCACATATCGCGTATAGAGGATTATCTAGTGATATGATGCTGGAAGATAGTGTGGAGGACACTGAAATTGATGGTGGAAAGAGGAGGGGACGGGCAACCAGTGCTGCTGTGTTGAGGAGACGAAGATTAGCAGCCAATGCTAGGGAGAGGAGGCGAATGCAGAACTTGAACAAGGCTTTTGACAGACTACGAGGACATCTACCATCTCTCGGAGCTGATCGCCAACTGTCAAAGTACGAGACTCTTCAGATGGCCCAAACCTACATCGCGGCACTGTACGAATTATTACAATAAACCTAGGTACGTTACACATGTAGTATTTTAAATCTTGCCAAAATCTATTCCAGTTTACAATTTTGTGAATAATGTAATAATTAGTTTAGAGATTACAGGGATATTTATTTAAGTAACCAATACGCATCGTGTTACCACTTATTTTAGTGTAAATTTTAAAAATTTCATGCTTAACTTTAAAACGGTTTTAAGTTTCAGTGTCATTTGACACTTTACGCTTATTATATCTTATTTAATTTTAAGATTATTCACAAGGAAATGTATTTAAATGGAAGCCTCTTTTTTAAAAGGTTGTACATGTAATATTGTGACAATATAGTTTAGTGACAGTAAACGCTCGTCTCGAAACTATTAAGTATTTACAGCTCATTACGAATCAATTCGGTATTTTTAAAGCCTTTTTTAAATAAAATATTATGAGATTATTTCTTTAGCAAGTAGATTAACAAGAAATACTTTTGAACGTCAAAATTTGTCTCCTATTAGCGAAGCTGTGAAGTATGTGTTGTTTTGGCATCCTAGTGACAACAAGAAAATTCAGTACTCTGCATTTTCTTGCAAATGAAAAGTGCCAAAAGATTATTCAACTTTGATTTTGTTTTTGATATATATAATGTTAGGGTTTCTATTTATGTACATTTCTGTGTTTCCACCAGTGTTAATCCGTCCTGCCGACATAGTTTAGTTATTATGACGTCATCTTACCAACGATAGTATTATTGATGATCTAGAAATAGGACAGTGGTCAGTATTATTGTTATGGCTATAAGATAGACTGTTAGTGTTTAATGCATTACCTAGATTTTAGTAAAATGTTTTTTTGTAAATAAATGAATTATGTTTGATGTGTGTTGTTTTTTTTATTATTCAAATTGTTGTCGAAGGTGGCCTTCAGGCGGCTTGAAAATGCTGGTCTTTGCCAATTCATATCGGAGCAGCGTGGCAGAGTACAATCTAATCCCTTTTGATTGAAAGAGACCCGTATCCTTGCAATGGGACGATTGATTATAGGTTGACATGATAATAATAATATGATGATTTTTTTGATATGCAAAATGCTAAACGGTTATCCCAAATAAATTCAAAGATTTTGTATTATCGGGTACTAAACCCAAACATACAATAGGTACATAATTATATTGCCAATTCCTAATTAAAATATGACAAAGAGATTTGATTGTTTGCATTGAATAGTTATACATATTAGTCAAATATTTGTGTGAAAAGAGTTACTTTCTTACCGTGTTAATCCTTACCTAACCCTACATGGAAGCATAAGTAATTTTCTCTGTCGGTCAGTGAGTATTTATATTCTAATATGAATCGTAATAGATAAACAGTTTGCATTGTCTTTTGCCGATTTAATGATAAAATTAAAATGGTTCCCATATAAAAAAACTTGATGCTACTCTAGGGGGCTACTCTCTTTTTTTTTTAAAGTAGGTACCTGAGGCAGTGTACCCAAAATGCTCGCAGCGCAGCGTTGCCTCTGCCAATAGAAATGGAAATATGTACATTGAGCGGGGTAACTGGGTGATAACGTCACTTTTATTTCTCGTAAATCAACAGAATTTTGTATATTCTTTTTTGATTATTTATCTGACAGATAAATCCTCGGTATGACGTTAACTGTCGCACACTCTTTTGGAAGAGTGTTTTTTTTTATGCCACAAAGTTGGCAAACAAGCATACGGCCCGCCTGATTGTAAGCATCACCGTAGCCTAGATAGACGCTTGCAATACCGGGGGTAACACGCGTTTGGGGCTAACTCAATCTGTGTGATTTTTGTCGTTAAATATTTAATTTATTATTTATTTTCACGTCCAAACTTTCATTTCCTCGAATATAAGGCACTCGTGCAAGAGGGGTAGGAAGGCCTTTGCTTCTTAGGCTAATAATAACAATAATATTCTGGATATCAGGAACATACTTAGTAAAGTATATTTATTACATTAATATTTTGTATTCAGTAATTATTTTATAATTTTCAAGCCGCAATCGTTAATTTCTGCAATCTTAAAGGTTGACTTGTAGATAATGCTATTAGCATTAAATCCGCTTATTGTTTCAGTATTTTATGTATTGTGGTCAATAAAGTTAAATAAATAAACTTCTAAAATGGACATCCCTTAATAAAAAATAGTTAATTAACATCTATACATATAATAAAACAGTAGACCCCGATATGTCTGTACTTTGAACATATTTGGCAAAAATGGAGAGGGAACAGTTGTAATAAAAGCGATTTTATTTTTATTTTTTTTTACTGTCTGTTTGAACGCGCACATCTCCTAAGTTACTGAACGGATTTTAATGCTGTTTCACAGGAAGAGAGAGCTCGGGATGTAGCAGAATATAGTCTTTGTTTCATTTAAATCGCATGTCAGGAAAAGGAGTTATCCTTATTTGAACATTTCACGCGGACGAAGTCGCGGGTAATAGCTCGTACAAACTAAGTCCGAATTTTTTGTCACCCAATGCAAATTACTACTAGTTGTAGGGATCTTAAATCTACATACATATCAGTGATATCAGTTGCACTATCGACTAAATATGTTAAGGCGTCGGAATCGAACCTGCTATTGGAGTGGCAGGACAATCAGTCAGTAGTATGCAAATTTGCAGCTGTATTACTCTATACAAACTTACAAGAAAACTTTATAACTATTTGACATGCTAAAATAAACTTTATACCTTTGCAATAAAGATTAGACATGCTGAAATAATTGGCAAATTAGTTGGCATTATCGACAGTCCCTTCGGTTTAGTATAGAAATCAACTATGTCCGGTGGTTAAATCGTATCTGAGAAATAGGGCAATGGGGTGCGTAAAAGGTTTATAAAATACTTGTAACTTGTTTTGTACTTTGTGATTGGCTTTGTTAAGTAAGTTTTTAGAGTAATTCGGACGACCTGTTGACCTGAAGTTAAACATTATGTTAATGTTTAAGTCCATAACAAATGTCAAAAACTATTCGATGTTATAGACTTAAACAATAAGTTAAACATTATGTTAATGTTTAAGTCCATAACAAATGTCAAAAACTATTCGACTGATACACTATCGGCATTCTTTTGAGACACGATTGAGACACCATTGAGAGTCGATTGGTGCATTTGTGTTAGTAGAATCGGGTCCCTGGTAGTGTACGACCAAAGGTCTATTTTTGGTCGAAGCCTACGTAATAAATGTGTAGTTACAATAGTTGCCGTCTGTTGCTGGTGGTATAAAAAAATTGTGAGGATTCGAATATGCCTATTTAAATAAAAAATAATTTGACTGAAAAAAAGTTTTTTACTTTCCACTAAATACTGCAGTAAAAGTGAGGGTAAAAAGTGACGTCGACTTTCATAATTAAACTGAATTTGAATATTCTAGTTTGAGTTGCTATGTATTAAATTTGGTATATAGCTATTTGCACAAACTTTCGGTTTCGGCCAAAGGTTGTGGCAATCACCGGTTAAAAGACTTCAGTTTTGGCCCAAAATAGATCATCGGTCAGACACTACACTGGTCGTTCAACATGCGCTAATTCAGTTCTGCTAGTAGAGTTTATCTAGGCAAACGATCTATCTGACCACGCATCTTAACACGAATAATCGGCGTAGCCCGCTCGTAGCCAAACCAACACACAATCGATGTTTGCCGCATCACATAAATAAACCAAGAGGAATATCTTTTGTTCTAAATGTAGAGCATGATAAAAAAATATTTTTGAGTTAAAAAATTGTTAAAAAATTCCTAAAACAAGTCAATAATGACCTACCCTATATAATTTTGATCTTAAAAAGTGACATTTACAACAATTAGACTATTAAGGAAACCTTTATTAATCGTCGAGTGTACAACCCTAGCGGTCTGTTATTAACACTCCAACGTGCGAACGTAATCGTAGTGCTGTCAAAATTTTTGACAGCTCATCCGTGTTGTAACATCTCAATTCTGCAGCGAAACGTCAAATTTGACAGCTCCGTCAAGTCACACCACAGACTTATATCTGAAAAATACATCGTCTTATCTATTTGAAGAAAAAAAAACAACGAGTTCGTATTTACCTTTCACTAAATACTGAAGTAAAAAAATTTTATTGCCGTATTTGATGCCGCATTTTGTGCCGCATTTAATGCCGTAGATAAATAAATTAAAGTGACTGTGATTTTAACAAGATTGCAAAAATAATAATTGCGAAGTTAATCTATAAAAAAACTAATCGTTCTAATTTTGGTACAAACACAAGCAAACAGCCTCCCTAGTCCCTCCCCTCCACTCAACAGAATCTTGGCTACGCTCCTGAAAAGACGTAGAGATTGTTAATATTATCTAGTTAAGAACTTTAAGAGTAAATATTTATACCATCTTGTAAGCCAAAAAAAACTTTTTTTTCTACAGAGCGAAGTTAATCTTTAATGCGTACATTTGCGGTATCTATATTAATTTACGTCTGTGAATACATATCTTTGATATCTCATTGAATAATACCGATAACTTATTATTAAGGGTGTCATTTACATTATTAATAGGGGTGGTACATTTCGCAGTTTTTTGCATGACACACAATATTTTAAATTCACATAACATCCTATATTTAACATTTCCGCTTTAGGAGGTTAAAATATAAAATCTTTTGTCAGCATCGTAACAGCAAAATCGTTCAAGTATACCATACATTACCTATGCCTTGAAAATACTGCTTTAGCAATAAGGCCGCCTTGTTGCTTATAGGTATGTACCTACACTAGTTTGAAAATTGTGTATAATGTATTTTTTTAAATAAAAATGTAGTAGGTATTTGTTCCTCTTTTATCAGTCTACAAAGTTACACATTTATCTTACACGTATTACAGAACTGAAATAAAAATGGAATTAAAAGCCGATTTATGAAAAAAAACATCAAAATTTAATTCTGTTTGTCTGTGTAGAAAATGTTACTCTATTTCATTACACTCTACATGCACTGTATTGTGTAATTAGAATTACTGCGCCACCTAACCCATTTATTTTTAGTCAGCATTATTTTTGTAACATAAACATACACATAACATAGATAATTACGTAACGCCTCTAACCTCGCATTTACCTATGAACAATTCGACAATTGAAATACGCGTGCGCTATGGCTTAGCCGTGATTGGCTCCTCGTCGACCAATCACAATTACGCATTCATAGATACAGTGCGCACATGCAGGTAATGTCAAAAGGGAAGGGTTGCCTATGTGTAGTTTTTTATTTTTACAACAAATGCTTTTATACAGTAGTACCTATTTTTTAGAGTAGGTATCTTATTTATTTAATATTTAATACAGAATAGTAATATGAAGATAAATAAAATCATTATTCATTAACTTGTTTTTTACATTTATACATCATTGTCTGGGGGTCTTGTATTTAAAACCTGTGTTAGAGAACCTCGCTCTTCCATGGCTAGTTATTATTGACTTAAAAATAAACAACTTAGTCTTAATAAACTAGTAAACATTTTAACATTTTTATTTAACAAGATGACAACAGAACGTTCCTGTGAAGGTCTAGTAGTACTCTGAATAAATCGTTTCATTTCATTTGGTGTGGTTGAGCATTTATTAAATGGGCTAGTACGACCGGAGATGTACCACCCTCTCACAGAATATTGGCGTAAAGCGGCAATACGTTTCGATCAGTGACAGGTAAGTAGGTACTTCTTCTTTCTCTTCACCTTTCCTTATCTTTTCTCTCCTTATTTATTATTCTTCCTTGTTGCAAGCAATTGGTAGCGCCTTGGGTGTTACTGATGCTTATAGAAGGCGGTATCCATTTTCTATTAGGTGGCCTGGGGCCCAAGTCTGCTATTTTAAATTAGGCGACCATCTATTGCCATTCCATCACCATCGTATTGTAATTATATTTCCTATATTAGTATCAAATTTGGTATTCTGTTAAAAGTTAACTAGTATCTCAATGTATGACTATAGAGTGTCAGTGGAATATGAACGGAATGGTCGACAGTTAAAATCTACTATGAACTACTATTTCAGTTAAATCACTTTCATGTGAAAGATACTACCGAAAAGATCAATAGTAGTTCGATAGTGTGTCAATGAAATGGCCTCTGACTTAAACAAATATGAGAATACCAAATGTCAGAAACTATTCAAGAGACACACTATCGACACTCTATTGGTGAATTTGTATATTGCCTGCAGTTTTAAGGGCAAGCAACGCATTTGTAGCGCCTCTGGTATAACTGATGTTCATAATGCAGAGGTTAGGTGGCCCACTTGCTGCACGCTTTATGTATTGATCAGTCCGTTACGCAAGATCGCGGATCACGATATAAATTGACCACGTAATATCTGCCTTATAGATTATTCTCTCGCGACTATACAATACACGGCATATAAATTGGCAAAATCATTCTAATTTAAAAAATGTACTTACAAAGTTCAGCCGACAGGGTAATTGCAACGCATCCTGTGCCTGTCTGTATCTGAGCGATTAAGATTAACTTTAATTTCGCATCGACCTCGTAATTGTCGGATAAAATCGACGATTTACCATCCACTTACTAATTTTCACTTGCAATTGTTAATTTTTGGATTCATTGCTTTTTTTACAATAATACTCGTAAAGGTATAACTTGTTTGTTTTCGTATAACGAAAGCATTTTGGAATGTAAACTGCACCAAAATTGCGACCTCGTTAGTTTTACTATAAATTATTTATTTATTTACATAACTTTATTGACCACAATACACAAAGTAGGACTTATACAATAGGCGGACTAATTGCTAATTGAATTTACTACCAGTCAACCATTGGGAGTGCAGAAATTCACGATTACGGCATAATTAAATTAAAAAAAGGTTATTTCTATGCTAATGTAATAATTATGTAACTGTTTAGTAAATAAATGATTAGGTATTTAATCCAGCATCACAAGAGTTTCTCTGCGCTCCTCTAAGCACGAAAAGGTAGTAGCTTATAGAACAGATTAAAACACAAATAATTTTTATTTTTTTATTTTTTTTTATTTTTTTTATTTAAATAAAAAAATATATAAAAAAAGAGTGTATTACTGTATATACTTACTCTTTGACTTACAGAGAGTTACACCGTACGTAATTAAAATTTAATAACTCCATCTACACGTGCGAAGCTCCTGATGTATCTAGTGAAAATGCTTAACGTCCACTCGGTAGCAAAAATGAGAAATGATGACGTCATTAAAAATTAATTCCTACAAAGGAAAGGGCGGAGCTAAAGAACATCAATGCTAACAGGAATTATTAAAAAAGTTTAGTTTTTTTAATTAAAAAAAAGGTAATATTGAGATATGATTAAAACCTCTCTATTAGAAATAATTAATTCAGTTGTTTTTTAACTGTTTTTTTTAATGAAAATTAGTTGCCTGCACATTTTTTTGTAATAAAGGCGTTCCATTGCTTTCAAAAATAAGAGAATATTTTGTTGCTAATACTCTGCGAATTTATAATAATTTTTATTTTTTGTTTGTATGTTGCAAATAAGCATCTATCTAGTTTATTCTGTTCCGTGAGTTTATCCCTTTTATTAATTAATTAACTAAAATCAATTTTAATGATTTTACCACTGTGTTTCTTGAGGAGAACTAAATGAGTGAAAGTGACAAAACAAGTCTTAAAAACATTACCACCCCTGCATTTCTTTGCAAGCAAGTAAAGCGTGGCAAAAACTCAACTCTACACAGTTCGGTTTTATGATTAGATTAGATATTAGACAGTATAAAAGATTGTCAAACTGTCATAACAGAAAATAACCTATAATGTTCTCTATCGGTCACCTGTCAACAATGCGTACAAATTGCTACCCTACTATCAGTTAGAGATCTATGAAAAGCGTATCATAATTTATCGCGTTTAAAGCAGGCATAAAATTTATCTCAATACAAATCTTCGATGGAACTTAAACAAACAATAAAATAAAAATCTATGGCGCGAGCAGGACAGAACACAGCGGTGGAAAGAGTCAAATATATTGCACTTCTTCCGGTTGGACTAAGGCAGGTGACACTAAATTTATTCTGGATTTGAAAACCGAAAGATATTTTATTGGAATGATCCAAACGACTTTTTAAATATGAACATCCTTTATGTTGAGGGTATGGTTGACATTTTTATATGTTGTCGGCAAAAAAGATGTTTGATTTATATGAAAATAATACTGAGACTCTGCGCGGGATTCGGTCATAGAGTATGAAAGGCTTTGTACGCAGAAGACTAATTAATTTATCACAATTTTAATGCTTTCTTTTTCATGTTCAAAATCATGGAATTACTAGCTGATACCAACGGTTTTAATCCCGCTGTTCCCGTTCATATCCTATGTGTTAATGTTATAAAATTACCCATGTAAATTTCAAGCAAATCTATAAGCCAACAACGTCCATACTAACATAACTAACTCGCGTAATTAGTTAGGATACGATACACAGAAAGAAATAACACAGCAAAGAGTACCTACTAAAAAAAAATCACTCTCACTCTCTAAAATATAACTTGCAGATGACTGTACAACAATTAGTTGCACAACATTTGAAACGATCATCATAAAATAATGAATATTTTATCATTAATGAAGAAATAATGATGAAAGTATTATATAATGATTATTTTTCAATAAATACACACACATGTACTCGTCAAAGCCATCGTAGGCAGCAAAATCTAACACTACATGGTATCTCTGCATCTTTTAATCTATGTCTAATAAATCACGATTCAGAAATCAGACAGGGCGCCGACACTTTCAGTTGTGCTACTCATAAATCTATTAATATCTGATTATATCTTTTAAAATTGTCTCACAGGAATCATAAAAGTTGTGTTAATTTTGCGGTTTCTATCGATTGGTCCCGACAGGAGAGTTCTGTAAAAAAAAAAATGCTTTAATAGACAGCGTATTTTTTTTAATGACAGTAGAGGACAAACGAGCTGGCGGGTCAGCTGATGGTAAGCAACCACCGGCTGCCCATGGATCCACGAGACTACAAGATCTTGGCTTCGTTGCCCACCTATGAAGGAATGAAAAAGGAAGGACGGGGGAAGGAAAGTGAAAAATGTAATAGGAAGCAGGAGGGCTATATTAGGCTTCCAGTTCCATCACTCATCGTAAGAAACAGCGGCATATCACTATTTCACGACGATATTCTGTGAGAGGGTGGTACAGGCCTGGTCAAGCCAGCCCATTTACGAGCCACTACCTGTTCATAGTAATGGCTGGAATCTAGCACTTAAAAATAAACACACGGGGTTTAAATACACTGGGCGTCAAAAATAAGTAGTACAGTTTTAAAATTGCAATTACTCATAAACTATAGAAGTTAGAGTTTTGAAATAAAAATCAATCTTTAAAAGACGATATTATGCATAATGTTTTTATTAAATGAAATAAAATTGTCTTTTAACTTTTTTATTTCAAAGGTCTAGCTTCTGTAGTTTACGAGATATTGCAATTTTAAAACTGTAGTACTTATTTTTGACGCCCAGTATATATTTACAAAAGTTTAAGGCAATACTAAATGTAATTTTTCTTGCAAATTTTTATATCAAGCCGCTTAGTATACCGGATACTTGAAGCTCGATCATCTGGGCAGACTTTGCACCGGAAGTAGCCTCGATGGGCGTAAGCTTCGACAAATTGACTCACTTCCGGATCACAAATGAGTTATGGCGATTTAAAATGTGCATTTTGTTATGATATCGTTGTGATGATTTAATATTGTAATATTTTTTAAAACTTAATTAAGAAAGTATAATGCCAGGTATGATATTTTTTGTCAAGGTAGGCAAACAAGTACCCGATGGAATGTTTTGATGAACATAACAATAATTCTCATACCAAAACGAGACAAAGAATTAAAAGCTTTGCATCATACGTTAGATTATGCTGAGATGTTTTGTTATAAGAGAGGTAGGGCAGAGCTGATAATCCACTCAAATCGGAGCAGCCCGTCTGGGGAAGAACCTCCACCTTACAGAAGATCGAAGGGTGTAATGAGTCCAACAAGCGACTTGAACACCCGCCTGTGCCCCGCAGGCGTCCCACCCTACAATAATAATACAGAAGATCGTAGCCAAATCATTGGTCTTGGCCATGCTGTGTTCCTACGGTGAGTAGGGTCTCGTCTCCAGAGCTCCACTTGGGGGAGTTGGAAGGGTTGTAAATGCGTGAGTGATACCCCCGGTATTGCAAGCGTCTATAGGCTACGGTGACGGCTTACCATCAGGCCGACCTTATGCTTGTTTGTCACCTTTGTGGTATAAAAAAAGCTGTTTGTGCACATAGTACATGCTGTAGGCTTCAAACGTTATTATACGTATGTTTTTATACTTATTTGTATTCCTATTTGTATGCTTTGTGTGTGTCTTCTTACATAATCATAAAATCTAACAACAATTTTCGATTATCGATTTTGTGAAAAAATCGGTTGACATTCAAAGGGTTGTGTTATAAATAATATTAACTGCTTTTAATTTGTCAGCCATAACGAAATTGATAAAAAACTAAAATATGTAAATTAATAGTTAATATACATATGAATTTCTATTCTATCGACGACTATTAGTTAAGTATGTTTGAGAGGCTTGTTCAGAAAGTTTTGCCGCATGTTTTCGTCACATCATTATCCATCGAAGAGTTGCAATCATGTCATTGCAAGGTTGAACTTACAAAGAGATCAATGTATTACGAAACGCAATGCCAACGCGAGTACATCTGTACAGGGTCTAAGTTTTTTTATTATTAATATTAAGAAGCTCCCTGACTCTGCAGGGAGTCAATTTAATTTCCATAAATAGCTACCTTTTACTTTGAAATTATGAATTATAGCATTTCGGTTTTTTATATTATAAACCTATTAGCCTTTGAAGTATAACTAGAACTTGAGATATACAGGATAACACGATTTAATATTTAACATGGTTGGCTTGTCAACATCACCACTTAAAATACCTACATAGAAAATACCCAAACTCGAGAACAAACACAAATCTTCGCCACCCAATGCTCAGCATCTAGCAATGCAGGCCATTTGTCTCGGTCTTGTACTTTCCTCATCAACCCGCTTCCGGCAATTTGGACCAGGTCGTCGGTCCAGCGTGTAAGTGGTTTGCCAACATTTCGGCGACCAGTTCTGGGCACTTCTGGGTGTCCATTTCAATTTGCTTGTCTCTGGTGCGGCAGATATGGCCCGCTCATCTCATCATCAAACACAAATGTCACCACATAATCACTATAATATGGGGTTCTTCAAAAGGGGCATTAAAAGATTTTTACAGGATCAGCAACGCGCGAGTGATACTCCCGGTGTTGCAAGCGTCCATAGGCTACGGTGGCCGCTTAACATCAGGGGCGGTCCGTAAGCTTGTTTGCCACCTAAGTGGTATATAAAAAAAAGATGCCGAAGCGAAGGTAGGTTCACTACTTACGCACCACCACCGGGCTGTCCAATAAAAATTCAATTAAATTGAATTCAAATACGCTTGAAGGTTTTGATCACGAATGATGCTAAACGGTCGTCAAGTGATGCCTTAACGTTAAGTGATTCCAATGGGGTGCGGCGCCGCGGGGCGTACTTATATCACGGTAGCTGTGCCGACTGTTCGTTTAGTATGTTAAGTAACATAGTTAGTTTACTGCAATAAATTGCACACAAGTAGGTGAGCAACTGCTTGCTAGATAGTTGGTGGTGATTGTCGCGCAAACGGTTAATAAAATGTCCAAACCTATTTGCAACATCTCACAGGTCTGTTAAAGTCTATTTCCATTATATTTTCTTACACTCGCGCAAGTATTTGGCAAGTTTTCCCGCGAGAAGTTGCAGGAGTAAACTTGGCCTTTTAACAGACACCTGGGGAGTTTCTGAGCCGTAGCCGACTTATTACAGGAAGAAAGGATAAAATGAGAAGAAAATAAATAGGCGAGGATGTGGCCTAACGAATTTCTCAATCATCGAATGAAACGCATATCTATGCGTTTCATTCGAAGCAATCTTGCTGTCTTGCTGTCAGCAAATAAGGCCGCCTTGTTGCATACACACTAATCAGTAATTTTTACTGTATCACTTATTCTTGTACTTGCAAATAAAGCATATTCTATTGATAGTATATATTCTGTAGTACTTTCCCGATACAGTCCAGAATTTCATAACTGCTCTACCACTCCACTAAGTTAATAATTATTCAAGTGAGCAGAATATGTAATAGGTAGTTTGTACAAAAGACGCATTATTTTCTTCTTGCAAGAAATCTGGCATCTGAACTCACACGACGATCAGAAAGAGCTTGTAAATAGGCCTATTTGAATAAAAAATATTTTGAATTGAATCTGTGTTTCGACGGAGAATGCGTGCAAAACCGTTTAATACTGGTTAAAATCATAAATTAAGTAAAACGGTTATCTAATTGAATAATGGTCATATTTAATTCGCTAATGACATCGATTCGGTATTCTTTGTATTCTGCTTTCCAGCAGATATTAATTTAACCTACGGGTTTGCTTGCAAATCTTTCGTATTTTTTTTAAAAATGGCATAATTTAAGCACTTTTGTGTGCTCGGATCACCGGTCTACCGTAACTAGGGAATGCAAATCTCGCGAGATTGGGGCTCAGGCGAGATCGCGCGAGTTTATGAATAACCATACTGCAAGATCTCGCCAATTTCGAGATCTCGCGGGATTGGCAGTTTTGTGTGTGTGTTTTTTTTGCAAATAATCACAATATTTGAATAAATTAGGAAAAAAATAATAAAAATAATAAAAGTTATTATTAAATAATATAAGATAAACATTTATTTTCATGATTTTTTTCAACAGACTTTTAACAAACATTGTTTGACGTACCTGTTTATAATTTTTTTATAAACTTCTTCGTCCGAGATCAATCTCGTTAAAAAAGGCCGAAATCTCGCGAGAACGAGTTTGCATTAACCTAACCTAACCGTGACACACTTCGGTTCTGAAAGAAGAAAAAAAACTTAACACATTGTTGGTCATAGACATTGCCTTATGTAAGATACCGTACTGTATCGTCGGTGGACGGAGGAGGGTCTATGTAGGTCCCACATTTACTAAACTCTGCACTACAACATTGCCAGAGTGGAAGTGTCAATAGATATAGGCAGTTATGAGTAAAAGCAAGAAAAGTGTTTATTTAATTTGAATTGTTTGGCTAGCTCAATTTCTAGGAGGAAGAGAGAACTTATAATCAATAAAAAAAAATGCAAGCATTTTTTTATCTTTTGTGAGAAATGGGCCCCCAACTAATTTTAATAGTAGGACGCTCTGCGACGTGACACTGGACTGGACAAAGACCTCCCCCTAAACTTTTCCAAGTTTGAAGCAGTCTGCGTTTCAGACTGTGAATTAATAAAATATTATAATACATACAGACTTGCTTACTAATCTTTGCTGTATAATTGATTAGCTTTCTATGAATATAGTTAAATCTATTTTAGTTTATAATTTGATGAAAACACGCCATCCATCATGTAAGACCACACAAAAGTTATCAATAACAATTTGAAATGGCTCTATCAATATGAAAATTAATATTTTTTGCTTATTTTTATGTATTAAAACATACAAAATATTAAAATAATAATAATTAAAATTATGTTAATTATGAAAATTGTTAATTTTTTTGTTAATATAATTTGTTAATTATTCCAGAAATGTATTTTGAGACTATTTTTCTTTTTTTGATTAATTAATTAAAAATTCATTTCTCATTCAATCGATTTATTTTACAATTAAAAATTTGAAGTGGTAGAGCAATTTTACGATGACGATGACGATGAATGAGAGGGTGGTATAGCCGTGGATATACCACCCTCTCATAGAACATCGTCATGAGGCCACATTGCTTTTCGTTCGGTGAGTGTGAGATCTCAAAGCTAATATAATTTTTTTCACATGCTGACACAGAAATACTTGAGAAATTTGTAATATTTACATTTGTTACAAAGTTGCAAACAATCCATATTGTGGAAACTGAACACATCTTTATGTATCGAAGGAGGATGTCCTATATCGTAAATCAATGAATATATGGAGAAAGTATAATTGTGCGAAAGAAAAGGCTTAGTATTTCGGCGCTGTGGCCACAAAGTAAGCATTTACAAGTACGAAAAATAACAAAAACTCAAACGAAACGCCCTCTTCACAAACTTATGTTCGTCTAACCTCGGTCAACCTTACGAATAGATTTTTATTGAATTTATTTTTTGACAATTCACAAAATGCCACCTTGTCCCGAAGTCAGCTAGGCTTTTAACCTATTTGTTATATGTACCAGCTAATGGATATATTACTGTAAATAATAATACATAGACAACACCCAGACTAGGAAAAAACATGAAGACTCATATAAATGTTTGCCTCGAGTGGAAATCACTACCAGCGCACCACCGTGCTGTCAAATAGAATGGAAAAAGAAGACGTCTACGCGGATCTGAAGTGTAACAATGTGTCCACAAAATTTGCGACCGAGGCACAGATTACTAAATAGTTACTGCGTGAATCTAGACGAAGCCAAAAGAAAATTCAAACGAAGTGCCCTCTTCACATTTTTTTTATACCACACAGGTGGCAAACAAGCAAACGGTCGGCCTGATGGTAAGCCGTCAACGTCGTTCACATTTTCGTGTTCGCTCAACCTTAATTAACTTTGGCAATAATGTAAAGGAAGAGACGTTTGACGCGTTTGAAAACCTCAAGCGTATCGCTCTTGCTTCCACTTATTTCATAGCCACGCGATTTTGAGCTGAAGCTTATTTACCACAGTTCTTCCGTGACAGTAATGTCTATAATGTTATCCCATTAGCAGCCGATTTCCAAAACGAACCGCTGGCTTTATAACAAAAAGCATCCTGTTGCATAATGATGTGAATTGATCTTTGTGTATTAATGATAATGTTTGATAAGAAAAGAACTGATTGAACAGCGCCCATCTCAAAAGATGATATAATTTTATTATTCAAGGAAGATATCTGGAATTGAGTAGATTGTTTTGGAGTGGTAGAGCAATTGTTTTGAAATGTAGTTCGACCGGGGAAGTACCACCCTCTCATAGAATATCGACGTGAAGCAGCAATGCATTTCGTTCGGTGAGTGAGAGATCCGGAAGCCCAATTCCTTCCCTATCCCCTCTTTCCCCCTACTTTCCCTTCCCCTCCTCCTTCCATTCCTACAACCTCCTTGGTGGACAACGCATTGGTAGCGCACCTGGTGTTACTGATGTCCTTAGGCGGCGGTGACCGCTTTCCATCAGGTGGCCCCCTTGCGTCACGTCAACTCGAAAATACAAGGCAGTAACCGGCCTTGCGGGCGGTGTGCTCCTATCTTTAACACCGATTTAGCATTTTGTATTTTAGATTTAATTTTATGTTGAGACAAATTAATGGCACTATTTATTGACATTCCGCGTACGTAATGATGTATGTACCTAGTTTTAATTTTTATGGTGAAAAAGAAAAGTAGGATATATTTTTAAATGACAAAAAGGGCCGTAACTGGTTTTCTTTCGCCATTTCTTTTTACCAGTGGTCATTTTGGTTTTGTTTCCGAAATGGCAGTAGTTTATAAAGTAGATTAATTTATACAAATCATTTATTACTGTATACTCTGACAAGAGAACGTGTTTGTGAAAACCTATTTTCAGAATAAAAGTTTTGAATTTGAATTTTGCTTGTTTGTCTACTGTATGACATTAAAAAAAGTGATTGATTTAACGTTAAGACCGCCTGTACTTTTCTTGCCACCATAAGTTAAGAAAATATTCTATAATAGTCTATATTTAAATTGGTGAGGTAATTTCAGTGTTTCGGTTTACCACCTTAATTGCATGAAAAACAAACCAATTGTGGTTACCTCTGTGGTCATTCACAAGTCAATCGGCAGTTTCAAAACACAGCAACAATGAAGATTAATTTGCTTTCGAACATTGAATAGAATAAATAAAATTTCAGTAGCCTTTTGAATATTACTTGGAAAATAAAATTATGAATATATTTAGAGGTTTTGGTAGTGAATAACAAAATACGTAAGTACGGCTCTCATAGCATTATAAATTAAATTGCTTTTGAACAACAGATTATAAGTATTGTTGTTGTACCAGTCATTCATTCAAAGGTAATGACATAACATATCTTTTCTCTTAGTCGTGGTTGACAGAGTGGTAGAGGTCATGTGTAGGTCGGGTCTTTCGTCACCGCTTCGCTCATGCGACACCATGGTAGCTCTATGCTTGGAGGACTGAGTTCTCGTTTATATCATAGTGTGTCACAGATTTGATGAAGTCGGTCGGTCCATCGTGTTTTTCAAGAGAGATTTTTTGCAACACACACACAACTTTTTTTTACTTTAGTATAACATATTAGATCGAAATGCGACGATATAAACGACCAACATCAAAGATCTAACGCAGGTGTCTGTTCCGCTCCGCTCGACGCTCGCTTATCGCACTGTGACCACACCTGGGCGATTAGTTGATTACTGATTAAGATTACGATTATCGAACGAATTATTGTCACATTTTTTCAAATTAATTATCATTATTTCATTCGTAATTAAAATAACTTCGTCACTTCAAAAAATTTCTGATATTTCAATAACTGAAAAAAATTAAAAAGCGAATTATTCGATTATTTTTTTATAATGTTTCTCAAGTTGACTTCTAAGACTTAGTTTTTAAAAATTCACCAAAGGAAAATAATGAAAAATGAGAGAAGTAGAATAATATTACATTATTCTTTAGAAGTCTTGATGAATTTCAGATAATGATAACTGACGCCTTTATTACTAATTAATTTACAATTCTATGAGAAAAAAACATTATTATTTCCGAAAAACATCTTTGTTTAATTCACACCGATAATCATTGAAAGGGTGGTATTTTTCTGCCAAAGGCTATAAGGTATAATAGTTCTTCTGTTGGTTTATCTAGTTACAAAATTAAAGATTTATCCCGACTAGGTCTAATACTAAACCGTCGTTATTCTGTAATCATTGATCTGTCCAGGTGTGGTCATCGGCGATAAGCGACGAGCGACGAGCGAAGCGTAACTGGCACCTGCGCACGCGTCGACATGGGGCGGCGAGAGACGTCGCAATTTATCGATAATGTTAATATCGATGTTTAACGACGTTTGTACGACCTTCGGCTATTACAATGTAATCAAGTTTATTTAAATTGTGTGATGTGAACACACAAAACATAATGCATACCATTTCTTCCCATTAGGATTTCGTGACTTCCTATAAGATACTTTCATTATTATCCTTTAAAACATATTTACTTGTAGTAACTAAGACACGAACCGTATCACACGAGTCTTATTTCATAAGTACATTAAAAAAATAAATCCACATAAGGTTACCTCATTGCCGACCTCCGTGGCGTAATGGTTACCACGCCAGACCGCCACTCAGGAGGTCCCGGGTTCGATCCCCGGTCGGGTCATGATGAATAACGAACTTTTTCTGATTGGCCTCGGGTCTTGGATGTTTATCTATGTATTTGTTATAAAATATAATATCGTTGAGTTAGTATCCCATAACACAAGTTTCGAACTTACTTTGGGGCTAGCTCAATCTGTATGAATTGTCACTATATATTTATTATTTATTTATTTTTATAAGATACTTTCATTATTATCCTTATATTCTTTAATAAAACATATTTACTTCTAGTAACTAAGACACGAACCGTATCACACGAGTCTTATTTCATAAGTACATAAAAAAAAATACATAAGGTTACTTCATTGCATATAACTAGTTAGGTATTTTTATATGGAGGAATGAGTAAGTAAAGAATTTTTCATCCATGTTTAATAATATTAAAAAGATGCGTAACAAAACTATCGATACCATCCCATCCCTACATCACCCTATGATCGTAAGGGAAGATACACGCGTACGACAGGGCGCGTGCCGTCTTTTTTTCTTGAATTTCACTTGCGTCAACTCAAAATCTATTAACTTCCATGTAACATCAACTTTATTCCCATTGCTTAAGGGCCACAATACGTTGAAATATTTTTTGGGTTTTTTATTAACTTCTGACATGTGGAATTTAAACTGTAATGCAGTTAACTTAAGGGTTATTTTGAAGTAAAGTTAATTTTATACTCATCTTTTTTCATAGTCGGGAATGAAATAATTGTTTTGGAATAAACAGTAATGTTTTGTTAATTTGAATAAGGGCTGTATTGTGGGGTGAGGGTTGTATTTGCGCACGCGCCGATAAGAAGTTAAATTACTTAGAACTAATTCAGGGCTGTGGATTCCGTTGCATGAAATGGTGTTATAATTCGTATTTCGTTCTAGTTATTTATATATTAAGCTAAATGCTTTGGGTAGGTCTTTATCCCACGTGAAAAAAAAACAAAAAAAAGTACTATTTATTACGATATTAGACATCTTGTAGTTTTTACTATGAAAGAATGAGAAACTTCAGAAACAAACTAATACCATAGTAACGATATCAGTGTCATTGACACGTCATTCACTTGACATTTTGTACTAGGGAATTCGACACTTTATCTTTGAAGTAGTCTGCTTTTCTCATTCATTTCATTCCCTTTCAGAGTTGAATCGGATACTATACAATACAAGGGGTACTCAAAAGATTATGATTGTGTAAATTTTTAAGCACAGGGAAAGCTGCGGACTGCCGATTGTATATAAATATTTGCTATTATAATAGTTATTATGTATGTATATATTTAATAAATCATCCATGATGACAATCTATTATTTATTTCTAATAAAGTGGGATGGTACTTTACCCCTAACTACAGTACAATATGGCACAACATTACCGTAGGCCAATGAGGCGTAACTAATGTGAACACACCCTATTGTGGTACGAGAGATGAATATTGAAAAAAAAGTAAAATTAAAAAATAATAATATGGCGTTAAAATTTAATTTACTGTTCTCAAACTTGGTCCTTGAACTTTGCGCAGAGGTTCGGAGTTTGTCGACGAGTTATGGAGCGCCACGGGGTGGAGCGCAGTAATCTAGGAGTAAAATTAAGTGACTTTCGGAACACCATAACCATACTGCGCTCCAGAACAAAAACCACAGACGTAGTACACCAGTGTCAAACTGAACTCGTACGTGAAAAGAATGTCTCCCGATAGATGAGCTCGCATCACAACCCACTGGACGCCCCAATCTGTTAAACGTCGTCGCAGAAGACCAAAAAGACGATAGCGGGATGAGCTCGACGCTTATTTGGATGACTGGCCGGAAAATGCCCAATTAAAAGAAAATTTTAAAAATTGGGACGAGACCTTTGTCCTGCAGTGCCACTACCACTGCAGTAGTCTAAGGTGTAATGCCTTTTGCTTCAAATTGCTGTCTCTCACGTAGTTGTTAAGGAAAGTCCTTTCAATTCCTACTCCGACTATCTTCTTTCGGATTAAATTCTCTGTGAGTTCCAAGACAGCTGTAGTTTCTCCCTATAGTATTTTTGGATTAAGAAAACGCAATATCAATGCAATTTGTTTTTTGCTCGACAACAGACTAAACTGACAGTTCTAATTATAGAACTACCTTACAGTTAATGAATTCAAATATACCACACTTCCCCGGGACGTCAATAAGCTTCATCGCTTATTGTCAATCTGAGGTTGCCGTTGTTGATCCTGGCTACACAGGAGACACATCGGTGGGAATGTGTGGTGGGCTTGTCCCGAGTTCCACTGCAGTGACAAAAAAATACAAATAAAATCAAACATCTTATTAAATAATAAATGTAATAGGATTTATTTATGTTCTATACTCCTCTTTGTCTCTTCTGTAGTTGACGGTAACTGACGGACTGTTTTGTTTGTCTAGAAAATAATAAAAGAATTCTTACATAACAAAACACAATTTATTTAAACCTTGGATATTATACATCTAATACCGGTTTAACATAGAAATTATATTCTGTGCACAAAAAAGAAACTCATCAACATCTAGTTTACGCTAATCATAACGTAATGAGATGATAGGGTGAGGGGTCTAAAAACAATAATATTTTCGAATTATGATAATAGTTAATTTTAGGTATAGTCACGTGTAGCCAATATAGGAGCACGCGACCAGGGGTGCAGAGGGTCGATGGACATTGACAATCGTAAAATAGATTGTTGTTCATGAATGATTGGTTATCATCAACCTCCGTCACCCTATTGATAAGATATGGGCTCTTTCTACATTGTTTTAAATCGAAAAGTAAGAGGTGTTTGCTACGCAAACTGTTGGCAGTCTTTTGGATTTTTCAATTTGAATGCTAACACGTAGGTACAAATGATTCGAAAAATAAATTATCAGTGTTGCCTGTGTTATCTTCAACCTTCCTTTTTCATTCTTTCAGAGGTTAAAGCATTCAAGATTCTTGTTGTTACTGTCTAGTTGTCTCCATAGACAGCGGCGATTGCTTACCATCAGGTGATTGGACTAGATAATTATATATATATATATATGTATAAATTTATAGAGTATTTTTTAGTTATAATTAAGTTGTAAAAGACGTGTCTAAGTGCCCTCGAGCGCCTACAATTTTTGATTTTGATTATCCTTCTCTGTCATATAAAAAAACTTGAGTCCATTCACGAAGAATACAGTCACTAGAAAATATTTATCAAAACCAATCTCAGTGCTAACTATATACGTTATCAGTTAGACTCCGTCGAAAAATCTAGTCTAAACTGATTAGAGGATAATCGATTTGAACATATGTCCGCTTCCATACCTTCGTGCTTCCACGACACACGTTGCGTGATCTCGCGTAATTACCGATTTAGCCTTTGATGAATCGCACGCGCCTGGCGTGTTACGTGTGCCATTGGGTGTCTTTACATTTTCACTGTATGAGTGAGTTAGATCAATACATCAAGCAACGGTAACTACAGTCGGTATTTCGATAGATTTGAAAAATTCTCTCCGTGTTGTCATGACACCAGTGTCAACAAATGAAATTAACTTTGTGAAGGAAATAAAAGTGATGATTGAACATGAATAAATAATTAAAAAAATCAAAATATTTAATATGAATTTCATTCAAGTTTTTCCCTCCTTCCACTTGGAGATTGGATTGATCAAAGTATTCCATTAAAGGATTTTTTCGAATTTTAATTTGTACTATTTTAAAAGTAGAAAATCGAGAAATCCTTTCAATCACAATTTTGTGTGATTGTATGTACAGTCACAGATATTATAATACTTAACAGTGTACGTACAGTGAACCAATGTTAGAGGTGAGCCAGGGTAGAACTAAGAACAAAGATTTTGATACTAAATTCTAATGTATTTATTATAATTATTTTGTTTCCTTTGAGCTTCAAAAAGTACTGCTTCGACCATTGCTGACCTGTAGTAATGCCCTTAATTAAAATTTCCCTGTCCAGACCGGTTGCTTCTAGGAACTTCCAGATATGCTGGGAAGACTGTTGTATGTCCTCTGGAAGCAGAATAATATATGTTTTCCTATGTGTATACTTCTCTTGTACCTACATGAGTGGTCCGCAGGAGCAGAGTATGTGCATGGCACTTTCTTCTTCTTCCTGGCAAAATCTGCACATCGCTGACTGGTTCATGTTCAGGTTAAACAGGTGTTTATTGAGTTTGCAGTGCCCTGTTAGTATTCTTGTCACCGCACTACTTTTCTGTCCTTTGAGCTCGATGGAGTACTTTGGAGAAATTTTTATTGTGACCATTTATCAGGGTCTTTATCCGGGGACACATTAAATTTTAATGTAAGCATCATTAAAAACTTTGGAATTACAATACAATATTGCTACTGAAATCCGAGTAAAACCCATCACGAAATATTTAGAAAATTTAAATCATAATTATTTAAAATCCTGGTTACCTCTATCATTTGTTGACTGTAGGTACACGAACGATAACAATTTCCAATAATTAACATAAAGTCTAATACTTTAATGGAAGCTAATGAAACATAACAGATTAAACAAATAGGCATGAACAATGGCGGAGGGAGGCAGCAAACTCCCCTACTCAGAGCTAAGTCAATTCGAGGGACTAAATTTTGAGGCCGCGCATACATCGTCAACTTTTGGCGTTAATTAATTTAAGGTTCGAATTCTAGTTCTTCAACTATTAGAGAGAAAGTTAATGAAAAACGCAGGGCTAGAAAAAAATGGCAACAGACAAGACATCCTGATGATAAGAAAAAATTAAATTATTTAACGTCTCAATTAAAAAGACTACTTATTGAAGACAAAAACCTACAATTTGAAAAGTTTTTATCAAATTTAGATGCAACGGCCTCATCTGACTATTCTCTATGGAAGGCGACTAGAAAAATAAAGCAACCAAAGGCATATCAACCTCCAATTCGTAACCCCGACAATTCTTGGGCCAAAACTGATCTTGATAAAGCGAAAACGTTTGCTGCGCATCTGAAAGACGTATTTACACCAAACGCCTGCGAGGTACCAACAGACTCTCTTAATGATGTAACTAAAGTTTTGAATGAAACTTATCAAATAGACCCACCTATTGAGAGATTCACTAAAAATGAGGTATTCCTAGCCATAATTAAATTGGACCAGCATAAGGCGCCTGGTTATGATTTAATAACAGCCAAAGTATTGAGGGAATTACCTGACGAAGGATTAACTTTATTAACACAAATTTACAACGCCATAATCAGGAGAAATTATGTACCACCCCAATGGAAGGTAGCTCAAATCATTATGATTTTGAAGCCTGGAAAAAGTGCGGAAGATCCAAAATCTTATCGACCCATAAGCCTTTTGCCGATACCCTCAAAGGTCCTAGAGATTTTGTTTCTGGGTAGACTCAATCCAATAATAAAAGAAAAAAAGTTGATACCAAAACATCAATTCGGGTTCAGACATGGCCATGGTACTATCGAACAAATACATAGACTAGTGGACAATATACATAACTGCTTTGAAAAAAAAGAATACTGCTCCGCAGCATTTTTGGATATATCACAGGCCTTTGACCGCGTCTGGCATGATGGCCTTCTTTATAAAATCAGAAAAGTTCTCAAACTGGATTATTATCTGTTTTTAAAATCATATCTAGATGAAAGACATTTCTTTGTTAAGTGTGGTGAAGAAAATTCTGAGCTCCAACCAATATTGGCTGGGGTTCCTCAGGGTAGTGTCTTGGGACCTACATTATATCTAATCTTTACATCAGACCTACCTATGACGGATGGTGTTACGGTGGGCACATTCGCTGATGATACTGCTCTTCTTGCAGTTGATAAGATTGCGTCTGAGGCATCTCGACGGCTTCAGAGGAGCCTTAACAATATCTCTTCTTGGCTTAAAAGATGGCGGATTAAGGCTAATGAAACAAAATCAGTCCATGTTACTTTCACACTTAGAAAAGAGACTTGCCCTCCAGTAACACTAAATACCGTGACCATTCCACAAGCTCAAGACGCTAAGTACCTAGGACTCTATCTGGACAGACGACTCACGTGGAGAAAACATATATTTACCAAGCGCAAAGCTCTCAGCATACAATTTAGAAAATATTATAATCTGCTAAACAGAAAATCCAAATTGTCACTGGAAAATAAGTTGCTTATCTATAAATGTGTAATAAAGCCTATCTGGACATATGGAATGCAACTGTGGGGTACTGCTGCAAACTCAAATTTGGAAATTTTGCAAAGATTCCAATCAAAAATGCTACGGACAATGGTGGATGCGCCCTGGTATATCACCAATGACAGACTTCACAAAGATCTAAATACTCCTACAATTAAAGAGGAAATTAAGGACACTATGCCCAAATACAGAAACCGCTTAATCAATCATAGCAATGAGCTCGCATCTGGACTTGATAAGAATGGAAATAAGTTTTCCAGATTAAAAAGGAAGACCACCTGGGATTTATGAATGTGACAACAGACATGTTGGATCTTTTTATCGAAGTTGGCTAAGTCACTGGACTTAGACCACGAAAAAATTTTTTGGATGGGAGAAATATGATACACGTATTGCTTAATGTCCAAACGTGACAGATTGCATTAATAGAAGGAAAAAAAAAAAAAAAAAATTTAAGGTTACTAGTTTTTATTATAACACAAGTCTCGAACTTACTTTGGGGCTAGCTAAATGTGTGATTTATAACTTTTCCAAAGAGATTCCACAGAGCTTGTAATATGCCTATTTAAAAAAAAACCCCGTGGTAATTTCGGAAAATCAAATCTTTACTCTTTAATCAATCTATCTATTGATGAAAACTGCATTAAAATCCATTTACAAGTTTAGAAGATCTAAACGAACAGACAGCGGAATCGACTTAATTTTATACTATGTTAAGATTGGAATATAAATCAAAGAGTTACTGGGATTTATATTCTAAAAACGAAATAATTAAACTATTAGCCCATGTATTCAGTCATTACTCGGTATTTTTTTTAATGCAATAACGATATAACTGACTTATTCACAAAGATATGTTTTTTTTTGTCATTTAACTTTTTTTTCATTCAAACTCATGTTCTAGCAAATAAATGATATCGATTGATTCATTGATTTTGTTTCAATCGTTATAATAATAATGTAATAACAAAATGTGCAAGTTCGCTGAATGTCATTCAAAGTAGTATGGAATGAGCAAGACTTAAACCTAGAAGAAAAAAGTTCAAAAGAAAACTAGACAGACTCTCCTTTCTTTCTCGAATTTTTCCACTCTGCTTTTTATCTTTATAGTAGTTACTGTGGAACCCTTTGATTCAAGTGAAATTCATTTAGGTAATAACAATATTATTTTGTTTAAATTACGGCATATCTTCTCGTCCAAAATTCCTCAATGCTTAAAACGAAAAACCTTCGAGCAATGTGTGTTACCAGTGATGACATATGGATCCGAATCGTGGTCGCTCACTATGGGCCTCATAAGAAGGCTCGCGGTCACTCAGCGAGCTATGGAGAGGGCTATGCTCGGGGTTTCTCTACGAGATCGAATCAGGAATGAGGAGATCCGTAGCAGAACCAAAATAACCGACATAGCCAAACGGATCAGCAATCTGAAGTGGCAGTTGGCAGGGCACATAGCGCGCAGAACCGACGGCCGGTGGGGCAAGAGGGTTCTGGAATGGCGACCACGTACCGGAAAGCGCAGCGTAGGACGCCCACCTACAAGGTGGTCAGACGACCTAAAGAAAGTCGCAGGAAGCCGCTGGATGCAGGCCGCTGCCAGCAGGTCGCATTGGAGGCGTTTGGGGGAGGCCTATGTCCAGCAGTGGACTTCTTGTGGCTGAGATGAGAATATTATTTTGTGTTTAAAATCTAAAGTTAATTTAAAATTAAGTACAACAGAGAACAATAGTTTTGCTGTACCTATTTAAATGCGATACCCTACCAGGGCCCCATGTTGCAAATAATAGTATAATATTACGTCTGTAAAATGATGTATTATTGTGCAATAAATAAATAATAACAAAAAATTACGCTATTTAATTAATATTAATAGTATTTAATTTTATTGTAAAGTTTGTTGCCTGAAATAAATGATTATTATTATAATAGGTAGTTACTCGTAAAAATGTTGGTGACATCTGTCCGCGGTCGCGATAAACAGGGTCCACTCGTCAAACACTGCCGGCGCTCTGCTGAAAATATAAACAGATGTGTTAAAGGGACGAATGACTACGATATTTTTATTAATAAAAATATTTGTTTTGTCATATCGCAGGAAAAAAAGTAGGCCAATGCTACTTGGCTACGATCCTCTGTAAGGTGGAGGTCCTCCCCCAGAGGGGTTGCTCCGAAGCGGAGCGGATTATCCGTTGTGCCCTACCTCTCACTTGCCGTACCGTGCACTTGGAAATATAAAAAAAATAAAAGTATTTAACCACCAGTCAATTATATACTTTCACCTTCAACTAGTACAATCCGACTATTAATTACTTTCAAGCTTACTTCTTCAAGATGCTCCACTACGTCGAAGTTTTCTAAACACCTGTACCTTCCCTCACCCGACTGCCTTGCAGCCGCTCTTTGAAGATCATAATGATTTAAGTATTTAGATAATGAAATGGAGAAGGACTTGAGGAGCTCACACTCGAAAGGTAATACGCAGTTAAGCAAAAAAAAATTATGAGAAAAAAAGGCCGTAACTGGGTTTTCATTCGCCATTTCTTTCCCCCAGTGGTCACTTTGCTTTGTTTCCAAAATGGTGATAGTTTAGAGGTAGCTTATTTTTTTTATATTTAATACAGAATGATAATTAATATTATAATATGTTTTAAACGACGTGTCCCAAGTGCCCGCGAGGACTTACAGAATAAAGTATTTTTGACATTAACCATATAGCCTTTTCCTTTGCAAATTGAGGTTATATAAGGTTAATAAAAATAATGAATTACACACCATTAATCCCCTTAACAGGTCTCGTGCAAACAGACGCTATCTGCGAATGATTTCATTCCGTTTTGATGGCACACCGCGCGCCGGCCATCGGCCGAGCTAACAAAGCATTGTGTCCGATATTGCACCCGTATTTGCCTTTCACAGATGATAATGTTTGTGGCATTACATTTGTTAGTAACGTCATAATTAATCAATTTGTAAATTTTAACTACCAGTAGTTAATATGTGGTAGACATATTGCGTTAGTCATAAAAACTAGGACTCTAAAATACAAAGAAGTTCCATGTCTCATTATTTTACCAATTTCATCTCATATCAATCCATAATCTTCAATGTACTCTGTTAGTATACTCTGCCACGCTGCTCCAATTTAGAATTATTTAAAATGCAAAAATAAATCCCGACAGACAACCTTTTCCGTTGCATCGCTGAATAAACTTAGTTATATTTTTAGTTTTTTTTTTATTTGAAAAAAAAAAAAACTGAAATCCCCCAGTCTCTTATAATTTCCAGTTATAATGTAAATATTTATAAATTATAACAACTTTAATTCTATAAGGGTTCCCAGTAACGGCATCTCTCGGCCTAAATTGTAATTTTGAGGCGCACATAATGAGGCCCTCGGCAAAATCAACACGCTAACGAGTTGTTGCACTTATATACAGCATGATGCTGTATTAGCGGGTCTTAAGAAATATTTTTTTTTAATGTCATAGTCATACTGCAGGCACAGGCAAACAAACTAGCAGGCTATCTGCTTAAAAGTAATTACTGCCGCCTATAAGTATATAGGGACAAATCACACAGATTGATCTAGCTCCAAAGTAAGTTAGAAACTTGTGTTATGGGATACTAACTCAACGATACTATATTTTATAACAAATATACATATATAGATAAACATCCAACACCCGACGCTGATCAGTAAAAGGTCGTTTTTCATCATGACCCGACCGGGATTCAACCGGTATAAACAAAACATAAGTAATACCAGAGGCGCTACCTATGCGTTGCATTTGACAAGAAAGGAACCGATGGCTTAATGTGCCCTCCAAAGCACATGTGAAGCACGAGATAACAAAACCCATCCGAACACTGGCTTATATCGACGTTGCTTCAAATCAAATCAAAAATACTTTATTTGTAGACCCTCGCGGGTACTTATACACGTCATTTACAACATATTGTCCTTCAGTGATAAATATAAAATAAATATAAGCTACTATATAAACTACCACCATTTCGGAAATAAAGCAAAATGACCACTGGGGGAAAGAAATGGCGAATGAAAACCCAGTTACGGCCTTTTTGTAATTTTTTTTTGCTTAACTAGCGTATTAGCTTTAGAGTGTGAGCTCCTCAAGCCCTTCTCCATTTCATTATTTATATACTTAAATCATATTTTTTGTTTTGATAAATAAACCTCTATAGAACACACTCTGTATAAATAAGTCTTAGCAAATCAGCCGAAAAAAAGACAAGTGTAAATTTTCACGCGTTTAAAGGTGGCATAATACAAATAATTGAGTGTGAGCGAGTACGGAAGTCGCGTGCTTTCGCTAATTATGGCCAAAGATTCGATTCCTGCGCCGGACTCGAAGTGTCAAATCACAATGATCAGTTGTCATGCCAGTTTGACGACCTCCCCGACAGTTTGATTGAAAATTTAAGAAGAATTACCTTAAAATTTATGTTGCCAATGTCGAACAAGAAGTACTTGGTGTAAAAAGGGTTGTTTCAACAATATTACATTGATGCTACATGTTACATTATCCTTACATAGTAAAACAAAGTTGCAAAGTACGTTTTGTTTTTCTTTTATTGTTTTACAATCACTACATAGTATAAAACAAAGTCGCTTTTTCTGTCCCTATGTCCTTATGTCCCTTTGTATGCTTAAATCTTTAAAACTACGCAACGGATTTTGATGCGGTTTTTTTAATTGATAGAGTGATTCAAGGGGAAGGTTTTAAAGTATCATACATTCCAAAATTCCCACGGGAAAGCGGGATACACGCAAACGAAGTTGCGCGGGTTTTGCTAGTTATATATATAACTAGCTAACCCGCCGAACTTTGTTCCGCCTTATAGGCACTGACCTACCCTACCCTATTCTATGTCCTTCTCCTGGTTCTAAGCTACCTCTCCACCAATTTTCAGCCAAATCGCTTCAGCCGTTCTTGAGTTACAAATAGTGTAACTAACACGACTTTCTTTAATATACATTGGGCGTCAAAATTAAGTCAGTTTTAAAATTGCAATTACTCTTGAACTATAGAAGTTAGAGTTTTGAAATAAAAATCAATCTTTAAAAGAAGATATTATGCATAAAGTTTTTACTAAATGAAATGAAATTGTCTTTTTTTTTATTTCAAAGGTCTAGCTTCTGTAGTTTAAGAGATATTGCAATTTTAAAACTGTTCTACTTTTTTTGACGCCCAGTATATAATAGATTTCTTGTTAACCGCTTCGTAAGCTCGTACTACACAATCATATTATTATTAATGTATGTGTGTGCTGAAGTATGTTAATAAACGATTTATCTATATACCTTTCATAATTCAGCTGAGTGTCTATTCATGTAGCAAAAACAGTAAAAATGTAATATCAATCTCAAACGCTATGTTGCCATAATGGCAATTACAAAATATAAAACGTACGAGATAACACTTCAAATTGGGACTAGATTTTCACTGTTTTTATAGTATTACGAGAATCGGCGACTCTTCCCTTTCTCCAAATTGCGGCGCCCGTCAGGATCCAAAATTATATGACTTTTGTTAATATTAACAACTTTTTTTATATATTAAGTGTAAAGCTTCGTCTTTGAGCTCTTTCGTATTGATTTTTCTTTCTACCACTATTTCAGAGGGCAAATTCGATAGAAGAACTGTTAAGGCACTTAGTAACTACTTGCTATTTTAAAATTGTACACAAAAAGGAAAAATAAATCTACGAGAAAAACGGTAACAATGACTAATAGATCAGTCAACGAATGCCTCAAAAGGGGGTATAGAGTGCGTGATTTCTTCAGAAACTTAATCAGAAAGACCCGACCGGGATTCGACCCCGGGACCTCCTGGTTGGCGTGGTAGCCATTACGCCACGGAGGTCGTCAAAATCATGAAATTATTACATTTTCAGACGGTCTATTCTCGTAGCAACTCGTCTCTATTTCAAACTCGAAAGGGCTACGATGGTCTCAAACCTCATCTCGCTCATTTCATTATTGTATGAGCAAGACAGCACTTAAGCTTAAGACTACATTTTAACTGTTTTATTATGAGAATGGACCAGGTATCAACGAGAATTTTCGTAACAAACCTGACTGTACAGTTTTTTAAGTAAACTGTTAACTTGAATAATATTACGAAATAAAATGAATTCTTTGCGGAATACATAACTGAAATAAGATATTATTATATTTTTTAATATCTCCCTCGAGTACAGTCATTGGCACGAAACCCCTCAAGCGACGTCATTTGTCTTACCAAATGAAATTATTATCACAAAATGCCTAAAACAACGTTTAAAAAAATTAAAGTCATTTCAACACCTCGAAGGAATGCAGTGGATATGTCAAATTTTTTTTTTTAATATACAGGGAGGAAAAAAACGACGAACACAGCCGAAAGTTTGATGATATGTACCTTACATACATGCGTTTTGTGCAAGTTTAATTTAAAAATAGTTTATTGAAAAAAAAGGCACTGACCTGCTAATTTTCTACGTGTAGGTATCCCTAATACTACACAACAACAGTGCAAACGGCAAAAATACCTACACGGACAGAAACTACTACGCTACGGTCAGTCCGTAGGCCACGACACACACATACCTGCCTACCTATTCATTGAAATTCTTATTATCACTTAAAAAATCAAAGTTTTTACATTAAAAACCGAAGTACGTACCGGAAAGTATCTACTACACACAATGCTCGATGTGTACGAGCGCCTCATAAGCCACACAACACTCAAAACCACTAAAGAACTCGTAAAACACTAAACACCATTCAAAACGCCTAATCCATTTAACAAATAACAAATAAAACTAGAAATTTTCATAATTTAGTTTTAGTATTTTACCTATTGACAGAAGTTTATTTATTGGTCACTATGGTAACCGTGACAATTACTATGCATAGCAGGTGCACGTCGAGCTTTATACAATTTTGGCTCCTATGTCATAGAACTTAAGAACGGTACAAAGTCCAATATGTAAAGGTCGACCTGCTCTTGCCTGTACGTAAGGAACAGCTGATTTAGGGATGAAAACACACAGTTATTCAAGGAATGTTTGTTAGTCAATTACTCCGAAACTATTACACTTAGAGAAAAAATCTTTCACGAGCATAAAGTAGATGTATAAACCTCTTAAGATATTTCGGGAGTGTCGGTCGCTCTCAGGGCACCCTGTATACACGTTCCTTTGTATAATACTTGAATTAAAATATAAAATGGTTACCTACCTATTTAAAGTTTCCTATCGCTTTAGAACGGTAAAAGTGTAGGAAGGTTTGTGAAATATTTCAAAAATAAAAAACGATTATCTACTACTACTAAGGCTCAGCCCAAAGCTCTGATCGTAAAGAGTAACTATTAAGGGACTATGTGAAAAAAATAAGGGTCCTTAAAAACAAAATATCTTCTAAAGTACTAAAATTTAGACTTAGATTTTTGGATATGTATTAATTCATCATATATTCGAAATTTTGGAAAGAGCCAAAACACGATTGTGACACAATTCCTCGATAGAAAAAAAAAATCCGAAGTAACCTCTGTTTTTTTTTTCAGAACTCTTGTAACTTCTAAACGGTAAAAATAAAATCATCTAAAGAAAGACATTTATGTTTTCTAGATATTGTAAAGACAAATATTTTTTTTTTTTTAATAAGCCTAAATGTGTTTTGGCGCTTACGGTGTCAAAAATTCGCCCGGTTCACGGTGTCCCATCTCTGTCTCTTGAAGCAGGGATTGATATATGCGTCGCGAGGGCAGGGCAGGGCGGGCTCAGTCGGCCGCAATTATTTTATGACATAGGCCCTTAAGTAATCTGCAGTAGGGACTTGAAACTAGAAGGGTGTTCCCATGGGAAAATATTAAACACACAACATGAAAATTGAGTACTACAGTGACAGATTGGTATACTAAAGTCATACATGCGAAAGGTTTTTGAGAAAACCGCTAATAAGTACTTAAACATTGACACAACACGTGCTACAAACGACATATGCTTAACATTATTAAAAAAAACAACGTCAGATGGTACAACTCGAATGAAGGAAGTGATTTTACGCGCCACAGTAAGAAAAACTTTCTTTATATAAAAAGGATGTATTAATTTATGTAATTGTAACCCTTTTGATGGCTAAACATATGTTTAGATTAAGCAACGTTTGATTAACTCCATTGTTGGGATGGGTCCAGTTTAATTTCGAATTTGTTTTGATCTGTTTTTGGGGTTGTTTCCGCTTCCGTTCCTATTTTATTATTATGATAGTTTCAAAATATTTCTTATGAGATTAAACGAAATACCTTAAAATCTAAAAAAATTTGAAAATTAAACGTTTGATATTGTACTGTCGACAAATGAAAGAGATGACCAGGTTAGAGAACTAAGAAAGAACATTATAATATGATGACGCTTCTAACGTAAACTTTGATGAAACTTTGTAAGTACGTCGTATTGTACGTAGTGCACTTATAAATAAAAATTTTCGTAAATCGCAATATTTAGAAAACTTAAATCATATTCCTGCTCACCTCTTTCATAGGCTGACTGTACATTATACCCGTGGCTTGGTTATAGCTGTCAATCATTGATAGAAAACATTTTCAAAACGAACCTTTTTTCAAAGTGTGATGGTGGCAAACTCAAAAAACGGTAGCCAAAATAAACATTGAAATAAATTATAACCACTTCAGTTTGTCAAGTGGTTTGTTTAAATCATCAAAAACGTTAGAAGTGATGTTAACTTCGTGAGTGGTCTTAGGAGTATTCAAACAAGTGGCATAAGGGCCTCATTACTTACTATCAAATTAGTTTTTAGTTGCTGCGAAAAATAATGGTTTTCTGCCTCTGTCCTTTCACAAACTTTACAAATTGAAAATTGCTAAATGTGTGACGTCACACTGATAACCAAATGTGACTACGTGTGACACAGGGGTTGAAGGAGTCAAAAAATCACGAAATTCGTGTGATGATTTAATGGATGAGCTCGAACTTCGAAAAATCCTTTCTTATCGCACGCTTACGTCATACTATTATTATTAATTGTTGCCCTGGGCCATTCTCTGGACTTTTTTTTCAAAAAGCACTGGTTTGACCAATGCTGACCTTTTGTACGTCATACCAAGAGCACACCCTCCAATTTTCAGATCTCTACGATCAGCGGTTTAGTCGGAGATCCGTCAGACAGTCAGAAATTCAGGACAAACCTTATAATATTATTATGTATAAAAGAGTCAGTCATACACAATAAACATTAAATTGTTTAAAAATTTATTAAAAAAACATAATAAAATGAAAATAATAACAGATTAAGCAACAAATTAATCATGCAAAATAACCTTTACAATAGGAACCGTTATAATCGGCTCTTTTCACACTCTACATCAAAAATTATTTGACAATAGCACCAATTCACACGGATTCACGTAGTTCAAAAGGATATTATATTAACAATGATAACACTATTAATATAACAAAAGACAGTTTTACCACTTTACACAATTGGCACAATAAAATAAAAATAAAATGTACAGCTAAAAGAAAAACACATTTAAAATTAAACTCTATTTCTAACTATATAAAGTAGTATTTAATTTTGAAATGAGATTTTGGTGAAAAGGAAAATCCCCGCTGAGCAAAACAAGTGCAACTCAGAAATTCAGTTTTTTGTTTTCATTATTGTTGTTGTTGATAGATATTTTTTATTTTGATTTATAGAGTTTTGCTTGACGGAATAAAGGGCGTGTGTTTTCCGGTGTGAAAAAAGTCTTTTTTTTTATATCAGCAGGGAACTAATGAACTGGCGACCTGAAGGGAAGTAATGACCTAAACCAACCAAGAGCCAAAAAAAATAATTAAATAGTCAATTGATCCCGCGAGCTCAAATTTTACGGGTCCAATCGGCTAAAGAGACAAATATACGTATCTGTGGTCTCAGAAAGATCTGGATAAATATTATTGGTTGGATTTCTTTTCCTATCGATATAATCAAAACAGTAGAGTATAATTACTATTATTTATCATAAAAAGTAAAAAAAACTAACAAAAATTCGACAAGATGAAGACATATCAATAAACAGTATGAATAATAAAACAATGGATTATCACAAAAATAATTTATCAAAAATTCTTTATCAATAATAACGACATAAGTCACGTGAAAAAAAAACTAAATGCAAGGGTTCCACGGATCCCGCTGGGTGCGTTCGATTGTTACGGAATCATTTACAAGATTTAACACCGAAAAGGCAACGATTGAGATCGTTTTGTGGCAGTTTGCATAAATTTCTTAAGACACAAATTAATAAATGACACGAAAACTGTTTGTGCGGTCTGATTTAAAATATTTAATTTTTTAATTTTTGTTTTTGATACGGCACTTCAATTTTTAATCATTTCAAAAATGGGTTTGTAAGATTTGTGTAGTTTTACTTTGTTGTGTAAAAGAAAAAGTGTTCACTATCGAGCGTTCGAAAAAGAGGAAAAAAACATAAGCAATATCGCAAATAGTAAGTAAACAGGATTTTTTAATTCATTACACAACATATTTTATGAAAAAATGCTAATATTGAGTTTCTAACAGCACTACTTCTCAACAAGCCATTCACGTTGAAATGCTGGTACGATGTATTGACATGCATGCAAAATATTTGCTATAATTACTACTTGTGAAATAAACCATTTTATTCATATCATAAACTACTTTTGAAAAATGTTACAACACTTGCAGTTAGTTTTGCACATTGTTCAATAATGTTTTAGTTTCTTTTGCGTTTCTTTCGCCTTTGCAAGACGTCTTGTCGATTGAAAAAATACTTAATTTCATCAAATAAAGTTGTCAGTTTCCAATTAATTCATCAGGTAGACTCGTTATTTTTTTTTATAAATCCAGCTACGTCATCGTTCGTTTTTTGGCCATCGACACTCATGGGAACTTTTTTACTGCGATTCAAGTGTGCAAGTCACTGTCGGCGGAATAAAAAGACAGTTTCCTTTTCCTTCCTATTGCGCTGTTTATTTTAGGATTCCTTTAATGTTTTGAGGGTTAAAGAAGCTGTTTGGTATGCACCTGGTCCCCCACAATGACGGAGTAAAGAACCTTCAGGTCTTAGTTGTAATTCCTTGAGAGTTCAAGTCTAACAATCGACTGTTCATACAATTTTACGTAATTATGTATCTTGGAAATAGAAATATATAATAATTACTTATCTATGTACCTTTTTTTACACAAGCAGTACGCCTGCTAAGCGGACACTGTAACCTATGGACGCTTGCAACACCAGGAGTGTCAGCCATTACTGATGACCCTTGAAAAACTCTTTCGTCTGCCGACAATGCTTATGTCATTCTACATATTATGAATTTGTGAAAAAAATAAAAAACAACGCCTAATCATTAAGCAATGATAATAATTACCTATAAAAGGTCCAACTTTATTAGTGAACTTCCTTCTAAAACATGACTATACATACGTTAAATATGATCGTTTAAACAAGGAAATAATGGTCTAGTATTCAGTGAATATGGATGGCTTTATGTAGTAAGCAAAATTTTTTTTAACTACTTACATAGAATACAATAAAAAACATGGATATTAGACCATTAAGTCCTTGCTTAAACGATCATAATGTAACCTATATAGTTGTGTGTTAAAAGGAACTAATAAAGTAGGACCTTATATAAATTGTGATAGTTACTATAATCATTTTACGTCTAAAATGGTTTCCATAAAATTTTATACGGAACCAACACATGACATTAGAACGCAGTGTAAAAATTTTGGGTGGCCACTTTTTTATCGGCAATTTTTTCACTCTCCGCGAATATTACGTCTCTTTTCAATTTCTTTTATTAGAGCGAGACAGTTTATTTTTGAAGGGTTCAAAACATTGATGACCAATAAACTTCAGATTACTTAATTTGATGATTATTAGAAGTTTTTTAATATTTTCAAAATGCAACCGTGACAAAAGGGCGGGCGCATTGGCGCCTTGCATTCGTCACATCAAAGTGCTTCTCTGGGCACATTTAATTGCAATTTGTGTCAATAAATAACTATATTTTTTTGGATTATATGTGGTAGGTAGTTTTATTGTATTTTTTGGGGTAGCTCTTAGCAAATGTTGCGTCAAGAACTGGAAAAAGAGAAGAGTAAGTAATTGCGTATAAGTAGTTACTTTTTAAAAAAAATTTTTTTATTCAAGCTATGTCCTATTTGTCCTCTTCAACTATCTCTTTATTTTTTTCTTCTATTCTCTTTTGTTCTCTGCCCGCAATTGGTGTCAAGAAGTAAACTGCTGGACATAGACCTGGCCCAAACGCTTCCAGTATGACCGGTTGGTAATGGCCTGCATTCAGCTGGACCAACCTGCGGCCGTTCTACGCTGCGCTTTCCGGTACGTGGTCGCCACTCCGGATTTTTTCTGTCTACAAAAATATTATTGTAATATGTTTTCTAAATTACTTGCGAATTTTGAGAAAAAACATATGTATACATGGAATAATGATGGGGATAAAATGAGTTTATAGAATGAATGAAATTATTTGTGAATGATGTCCTGCACTTATAAATTTAAAAAAAACATACAAGTAACATTTCCTTGCTTTCTCTCGTTAGTTCCAGTTTCTTAGAAGTTGTTCGGTCGATAGGTTATAAGAATGAGAAATTATTACGCACAGGACGTCGTTATGCTCAGGTATACACATTAAGGTGGGTAACACACTCGGATCTTAGTAAAAATGTGACACTGCTAAAACGTTCTGAGCTGAGTAGTAATCATGTAGTAATTATACATATTATTTTGATTTTGAATACAAAATTTTAATATTTTTGTTGTTTTTTTTTAAAAGAACCGTAATTATATCCTCTCTTCTGTATCTCTCGCACTGACCGAACGAAACGTATTGCTACGCTACGCCGATATTAAAAGGTTGGTAGGTAACCTCCCCAGTCGAACTAGCCCATTTCTAATGGCTCTTTAGTTAATTGGGCCCGTTACATATTGATCCAGCGGGATAAATTGACTAACTTGAATATTTTTATTATTTTTCTTTTGTCGATTTTTTCATTTAAAACTACAATAGAAAGGGCACAGTTAGAATAAATTTATATGTTATAAAACCATTTCAAACACAATATAACCTAACTAAGGCTACAGGAGAAAAATAAATGCTCTATGATTCCAAAAAACTTAAGTTTTTAAGTAAAATCTCGGTGAGTTACAAACCTTTAATACCGGATGCTGCGGAACTCTTCCTCGTATGGTAATGATACAAGATTTTTTTTAGTAGAGACAGAAAAAAAACTTTCTCACAGCCACTGTGAGATTTTTGGGACCTTCCCATAGAACAACCGCAATTAATTCTATGTTTTTATAAACTATATTGTTGTTTTTATGATGTTCTTGTGGCTAGAAAAATGCTAGCTCTACACTCTCGGCAAGTTGAACGAAGTGAAGTAAAGACAAATGAAAAGTGACAAAGAGTTTGTTCACACTCTCGTTTCCTCTCAACTTTACGCGTGTATAGACCTGACATAATTATGTAGATCTTGACAGCAGCTAGCAACACAACAACAACAAAGATTACTATGTAATATGTATGATACTATAATGTATCTGTCACATGTAATGCAATAGATAAATATGAAAATGAAAAAAAAAATTAAAAAAATTCTGAGAATATTTCCTCGCATACACTTTCTCTCGTCAAAGATTACATTACCGTAATAAAATTATTTGTGTAATTAATTAAAAAAAGATGTCTAGGAAGGTGTATAACTTTTATAATATTGTAAAATATTATTTTGCGGTGAGACAATTTACACTGTAGGTCAGAAGCAAAAAGGTGGCAGGCGTCAGTAGGCCACTGGGTGCTGTGTGGGGCTTCTTATGCGCGGGCGCCGCAATCATACGCGTCGTTAGGCACACGCGCAACTTTTTGCGCAGGTTAAGATTAAGTTCATGTAAGTGATGGTGGATTAGATTAAGAATAGTACTTAACTTAAAAAATAGTCCTTAGATATTGAATAGTACTTAATTTGAAGCCGTTTTTATGTCGAGTCAGGGAAATACTTTATGTCAAGTTCGCATGAATAAAAACCTGTAAAAAATAATTAACACATTATATTATGGCTGCCACTGTCAAAATAAACAATAAAAAAATGCGTTGAAAGAATCCGTTATATATGATGATGATGATACATATAGGCGAAGCTAATAAAAAAGCGTGCTAAAAACCGTGGCAAGCACAGTTTAAGCACTATAAGGTTCTGTATTTTCTACGCTCTGCTTGCTTGCAGATTCTATGCCATTTCATGTATCCATTGAGCTTCATAGATATTTCGATTTAAATCAGCCGGTCCACATGTTTGTCTGCTTACCGCATGACATGAACAAATAAACAAAGTGCCTGTGAACTTAGTCACCTAAAAATAATACCTATCGTCCCATATTTCATGGGAACATCAGATTTTGACCTACATCTGTCTAGATTCTCATGAAAATACCTCAAATACCAGTTCACGTGGTCACTGGTTAATTGCACAGTCTAATTAACCGTATAGCTGAGATTTTTCGAAAGAGAAACAGCTGTTTAGCATCGGCCATCTTGGAAATAAGAAAAAGGCGGGAAAAGTGACAGTTGGTAACAAAGTTTGGACTATTTTGGACGACTCGACCGCAATTGGCGGTTGTGTGGCTTCTGCGCATGCTCAATAAGCAGATGGTTTGCAATTGGTGTTTAAATAACACATTACCTACATCATTGACAGCTTGCAAAAAATGTTGCTGTTCTAGAAAGTATTCAAGTCTGGAAAAAATAATTGCACATATTTTTGGCGTATTATTTATTATTATGTAGTATTATCAAATGCCAAAGTTAATACTAGTTAACAAGACGGAAAATGTAGCCTAGTCAAATTAAGCCGATTATAGGCAAGTCTAGCTCCTAAAGTATTCGGTCCTAGAGTAATAATAAATATAACTAAATCTGTAGAAAAATCTATGTAGAAACTTTTGTCAGAAGCAATCATTGTGATATTTGAACAGATTTTCAAAATATGGGCAAGAAACCCTGAAAAAAGGGACCTCATCTACCTACCTCCACAGAAATAACAAGCGTGAAGATAGGAGTTATTTTTAAAACACGTTGTCTAAATATTAGGGGTGCATAGGATCCATGTATACGTTTCAAAAGGCCGGATCGAATTGGTACTTCCTATAATTTCCCGACAAGGTTTCGTCACAGGAAGTTGGCAGAATTTGTAAGATATCGCGCTTCCGGCTAATATCATGTATTGTCATTGAATGTATATCGTAACATTAATTTTGATACTTTACACCTTATCGAAATCCATATAATATTAACTGCAAAATGTAATTACACCAAAGACTTGCGATGCACTTTATATTCAGAGAGGTTCAGAGTGTCAATTTGATTTTTCGTTTAAAGCTCTGTTATATTTTGTGTGATATGATTAATTTGAATAAGTTCCAATTTTTCAAATATAAATGATTAAGTTACGATCATCAAAATCGTAATAAATCCGAATCGTATAAATATTTCAATAGAAGGCAAAGCACCAGTGGCTCTCTCTCTTGGATTACTTATCATCACGGCAGCGGTGATCCGTCTACCATATATATAATAAAGAAAAATAGGATTTGTCCCTAAAATATCAAGACTCCTTACAGAAACGTCATATCCTCCGGACTCCGGACATCCATAGTTCATTTTGCACGCGCCAATGAGCTGAAATGGTTAGAATGGGACAAAAAGTGCCACAAAATTTTGTATTTTTATTTCGGACACCGAATACAAGTGCATCTACTATATAAGAATATTATTATCATCATCTCAGCCACATGAAGTCCACTGCTGGATATAGGGCCTCCCCAAAAATTTAATATCACAGTGCGAATAGCGTCCACAGTATTAAGTAATCTGTGCCACAGCACAGTATAATAAATAGTTGGCCACTCACTATCCATCCCGACCGGTCTTGAGCTTTACGATTAATTTCACTCCAGGACTTTCCTATGTGTCTCGCTCCGTCTAGCGCCGTACTTCGCCAGGTATGTTGGAGACAACCACGTGACAAATAACAATTAAGTGGCCATTTTTATCGGTGGCCATTTTGCTTGTGTCCGAAATGGTGGTAGCATATAACGTAGTTTATTTTCATTATACATATATACAAATTGTAAATGACAAGAAAAAGTGCCTGTGAAGGTCTAATTTCTGAAATAAACGATTTCATTTAATTTCATTTCTTTTCAAGTATAATTAATTAATAACATTAAACTGACAATGAACTGTTTCTATTCCAGGTTTTTTTCTCCAGAATTTGCATTCAGATGCATGTTAGTTGAATATTGATACTGTGATTATATTTTATATGTGACCTTATCGCAAAACGTTTCTAAACAAAATAAATGAGGTATTTTTCACAGAAGATTTATATTTAATTGTAAAAACGAAAGGTCGCGAAACTAGCAAGTCGGAGTGTCCATTGGTGTCATATAAAAAAAGCTCTCTTGCTCATAATACCTGTCGGGCACTCATCAAGGGCATCACGACATCTTTTCGTCACAATATTGAAAAAAATACCTTTTGAAGAGTCTGAGACCCCTATTTAGGATCTAATAAGGTGTAATTTTCGAATTTGCGGCTTTCGGCCTAATGCTTTGCGAAAATTAAATTCAATTTGTATAATGTCTAATCTTATTTTTTATTGTCTTCGAAGGTTTGAAACACATTCGGTATGCTTGGCTTGTCCGTCTTCATAATATGTTTATGATTAAAGCCCATTTAAACGACGGACGCTAGTTTCTTGCACTTTCAAGAGCAATTTGCATGCAGTGGGAGCAATAATTTTGTCCTTCAAGAAATTGTAAGCAACTGTCATTTGGACGATTATTGCTATAACATGATAATTATTTATTGCTTTATGATCTTTGTATGCAACGGACAATAAACTGGCGTCGTGTAAATGGGCCTTTAATTTGACACGCCCAAGGGCCACGGGTTCGAATTGTGCACAAGACAAACATTTTGTGTGCATGAAGTTTATTGTGTTATGCCGCGAAAATAGCGCAAACGCGAGGTGTGGAGCCGATTCGCACATTTTTCTCGGTTTCGCAACTTTTTACTTATTCTTCATCTGGCACTTCAATCACAAAAAACACGCATGATTTTTGCCTTCGTCCGTCGGTGCGCTGTATGCTTGATACCGTCCTAGAACAATACAATTCAACGATAAAGCGGCGGCGTCTCGTCAAGAGTGCTCACGCACGCCGCGCGCCGCGCTAAAACACCGCACGTTAAGCCTTTAAATGAAAATCGAACCTTAAGTTACAGCTTTTAGGTGCTACTTAGAATATCTTTGAGATGATACTATCCCATATAAACTCATGACGTTAACAAGACCCTGATCGCGATTTGATGACAGCCCTTCGGGGTTTTGATGACAACCCGCTGTGTTTTTGTTACAACCGAAATTTGCTAATAGAATTTAATTCTCTGATATTTTCGCTATAATACATGCCAATTTGTTCAGCCGTTTTATTCATTAGAACTTCCTGTTTTTAGTTATATAATGAAGAACATTAAATATCGCCATTTATATTTTACCCTATTACAGCAAACTTTGTGTCTATAATACTAATTTTATTTATTTTCACCCAAACAAAACAAAAACAACTACTTATTTATTTAAACTACTATCGATGTCCGCGGTTTTAACCTCGTTTCTCAAAGTCAAAGTCAAAATATTTTTATTCAAATAAGCATATTGCAAGCACTTTCGAATCGTCACTTTTTTCCCTACCACCAGTTCAGACGGCAGATTTGTGCTAAGAAGAACAGGCAAGAAACTTAGCACTTGCTCTTTTAAAATGGTATTAATAACAGTTACAATTTACGATATAGGTATAAAAGTAAACATTAAAACATTAAAAAAACTGCATTTTATAATTAAATAAATTTTAATTAAAATCCATTTAGCTGTTTATGTACGAAGCTGAATCATAAAATATATTGTAAGTAACTTCCATTTATATTTCTTTTTGTAAAACTAGAAATTGATCTATCTGACTACTTTCGACTCCTTGACCATTGTAATTGTACACAGAATATCGGCGCGGGGCGTGAAATGATAAAATAATATTTTCGTTCAGTGAGAAATCAGGAAGCTCAACTCCACTCATTCCTTCTTTTCTCGTGGTGGCTAAGGTTACTCAGATACATCTCTGGCAAATACTTCCAAAAAAATTACAGGAGGAATAGAATTGAATGAATTGAAAAACTATAAGAGGTAAACTAGTGGGACATCTTATAAAACACGACGAGTTTATCAGAAACATCTTAGGAGGAGAGATAGAGGGTACATGGATCAAGTGAAGGAAAGGCCAGGCGTGGCGTCTTATAGACAGGTGAAGGAGCTGGCACAGGAAAGAGAAATGGAGGCTGCCACACTGACAAGAGCGTGGCTCGAAGAAGAAAGAAGAATTGAAATGATCAGAGGATTTATTGTCGTAATAAAATCAATCTAGTATTAATAGCAACCTCGGTCGTATTTTGTATGAGCAAGGTAGCGCTTGATAATTGAGACAAAATTTTGGCTGTTTTGGTTACGATAATGGGTCTTCTATCTGTGTGCTCGTTACTGGGCCCTCTTGTAAGTATGTCTGAGCTCTATTTCCTATCAGGTAGATCAGATATTTCTCTGCCAAATACTTCCATTAAAAAACACAGGAGATATTGAAATGATCAGAAGGTTATCCGGTAAGCTTTCTAACAACATTCCTCGCATAAAAAAACCGCCGTCAACCCTTAGCACACTCAAAGGGTCCGCGCGACCCCGATCGATTAAGTTTTTGCCACACGCACTTCCAAATAAAATCATAAATTTGAAATGGCCGGCCGGCCAGTGGCAAAAAATCACACCCCATATCGCTTCAGGCGTGGTTCGCTCAATTTATGACTAAATCTTTTGGTCATTTTTGCCCTTGTAATGACTACAATGTTACGCATATAAAAATATATTATTTCACCAAAAAATTTAAGCATGATAATGTCTTTTTGGATATATTTCTATCTTGGTTAGCCCCAGGCTTAACTGGGCTGGTTTACGTTGATAATTCGTTTTCCTACGCGGATTTCATTGTAATAGGCAAACGATTGCTCAATACCATTTTTAAAGTTAATGACACATTACAAATTATAGTTGTCACTGTCAAACTAAAGAAGAAAAAAAGAGATAGCTTGATGGTATTAAAATTAAAATACGGGTCAGAAACTGGCTGTAAGTTATACACAAAATGTAACAAAAATTATTGAACTCATTTGTAATAATTAAAATTAAATATTGTAACTATAATGAACATGATTGTGGATATTGTTTAATTAAGAATTTATATTTATAAATAAACTTTATTTATAAATGTTTATCTGTTTCAATAAGTTTTTTTATTGTAACAACATTACAACAATCAATAATTTATCATATAAAACGTTTAATAATTATAATCTTTACCTAAATTCACACGCGTTTTAGACATAAAACATCTCTCAACCGTCAAACTCAACAATAGAACAGTTTAGTTCATCGATTAACCGCTCTATTGAACTTTCAGTCTAAATATACTTTTAATTATGGGTTTAAAAACTAAACCATTTATTATGCGGTTGCAAAATATCAAAATATGCATTTTTTTCTATTATTGTTGCATTCTAACAGAATGCGTAAGGGCGGTAAACCACACCCATGTATTATGGATTTATATCAATTTCAAATCTGATATTAATGGATAATATTTTACTTAATTATACATATTAAATCTTTTGTATTTAAGCTGCAGTTTCTGGAAAAAAAAATGTACAAAGTATCTCTATTTATATATAATGCTTATGAATATTTTTAACATAGGTACTCGTATTGTATATACCTACCACAGAAAAGTGCTTTTTTTGTTTGTTTCAATTATTTTTTTATTTTGCATAATTTCCACGAGGTATTATTAGGAAAAAGTACTCTACTTTCCTGACAGTAGGGCTATACATAACTGCATAATTACGTGAGTACATATGTTATAACAAAATATGTATTATCCTTATTATTTAAACAGCAATTTATTTACTGTCAGTTTTTGTTTAAAAAAAGCATGATTGTTAGAAACTTTTTTGTTTTATAAAAAATAAATAAAACAGTATTATCTTAAACCAAATAAACTATTAACTACCAATAAGTCACTAACTTATCACCTTTAAATTAAGTGCTCAAAGTATCACAATAGAGTGACCATTCACTTTTTTCTTTGAAGCAATAAAACTAGATTTATTGTGTCCACGCGGCATTTAAACGGTTGACAAAATGGCCACGCGTCACTAATGTCACCCTTTACGGGGATTTGATTAGATTGAGCTTTAACGTGCTTTAACGTACATTTTCGTTTTGTTTTTAATCTCTAATTAAAGAAAACCTAGTTTTCTTTCCGTACATTTATGTTCAAAATTTTATTATATTCAGTCAGACACAATCTCTTTAAGTTCCCAATTATTGCAAAAGTGGCATTTGTGTTCTTATAAATCTATTGCTTGGTTTTTAACAGTGATTTGAAAATATATAAAATCTCATTGGTTTTTAAGGTATCCTTAGCAGAAATCACATTAAAAAATCTGTAGGTAATTAAAACACTAATTTTAACCATCACAAATTAAGCCCCCGAAGCAAAATGACATAAACCTTTTTAGCAAAATTTCAAGAAAGCGGAACTGAGTGTTAGTTTTTTTACGAAAATTTTATGGGTTATTAAAACAAATTAGTGTTGGGACATTGGGTGTAAAAAAATTGTGAAATTTATTAGTTTCCTAAACAATAAAATTAGTTCTATCTTTGTATCTAAATGGCGGTAGTAAGTTACCGAGACTACTGGAAAGTGATGCGTCGTTTAGATTATGGAAGGTGCAAAAAATATAGCAAACACAGTATGGTGCTAAGCAATAGTTCAAGATAGCCTGTTCAATTAGTTCAAGATAGCCTAGGTAATGTTTTGACAGATTTTATCTCACAGATAGGCCTTTTTAACAAATTGAGTACATTTATTATTTCTTAATTAATATCTGCCAAACTACATAACAGTTCTGCAGTTGTTCCCGTGGATCTTAATGTACTAACATCATTAAAATAATAATATGAGGTATTCTAAATACTAAAATACCAACATTTTATAATACCTAGATACCATTCCATTCCAGCTAACTTTTTTTTATTAAGTGATAAAATATGTAAATGTGAAATTAAAATGACAAACAAGCAAGCAACCAGACGGTAAGCTGTTAGATTAGCCATTAAACTTAACTTAAGTATTGAGTCAATGACATGTCGCCTTACATTACGCATTATATAGCGTCATCTCGCTTACTCGCTCGTTTTTGGATTGTTATAAGTCATCATAGTAAGGGGGCTGGTGTATACAATGGAATAACCAAAGAAATGAAATTCAATATTGTCTGACCACACAAGTGAAGTCATAAAACATTACCGATCAGGGGGCGGAGCGCTAGGGCTCGGCCCCGGGAGGCGCCAGTTAAAATGATATACGGACGCATTTCACTTATTATTGTATTTTTTAAATAATATCTGTTTAAATCAAAATAATAAAAAAAATATCAAATAAAGCAAACTGAAATACATACATTCAATGTTACTGAGATATAAAATACTAACATAGCAGGCGTCGTGTCTTATAGGTAAAAGAGCTGGCACAAGACAGAGGAAAAAGGAGACTGCTACACAGGCAATGGTGCAGCTCTTAAATTTAGAAGAGAGATAGCAAATAGCATACTTAGCGTACACTTTTTTTAATGTTTACGTAATTAGAATTGTATTTTATACATTTTTTTTAAAGAAAAAAGAAAAAAGTTTAAAAAATAATAATAAAAAGTTAATCATGTAAATGTATGTTTAAGTAAAGAAAAGTACCATGAACGGGTCACGTATTTACCGGAAAAATCGAACAAAACAAATAAAAACAACAACCCCTAGGTTCGGGGGTAGCCGGCGCATCAAAGGGATGCGCACGAGTCGGCCATCTGTCGCATGCACCCTTGTTACAATAAGGTGGGGATTAGTGAAAGTTTTATTTTGAAATTTACACCTATTTGATGTTTTCTTCGTTGATTAACAAAAAAACTGATAAAATTATACTTGTACTAGTTTTCGTTTGCAACGTCTCGTAGAAATTAATCGAAACTATTATTATCCTGACTTCAACTTTGTTCTTAACTTACATTATATAATTCTGAGTTAAGAGTAAGTTATTTTAGAAAATGTTTCATATGATGCAAGAAATGAACATTACGTCAATGTAAATAAATAACATAACAACAGAGAAGTAATATAAAATCTGGATGAAAATAACATTGCCAACTAATCAGGAAATAGGAATTGATTTGAGAATTAAATAGGAAATTAAGGAATCAAAACCTTCTCGAAACACAATTTCAACCCTTCAACCGCCGCCGTATCAAAATAGACCATAAACTTTTTCGAAGCTCATAATCCATATGTTGCTTCCTCGAACAACTTAAAAAGTAGCGATTATCGTTCCAATATCCTGTTTAAGGATATACCAAAGTTTTCGTATTATCTTCACATTCGCGCCAAAGCCTACCCTACTTCCTGCGTTAGCGCACGTGTCATGGCCTCGCGTTACAGACAATACAATTTTTTGCGATACACATTCAAATGATAGCACTACCGACTAATGAATCTTATTGCTGTCCCTTTTTGTTTTCCAAAAAACCTTCGACCCTGGAGTGAGACGGGAGAGGCAACAGTTGGCGTCGTATGGCGTATGCCATGCCATATGTTGCTTTGAGGTTTTCAAAATTACCCGTCGATTCAAAATGGCGATTTTTCGAACACATTTTGTCTATTCATTTACGTTGAATACATGACAATTATAATTAATCGGGTTGACAGTGGGGATCTCCATTGATGCGGTGTTCAAGTGTCTCCTTGGAGGCACATCCTTTGTGATTAAAAAGGTATTACATTGTGTTGCTTTTAAAATTTGAGGCCAGACTGTATCCGCACAACGTGTTATGAGAGAATTTCCCGGGATAAAACTCAATGCGTACCAAATTTAATGTATTATAAAGAGGTAAAGTTTATGATGTTGTACCCCGGGGTAATCACTGAATCTACTAAACCGATTTTGAATCTTTTACCAAAAGAAAGCCACGTTTTTGTAAGTTCCGTGGACTATTAACTAATATTACAATAATAATAGTTTTTTGTTTTTATCTAATTATTATTACAAGCTGTTATGAATGTATTTTTTTATTATATTTTCTGCGTTTTTTTATATAGAGACACAGGAAAAAACTTTAAATTCAGTAGAATATTGTGATAAATGATTAGAAAATGTAATATTGCATTGATAGCAAAAAGCTGCAAGCTACAACTTATCTAATGGTAATTTTTGTCATTATTATTTCTTTTAGATTTTTTTCATTTCACCTATAGCAACCTAATTTTATAATTTTGAAAAAATATAATCAATATCAGTAGTTTATCGATCGAACTGAGATTACTATAATTATTTTCACCCATGACTGATTCTAATCGATATCCAATCATAGAAATTCTCTTACACCAAAGGTATTGGAATTTAAAAAAACTGGGTCAAACAGAAGGATTATAATTGATGAGTTTTGTTTGTTATTGTGACGCTAATAATCTACTACTTACCGTTTTTTTTTTATTTTAACCGTTACGGCCTGGATTTTTTATTATTATTTGGATTATTAAAGAAATAAAAATATCAATTAATTTGTTTCAAAAAGTTGATTGACATAAACAACATGCTTTACTTATTTATTACTTGACGTTCTTATGTTGTACCTATAAAAATACAGTTTGCATAAAAAGGAAGTTTTAGTGTGACAAAGTTTTTACTTTAATAAATAAATAATAAATTTAAATAGGTATGTAATAAATTTAAATAATAAATTTCTGCTTCACTTCGAGATCTGTGAGAGAAAAGTATTAATTTCCCTTACAGCTCATTTCATAATCGCGCTACCACTTCAAAAATTTGAAAAAATAAAACTATAGAAATATTTCTCAGTTAAAGAACAACGAATAGTGAAAAACTTTTATAATATTAGTGAGAGATAACTTACATGCACACTATTAAAAAAAACGACGACTATTTGAATATAAAAAAATGCAGATATCAAAAAACTGTGATCAGCATGAGATCAAAAGACCCGCTTGGTCTAAATAATGTTAATTTCCATAAATCGAAGCGCGAACTAAGTATAGATGCCTAAATGGATAGTTAACCCTTGTGAAGAGGTAGTCTCGGAGTTAAATTGGAAACGGGTTTGCGTTAGCCCGATATAGAAACAGAGACGATTGTATTTTTATTTGAGTAAATAAAAACTATAGTAATATGGTTTGACAAAATAACTTTAATACCTAGCTAATTGTTTATTTTTTAATTAAAATTTTCCTTCTTAAATATTAAAAATATGTTTTATTTTTATTACAAAATGTATAGTTTTCATAAATTTATACTTTAATGTATTTTTAAATACTCTCATTTTTTTTATTCTTTCCAAAGTAAACTCACGCTAAAGAAATTACAAAAAAAAATAATAATAATGAAAGTGCTTTTTTTTTCAGAAAAAATAAAATTAAAATATATATTTTTTTAATCTTTATGACATATCCTTTTTATTTTTATCTAAACGTAACGTAAACGCAAACCCAAAATTAGATTAACCCGTTACCTAATAACACAACTCCAATGAAGTCATTTGGAGGCAAAAATCCCGTGTTTGTTTAGCATTAAATATTATAATGGGGGTCCAAACGACCCTTCGGTAAATAAAGGGTTGACTCGAATTTATTAAACTAACATGCGGACGTTTATTTTCTTTTGGCTAAACATTTAGCTATAATGTTGATGATTTAAGTAAACATTTAAAAAAGTTGTGATCATTAGGCTCGCGTTTGATTTTGTAGATCAAAAAAATCTTCATCTTCCTAAGCCTCACTAATATTTTAAGTATTTTTAACGTAAAAGTTCGTGTATTATGGATGTTTGATACTTTTTCACGCAAAGACGGCGGCACAGATTTGCTTGAAATTTTGGTACACAATTTAGTTTATAACACTGGTCACGATTTAGTTCTTATCTATATTTCCAGTATACTTCCAGTATTGAAACATAAGTTCTGTTTTTTTTTAAAATACTTTCTTAAAAAAATCTGTATTTAAAGTTAGATTTCACGAATTATTTTTATGTACCTAAACCATTTTTTCATTTTAAAAATCTACAACTGGGACATTTTTGCAATAAAAAAAACACATCAGCACCTCACGCGACCCATGTCAAAGCGTGATAAGTCATAAATTCGCAAAATCCATCACTCCTACCGACACGGTAGCGCGGTATCCTGCAGTGTGGCTAGTGTCCGCGGCCGCGGGGCTGCCGACACAGAAAAAATGCTGATTGATTTGCGAAAAAAAATTGCGGTCCGTTTCACTTTCGAAGTTATTCGATTCCGATTTTGCACGCCCACTCAGTGACTACTCAAAAAAACTATCAATATTATTTTTAGAGTGGTAGAGAGCCTACCAACCCAGCTAGGAGTGAGTTCTTATGAAATGGGTTGGCTCGACCGGGGCAGTATATCACCCTCTCACTGAATATCGACGTGCAAATAGCGGTGACATGTCGCTGTGTTTCGTACGATGAGTGAGAAAGCCTTCCTGTTTTGTACCTCCTGTTTCCTTCTCTTTACCTTCCTTTTTATCCCTTCATAGGGTGGGCAACGCATCGAAGGTTCTTGTAATCGCGGATGTCCGTGCTATCTCGTTTATTCTCCTTTGACATATAAAACCTAAATATATTTCAAACTAGTGAAACCCGCGCAACTTCGTTTGCGTTTATTTATTTATGCACAGCTGCGCCATCTATATCAGATTTTTGACCAAATCCTACAGGAATCGCATACTTTTCAAAATAAAAAAGTACCCTATGTGTTAATCCAAGGTATCAGCTACCTACATACCAAATATTATAAAAATTTGTCCAACCATTTGAGCGTGAAGAAGTAACAAACATACACACAACTTTCGCCTCAGTGTTATATTGGCTCTTTTGTATTGAGCCCGCTAAAAAGGCGTCCGCGAGCTAAATTGACAAATTGAATATTTTTATTTATTTTGCTTTTGTCGATTAAGATATATCAATAGAGTCAATAGAACCACATGAGTAAAAAATTATGTTTCTTTACTCATGTGATAGAATTCCAAAAAAAAACTGGCTTAGTAGGGATTTTGACTTGGAATGAAGTACACATTGAAGAAAGTTGTAAAAAGTATGTGATTTTAACTAAATAATACCATAAAGGCTTTATAATGCAAACTGTGACAAGGCTCACTACGTAAACTTCGCCTACCACTGACTAAGGCATGCTATTTGATTTCTGTAAAAAATGTACATAATTAAGGAAAGTCTGTGTAAAATATACAATCTGACAAACTGAGATTTTAATAATATATGCGTGCTTGAGACCATTGCCTCTCTTTGCTTTCCCAAGATTACCTCGGGATATTCTGATTAAGTCATCATTCTAATGTGTGACAATCAACATTTCGCGTCATCACGACAGAATGATGGCTCGTTTGCGTAAAATTACTTTATACTTGATACGGTTGCATTGCAAATTATTATAAAAGCTATACTTCTTTACATCAAATTGTACCGCTTTATCCATGCAACGGAATTTGATTAGGTTTTCGCCGTTAATTTGTAATTTTTTCGCAAAATATTTTAAATTGTCTTGGGAGTTTTAAAATAAATTAAACACGCGTGACTAACAAATCCATGAGTTTACTGTAATAATTACTACTATTTAGTAAAGAACGTTTTTTTAAATATAATATCATTGAAAAAAACAACAACAAAATGTCTGATTTCACTTTTAGTCTATGTTGGATTCAGATATCGAAGAAATTCTTTATCAATTCGACAAAAAGTGTTCAATAAAAACGTGTCAATTAATAAAAAACCTTACCAAATGAATTTGAAGACAGAAAAACTTTTTTTATTATTGGCAACCGCGAATAATGTGACCACGGGATACCTACATTCTATTTAAATTGAAATAAAAATTTGAATTGGATCCAAACAAAAGTACCCAGCGGATCTCCTTTCGGGCCCACCGCGTTGAAATGACATAGAATAGATGATAAATAAAAAAATACGTTTTTTGACCTACCTCACTTTACGCTACGGACTTCTGAATTAAGTAACAGAATCTTTTTTTTTTTTAACAAATTGAAGTGTGAGTTTTTTTTGCAAATACTTATAGCTAGCTAGCTCGTCTACCGATGAAATTACAAAATTTGCAAACTTTTTTTTTTGGTCTTATAAATTCTTAAAACTTATAACTTCTTGTGGCTGAGATGATAATTATGATGAAATACGATCCAGTCATAAGAAAGCGACGAAGAAGTAGATTAAATTTATGTAAGTGTAAATGGGGTTTATGGGGTACTTACTCTACGTAGGATACCACATCGATATCCCACAGATATCCTATACATACTCGACGAAATAAGAAGGTGACATAATATTAAAAAAAACTGAAAATGTTTAAAATGTCATGTCAGTTTTGTAACTTTTTTATAAACGCAAAGAAAATACAACGAAATATAAATAAAATAAAACATGAAAATATCTTAAAATTCAGTAGCCATGCCATCATAGGCATGTAATAGATAGATTTTATTATTTAAAAACGTAAATATATACACATAAAATGGCGAATAACACAAATGGAATAGACTTAAAACAAAGTGAGTCTTATGTTATTCTCTCGAAGGAGAATTTGGAAACTGTAAAGGTAAATACACTGAGGCACATATTATTAAATAGTAGTATCGTAAACAGAGGTTGTTTTTTTTTTTGACGATGTTGTGCAAGCTAGTGAAGCGCTAACGGGATACGCTTCACCAGCAACATTGGTTTTACGTGGGCGAGGTGTCAACCCGCCGCACAACCCCCGAAATGCTGGAGGACCACACCCGTCGTTGGTCAGCGAGTCCATCGGACTTAGACGGTTAGTGTAGCTAGGCTGTACTACCGACCATTCCCCTATCCGCCACCTTGGGGACGCTCCTCTACGCTGTGAGGGCCAGCGCGGGGCGTAAACAGAGGTTAATTCACGGTGATATTTTGTGACAGGGTGATACTTTGATCAACTTTATTCATAATAGCTCTACCACGGAAAAAGGGGGCAAGCCTAGCACACAATTCCACCGTTGTATATCCTGTATACCTAGCTTGTGTTATGGCTACCAGGCAACGCATATAATAGGATTGTTTCCAGGGTCAAAATAATTACATTATATTTAGTCCGTATTTTAGATTATACAAAAATATTGGACACATATTTTTTCTTTTTTTGATTAAACAAAAAATAACAAAGATACAAGGCATAGAAATTTAGGAGTGAGAGCCTTTGACGTCACCCCGTGCGAAAAAATGACACTTTTTTTTATACCACACGGGTGGCAAACAAGCATACGGTCGGCCTGATGGTAAGCCGTCAGCCGTAGCCTATAGACGTTTGCAATACCTGCGGTATCACTCACGCGTTGCCAACCCTTCCAACCCCCCCAAGTGGAGCTCTGGAGACCTTACTCACCGTAGGAACACAACATGGGCGAGACCAATGCTGTTTGGCTACGATCTTCTGTAAGGTGGAGGTCCTTCCCCAGACGGGCTGCTCCCGTTTGAGCGGATTATCCGCTATGCCTATACTTCTCTTAATAAACACGTAACTTTAATGGGCTATATCTTTGTCATTTTTGATCTAATTTACAAATGAAAAAATGAGTTGCCCTTATATTTGAATAATCTAAAAGACGGACTAATTATTTTTTTTACGGCAACTACTCTATTATTGTAAAAATATAAAGAAAACAAACACAAATACCATCACTTATGGTTTGCCCGAGTGGGAATCGAACCGGCGCTCTCTGGTGCCGAAGTTAGGATCACTTACCAACGCACCATCACCGGGCTGACGAATTGAATTGACTTCTCCAAAATTTGCAGTGCCGTACTTTAAATTAATATAGATCTTATTGTAACCAAATAAATGAATTGAAATTCAACTAATTAATTTTGTGATCACTCTAGTCGGACGCGTCATCTTTCACTTTGAAAAGCAGTCGGAGTCAGTTCAGCAGTGCCCTTGATACCTGGATTAAGGGGACCTCATGCACTGAAAGTACGGGCGTGCAAAGTAGCAGGTATTTTTTGATGTCATTAAATGTCTAACAGAGATTAGTAAAAAGTGGAGCTCTGGAGATCTTACTCAGCGTAGGAAGTCTGGGAACACAACATGGCCGAGGCCGAGGCCGAGACCAATGCTATTCAGCTACGATCTTCTGTAAGGTCCTTTCCCAGACGTATTGAGCGGGTTATCAGCTGTGCCCTACCTCTCTTAAAATAAGTTTTTTTTTCAGATCACCCCTCATTCAACGTTCAACCCTTACAACCATGTCTACTATATGGAATTCAGGAATGTGGTACGTCTTAGCGATGGTGATGCCACTGTGCAGTTACACAGGCGACTGTCCACTTTGGTTGTACTGTCCAAGGTATGAAAGCCATCTGTTGTCATAAATTAGAACTATTGTCAACTATTAATATTAGCGCCATCTGTTGAGTATCTTGAGAAATAATACAAAGTATTCGCACAAGTTTTATCACGCAAATGTTGTTTATTATTATTTCCACAACAAATATTTTCTTTAATATATAGAATAATATATTACACACTTAATTTTTGATAAATGAAAATTTTATTTTACGTATGTATTCATTTAGCCGAGCGGTTGTTATGTGTATTACGGATAGTAAATTAGTTACAGGAGTCTACATTAGATGTCACTGTTATAAGTCTATATAATATTTTACTATCCGTAATACACATAACAACCGCTAAATGGCATGATGTTTTAGTTAGAATTCCAATTTTTTTTATACAACACAGCTGGCAAACAAGCATACGGCCCGCCTGATGGTAAGCATGACCGTAGTCTATAGGCGCTTGCAATACTCACGCGTTGCCAACCCACCCAATGCCCCCAAGTGGAGCTCTGGAGACCTTACTCACGGTAGGAACACAACATGGCCGAGATCAATGCTATTTGACTACGATCTTCCGTAAGGTGGAGGTCCTTCCCCAGACAGGCTGCTCCGATTTGAGCGGATTATCCGCTGTGCCCTACCTCTCTTAAATATAATAATAGCCTATATGGCACCCGGGCGGGAGTAATGTACCCAACAGTAATATATTTTTGAAAACTCTTTAAATAAATAATATTATAGACTAGTTTTAAAACCCGTGCGATACTAGAGCGCTAGTTTTTATTTATTTCTATTATTTCAGAACTTTAATCAGAACATTAGAAATATTTGTGATACAAATCATACAATTTTGCAATGGAGTATGTAACTATACACGTAGAATTGTACGTGAGCATTTATCCAGGGACATTTTTGCTACTGCTATGGATGTAGTCCTTATTATGTACGCAATAGGGTTCCTTGTTCTTTCATTGTATCAGTCCACAAACTTGGCTTGATAAAGTGACGTTGCAGGGTGCTGTATTTTGTTAAAACAAACCTTTTTGAACTAAAATTAAGACTGTTATCAATAAAATTATTTGACTAGTATTGTTTTTTTTTACTGTGAACCGCAGAGGTAGTCAGGAGACTGCCACTTGACTGGCGAGGGCAAGTAATATCTGGATTGGAACCGGATAATAAACAATAAATAATAAATATATAGGGACAATTCATACAGATTGAGCTAGCCCCAAAGTAAGTAATGTGTAGATTTTATCCGGTTCCAATCCAGTTATTACTGCTATCCTACTGATACTGATATACACTTATACAATGTCTGTAGGACTACGGGGGACTACCGGGGTAATTCTCTATTAATTCAATTCGATTCATTTATTTCGTGAACATAGGTATTAATGGATGTTGGGGTGGTTGTCGGGATACCTCCACGTGGTTCACCCCGGGCAACGCCGGCGCGTCCTTGCCGGCGGCTGAAGTCCCGACACGTGGGTCCCCTCCCTGCGCTCGAGTTGCAGCGAGCCGCTGGTTGAGGGGGACGAGCGGGGTCCGGTCCCTGCGTTTCGCCGGGTGCGGGTTGCAGGCGGACGGGTGTGTCCACTCCCTGCGCTCGGCTCGCGGGTCGACGCGGACGCCCTAGTGGGCGCCGGCCTAACCAGCCGGCGTGCGGCCCATACCGTAACCCGTGGGTCCTCCACCCACGGGCCGGGGGCCTTGGCTTAACCGCCCGGGCCGAGAGGAAGACAACCTCTATAAAAATCACGAGCGGAGCTGACGGCCGCGCCACGCTGAATAAGTGTGGTGTGGCCGTTGGCTGGCGGTCGGCACAGTGGGTGCGATCGCCGAGTGGACGGGGACCATAGCCCAGCCGAGACGGCGGGCCGGGGAAGGCCCGTCGTCTTGAGGGGGCGATGGTCCTCGGTGTCGGCAGTGCACCTGGATGCGGTGTACTGCTGACGGAGCGTATCGGGGGCGAGCGGGTCCGGCTGGTACCTTGGCCGGACGGCCCTGGCGGGGTCGCGGTTGTATCCCAGTTTCCCGTGGCCCCGCCACACAGGGCAAGAGGCATCCCGTCAGTTTTTTTGTGGTAATTTCCACAGTCCCCACCGTGTGCTCCCCGGGCGGTGGGGCTGCCACAAAGCATTTTTCTGACGTAAAAAAAAAAAAAAAAGGTATTAATGGATGTTAGCAAAGTGAACCTCCACGTATACCACGGTTCATCGGTAGTAATCTTGGAAAACATAAGATTAAACTTATGCTGAGGGTTAGGTCCGGTCACATTCCATCGGGGAAGTTTGCGTATCTGATGAAAAAAGTAACTTCACCTAATTGTGAAATATGTGGACAAATCGAGGACGTCTTTCATCTTCTAATGGAGTGTGAGCGGAACCAAACTAAGAGACAAATAATTTTCCAAGAATAAGAGATTAATAGCCTGGATGTTCAGAGCATTCTGACCAACCCCCTCTCTGATGCTGCCTTGAGCTTGTGCAGTTTAGTGGAGCTTTGACTGTATATTTATCGTTATGTGTTGTGTTAGATATAGATTTTTCTTTGTGATGATGGAGCTGCCATGACAAAAAAGACAAAAGCTCCTAAAAAAATAAAGATACCTAATAAAAAAAATAATAAAAAAGTGAAATGAAATGTTAAATTTTTATTCGTTTTCTTTTTTTGGGTACTTGTATAAGAACCAAATTTAGTGATTTCGCTTGAATTGTTATGCCGGTTGTACACTCTCGCGAAGTTTACCATGTTGCGTTGAGTAGACAAAGGAAAATTAAAGAAGTGGCACGAGGAATCCCTCACTCGTTTTCTCTCAACTTTGAGAGAGTCCCGTGGCCGAATTAGTTGCTGTTCATACGTCGACATTAGGTACGTTGTCGACGCACGAAAAGCGACGAATTCAATCAAACGTGTTGGTGTTGTTTATCAAAAACTGTCCAAGCACGAACAGCGACGAATGGCGTGGTCCAAAGCCATGCCGATGCTGCTTTTTCTGGCCGGTAGTCCACCTCGTGTAGCCCGTATACGGTATTATTATATATTTGTTGTTTTCACTGTTTTGTACAAAAACCAATTTTACCATCCATATGTGTCTCACTCTCCCACTGCAGGGCAAAGGCCTCCCCCAATACCATTTAAAAAGACGAAATATTATTTTTATACCAGCCAAAATTATATTGCAAGTATAAAGCTCGACGTGCACCTGACTGTACATAATCTTTACTTTGACTTTGTATTTTTACAGGTTGATGATACGTGATTGACGTTCCAATCATTATAATTTTATTATCATACTTCTATTTTATAATAATAGGGAGTATTATTATTTTTAAAGATTATTGCAAATTGTCGTGCGTGACTGCCGCAGGATAAATGCATAGTCTATCTAAATACTTAATCAGATAATATTGGTAGGGTGTGTCGGAAAGTCATGTTATTTACTTAGAATGCATTTATTTACATAAAACGCAGGTGCAATGTGAATTATGTAAATCATATTTAGTCATAACATTCTTGAAAGACAGAACTAGCTTATATAGAACGCCGTGGTTTCATTTTCACTGTACGGTTAGAAAAATAATCACGTTTTTAGGGAACTGTTATATATCTTGCTAGCCCTGCCCACTTCATACAGAAATTCTTTACCCTAAGGTCGCCTTGAAAAGATTGCTTTGAGCAATAAGGCCGCCTTGTTGCATATACACTAGTTTGTAACTTTTACTGTTTACTGTATCACTTGTTTGTGTGTTTCAAATAAAGCTTATTCTATCTATCTATCTAAGTTTTGGTAGAGCTGACAGTCATATCAGAAACTGAAAAACCGCCCAGTTTCTGTTATAGTTATGAATGATAGATTAACTTTGTAAAAGTCATCACGCATTTTGAACTGGTAGAGCATTTGTCATCATCATGAAATTGTTATTCACAACCCTTCTCATTGACTATCGACTTGAAGAAGCAATTTCGTTTTGTGAGTGAGAGACACGATAGCTCAACTCCTTTCCGATGGCATAGTTAGTCATTTAAAAATCATAAGTGAAATATGACGAACGCAAGATTTTTTTTATAACAGGATGGCAAACGAGCATTTTGGTCACCTAATGTTAAGTGATCACCGCCACCCATGGGGGAGTCCCTGCCCCCTAATTCTGCTATTTATTAACCAAAACAGATCGGCAGCGTTTCGGCTTGGTTGCATTTGCGGTTGTAAACCAAAACGGTATTCCATTAACATTATGTTTACAGCTGAAACGCAAACGGTTGGTTACAAAACCTCAACTTTTGACAGTTCAACCAACGCAGAGCCGTAGCGTTTCAACTGTCAAAAAAATTGCAGAATACCAAACGATAGTTGAACAGATTATAAACTACAACCAAAGCGTTCCGGCTGCCCAACCAATGAGTATCGGCTCCGTTTCAACCAAGGAGTTAGCAGAATACAAAAATGTCGATTCCAATGCGTATCAGATGCGTTTCAGCTTAAAAAAAATAGCAGAATTTTGGGACTAAGCCGCTGCCGGCCTTTTTAAGTGCATGTGTGATGTCTGTATGCTCGCTTCTTGAAGGTTTCGTGAAGTAAGTCATTTATATTTTAGTATTCGTTGGTATGATTTCATAGCATTGTGTAATTTGTTCAGGACTATTTTTGATTATTATTATTATCAACAACAAAAAGACTATGTAAGTATACGCCCACAAGTAAATTCTTAACCAGACCAGTCATAATTTTCTCTGTCGATTTGTCAGGAAACGCAACTATGTAGTCCAAAATGTAAGACTTCAGAAGCTTCTTGAAGCATGCCAAACTCATTGACAACGAATCCACATACCGACACGTTTACCCAAAACCAAATATTAAATTTATGACGAATCTTCAATATTGTTTCTTACGTGTTTCATTATGACCCGATTTACCGCAGGGCTGCATTGAAAATTATAATGAAATCGTTTCTTCAGAGTCCTACTATTTTGTAATGTAAGGATGCATTAGGATTAATTTGCAATGATTTTAGGATGAATTAGGATTTTTTTGTGTAAAATGTTTCAAGTTACTAAAAATCTATTTATAAAAAAAGTTTATGTTCAAATGAAAACCGAGATCTACGAAAAGAAATTTATTTTGTCATTGATTTATTATTAAAAAATCCTAAACTCACTTTGACTCACCAAAGAATATTAGTCACTTCATACGACACTCTTATACAATACGAGGATTATTGAGCTTCGGTCAATTTAAATTACGTTTTCTTTTCTTTTATTTAAAAAAAAAAACATATTTTGCTAACGAATCAAGGCAACAACACTATTTATTAGTGTCGCTAACTTTTTTTGTTAAAATACTCCCGGGGTTATCGTTTTGGGGATGTCGTTCCTTTTATCTAACTGTGTTCAACCCTACTAAAAAGTTTGTTGTTATTCCGTAGATATCCAGTGCATAGATAGATAGCTAAGATAAGCATGTGCATATTGATAGCGCGGTTTACACCTGCGAGTTGCAGTATCGCTCGCGTCCTCAGTGCAAGATGTGCGCTCGCGCAGCCGTACTCGTTATATTAGCCGCAGGCGTATTTGCGCAGGTCTGTACATAGTAAAAATTATTATAGTGAATGTGCAAATTGTGGGATAAAAATTGGAAAATTGTGGGGGGTAAAATGGAAAATTGTAGGGTAAAAAATTGGAAAATTGTGGAATAAAAAATTGGAAATTGTGGGTTAAAAGTTGGAAAAATTGCGGGGTAAAAAAATGTGCCTTTTTTATAGTCGTGACAATTTTTCTATTATCGAAGACAAACGTCATACACAAATTAAAGTTACCTACTAGTATTCAAAAAATAATAATACATTATATATTTCTTATATCTTGGCGCATTACTGTTAAGTTTTTAGTACATACATACGCTTAATATTTTTTTTATTCGCAACAAGAATAAGGTTGTAAGATTTTAAAATTAGGTAAGTATTGTATTATTTTATTTTCACAATGTTTACGTGAAGAAAATCTTAAACCAGAGTTTTTAAATTTTTTGGTGGGCAGACCACCAGATATGTGGTTATCCCAGAGAGTACAGAGACACCAAGGAGACGTTTAGGATGATTTGAGTGTGATACTAATTCGATCGAGCCTATTTCATAAAATTCTCTACAATTTCTATTTTAGTCTATACGAGCTGTTACCCTCGACTTCGTCCGCGTGATGTACAAGAAAGGATAACTCCTTTTCCTGTCATACGATTTGAATGAAACAAAGCCTATATTCTGCTCCAAGCCGAGCTCTATCTCCCTGTGTAAACAGGATTAAAATCCGTTCAGTAACTTAGGAGATGTGCGCGTTCAAACAGACAAGCCAATAATTTTTTATTTTTTTATTCGCTTTTATTACCTTTCTCTAACTGTTCCCTCTCCATTTTTGCCAAATATGTTCAAAGTACAGACATATCGGCGTCTACTGTTTTATTATATGTATAGATGTTAAAACACAAGCTACCCCTTAGGTACTGTTCAAATTTCATTCCTTGATTTATTTTTCTAGTGGCAATTTTGCTGTTTCCAAAATAGTGGTATTTTATAGAGTAGCTTTTTTATCTAAAACTAGCGAAGCGGCGGCTTTTACTAAGGATCCCTATTTTTTTGAAAATATAATATAGCCTATGTTACTCGGGGGTAATGTACAGTCCCAAAAGTGAAAGAATTTTTGAAATCGGTCCAGCTGTTTTTGAGTTTATTCATTACAAACATACACACACACAAAAATACAAGTATTTCCTCTATAAATTAATATAGATTTAAAAACTACTGAATAACACTGACATAATATGAATAAAGAACGTGTTTATGGAGGCTTACTCTCCGAAATAATCTATTTAATTTGCGTTTTTCATTTCTTCAATATATTTTAAACTTTGCTTTCATTAAAGTTCAAAGTCTTTATAGAAGTTGAGAACCTCGATGGCATCGTTGTGGGTGTCTAAACGAAACGATAACCCAAGTTAAGCAACAAAATGTTCTTATACAGCAACTTTACCCTACGTAAAATAATATCTCCAAGATAGTTAACTACACTATTTGAATGTATGAAATATCTTCTATTTATCTATTTGTGTGTACATAGGGAATTCTTGAGTGTTATCAGAAAGTCGGTATAAATAAGTAGTGTTATGGGTTCTCGAGATAAGGAGCAATACTCCTGACTTAATAGGTGTAGAGAGAAATTGCACGGGTTTCGCTAGTTTGTTTTTTTATGTCATACAGTAGACAAACAAGCAAGTGGGTGATGGAAAGCTGTCACCGCCGCCTATGGACATCAGTAACACCAGGGGCGCTACCAATGCGTTGTCCACCAAGGAGGTTGGAGAAAAGGAAGGAGGAAGGGAAGGGAAGGAAGGAGGGGGAAAGACGGGATTGGGAAGGAGTCGGGCTTCCGGATCTCTCACTCACCGAACGAAACGCATTGCTGCTTCACGTCATTCTATGAGAGGGTGGTACTTCCCCGGTCGAGCTAGCCCATTTCATAATAATTGCTCCACCACTACGAAATTGATTGTTTGTTTGCATTGAATAGGATCCGAAACTACTAGCCGATTTAAAAAATACTTTCCCCGTTATGAATCTACAATATCTTCATGTTCATGGGCTATATTAAAAAAAAACTTGTTTGTTGTTTTTGTTCTGCAAGAAAAGTGAAGTTACATTTTATTTTAAACTAGCTGCCCGGCCCGGCTTCGCCCGGGTACTGTTTCGTTTTTTTTTCAATCTTTCTGAGAGATTTTCTTAATATTTTTTTCCGTAAGAACCTTGTACAGAGTATTAGAAAACTACAAAAAAAAAATCTGCCAAATCGGTCAAGCCGTTTTCATGTTATGTCGTGACAACGGAAAACGGGTTTCATTTTTATATATATAGATAGATAATAAAACTAGCAAAATCCGCGGATCCTCGTCTGCGTGCATCCCGCTTTCGGGAAAACCCTCTAAGTTTCAGGCTTCTGCGATCAGCAGTTTAGGCTGTGCGTTGATACATCAGTAATTCAGGACAAAGTATTTTATATGTATTATGTGTTTGTCTTCTCACTTGTCTTTAATGGTGCTTACTCACGATCACGATGTTTAACTCGTTAATGTAACCTCTACTTACGGAAATCTGGGTACACTAAATTGTAGTAACATCGTGTAACATCGGAATATCCAATTTCATCTATCGTGCAATATCGGAATTTGGATATTTGGATAAATTCAAATTTCATTACAAATAAAATTAAAAGATAACTATTGGTACGAAAAATTAGTTTTGGACGACGGTCTAACAAAAGTAATGTTATAGGTAGGTACTCGAAATAATGAGATATAAGCTATGTTTATTCTAGACTTGAAGCACAGGTCTGAAGTGCCTATTCAAGATGGAAATTCACGAATCGATATATCGGTTTAGGAGTGGTAGAGCATTTATGAGACTAGACTGGGAAAGAACCACCTTCTCATAGAATATCGGCGTGAAGCTGTAATGCATTTCGTTGTTAGTGAGAGATCAGGAAGCCTAACTTTCTTATCCTTTTGAAACGGTTAGATCTTTAAACTACTCAACTGATTTTAATGCAGCAATAGATTGATTCGACAGAATGGTTTTTAAGTAAAATATATTTTAAAAAAATCCCGGGCAAGTACGTGTCGGGCCACGCACAATGTACGGTTCCGTATTGGCCACGCATTTCTTGCTTACAGATGACTACAATTCTATATTCTATGACATTTGTATACGTTTTCGTCAAACAAATTTTACTTCATAAGTTCGTCGGATATTACTCGGTAACTAGAAGTGCCTACTTAACCGTTATGGTTTTCCTTGTAGGTTCACTATATGGACTACTACCATAAATTTTTTCGTATTTCTAAACTCAAGACTTTCGGAGATAGAGAGGGGACCACCGTGCAAAACGAAAATTGACACATTAAATGTAAATAATTCGCAAACTGATCATTGTATCGGAAAATGATCTTCCCACACCCTCAATGTTTTTATGAGACCTATCGATAGGGGTATCGTCGATGCACCCCAAAAAAAATTTATTCTACCACTTTGTCAGCATTGTTAATATGAGTATACATACCAAATTACAGCTTCCTAGCATCAAGCGTTTAGGCGCTAGACCGCGGACGGACAGACGGACAGACGGACATGGCGAAAAGGGTTCCTTGTAGTTTACTACGGAACCCTAAAAATCGAAATTTCCACAGGAAAGCGGAACGGGATACACGCAAATAAAGTTGCACGGATTTCGCTTGTTTATTTATATAAAAAAGTCTCTTTTATTAGCTATTGTTTATCGACAAACAGACAGTATTTTTGCATGTATATATAAGTAATGGATAATGATTATTTAACTTCCTGAATTGATTAGATATAAGTACTGAGTCATCACCGCGGTGTATGTCTGTTTATTTTATGACAAATAAATTTTATATTAATCCATCAATGTCAAGTTGACACACGCGAATTATGTAGGTCATGAATAGTTTACAAAAACACGCGTCTGCGGTTTTTACAGCCTCTGCGCATCCGTTCAGAATTTCGCTCCGTGAATCACGCTGATTAAGATGAATATCTAATCAAAATGAAAAAAATCGATATTATAAATTTTTTTAAAAACATTAATTTTCAAGAAATACTTTTGTACGTCAATATTTTTTATCCTATTAGTTATGGACCTAGAAAAAAAGGCGCACGGAATCTTGCTAATAAAGAATTGAAGCCCTCTAATGGCGGCGGCGTAACTATGTGTGGTGTGAGTGTGAAAATGGTGTGAAATGGCTGACCGGCACGCACACATTCACACTATAGTAAGCCGGCCGGTTCGTTCGTATACGCGAGGTGTCTTACTTTGGATGCTTCACTTTTTAGTTTCAGTGATGGGTCCGCCTTTTTTGTAGGTCCATGCTATTAGTATATATTAACACATAATAACTCCACTGTAGTATCTCTTCGGGGACTACAAAGCTTCATTGCTTATTATCTGAAATCGCCATTGTTGATCCTGGGTCTAACAGAAGACACAACGGTGGGAAATCAGAACACTTCACGATGTTCTGTGAGTACTTCCCCAGTCGAGCTAGAAACTCCTAGAAGTTCCTCACATCGACACAAGTGAAGCCGTGTAAATAGGTAGTTAAATATATAAAAAATACTATCATCAAGTTGTCAATCATCATCTCAAATATATATGGCCAATAAAATCAAGGTTAGTCATACAATAGCCACGTCACGACTGCGGTGACGCACGCGCATGCATGCACGCTGACTGCATTATCTGAACATGCATTTTTTAATTTTTATTTCCATTACATTATTATCTTTTGCGACATACCAGAAAGTGGTAGAAATGTATTTTACATAATTCGTTTTTAGTTAAGTTATAATGTAAGAGCAAGTTAAAACTTTATTAAAGGTAGGGTTTTTTTTTTAACTTTGACAAATCACACAACGCCATCTAGTTCCAAACTAAGCATAGCTTGTAATATGGATATGGATACTAGATTGCCGATAAATATATACAAATACTTTTTTTTGTAAATAAATACTTATTATACAAAGAAAACAACCAGACCATTACAAACAGACATGTTCATGCACACAACTGTTTGCCTTGCGCAGGATTCGAACCTGCGGCCCTTGGGACAAAGTGGTTAGCCATTTGACCACCGGGCCTGTCGGTCGGTTTGAAACGTAGCCTTCAGGGTTGTAGTGTCACTTTGACTGTGGTGTACTCCATGTAAAAAATGCAGGATCTTGATCAAATTATCAAATAGCGTATCCTGTCTCAGGCAAGCTACTTGTGATCCGCGTTTTGGCAATTTTTTTGTTTGGTCGCTGCATGCATGCACGAAAGCATGTTGCAAAGGGTTGATGTACTACAAGACATTTTACAAACAACGTGGTTTTCTATTCGTAAAATAATTTTTAAAATCGTTTCAGTAGGTACAGAGATTACATCCTACAACCTCATTTTAACCTCTTTATAATATTAGTATAGATAAGGAAAGAAATTGATTTGAATGCGCACTCGTTATTACGGTGCTTGCTCGCCCTACATCTGATAGCAGTAGGGTATACTGATCAAACAAGGTGCAAGGGCATCTCTGATAGCGGCGTATTGTGATAGAACTGATTTATCCTCTGTTACTTTGTATATGCACGGTATTGTTTGCTGTGTTCCAAATCCTTAGCGAAATGTTTCTAATGAGGTCTTACCCTCTTATTAATAAACAAAGATTAGCCAAGGTTTAACTTAAACCTGTTTTGTCATTGTCATTCCTAGGGAAAATTAAAGTAGTTGGAAAGTGACAAAACAATTTTAGTAAACCTTGGCTAATCTTTGTTTATTAATAAGAGGGTTAGAGTGTTCGATTACACCATTCCTCTCAATACTTCGACAGATTCCTTTCTGATTAATTTCGTTGTGAGTTTTTTTTATTCAGCCAAACAAATTGACTCAACCCTACCTGATGTTAAGCAGTAGTTGAGTAAGACACATCGGCACCGCGGACAGGAATCGCAGTCACCGATCAGTTTCACATTGTCGGTTTGAAAAACTTTCGACGCTTCGTTTGAAAAACCAGGGAGAGACAATTGTAGTTTCTCCCCCGGGTCGTCAATAAGCTTCATTGCTTATTGTCAATCTGAGGTCACCGTTGTTGATCTTAGCTATACAGGATACGCAGCGGTGGGAATGTGTGGTGGGCTTATACCGAACCCATAATGAATTCCATTTCCACAAAAAAATCCAACTACTGGGGACTATTTCTGTTTACTTTAGTATCAGATACTGTTACGAGCCCTGCCAATCCGTATTGGAGCAACGTGGCAGAGTACTTTATAGTCCCCTTCGAGTGAAAGACGACCCGTATCCCTGCAGCGGGATGATTATGGATTGATAATGATGACTGCTACGGGCTGTTGACATTATTCTTCTAATGACCTTGTGTTTCCAGATGTCTTCGACCATCGTAAATATGATAAAATGAATAGCAATATACGATTTTATGTTTCCTTTGTGACATATTAGCATTCCGTAATAACATGGTTTATGTCGACCTTAGATTGTGGAACAAGGTTTGGACCAAACGTTAAATGCTTCCTCGTTTAAGTTAGCATTATGATTATGGGTCAGCTGATGTCTTTTATGCCTTTCTTCACACAGCATCACGAGCTTCATTTGGTTTGTCTTCTCATGTCTCTAGTCTTATTTGACTTATGTTTCAAATACCTTAAAAATAAATTGGAGTCGGACAATCATACGGTACATGCTTAGCAGGTGCATATTTTATTGTATTGTCTACATTTTAAGCCCCCACAGCCAATAATCAAACATCCATACTTTATTATTATATGTTAATATTTAATATTAATATTATACATGTGAAAGTGTGTTTGTTTGTTTGTTTGTCCTCCCTTCACGTCGAAAGTAATGAACGGATTGATATGATTTTTTTATTGGGGATAGTTTAAGGTCTGGAGAGTGACAAATGGCTACTTTTTATCCCGGAAAAACGTCTCATTCCCACGGGAAAAAAAAGTAGAACTATATTTTTTCATATATTTTAAACGGGGATAATTGAAGGTCTACAGTGACATAAGGCTACTTTTTTCCCACGGGATAAAGAGATTCCCATGGGAAAAAATATTGACATTTTCCCTTGACCACGCGGGCGGAGCCGCGGGTAACAGCTAGTAATAAATATTTAAAAAATGACGAAGTATGGTAGAGTCATGAATTTTCAGAGAACACTTATACGGTGAATTGCTCAGAACCATGTTGAAGTTAATGACAAATAATTTTGGTTGTCATTGTCAAACTAAAGATGAAAAAAAGAGATAGATTTTTGAAACTGGCTTAAAGTTACTTTAATTCATTCTTTAAAAATTTTTATTCTTCGTTCGATATATATATTTTAAATTTAATGAAATTATTATCCATGTAAATGTTATGTATTCTGTTTACACTATTGTTCTTTGTACTCAATACATACTGTGTGCATACAACCTCACGTAGCTCACGACAACAAAACTATGCAAGGTCAAATTCCTGAAATAACTGAAAGATAACGTATATAATTATTTCATCATGTATTACTGAATAAACAGATCGTTATCTGGGTGTGAAATTTACTAACAATTTTATCATTGCCTAGCGAATCCCGCGCAACTTCGTTTGCTGCGTGTATCCTTTTACGTGGGAAATTCGGAAAGAGGCTGGTCTTTCGGAATTCTCTCTCACCGAACGAAACGTATTGCTGCTTTACGATAATAAAGTGAGAGAGTGGTACTTTTTTAAATAGATAAATCGTTTATTCGTATAAACAAAATATACATTTTAAAAAATGTGATTGTGTAGTATACATGTACGAGGCGGTCAACAACATATTATTGCCAAACATGGTAAAAAAATAAAATACATTTTACAACCAAAACATCAAAAAAAAACAACAAAAAATTTAATAAAACTTAAATCAGAAAGCGTATGAAATGTGTTGTAGTAAAACATGGGGCCAAGGCTCATTTCTTTCACATTCCAAATTATCTCTCTAACAAACCACTCCATAAATAATCGTTACTACACTTACTACAGCAGGATATAATATTTATTATGTTTATGCCGAGTGCATATTATGATTATTGCATAACAATCAATCAGGACATTATAATGTTTACTACAACACTTCAACAGGAAACCTTGAAAATCAAAATGTTTAACACATAATTTTTATTGTAACGACATGTCAGGTGTACGTTTTAGTGCTAATAAAAGATCTAGTTTTATAAATAGAGCCATGCAGACTACGTAGGTCTTTTGAAACGGTTGTAAAGTTATAACAAGTGTAACTTTACGACATAATATCCAGCTCGTCTTGTCGGTACACGTCATTATTCTATTTATAATGTTAATTAAATTAGCTAAATGATGGATTGCAAAAAAGAATTCTTTTCACTTGGTAACTGAATATTTTAAAAGTGCTGATAGACGATCGAATTTGTTCCGATACCTCGTCATTTATTGAGGTAGGGCATAGCGGATAACCCGTCCAATTCGGAGCAGCCCGTCTAGGGAAGGACCATCACCTTACAGAAGATCGTAGCCAAATAGCATTGGTCTCGGAAATGCTGTGTTTCTACGGTGAATAAGGTCTCCAGAGCTCCACTTTTTACAGGGTCGGTAACGCACGAGTGAAACCAGTGTTGCAAGCGTCCATAGGCTACGGTGTCTGCTTACCATCAGACGGGCCGTATGCTTGTTTGCTACCTTAGTGGTATAAAATATTTAGATCATGTAGCGCACGGTGAGTCGTACATTATAAAGAACCGTCGCACGATAATAAAAGAGGTGGGGCACAGCGGATAATCCACTCAAATCGAGCTGCCCGTCTGGGGAAGAACCACCACCTTACAGAAGATCGTAGCCAAATAGCATTGGTCTCGGCCATGTTGTGTTTCTGCGGTGAGTAAGGTCTCCAGAGTAGCAAGCGTCTATAGGCTACGGTGATGCTTACCATCAGGCGTATGCTTGTTTGCCACCTTTGTGGCATAAAAAAACGAATATGGTGCGGTACCGGTGGTGTGGTTTCTTTTCGTGTGCTTCCCCCAATTACTATCAAAACACTTAACGGTCACTGACTTGGTGATCTTATTTTTTTCATAAGTGAGCTTCATCGTTTTTGCAATATCCTTCACCTGTTTACTAAAATGTAAACAAGTGTAAACAATATTGCAAATATAAAATAATAAGAGAAGATTTTTAATAAAATTAATCAATTATGTTTTATAGTTTAACAGTAATAAATAATAATAGTAATTTTATTCACATTATTATGTTTATTTATATAGTGACAACATGTATATAAAATTATACAATAATTAAATTATTGTTTGCGATAAAATCTACTTATGTTTATAATACTAAATAAGCATGAGCATAATGTGCTAAGAAAAGCAGCAAATTTTGCTGTGTCCGTGGCGTGTCCTAAATCCTAACGGATGGGACGTTCCCCGTTTTTTTCATATTCCTACTTTTTCGCCTGATTTTCCAGTTTCATCAAAGTTCCAGTTAGATTAAACCTACGTCAGTGGTCATTTCTAAAAGCCGTATTTTAATTAATAATTTTATATGTCATACGCGTACCAAAAACAAGGACATAGAGAACGCTGTTAGGAGACTTTTAAATTTTAGGAGTTGTTGGTGAAAACAGGAGTTAGGCCCCTATAACTTAATTCCAAAGTTACAGAAATTAATTCATCTACTGGGGTGTCCCAGAAGTAAAGAGACAAAATTATCTTAACAATATTTAATAAAAAATAATCTGATAGCATAAGTTTTTGGAATGCAAATGAAAGTAAAACTAATTTACTTTTAACACCTATATCAAATTTGTTCCAGCGATTCCTTTGTATCCAATTTTTCTCAAATTAATAGCAGCACGCTTCATGACCGCTTTTCCAGATGTAGCTGCTACTCTTTTGGCCAATCTGGTCCATCGGTTTTTGAAAGATGTCAACGTTTGTGGTATATCTGTGTATTTTTATACTCCTTTTTACACAGGGCCCAAAACATTTCAATACCTCGAGCTTGAGGCACATTCGGGGCATTATTTTGTCTAGTTATGAACTCAACACCTGCGGTCTGTAAATACTGCGTAACAATATACTCGTAATGGCATGAAGCCAAATCCGGCCAAAACAAAACATCTTCTCTCTGATAATGCTTGTCTATAAAGGGTATTAGACGTTTGATAATGCACTTATCCGCCGCAACTCTCACCGATGTTGAACATGCCTGTGCAAAAACCTTTTTTACTCGGTTTATATTTCTACATGTAGATACTGTACGAGGTCTGCCTGGAATCTTTTTGAAATCGGTCTCTTCTATTTCTTCATAACGTTTTATTATTCTGTACAGACTAGTATTTCTTGCTCCCTCTGAATAAAATGACGTACTGTGTCAGATTTCCCATGACACAAATAGTATTGAATTAACTCTCTTTGAAAACAATCTCTTGTTCAGCTCGCTTCATTTTCAAAAATAACAATCACGATTTAAAATCCCGCCTATTTTGACAGATATGTTATCTATTCTTATACCATGACAATAATTTTTTTTTTTGAAATATTTTTCTATGCCTAGTTTGATTTTGAGAATAGTCTCTTTACTTTTGGGACACCCTTTATTCGGGTTTAAGAAATTCCCAATACCAAATAAATTAAAGAAGATGTTCTTTTAAATAAAAAGGTCTTATTGTTTTTCAGGACTCGGTATGGGTGGACGTGGTGCCAAACACAGAGGACCCTATCGAAGATGTGGAGAGGCGGTACACCCCTGAACTGGTAGATGAATTGAAGGCAGCAAACGAAGATGCTCTCCTACTTTACACAGAATACTCCGCAAAGACTGGAGAAGGTCTCACCGAATTTCTTAATGAAATATCTGGATTTGTCAACGAAACTATGTTGGGAATGAATTATGTGGACTTCGAGAGTTCTGTAAGTATTTTTATGACGTAGATTTAGGGGTGTAGTTAATCAAATTTAATTATAATAAGGTTCATAATTCGCAAACTTCCTTTTTATTGGGCCACATGCCTTGAAATGCAATTTCTTCAAGAATTCCCACGAGGAGGCGGGATACACACAAAGATGTTGCACGGGTTTTGCTACTTGCTAATGTAATCATACTATGATTCGCATTCGTGCTGATTTGACTTGAATTGCATGTGATTTACAACCATCGAGATCGTGTCCTTTACAACTTACAACCAATAGTTTGTCTTACACAAAAGATAGCTACTTATGTCTAATTTAGTATTTACAACACAAGTCTAGACCTCGTTACCACACGGTATTGTTGACATTGTTTATTATTCAAAAACATACGGAATATTGTCATTTTTGTGATTACTTTGAACTGCTGGCACTTTTTGCATTTTATGCAAAACGTTGCATTCACTTTCATTTGTTGGATGTTTGTAACAAATGCTGCAATAGAAGTTCTTTGTTTTCGAATGCATTTGTGAAGTAAAAGAAAAGACGGCTAGAAAGTACTGAAACACATTTTTTGCCTAGTAAATGTGTGTCATAAGTTGGCTTATAGTTCCTTTAAATTGCTTCAACTAAGCAGCCGCGGGGGCATCACCCATTCTATTATCGTTGACACACACATAATTGTCAACATTAAAACTTTAGAGTTGAATGTTTGGGCGTGGAATGAGCAAATTTTCTCGTATCATTTGCCCATCCGAAACACCCTGTCAACTAGACAATAACCTGAAAAGATTACTTTCTAGATAGTAACAATATTATAATACTTGAAACTATTTAAAAGCACTTATAAAATAAACAGCTACAATGAGTCTTTATCGACAGAACTACCGATATTCTTGCTACGATACCGATAAACAATAATAAACTATAATTTAACAGCACTAAGCTTTACCAATGGGAATACACGTATAGCTTTGGTAAAAGCTCCCGACCGATGTAGGTTAGCATTCCGAAGCACTTGTTGTATATTACAGATGCACTAATGCACCGTTAGACAAGCTCAGTGTGCATTATGAAACGCAAAGCTTCGATGCATCGATAAGTTTAGGAATGCGCTTACGCCCTGAATTCTGATTGTTACCTCTTTATAATTGCACAATCGAGACTAATTTAATACTATACCCCATTTTATTAACGAAAGTAAATAAAATAATCATTTGTATTCAATTGTATTTCAAAGACACTCAGAAGTAAATAGAAGAAGTTGATAAGGTTGTAGAAATGTTGCAGTTGTACAAAGAAGTAGTATCTTAGTGCATTACTTACTTGGAAAATAATCAGCTAAATGTGGCGGGGCTAGATGAACTTCTGCAAAACTTGACCAAAACTAGACTTACCAAAGCTTATGGTATTGATGAAGATTTTCCCATAAATCAACTGCTAATAGAACCTAAATGAACTAGAACCTTTTAAAATTAGGATAACATGAATTTCTAGCTCCTAATACCTATACACTTTGAATGTGCAGGTTTCCATCAAATCAAACCAAATTTCTTTTATTCGCGGGCACTTTGACTTGTCTTTCACACAATGTTAGAATTTTCCAATCTACAAGCATTTCGGCAATGACCATTAACGAAAAGTTTTCACCCTTGCACTGCATACCACAGAAACCTATAAGAGAATGAAAAGAATAGAATAAAGGTAAGAATAGGAAATGAAAGAATAGGGAGAAAGGACCGGATAAATTATTCTAATGTTCATTTTATTTTCATAATGTATATGAATTTTGAGCAACATTCAACATACAGTAAATATTATTTGTTATTAACTTTCTCGACAGAAATAGATTTACGTGAGAATATGAGGAATGCCGAACTCAATGATCCACCGTATGTGTTTATTTGTTAGTCGGAAACGGCTGAATTAATATAAATCAAGTTTATTATGATAAGAGTAGACTCATGTATAGACGTGACGTGTCTGAATAGTATTGATTTAATCTAAACTAGGTTTTAGAGTGGTAGAGTCTAGCCACTACTATGAACTGGGTCCTTACCATGACGTCTTATAGCAGTCCAAAGACGAGTGAGTAAGCGAGATAACGCAATACATGATGTAAGGCGACATCTCATTTACCCGATAGTTTATAAATTGTTATAAACACGTCGTGTTTGGTAACACTGCTGGTAGTGGCTCGTAAATGGGCTGATTATACCGGGCCTGTATCACCCTTTCGCAGAATATCTTGATAACGGCTTTCGCAATACATTCACAAAATAAGTTAGAGAAAATCTTTTTGTAGCTGACTGACTGTACGGTACCTCGGATTTTCAAGACCGTGTGAGTTGACGACAAAACAATCCGATAAAATCGAATGGTGCCAAGTGGCACGATCGTGCTAGTTTTTTTCGTTCGAGATGACGAAAAACTCACTTACCCTATTAAACTTTAAAATTTCATGGGTTTCTATTGCTAAAAGAGTTTTCAATTTCGGTTCCAGAGATTACCCCCTATAACCTGACAAACTTTACCTCTGAATCTAAGTGTATGAAACTAATTAATCTCATTTCAAATCCTTTAAACGCTATGTCATGAATAAAACCAACCAACAATATATTAGCCATCGCCAGTGCATCCGTCTTGCTTTTAGCGTGTGCCAGAGACGTTGACAGACTGCCAGCCCACATACGTCATTATAGGATGCCCATATTCATGTTGGATTATAAACGAAATAATATTTTGGCACCTCGTTAACATTGATTTTAATTGGTAGAACCTAGCTACTACTAACATAGTGGTTTGTAACGTACACGACCGGAGTAGTACCATCCTCTTATGTGCAGCCAGCTAATGAAAGAGATAAGGTTAGAGACCTAAAAACAAAGGTTTTTATGCCAATAATGTTAGCATCGTTACGAAACTTTGTAATTCGTAGTGTAATGTGATTATTATTGACTAGCTTTTTTACCCTCGACTTCGTCCGCGTGAAGTTCCGGACCCGTTCCCTTAGAAACCACATTGAATTTCGGGAAAAGCTATAGCCTATGTCACTCCCTGATAATGTTGCTTTCTACTGGTGAAAGAATTTTTAAAATCGGTCCAGTAGTTTCGGAGTCTTTTCAATTCAAACAAACAATCAAATCTTTCCTCTTTATAATATTAGTATAGATATACAAAAATTTGCACCAAGAAATGTGTAGAAAACTTCAATTATATTTACAGTCTTTATTTGTTGACTGTATATATCGTGAAATAGCAATGTATGCCTCTTGTGTTTCGTACGATGAGTCGGAACTAATACCCAGGTCCTTCTTTCTACTTCCTGTTTCCTTCCTTTTTCATACCTTCAAGACTCTTGCAGTCGTAGATGTACATGAGCAGCAGTAATTGCTTACCATGAAGCGAAATCGCTTTATCCTATATCCTCCCCAATTACTATGCTTTTACCGCTACTTGACGTCAATATTCCATGATATAGTGGTATTGTCCTGATCGAGTCAGCCCATTTACCACTCAAAAAAGCGCCTAACGAGTTTGTTTTCTTTTATAGTCAAAAAAGTAATTTCCATTAGAATTGGAACAATGACTGTGCATCAATATTAGAAAAATGAATGAAGGTTTTCGTATAGCTTTTTTGCCCGGGTGTCGTCACATGGGGAATCTTCCCCCCGGTAATTGGGCGTTCTTCAGAGAGGTGGGTCGTTCCATTTCTCTTCTCTACTTCCCTTTTTCTATATTTTTTGGATTAAAAAGTAGCTTGACTTCCCTCCGATGTTCATGTAGCATGGATACTCAAGTGTGGTCGCACGTGTCGAGATTTTGACTGATGCACCTACAAATGCACCGCAACGGGAGCCTTGACTCCCTTGCACTGTTCAAGGGCATGACTAATTCGTTCATTGTGTTGCATAACATTTTAAAATAGTACACAGAAATGCAGGTGTGAATCATTGATTGATTTGGTCTAAAGAGAAAACAAAACATTGTGTACTAATAATTTGACAGTCGCATTATGTAGGGACTGGGTGTCGTTGTGCATGATAAAATTGACTGATTACGTAAATTGAGCAACTGACCCAACCGCTATTTGGATGAATTTAAAAATCATCAAAATACTAGAATTTCCATAGCTAAGGATCTCACCAAAAAAGCGTCTTTCAAACTTTAACCATGGAATTCTTATCTAAGATATTTAATGTTCTCTTTGAGTAATCTGGCTGACATTTTCTAAATTTCTTTGAATTTTGTTTGAATAATACGAAGGAAACACAAAATTTACGAGAATTTCTTCCATCTCTCTTAAGCAGCCGTGTTTCCCCCTTGTCCACTTTAGTAATTAGCCACACATACGTAATGTCATCTATCATATTATAACTTACATACAGTGCCACAATGACAAACTATCTGTGCCGGTGATCAAAATAAGACCTGATAAATACGCCTTGGATACCTTTACAATTACCTTCAATAGCTTCGATCCTAGCGCCCTCACCATCGGCACAGATAAGTGTGGGGCACTGGTATTCTTGCACGTTTAGTTTGACACGTGCTATGACGCATAAACGTATACAGACATATAATTTGATTGTCATATATTCCCCTTTAATCTGCATTATGGCAGCAATAATTCCGCTTTGCAATTTTACTATTACGATTACTCGAACCAGATGTTGACTAGACCTGACCTTCGGTGCATATTAAAATGAAAGAACAAACGAACGCACATGTAATTATCTCGTAAACTTTATGCACGGTGCAAGGTCCTGCATTAGGTTTACTGTCTTTTTATATGCAGTTCTGCCATTTAAAAGTAGGTGGTTTTTTATGAGTGACATACCTAGAATTTTTTCGCAAGCTTTAAAATTGATTGTTTGTACAATTTGCAATGTTTGTTTGGGTCAAAACTTGCAGCTTTTAAAAGCTCTAAGTTGAATTTAAAATGCTTATATTTCCAAAAACATATAAGTATATAGGTATACTTATATGTTTTTGGAAATATAAGGCGAAGTTATTACCAGATGTCAAAATAATTGGATCTGGGTAGGCCCAGATACAATTATTTTGACATCTGGTAATAACTTCGCCTTTGTACTAAAATAGGTTCGTCCTCTAAAATAGTCAACATAGTCATCAGCTTTTAGCTAAAGAAATCTATTAGATAGGTATCTGTATTCTGAATCTAAAACCTGTGTAAAACTTAAGTAAAATTTTTAAAATCTTAAAATTTTTGTTTGTAAAAGTGTTAAAAATCTTGCAAAAAAAATAGTATATTATGTTTATTACTACATACATTTTTATAATTTCTTGTACGTCAATCAGAGCGTACGAAATAAACCTTGACAATGACGGTATTTGCAGACGTGGGGCCATAAAAATAGCGGACGGTGATAAGCATGTCTACTATGTCTAGTCTGTTTTGTTGATAGATAAATGCACGTCTGCGACTGTGATGTTCTGCAGATGGGATTAACAGCTTCGGTAATTCGTAGATTTGATAATGAATAATTTGAATTTACTTATTCATTTTAATTTAAAGTAAACTGTACTCCTTTTTAAAACCTTAAAATCTTTTAAATATCCGTCGTCATTTTCTGACTGTAATTATTACATTTCTTCGTTTACTTTTCAAATTATATTAATGTATGATATCAAACTTTAAAGTACCTAATTGATTCATAAATGTATCAATTAGGTACTTTAAAGTTTGATCTGATTAAACTGACGTACGGTTGCGTTATAATCTCAATTGCACATTTTAAGCAAGTGATATCGTATTCACTTACTCGCTGCTATTATATTTTTTTTAATATCTCCTCGCCGACTAGTATGTAATGTATATGTTTATGACACGTGCTTGCTACAATTCCGTTTATACCTAATCCCGCTATTTTCGTGGCTTAAATCAGTATCGTGAATGAGATCATCTGTCGCCTTGTCGATCGTTTTCATCAATGGCCTCCATAGTTCAGCTATATGCGACACCGTTATGTTTACCTCTTGTGACGTATTTAGTTATTTTCAGACTATATTTTCAGTCTTGTATAAAATATATCATGTAAAACTTAGTAGCGATATATCATAATTTATTATTTTGTTCTGGTTCCATCATTTAGGGTCGGTGTAAAATATCATATATTTTTCAATTCGTCAGTCGTTATAAATATTTTCTTCATAAGAATTTGTACTTGTTGAAGAATTGTATTTCTTGCATAAGAATCTATGAATAAAAAGAAAATACTTTTCTCATCTTGCAACAATACTAAATAACCAATTAATTTATAAGTTCATCAGAATCTACAATATTTAAAATTCTATTGGTACGTAAATGGTTAAAATGTTAGCATTAGTAAAATGGTTGGAAATAAAAGGTCTTCATTATGATGCTGATTTTCCTTTGGAAATGATTTTCTCTCAGCTTATTATCAACTTATATTGAAAGTACATTAACTATATTTACAGCCTCAAGAATGTCGTCAAGAGCTGAAGAAGAGTCTTCATCATATCGAGTATAATGCTCGTCGCGCGGCTCACTTCAGTGCTGAAAACCATCATAAGTTCCTGCTGGGCCATATGATCATCTTCAGGATGCATTTGAATAAGGTACTGTTTGTTATTCATTAGTATTTCCTAGTTTGTCACTACTCTATTATTATTACCATTATATAACTTAAACATCTCTTTAGTCATTATCTCACCTTAAATTTCATTTCGTGATGACTCAGATAATAAATTGCATTTTGTTTAAAGGACGCATACTTGTTCTTGTTATCTAAATTTCTTTTTCTAAATATTTTACGTCAAACAATGTTTCATTATTATCATTCGTTGCCCAAGGATTATCATTGTTTTCAATCATCATAAATGCGTTTAATCATCAATCTTTGCCCAAGATTCGTATCAATAAGGTAACAAAACTAATAGTATTTTGATCATGAAACTCTGAACATTTCTGGCATAGCTTCAAACTCAAACTGAGCGTAAACAGTGACAAATTAAAGGTAATTAATCGTGTAAGGTTCACCTTAACCAAATTAATTGTAAAGGAACTCTGCCAATTTTAGATTTACCTAAATTTCCTGATGGTTCCGGTAATGTGGAATGTGTTATGTCTTACTAGCGAAACCAGCGCAACTTTATTGGCGTGTAGGTAGGAGTTTCTGAAAATCCTCGGATGCCTATGAATTTAATGTCCCTACGAACAGTCAGTCATTCATGATAAAGCATTTTATATGTATAAGCTATTTTTTATTGAAACGTATTGAATAACAATCATTTTCATTTGCATCTTAAAAAATTTCTAACGTTGCTCAATTTAGCGTTTAAATAATTTTCATCATCATCTCAGCCACAAGAAGTCCACTGCCGGACATAGGCCTCCCCCAAACGCCTCCAATGCAACCTGCTGGCAGCGGCCTGCATCCAGCGGCTTCTTGCGACTTTCTTTAGGTCGTCTGAACGCTGCGCTTTCCGGTACGTGGTCGCCATTCCAGAACCCTCTTGCCCCATCGGCCGTCGGTTCTGCGCGCTATATGCCCTGCCCACTGCCACTTCAGCTTGCTAATCCGTTTGGCTATGTCTGTTATTTTGGTTCTGCTACGGATCTCCTCATTTCTGATTCGATCTCGTAGAGAAACTCCGAGCATAGCTCTCTCCATGGCTCGCTGAGTGACCGCGAACCTTCTTATGAGACCCATAGTGAGCGACCATGTCTCAAATAATTTTGACCCCTTTTAATAATTTATGGTTAGGTTTATTGTAGTCTTTCTAATCATTGATAACTTAATTTTAATTTTTCAGAGCGAAGACTTTATCAAGAAATGCGACAAAGTCATTGGCAGCTGTGGAATATCATGCGAAGTGAGTTTCACGTTTTATTTTTAATTTAATTCACAAAAAATGTTTATTGGCTATGTAATGTCGAAGTTAGAGGCTTTATTCCTGTAGTGCCCTGAAACATTGCCGAATTTTAACAGAAAGAAAGAAACAAACAAACATTTAGGGATAGAGCAGAAGTTCCTAATGGAATTTTAGATTTCTGGATTTCTCACTCACAAAATGAACTTTCACAGACTGATATTTTGTGAGAGGGTGTTTTTTCCAGGTTGAGCCATGGGAGTCATACATGGAGGGAAGATTTATTTTGCCCATACCGAAACCCATGCGAACTGATTCGCGGACGCTAGTATTTAATAATCTACCACTTCAATGAATAATAGGATTCCATTGACAAAATAATTTACGACCAAAGTGGTGGTAGTATAAAGAGTAGCTTATTTAATAATAATATAAAATGTATCATTATGTACAACATGAATTAGGGTGCCTGTGAGAGCCTACTCTTTGAATAAATAATCATTTTCGATGATTCCAGAAAAACCCTCGCATCCGACGTTGGCGCCGTCATGCTGCCGACGAGTTGCATAGGTTCCGTGACGACTTGCAACATTCTCGGAGGTCATACCGTGACCTCTTGCTGCACTCCCATCGAAAACTGAACCACATCAGGCGACAGACCTCAAGGCTTGCTGAGGAGGCAGTAGATGAATTCCGGACCTGTACGAGGACCTAACACTATTATTAAATATTTATTTATTTGACTTTTGTCAGTGTGTATGGGAGTTACCAACTAGAGGTGGAATTTGAACTGACTGAAAGAGCTTTATGTTTATACCTACAAATTAAATTCTTAACATTTTTTTATTATTATCTTGTATTGGAGATGTCCAGTATCAGTAATAGGTCAATACCACCGACCTACATGGAGTACCTAACTACTCGATAGTGCTTTTTTCTTTTTCCTGTCACGCAGCTAGCCCGCATGCGGCTCTAAACTGCGCGCCGCCCGAGTATGCACTTACAGCAGAGATAAGGGTCTACTTTGATTGAAGGGATTGAATTTTGTGAAAAATTTATTAATTGAGAATTTTTTTAAATTAATTTTGTTTATTGGCACGTACTCTGGCAGATAGTCAAAATTGATTGAGCATTAAAATGCGTGATAAGAATAATCCTATTGTGTTAGAAACACATTTAGAAGTACATGATTATCAGGTCGATCGTCCATCATTATCACGAAAGACTATAAAGATTCTTCTTATCTCAATTTCACTTCGACAAAGTATGGTAATTCCCGAATGAGTGAAATAATATATACTTAGTAGAAATCTCTTGTATAAAATGAAACATTGGAATTGAGATTGTCATTGTGATGTAATGGATACGGTATTTTAACGCAAAAATGTAGTGCTGCGGCTACAGTAGCGGGCTAAGATTAGTGTCGTGATGGCGGTTGGCGCGTTAAAAACACCGTGAACGTGCTACGCGATTTTCTTGTCTTTACCCTCAAGTGTTGCAAAAGAAGAAGTAGAAGAAGAAAATTTGTAATTACATGTACAATATGAATACTATTGATAAATAAATTTTCTAATAATTCCATTTACGCAATGTTTAGAAATCTTTCATCATAATAATATTTACGGCAGTCAACCCTTTCCTTTGTTGATTGAGACTGTACCTAATATCGCGTTATAACGAATATTCGCCGTAACTCGCTGACGTAGCCAAGCCATTACGTATTGACCTATGTTGAGCGATAAAATTCTCAATAAATATTAATAGAGCGCTGCCTAAGTGCCATTTTATTTATATTTTCCGTAATAAATTACAACAATTTTATTGCGTGATTGTATAAGACATCTTTTAATACGTGTTTACTGTTTATTATCACTCATTATAATATATCGCGAAGGGACAGATTAAACTAAACAATTTTCTAATTGAAATGCTAGACTACCAAAGATTGGAATACTGATATTATTAGAAAAACCATGACAATGAAATAAAAATAAATAATAATCTAAATATTACAGCTATTCTTCAATACACAAAAGAAAATCATTTCGGAAAGGAAGCTATTTTTCTACTTGGTTTTCCCGTAAATCTTAAAATAATCAATATGTATTTTTGAAAGTTTATTTATTAATTGTTATTACATATAAATATTGAAATTTCCATAGGAATTCCAAAGATTTTGTGCAAGTGTCTTTTTGAAAGAAAATATGAAAAAAGACCGAGCCTTTTGGGGAAAATACATAGAGCACAATGTTTGCTCTTTTAGCCAATCAAAACTGTAGAATCTCAAGGAATTGACACATCAAATTAAAGAATCTGTTCTATCGCGATATTGAGAAAAATCACTGGAATGGCGACCGCGTATCGTAAAGCGCAGCGTAGAGTTCGTGCGTCGACAGTTTTTTGTAAACGACACTTTTGATAGAATTCGTCACTTTTCACATCCATTTTCGTCATTTTTTTCATTTTCGTCATTTTTTGTCACGTTGTGCACTGTCGACGCACAAACAGCGACCAATTCAGTCAGACAACCTTATGGAAAGTCGCAAGACGCAGCTGTATACAGGCCGCCGCCAACCGGTCACGCGGGAAACGGGAGGAGTCCAACAGTGGGCTTATTGTGGCTGAGCTGATGATGCTGACTCATGTACTTATTTTATTTATCTTGATTGGATTTTGTGTTACCAGTTTGAATGTATAGGAAAATGTATGCACTGTGATTGTATTAGCTATTTTATTTGGCGCATTCAATTTAAGAGATTATTATTTTAAAATTGTGTTGAAATGTAAAAATTGTGTATAGATTTTTCTGCGGTGTTCGGAATAATTTTGACATGAATGTTGCTTTTTGTAAATACGAGTAATCGATTCGAAATATTACGATATTTTATTAACGAAATATCGATCATAAGAAGAATTCAATATGGCCTTCTAATCTTAATGATATAATTTTTTAAGCCAACTTTAAGTTTTAAGTTGTAATCTTCCACTATACATTGGAATACATGAGCGAAGGCCATTTTTAATTAATCTAGTAGGTAATTAAATTATATTCTGTGAACGACGTACCTAACTTCATTATTATAATAAAATTATCAAGTAGTTTATTTGGAAAATCATATTTTATGACCTTGTCAAGTCTTTCTTTGTGAAATTAATATAAAGTACAAGTCTTATCGAATCTTGCAGCCTTTTAAAAGAAGTCTTTTAAAAGAAAGAAAAGCCTTTTAAAAGAAATTTGAAATGTAAACTTTTAATTTTTATACTGAAATATAAAATGAATTTAGTCAGGTTACTTTGCAAGAAATAATAAATTATTTACAAATATTTTTTTAACCCTCAAAACACAAAGATTACATTGCACATTTAAATAAAATATTAAATGCATGAAAAATAAGCATAATAAATACAATACATAATTTCTTGGTCGATTATTTTCATAATTTATTTGTATTAAAAGTTACCTAATTACTATAATATTTTACTTGGACTCACTGTGATAGTTGTAAGTAAATTGAATTAAATTTAAGTGTAACTTAATTAAAATTTAAGATTTATTTAAAAACATTGTTGATTCATTAATATTTTATATCAATGTAACATTGTGATTGTTGTTAATATTATTTTAATATTAAATTTTGTCATGCAATTAACGAAATATAAAAGTATTATTGATATTATTTTGTATTATTCCCTACCAAACTTGTGCACTACACATTAGGGTTACCATCTGACCGGATAAATCCGGTCTCTACCGGATTCTAATAGTACAAATCACACATTAAACTAATAGGTACAAATCAGTATCACCCGCGCTTCTCGCTGCAATTACAACTTTACACAAAATAATAAAAAAATTATAAAAATAGTTTTAGCCTTTCTCGGATTAATCGGTGTTGTCGATCTAGAAGTGTCTACGAAGATCCGACTGCCCGCATAGATACTATTATGTTAAAAAATATATATATATTGTGAATTGCTCATTTAAGTGAACCATGTAAAAAAAAATGTTCTTATGAGTAAATAAATTCTTTAAACCGAACATATGACTTGCGCCGAATTGCATAGTCATAGAATAAGTAATAACCCGAGGGCATAGTGAAATTTCTTTAAAAACAAACTTTTCGAAAGGTAATTGCTAGTGGGCGAAAATATAATGTGTAAAAATATAATTGAAGATAATAAAACCATAAATATAAATTATTGAGTTTTATTTTCAACAAAAGATCGAATTATTTTACAGAAATCTAGATTTCTTATTGCTTACAACCGGCTTTTTGATTTAAAGCTCTGGTAACCGTAACTACACAACATTACTTTTATTATTTATTAACAACGGCGACTAGAGATTAAAATAAATAAATAAATATATAGGGACAATTCATACAGATTGAGCTAGCCCCAAAGTAAGTTCGAAACTTGTGTTATGGGATACTAACTCAACGATATTATATTTTATAACAAATACATATATAGATAAACATCCAAGACCCGAGGCCAATCAGAAAAAGTTAGTTTTTCATCATGACCCGACCGGGGATCGAACCCGGGACCTCCTGGGTGGCGGTCTGGCGTGGTAACCATTACGCCACGGAGGTCGTCAAATTCTTCACAATAATTCACACAGTGTCGTCTGGTCCCAAAGAAAGCTTAACCTGCGTGTGTTATGACCAGACAACGGATGTATTATTGTAATTATACTTTTAATACATAGAAATATTTCTTAGAGAGGTAGGGCAAGCGGATAATCCGCAGCCCGTCTGGGGAAAGACCTCCACCTTACAGAAGATCGTAGCCAAATAGCATTGGTATTGGCTCTCGGCCATGTTGTGTTCCTTCCTATAGTGAGTAAGGTGTCCAGAGTTCCACTTGGGGGAGTTGGGAGGGTTGGCAACGCGTGAGGCTACGGTGATGCTTACCATCAGGCGGGCCGTATGCTTGTTTGCCAACTTAGTGGTATATAAAAAAAAGAAAACACCAGACTCGAGAACAAACACAAATGCCATCACATAAATGTTTTCACCGAGCTGGAATCGAACCCTCGCTGTCTGGTACTGAAGGTAACTGCCAACGCACCACCGCAGTCTATGCTGTTATAACCCATTACTGTCCTTTTAGGGTTCCGTAGTAAACTAACAAGGAACCCTTATAGTTTCGCCATGTCCGTCTGTCTGTCCGTCCGCGGTCTAGCGCCTAGACGCTTAATGCTAGAAAGCTTTAAATTGTGTATATGCATATTAACAGTGCTAACGAAGTGGTAGAACAAAATTTTGAAAAAAAAATTTTTGGGGGTCTATACGGAATTAAAAGGATAAGTTTGTTTTTTAGAAAATAATTTAATTCCATCAGAAAAAGGTTGTAAAATACCTATTACACCAACTATCTACATGTAAAGTGGGAATTAATTTTTTTTCGCGCCGGCCACATGTGCTGGGGTTCATGGGGTACCGTTAGATAGGTCTTCGAAAAACATCGAGGGTGTGGAAAGATCATCTTTCGATACAATAATCCGTTTCGGATTTATCTACATATCGTGTCAATTTTCGTTTTGCACTGTGGTTCGCCCCTCTATTTCCGAAAGTTTAGAAATTTGAATAATTAATGATAGTACCTAGTCCTTATGCTGAACTTTTAATGAAAACTATTAATGTTAAGTAGGCTCTAGTAGTTACCGAGTAATAGCCGACGAACTTATAAAATAAAATTTATTTGATGAAAACTTACAAATGTGATAGAATATTGGACTCATTTGCAAGCAAGCAAAGTACAGCAAAATACGGAACCCTACGCTATGCGTGGACCAAGACGCACTTGATCGGTTTTTTCCATTGTGACGTCAGTGTGTATACAAGTAGGTAATATAATAGAACTAAGGTTAGTTCATATTAATGTCAACAAATAGGAACAGTCTGCAAAACAATATCTTAGATTACACTAGTGGCTAGTAATTAAGATAGAGTACTATCATAAAACTGCATTTATTCAATGTTATCCGACAGTTAAACACTCAATTATGATATATTATTTAGTTCTATTGTTATTTACAATCAATGGAAATTGTAAGGTAAGTTTTTTGCAATTTTTTTCGGATATATTTTTTTGGATTTTTTTTTCGACCTCGTATCTATATTTTCAAAAATTACATTCTATTTTTCCCGTTGTATTACTATTCCGAGGAAATCTACATTTTTCGGGATAAAAATTATCCTATGTGTCAATCTAACTTCCCGAGTACCAAGTTTCAAACATTTTTTTGTGTTTCATAACGTTTATTTAGAGATTATGTCTTCACAGACAGGACAGTAATAGATTATTTGTGTAAATAATCGACTCTATATGCTACTACTATTTTGGAAAGAAAAAAAAACGTGTGAATGAGTAAAAAACACCCATAAATACACACATACATACAAACATCATAACTAACTTTTATATTTATTTTGATCACAGAAAGCCTATGACGCGAAAGAGCTCATGTGGAAAGAGTCTACAGAGTCGCCTGAAATTCTAATCGACCGTTATGAAACTAACCTAAATATATCTTTAATTGAAGAAAAAAACGATAAAGAAATATATGATTCTTTGAAAGTCCTTTTTCTTGTTACGCAAATTAATATAACAACGCATTACAGACTCGAATTGATAAAACATATAGACTACAATTGTTTGGTGAGTGGTTTAAGTTTAATTGAACTATTGACTCTTGTGTTCTCCCCAATTGTTGGTAAAGCAAAATGTACTTATATTATTGTGTATAAACCAGTACCATAAAATTGCAGTTTTTAAGTATTAATGTGGGGTTTCCGCCTTCAGATAAATTATAACATGTTAGAAATAAAATCCATTATATATTTTAGCGGACAAATTGCCTTAACATACACAAATCTACCACCGAAAGAGTAAAAGCGAACTATTATGAAAAGGAACAAAAATGTCTTAAGGAAGCCGTGACGGCGGGGGACGACAAAAACAACGCTGTTACGAAGATTACAAATGAGGTAAAGTATAATGTGGTATAATTTCACCCCTCGTCATTTTTTTATAGGTTCTAAATAATTCACATAGCGTTATCTAGTCTTAAAGTAGCTAGACCTAACCTGCTTGTAACTAACGGATGTTATCCACTTTCATCCATACTATACTTACTTAATATTATAAATGTGAAAGTGTGTTTGTTTGTTTGTCCTCCCTTCACGTCGAAGTAATGAACGGATTGATGTGATTTTTTTATTGGGGATAGTTTAAGGTCTGGAGAGTGACATAGGCTACTTTTTATCCCGGAAAAACATCTCATTCTCACGGGAAAAAAGTATAAAATTATTTTTTCATAATTTTTTTAACGGAGATAATTTAAGGTCTGGATGACATAACTCTACTTTTTTTCCCACGGAATTAAGAGATACCCATGGGAAAAATTATTGTCATTTTCCCTTGACCACGCGGGCGGAGCCGCGGGTAACAGCTAGTTGTAAATAATAATTACACAAGAAACGTCCAGACTCGAGATAAACACAACGCGATAGTTTAAAATATACAACGGTGCGAATTCAAAATGTTTTTCTATAATTTGATGCATTGCGGTACTTGTACTATTAAGTATTCTGTGGTTGCGGGTAAAATGTACTCTAACTTACTAGCTGTACTCAACATTATTATCGATACGACACTGGAAAAAAAGATAATCTGATGAACAAAAAAGGCCATTACAGGTTTTCTTTCGCCTTTTCTTTCACCTGTGGTAATTTTGCTGTTTCCAAAATGGGGTTAGAGTAGATTATTTATTTAATATTTAATACAGAATAATAATATGTAACACTCTTATTGTAAATGACGTGTCTAAGTGCAAAATTTTTGACTTTGACCTTAAGGATGATGTGATCATACTTTCGAATAATTGTTTCAGATCAAAAAATGGCGTAAAAGTTATAGATATTTAAAGAAAGAATGTATTAAAAATAATCCTGATGATCCAAGTGGCGCTAAATCTTGTCTCGTGGTATTGGTGAGTACCTACTGACTCCTCTAACTGGCGTTCTTCGGGCGGCGCATTTAAAGGCGCATTTAGACGGCCGTGCGCCGGCTGCGCTGTTATTTTCATTAAAATTGACTATACTGGACACCAACGCTCTGGCCCGCGAAGTCATGAAACAATTAAACGTTAGGGCTGCGTGCGCATGTCAGAGCGTTGGTGTCCAGTATAGTATTGAATAAATTATGTTTAAGAGGTCTAGTATAGTTAAAAACATAATACTTACAGGGTCGGCAACGCGCGAGTGATGCTCCCGGTGTTGCAAGCGTCCATAGGCTGCGGTGACCGCTCACCATCAGGCGGACCGTAGGCTTGTTTGCCACCTTTGTGGTATTAAAAATAAAAAATATAAAAAAACACTTCATTGGGCGACATCTAATACTATGCACTCCGGGCAGTATAAACTAGCTGTAAAACTTGTAAAATTGCTTAAATTGCCGTCCTCTTCTAAATATTTCAGATGGAACGAGACAACTATGGCGATGTCTTTAACAGACTGATGAAACTGAGATTTGATGCACATTGGGATCTGTATATGGTCCTTAGGAAATCTATGCTAGATTTAGAAGTATGTCTTAAAACAGCGTTGTCTGAATATATGAGCGATGTCAATTCACTTAGGCTCGTCTTGAGTAGATGGCAAGACAGAATTAAAAATATTGATTAAAAATTTTTTTTTTATTTGAGTAATATTTACGTCCTTGGACTCAATTTCACGCCACCTACCTGTTTTTAATTTTAATTTCTCTACCTTATGGTCATCTGGAAGATGCTTTAGTGATAAGACCGCCTGTCTTACCTTGTTGTTACCTATCTGTATGTACTTTTTTTTGATGCAGTAAAGAATATTGTATTGTATTAAATTGACTTTTTATTCATTCTGCCATGGCTACATGTCCCGGTTGGATGCAGCTAAGAAGTCATGCATGAATTTGTATACAAAAATACTTCGTGAATTTTATTTGTGCGCTATTCGTGAGTTGCATAAAAAACAAAGTTAAAAATATTAAACTATCACTGTCAAATTAATGAAGAGTGGCTTGCGTTGCGACTCAATGTGTAATTCAGTTTATAAATTTGTTTTTGCAACTGGTTGAAGATGAATAATAAAAACAACTCTGCAATAATCTGTATTTATTTATCAGTTATTAAATAATACTTTTAGGTATAAAAGGCAATATTTACAAAAATATCATTATTTATCAGACATTGACTATTATTATTAACTAAGTATTATTAATAAGTTCCTCAAAAATAGTTAAGATGTTATATTTTATCATTAATTATGACCAGTCTACAAGAAATACTAACAGTATATTATTAATCAATTGATATCAGGAAATTTAAAAAATAAATATATTTTCCAATAATCGTCTATGAGCCATTAAAAATTAAAAATATTTCAAAACGATTATTCAACCTCTGCCACACGAACGAATTTTGTATTTGGACTTTTTTGTCCACTAAGACTGTGAAGTGGTCCGTTTACGCATGCACCAAAGCAAATCGACTAACAGATACAAGAGACTTAAAGTGCCAAGTACAGTAGTGTAATTTGTAAGTAGGTAATCGACAAAAAAGTCCATCGTATGCGCAGGCTTTGAAGGTCATTTTCCTGAAATAAATCGTTAGTACATCTTGTCTTACTTATTTCACAATTATGTTAAGATTGACTAAAATAATCTTAAATTACTTACATACTAAGGGAAATACGTTTTGTACATTATTTGTATAATTTACAAATATGGCAATAGGAATGGTAATAGCTATAAAATATACAATAATAATTATATGGATTGAGACAAAAAAACTACACATTGAACTGGCCACATGTAAAGAAATTTCTTTAAAAAAAGAAGTAAATAAGTTTACTTAATTTTTTTTTTTCTAAATGTGGCCGGTACGGTACGAATATTACAATAGAAAGGTCGACCTTTTTTATTGGACTTTTATCGAACTGGCCACTTGTAAAAAAATACTAAACGTTTTTTTTTAATTTACTAAATGGGTAGTAATATTTAAGCTTCTTGACTAAATGTAAAAAAGTGGCTAGTTATTATGCATGATAATAACAATAGAAGTTCAACCGTATTATTGGCGATCTTTTTTAGACATCAGAGTAGATTTTTATACAATTTGAACAAGCAAACTGATTTCATGAGATACTCTAAATATTATAGAAAAATATATAAGAAAGATGGCTAAGATCGATATGAGATTTTCGAATAAAATAATCTCAATTTTTCATATTATTTCTAAAATTACGAACGTTGTTGATGTATCATAAATTGTAGATTAATATTGGTAACAAAATATCATTAGACAGTCTTTGAGTTTCGTTTCAAAATATATTGACACATCACCAACATGCATATTAAATTTTTAAATATATACAAACCTAGTAGCGTTTTACTAAGGTAATGCTGCAGATTACCATCAATTATTCTACTCTTTTTCAGATCAAGTTAAATAAAATGAATTCTATTACATTTTCACTTATTTGCTGAAAGTCTTTCGATAAACACAATAATGGCTTTTATCTAAAGGACATAAAAATCAGACTTATTAAGTTTGGAATGTCAAGTCGTTGAAGATAGTTTCATTTATCTCAACATTACATAAAATATACGCTTCTGAGTCTCACCTGTGGAGACAAAATATAACATTTTCAAGAGACACTTAAAAAACTTTGATATTTTCTTTTTTTTAAATATCCGTAATGAGATTTTCCTATAGGAATGTATAAAATATTAATATTATAAATATCAACTAGTCTTTTAAGTTTTCTTATAAGATTCTCACACTTTTCATAATAAAATTATATAGGGGAACAGTATCTTAATTAGATTTTATGGACTTGTTACTGTCATAGCACTCCCATTCCCGACGGCCGCGGCGGTGGCTCCGGGGTATTTGGCGACGGTGGCTTGAATGTGCTGCCCTGTAAAATGCAATGAATCCTATTGAAATTAGGTTACAATTGGTTACACTCAAAACAGTCAAGTTTTGCTTTACCTACAATTGAGAAGCTCGATGGCATTGTGTAAAACGAACACCTAGCCTGTATTTTTTTATTTAGTCAAACAAGTTGACTCCACCCCACCTCATATTGAGTAGTAGTGACTGACTTTTTTTATTTTATTGTAGATTTAAGACTTGTTCATTCCACACCATTGTGTATAACATTCCGCGTATTCTTCTTATAAATTTTAATGTACTTATACCTACATTGTAACTAGTGAGTAGAAAAAAAAAGGAGAAAAAAAAAAGTACAAAATGACAAAAAAGGCCGTAACCGGTTTTCTTTCGCCATTTCTTTTTACCGGTTGCCATTTTGCTTGTGTCCGTAATGGTGGTAGTATATAACGTAGTTTATTTTCTTTATTTAAACAAGTTGTAAATGACAAGAAAAAGTGCCTGTGAAGGTCTAATTTCTGAAATAAACGATTTCATTTCATTTCAGTGGAGTCCGGAAATGAGAGCCATCAGCATCGCGAACAGGAAGCGCATTCACCGATCTCTTTACTCTCAATTATGAATTATAAGATCAACTACCTGGAATCCCAGCGCAGCTTCTAAAGGTGTCGGCGAATCACCACCTAACGTGGCGTAGTCCCCAAACCTTTCTGTCGTCCTACTGCCTTGTATCGTTGCGTACGTGTTGTCAGTCTACAAAGAAAATTAAACATTTTAATCTCGTCCCAAAATACACAAATACGTAAATTTAAATAAATACTGAAAATGCAAAACATCTAGATGATCTTGACAATGATACAGTCATGTTCATAAACATGAATGTTTATTTGTTTTGACGACCTCCGTGGCGTGATGTTTACCACGCCAGACCGCCACCCAGGAGGTCCCGGGTTCGATCCCCGGTCGGGTCATGATGAAAAACGAACTTTTTCTGATTGGCTTCGGGTCTTGGATGTTTATCTATAAGTAATATGTATTTGTTATAAAATATAATATCGTTGAGTTAGTATCCCATAACACAAGTTTCGAACTTACTTTGGGGCTAGCTCAATCTGTATGAATTATCCCTATATATATATTTTTTTTTATATCGATTTTTATATCGAGTTGAAATGGATTATTATTGGCTTTGCCGTAATAATTTACAGGTCTATAAAAACACAAAAATAGACTTAGGACATTTATAACTATTTGTATCTATTTAAATGTAAGCATTGCTATGGCTGGGTTGCTATCTAATTGACATTCGACAGCAACTTGCAAATGTAAACTACACAGAAAGTTACTCGCGATTAATTAAACGTCAGTTCCTGGGAGTTATCACGCAAGCAATTGGCTGCATGTCCAAACGTATTGGAACAACCCGGGATAATTCTCGCAGCATATCGGTATACACTACATTCTTTGTCATGATTTCGTGACATCCATTCTCATTTGATAATGTTGTCTGAAATGGACTAAACATTTCTTATTGACTTCATAATGTAACATAACATACCACAAACGTCACTATACAAATACTCACCGGAGGTTGTTCCACATTCTGTTCATTCTGGTCTCCAAAAACATTCATCGTCAGCTCTTGTTCCTCATATGGCCGAAGTTTGGTCTCCAGCCACAGTGGGTTTTCCGTTGTGCTCAACTCCTCTAATATTCTACGCCTTGCTAGACTGTCTCCTTTACTTGACTGCATTGATGGTGGTGGTATCACCCTAAAAATAAAATATATTATGACACAATTTAGATTTTTTTTTTAAATACATATTTTTTTAAATCAAGAATCATTTGTATTATAATGTTTATTGTCTGTGTGTTGCAAATAAAGCATATTATATCAATTTTCTGACAGAAAAGTAAACAATACAAAGTATCACTATGAGCCCTGGTCCCCATACTAGGCTTCTCTGTGTTGTTAGTAACCAGGTTTAAATTGTTTCTGCTGTAGCAAACTTTATAACAAGTTTTACAATGTCTCTGGTAAGTTCCAAATAACCTCTTATATAAAATATCGACATTTGTCACGTAGACTATCTAAAACTTATCAGGAACCCGTGAAACTGGTAATAAATATCAGAACATAAAAACTTACCAATGCTTTAAACAAGCGCACACTACTATGAACGTGACGATTCCGGTGAAAAGTACTATTAGTAATGCTATTAAAGCTGCTAGGGCTGGATCGAAGCTATCTGGAGCTGAAACAATATTGAAATGTTATTTTACAGTCAAGGTTTTCATCCTAGCTTTATCCCCCTTTTACGGCCTGATCACGATCTCTTTTTCTGATTCTAGCAGCAATTGACGGCTACAACTGCGAGCGGCGGCCATACCGCAAATTTACCTGTGTGGCATTGCATCGGTCGTGCATAGATTTATTCCCGTCGCACCACGGGCCGCTGCAGATATTCGTTTGGTGACAATCGTTCACGTTGGCGCTATCTTATTGCGTATTGAATACATTTTAGTACATTTCTTCTTACCGCTCATCACCCTACGTTAAGCTGTCGCTGAGAGCCGTGAAGTCGTAGTATGGCTGTTCTAAATGAGTGCCTACTACTTTGAATTAAAATCAAATCGGTCAATAAATTAGGTCTCCTTATTTAAAGATTCAAAACGGCATTTTCTCTAGTCAAACAGTACCTACATACACCTACATACCTCTTCTATTATTACAAAGCAAGACAGTTAAAATAAATAATAATACCTTTAGAAGTGGCACTAGCTGCGATAAGAGTTTCCACTCCAAATTCTTGATAAACATCCTTCAACTCGTCATACTTAGAATCTATTGTTTCAAGTACTCTCTCCACTGGTAAGACCTGGTACGACGTTGGGTCTACTGCATGCAAATGAATTTCACACCTGTGAGACAATATTTAGATGTATTATTAATTTTAATAAAGCTGAAGAATTTTAACTATCTTAACTTTTAGCCTAATCTATTACAACTGAGATGAGATTTAACGTTGTCAATTACATTAGTGTTCGTTCGTTATTCAATAAATTTCTATATATCTTTTCTCCTTTTAATTTTAACTTCTATCAGTACCTTTCTACTTTAACCAGATTACCTATTCCTCTGCACCGCTTAAAGATATTATATAATGTCTATCAACTACTCAGGAGTTAATCCCTTTCAATACTTCGAAATAATTGCTTTAACTTACCAATGATCATACTGTCGATCAGCTTGTACCAACGGAACCCTTCGACCCATGACAAGCAATGCTCTTCCAGCATCAGCTAATCTACGCTGCACTCCATTAACTGGTGCATTACAATTGCGAGACACTACCATTCGGATGAGGGATGATCTATCGATTATCCAAATCTGAAGGGGAAAATCTTAATAAATATGTTGTTCACGTGAAGGATTAGAGACTGGTTGACCTTTTACTAAGTATGCAGCAATTAGGTGTTTTGAAAGCCATACTGCGTATTTTTTTTAGACTTTATCATAAGGTAGAGGTAACTTACAAAAACTTGAGCCTTTGCCTGCCTGTGCGGCGGAGCCTGTTCCTGAGCAATAATGTCAAGCACGAACCTATCTTGATTGTACTCTGACATGTAATGCGCCGTCATTAAGAGACCTGTTAATTTCAAGATCATGGTGTATTACTTAATTTAAATATTTATGTACCTGCTGCTGATCAAATAAAAATTTCTAAAAGTGTACACAGTATAGTGTTATATTATCAATTAAAAGATTTTGTTTTTGAATGAATAATTCATTACTATCATCATCATCACAGCCACAAGAAGTCCACTAATGCAGAATCAATTTGAATGATTGATTTTATTTTGTAACGTTGTTGTAGTAATTTTTTGAAAAGGAACTAATGGTGATAATCCTGTTTAAAAAAAAACAAAGGTATAGACTTAGTTTTCACACGCGTATGAAAAGTTAATCTATTATCTCACCATCCTGGCTAATATTGAAGGGAGACGGCACAACGCTTCCACTGGACTTGGACGCTCCAAACTTGTATAGATTGGAGGCAGCGATCATGTAGATGATGGTGCCATTTTCATCCAGATCTGGGTCTTCAGCTACCACTGATAGCACCACATCGTTGATGCGAGCTGTGTGCTTTATACCTAGTGAGGTGACAAAATTCTCATCAAAACTTATGCTTCGAGACTTTATTTACGTTAAAAAGCCCAGTACCTTCCCCTTGGGTTTACTACTTGATTTCGAATGTCATGTGGCCGACGGCCGATTCCCCGAAGTCCTTAAAGTGGTTGTAAATTCTCTCAGTATTAAACTTGCTGGGTTAATATTGTTTGGCCCACATAAATTATAAAAAATATATAACGACCAATTTTATTCTTATCTATACATTTAAAATTCTTTGTCCTGAATGACTAACTGATTGACGTCTCAACGCACAGCCAAAATCCCTGATTCCGATTTCCGACTAAGAACACTGTCTATTAAAATGAAAACTTTTTTAATGTTAAAAAAGTGAATAAAAATCAAATCATCCGTTTCGAATCAACGTAGCCATAGACAGACACACATCAAACAACCCTCCTTTTGCATCGAGACTTAAAAAGAAACTTACCAGCATAATAAACTTTTTGTTGGAATTTCGGTTCGTTGTCGTTTTCGTCTAAAATCTTTATCCTGACTGTTGTGACACTACTGTCTTGACCTTCGGTGGTGTTATCCAAAGAATTTAGAATAGTTACACCGTGCTCCAGTAATGGACTGTTGCTGGCGTAAATTGTTAGTGTGTAGTCTGATTTCTTCTCTCTGAAAAAATATATTAGTTTTATTTATACGAACATGAATAATATTAGATATATTGTTGTGATCATCTGCTTGTTGATTAGGAAAATAGAAAGAGTAGTCAAAACTAATGTAGGTACTTCAGTTAGTAAGATTGTTAATTTGGACAATATAAAAAATAACAAGATTGGCTAATAATTGCTCAAAAAGTAACGGTAAAATTCGAATGCCAAACTACATTTCGACAGGCTATTCAAGTAAGATTCAGGGTAAGATGGATAATATAAATTTTGACGCGTTAACGTCATGTAAAATTTACTTGTAGATTTACTTGATTACCACAAAGTCTTACCTATCGAAGCTAATGTTAGCCCTGATGATGCCTTGCGTTCTATCAAGTGTAAAGGCTCCATCTTGGTTGCCATCCAGTAGATGATAGTATACTTTGCCGTGTTCACCTGAGTCCTTGTCTGTCGCTTTTACAGTACCTGATGATAAAAATAACATTATTAACAATCTTATTCTTCCTAACGACAAAGATTTTTCCATGCAGCGGCTGCTGTCAGACCACGACACCCTCTGGCTTACCAGATTTTTTTTCAGGTCCATGTCAACCCATAATCATCTCACTGTTGGGATACGGGTCTCTCTTCAATCGTGGATTGGCGGAGGCCGGTGTTTTTAAGCTGCCTGGAGGCTACCGATTTGGCTTATCGTCTGTCATTCATCAACAACAACTTATCCTAACCTATTATAGATATCACCACACTTTGATCAATCTAATAGGACTTACCTATAATAACGCCAGGTAATAAGTTTTCTCGGACACTAAACTGATGTTGCAGATGCTGGAACCTTGGCGTATTGTCGTCATCATCAGATAAAACCACTGACAGCAATCGAAGGCTTTCAAACTGAGCTGAAGTTCCATTATCCACTGCTGCTATCACCAACTAAATTTGATATAAACAAAGTTTAATTATACAAGTACATACTTATTAAAATAACAAATAATAATTTACCACTTGTGACGAATCTGTCGGTTGTGGTAAATTTATATATAGGTACAAAACAAAAAGGAGACCGTAACCTCGAAAAGTTGGTCATAGTCGGAAATGTGGAAGTGAAGAGGAGCAGAAGCCGATCCCCGACGAGGTGGTCCGACCAACTTGGAGAGAAGCGGTTCCATTTCCACGACGCGGTTAAAATGGCTACCGATAGATGCCGATGGGGACAATACATCCGGAAGATGACAACCGAGGCGTGTGATCACGATCTTCAGAATTGAAGGACCGACTACAGAGAGACAAAACAAAATACGAGCTGGCTCATTCGTAATTTCGTTAATTCTACAAACAACCATAACGTAATTTTATGTTACATGTTGATGTAAGTGTCTGTAGTTTCTGGTGCGAAATGATTTGAAAACCACCAAAAAAAAATCGTTTGTTTAAGGCCAAGTTTATATGACCGCGCGAAGCCGCGCGGTTGGGGCATTAACATGATGGCATATGGTACCGCGCGGTAATGTAGACGATAATCACCGTTTACTTTAGTCTTGTACCGCGCGGTACACTTATTTGTGGCTCTTTGACTAGTATAATATTTGAATGACCATAGTTGATACAATAGCTGTTCTAAATACAACTTCTTCACTTGTGACAAACAAACCTGATATTCCGATTTATGTTCTCTATCTAAGAACGTTTTCGTTCTAAGCTCCCCTGTATCTCTATCAAGGCTGAACTCCTGAGTTTCCCCTACATTCTGATTGTCCACCTTCAGGTAATATGAGACACGTCCATTTTCTCCACTGTCCTCATCGGTAGCTTTAATTGTGGTGATCAAATAGTCAGCTTGAGCTGCATTCTGAGAATAACAATCAAAACTAATGAGTTCCAGAATATCATTTTATTGTTTATATGACATATTAAACGAGAAACAAAGACCTGAATTCAGAAAGAGTAGGAAAGTTCTATAAGTAAAATATCTATGTAAACCACAGAACAAAGAAAGTAGAAATGTGGTTCACTACAAATTATATGCGAACCATGTCTGTAAGTCAGTCAAAGGACCGAATCCTTTAATTGGCAGTGTATTTTTAAACATACGTATAGAGACCTGAAGTCAAAGTGACAGTTTTTAACATGTACAGATTCGTCAATATTATGACCAGAAAGACCACGCATACATTGACTGTCTATTAATTTATTATTTCTGTAATTCTTTAAGTAAAATATCAATATATACCTTACCTCAGGTATCTCTAACTGTTTCTGTTCAGGCGGTGGTTCGACAAAAATAGGGCTATGTTTATTAACGCTAAGCACAGTGATGTCAACCCTCGCTGTGTCGAAGTGTACTCCATTACCAGCTTCATCAGTGGCAGTCACTGTTAGATGGTAGGTGGTGTTCCCTGTTACAGGTTTCGCTGGGTATATAATACCGTTTGATGGGTCTACAGTGAATACTCCTGGAAAATTTTTGTTTAATGTTATAGTTGATGATTTTGATGGATTGGGATTTATAGAAAGAGAGGTAATATATCAAGAAATGGTCACACTAGTCAGATCAAGAAAAGGTCTGAGGCTATGGCGTATAGATAAATGTAAATATGGACGTAGAGCAAATGGAGATTACATGAAAATTTTATGCTCTTGAGTTGAAAAAGTGAAATGGTGGAACTTAGGTCATGCTTTTGAGTTAGCAGAAAAACCCATTTGGTCGACCTGGTATCTTGGTAGGACTAGGTAACTAAACTACCAAGATTTCAGGTCACTGTAAGTGAACCGCGGAATCAAATTATCGTAACAAAAAGACAGTTTTAATGGGAAAAAATGATGATTTGTTTTCAATAAAAATATAAGAACTTACCAGGTGCACTTTGCTCCACAATCCTATACTCCACTTTTCCATTAACGCCCTCATCTCTATCCTCAGCCAGGACTTGAAGTATAGCAGCTGGTGGATCCAGCCGAAGGTTCTCAGCTATGGTGCTTTTATATACGTTCTGAGTGAACATTGGTGGGTTGTCGTTGATGTCTAAGATCTTTATGTGAACCTGAAAAATAAATAGAAGTATGAATACTTAATCCAGCTGAAGATCTAAAGTTCTATGATATAATTAAAACTACTATTTTCCTTGTTATCGACGAGAGGACTTTCCTTTTAACTTTCACCTTTAATATTAGTAAAGCATTCAGTAAATTGCTAAAACCTTAAACGTTTATACGCTTTTATCAGCACTATCATGTTGTTTTAGTGACCGGAATAATATTTGTAATTCAAATACATATCCTTTCTTCCGAGAAACGATACGTATTTGAATTTGATCACAAATTATGTTTCAAATACGTATCGGTTCAATATTTTAGTGTAAACGTATAGACAGACAGACGGAGTTACTTTCGCATTTATAGGGAGACAAAATGATTTGTCTCCTGTAGACCCAGGATCAACAACGGCGACCTCAGATTGATAATAAGCAATGAAGCTTATTGACATCCCGGGGGAGAGAAACTACATTTGTCTTGGAAATCACAACCAATATTATAATTAGATGATTTTTTTCTGAGATCGCGTCGACTTTGTGCTTACCGGTACACTGGTTGACCTCCTAACTTTTTCAGGAGCATTGTCAGTGGCAACGGCTCTCAACCATACATCTGTGATATTCTCCCTGTCTATCACCGCATCAGGCGCTACTGTGATGACTCCAGTGATAGGATCGATGACGAACAGTGATGATAAAGTACCAGTTAGTGAATATGTCACTTCTCCGAATTCATCTGTAAATTTAATGTATTCATTGTGATGTAGTAGGTACTTATTGTAGTCGTTTTTCCGTCTTCATATTATTATACCATTTCTAATTGATTATGTTATATTTGTATAGGTAATACAAAAGGATTCTGTTCATGAATACATGGACAGAATCATTCAATCATCGATCATTTACTAATTTTATTCGATAACTAATTTCCATCAACGACCGAATCCCATTAGAAATAATGAGCTGAACAAAACTTGTTATTCATATATTTATTATGTATTATCTAGTATTATGTAATTTTAAAATAATAAATAAGGTAAATAAAACTGTCGTCTTACCTTCATCCTTATCAACAGCAGTAACTGTCACAACCTTACTTCCTGGCTCACTATGTTCAGGTATAGCAGCGTCATAAGCTGAAGCAGCGAATTCTGGATCCTCATCATTAATATTCACCACATCAATGGTCACCATAGCCGTGGTACTGAGTTGAGGTACACCAGAGTCATAAGCCACAAGTGTGAAGTTGATATTGTGTATTTTCTCATAGTCTATACGTTGGGTAGACTTTACAACTCCTGAAATGAGATTGATATTTGAATGACCCATGATTTTAAAAATAATATTTTGTTACACCTCCTTGAGGAGATATAACCAATATAGGGGGAACCCTATGTCCAGCAGTGGACTTCTAGTGGTTGAGATGCTAATGATGATATCTCCTTGAATCATTCAAAGTATGTGCCCTTTGCAAAGTTCTTTGATATTAGAGCACCAAGGGTCCCGGTTTGAATCTGTATATTTTTCCATTAGAAGTTTTATAAAATATACATGGGAACAATTCATACAGATTGAGCTAGCCCCAAAGTAAGTTCGAAACTTGTGTTATAAATCGAAACTTGTGTTATCGAAACTTGTGAATAAAAAAATCAAGATTTTTCACATACCAGTAACATTGTCAATTTGGAAGTAAGGGTTTGGTGGGTATATGACTAGTGCGGAAATTGGCGTCTCCCGGTCTGTAGCTGAATATGTGTTTAGGATAGAGCCTACAGGTTGTTCTTCCAATAATCGCTCGGTGTAGGCAGGCTGTGTGAAGACAGGCGCATGTCGGTTGACATCCACTATTGTTATTATTAGTTCCCCTGCAAATAATAAATAATCTAAATTTTGAAAGATGGAAAAAGTATTAGACACATAAAATCTGGTTAACATAACAAACAGGTTATAATAATTATGTACATTTTAAATTAATATGTCAATGAAGTGGATTTGTTTGAATAATACCGCAAAGCCGCGATAAACCACTTAAACTACTTATCACCATAAGGAATAAATTTTCCATACATCTAAAATTTAAACTGAATAGATTGAAAATAACTTCTTTTCGATGGAAAACATTGCAAATCTAAAAATATCAGATATTACAAGGTTTCTTACCATCAGTTTGCTGCAAGGTTGGAGCTGAAGCGTCAGTAACCCTCACAGGTAAAGTTAGCACTACGGCTCTACTACGATCAAGCCTTTGAGAAACCGTCACACTGCCGTTTGGATGTATAGAAAACCATGAGCCGAAAATGCCTTCGTCTGACACCTAAAACATTTAAATTTTAATACAAGTTAAATAATAATCATACTATAGATTATAGTTATCTATATATATAAAAATGAAACCCGTTTTCCGTTGTCACGACATAACATGAAAACGGCTTGACCGATTTGGCTGTTTTTTTTTGTAGTTTTCTAATACTCTGTACAAGGTTCTTACGGAAAAAAATATTAAGAAAATCTCTCAGAAAGATTGAAAAAAAAACGAAACAGTACCCGGGCGAAGCCGGGCCGGGCAGCTAGTAGTTTATAAAACAACTGAAAATCGATAATAAGTATGAGTTTCGAACTTCGTTTTACGTCTGTGCGACTCAGCCGTGTTGGCGTGTATTTTATTTAAAAATATTTGTTCATCCTGGTAGTATCTTGTTTCTATTCTGCATCTAATTTTCAATTTTACATGTTACAAAATTGTTTCAAGTCTTTTCTACTCTTACTTCTTTTCTCTCTTTCTGAGCTCTACTCACCTCTTTTCCATTTTTGTCAACAGCCTTAACCATTTTATCCCTGGCCAGCTCGTACACCAACTGTCCATCATCTGTGATATCAGGGTCAACTGCCACGAGGTTATGAACCAAAGTTCCCAGTTCAGCATCAGCTGATACTTCAGCTCGTTGTATACTTGGAGTAAAGAATGGCTTCTTATCGTTGACATTAATTACGTGGACTGTCAGCTCCGTTGTGCCAGTTAAACTTGGCATACCTGACAAAACCACAGCAAATCATAATGAATCATTATTATGGAACAGTTATAAACTTTGGTGTGGGAGCACCGTTAAGTAGACACATCTTAAAAGTGGATGCACCCAGGTCTATCCCCTACCGGTAGCTTTGACACTAGTAATGCTACGGTCACAAAACCGGTGACTGGGCTGTATGGATAAACGTTTAGTCATTAAACAAAGTGACAAACAGTTGCGTCGACAGAGTATGATCTAAAATTCTTTGGTTATAGAAAAATACCCAGTCCGTCCGTCAGACAGTCACAGGACGAATAGTACTTAATCAAGAGTGTAAACTCATCTGATCAGAGAGGATCTAGGAAGAAATAAAGATCAAATAAAATAAAATCATGTAAAAGTATTACTGTCTCTTACCCATATCGGCAGCAATAATTTGTATCCTATAAGTGTTTCGTTTATCATAATCAAGTTTTGCTGACACAGACACAACTCCAGTGGTATTGTCAATGGCGAAGGCATCTTGGGAACCCTTTTGTATGCTGTACTTGATCTGGGCGTTTACACCACTGTCCAAATCTGACGCGCTCACGGCCGCTACTTCTGTGCCTATCAATAAATTATTAAAACTTTTAATTCATGTTTTCTTCATCCTGGTATTATTCTTGTTGACTAATCTATTAAGATTGACGGATCACCTAAGCGTAAGTATTTGTTGAATACACAGTTTTTTTTTACATTGTACATTATTGAGCTGAGTTAGGAATGTCTGGACACCTTCATACCTGACTATAACCTAGAAAAATCCAGTTTGCACTTCTGTAGCCGTTCCTTTTTTTAATTTCCTTCTAAGGTGGTTGAGCAATATTAATTGTCTACATACCCCCGCCACTGCCCTTTCTGCATCAATCAGAGCTTATTCAAGCTAGCTACTTTTGTTGTTGTTTAGTTGCGGCGATTGATATTTTTTTTAGCGATTCTGTCTTTCGATGCAATTAGCTGTCAAAATTGGCCAATCGGCGCGACTATTAGAAGCTAGTCTGAATAAGCCCTGACTAATATGTTTGCCTTGCCTCAATCAAAAAACTAACAGAATTGGTCAGAAATCCAGCCATCAAGTCACTTGAAAAAAATTGAATTTCATGCTCTTACCAACAGGAGCGTCTTCAGGTACATCGGCGTCGTATCTATCGATGTCAAAGGCCGGCGCGTGATTGTTCACATCCCGTACTGTGATCTCAATGCGACAAGTAGCATTATGGACGCCATCTGTGGCCTACAAAATAATAAGAAAATAAAAATAAAAACATTGTATCTGAGCATAAGCGTACATGCTCAAATTCATTATAAAAATTTCTAAAAGTAAAATCATCCAATCAAGACGATGGACACGGTAAACTTCACAAAGAATATTATTTACACATGAATCAATTAACAATAACAAACTTGATACAAATAAAAAAAGGCAAAGTAAATAACATACAATGATATTATGTTTAACAAAATATTTTTTATGATTTAGTAGATAATGTAGAAATTAAGTTATTTACATCGGATAGGAAACATACCAATACAACAAGAATAATCCTGTTGTCTTCACTAGATGGCGCTGTGACTCCCCCTTCAGACCTCACGAGCACTCTGCCGTGTAGTGGATCAATCCAGAACGGATGGGACTCGGGTTCGATGATCGAGTAACGGATCTCGGACGTGGTGTCTACGTCACGAGCATGCACCTAGAAATAAACAACAATTAACAAAATACGGATTTGCAATTTTTTTTTATACCACACATGTGGCAAACAAGCATACGGTCGGCCTGATGGTAAGCCGTCACCGTAGCCTATAGACGCTTGCAATACCGGGGGCATCACTCACGCGTTGCCGACCCTCCCAACCCCCCCAAGTGGAACCCTGGAGACCTTACTCACCGTAGGAACACAACATGGCCGAGACCAATGCTATTTGGCTACGATCTTCTGAAAGGTGGAGATCCTTCCCCAGACGGGCTGCTCCGATTTGAGCGGATTATCCGATGTGTCCTACCTCTCTTAGATGAGCTCTTAGATGCTATTTGCAGTTGTTAATTCACAGCCAGATGGTTCTGTTTATATTTATAACATCGATTCATAACTGTCCCACTGCCGGGATACGGGTCTCCTTTCAATTGAAGAGGTTTAGAGCGAAAAAAAAGACAAAATAATGACAAAAACTAAGTAACCTGTTTTCTTTCGCCATTTCTTTTACCGGTGGCCATATTGCTTGTTTCCGTAATGGTAGTTTATTTTATATTAATTATACAATTTGAAAATTACTAGAGAAAGTGCCTGTGAAGGCCTAGTCTCTGAATAAATGATTTGATTTTACTAAAAAGTACCTGTAGCTCAGGTTCAAACTTAGCAGCGTCTTCGTCTATAGACGCCTTGTAGACAGGCGTAACAAATACAGGCGGGTTGTCGTTCGAGTCTGTGAGGGATATCTGAAGTGAAGCAACTGTCAACTGTCCAGCACCATCATCGTCCGTTGCCTAGAATAGGTATACAAAAATATTTTTTAGCTGTATGTATAAGTTAAATATTAAATAAAATATATTCGGACAGATCACACAGATTGAGCTTGCCCTGAAGTAAGTTCGAAACTTGTGTTATGGGATATTAACTCAACGATACTGTATTTTATAACAAATACATATTTATAAAATATCCAAGACCCGAGACTAATCAGAAAAAGCTCGTTTTTCATCATGACCCGACTAGGATTCGTACCTGCGACCTCCTGGGTGGCGGTCTGGCGTGGTAACCATTACGCCACGTCACTTGTAATTGCTGATGGACTGAATACAAGTTTCAAAGGTTTCTGATAACTTTCAGTTAGCTTACCTATCACATTATATTGGTTTCAGATCATAAGAAAATTTACAATTTCTTTAACTGAATCGTTATTATAAACCGGTGAATTAGATCCTAAGTCTATTCTGACAGACCTGTCAACTTTGAGTCACTGTCCTGCTCATTTCACATGTTGTATGATAGAGACAGTACGTGAGAGCGAAACTTAATTACAGACCTGCTGGTCAATTTACCTTAACTTGTAGAAAGTAATCCTTCCTAGTTTCAAAGTCAAGGCATGGTGCTTGACCTGGTGTTGCACAAGGTGCCACAGTGATCACCCCACTTCTGTTGTCTACATTGAAGAACTCAGCGCCATTTCCCGAAATTTGGTATACTATGCCTTCAGTACCGAATCTGAAAATAATGAATAAATTATTATGGAGTGAAATAGAACATAGGTTTTAAACATTGACAATAATAATATGAAAAATGTTAATAAACCAATCAGTAACTTGGATTATAGTATTGAAAAGTATGGGGTTAACAACAATCATGTTCTGTAAGGTCAGAATACAGAATGATGACGCTGCCGGTAACACACGTTAGCCCCAAAAAAACTGACGCGATGCCAATTAACCCTCAACACTACTTGTGCAACTAGCAGAATCTAGAAGATGACATTGGCTGCAACATTCGGGTGAGCATTTCTTCCACACGCAGGACCAGTGACATTGACGCCAACGTTGGAACCAACGTTTGAAGCCGGCGTTCAGCGCAGAGAGGTAACCAGATCTTTATTAGATTTGCTTTCTGGTCTTTTACATGAAGAATAACAAAAAGATGACGACCTCACTGACGTAATGGTTACCACGCCAGACCGCCACCCAGGAGGTCCCGGGTTCGATCCCCGGTCGGGTAATGATGAAAAATGAACTTTTTCTGATTGGCCTCGGGTCTTGGATGTTTATTTACTTATATTATATGTATTTGTTATAAAATATAATATCGTTGAGTTAGTATCCCATAACACAAGTTTCGAACTTACTTTGGGGCTAGCTCAATCTGTATGAATTGTCGCTATATATTTATTATTTATTTACAAAAAAAAAAAAATAAAAAAAAAAAAAAGATGGCTTCCAGCCAACAATTACCTTCCAGTATCTCTGTCTGTAGCTCTTACAGCAGTAACCCTTGTACCGGCCGGTGCACTCTCAGCAACACTCCCCGAGTAAGGATCATCAGAGAACTGCGGTGCGTTGTCGTTAACATCAGTCAGTGATATCGTCACACTCGCTTTTGATGATAGCCTTGGAGATGTATGTAGTTCTTCTGCTATCACCTGAGAATTGTGAGTTTTTTTATTAGCTACTTGATACGACGTCCTGCATTTTGCCTTAAACTAAAAAAATGCAGGATTTTTTTCGAGATTGTCGACTAATATTCTCAATAACTTTCATGATTTATAATATGTTTCATTATTAAATATTTTTTTCGATGATATCCCATTCAATATTTATATTCATCGGGATTAGATTTGGATTAGGATTGTAATCGGATCGTTCATTACCTTTGTTCTCTCATCAACCATTTAATATTATAATGTGTTTTGTATGCTAATTAAATAAAATTTGATTATACTTACTTCTAAGATAAACTTCCTCTGGTTCGGATCTTCGTAATCTAAACTAGTGTTGAGTCGCAGTGTAACGGAGGCACTGCCCGTGGCGGTTGCTGGCTCTACGACGAAGGCGCCAAGCTCATCAGATAGACGGAGCGAGAATACAGAATTTAAACCCTGTGGGAATAAAAAATATTGTAAGAACAGAAAGACGGTATATTAGTCGACAGACATAACGTTGGCGATTAAAAAGTCTATGTTTTCTCTTTATTTTAGCTGCTGGCCGCGGTGTTACCCGTGTTTAATTTTATGCACAGCACTGCCATCTACATAAGATTTTTTACCAAATCCTACGAGAATCGCGCACTTCTCAGGATAAAAAGTATCCTACGTGTTAACCAAAGATATCACCTATCTACATACCAAATGTCATAAAAATTGGCCCAGTCATTTTAGCGTGAAGAGGTCACAAACATACACACAACCTTTAGCCTTTATAATATTAGAAGGATTTTTGCCTTTATCATTCACTTCGTTTTCTCGCCGTGTTTTCACATCACTTTTAATAGGTACATCACTTTTTACAGGTAATATTATTTATTTACTCCTATTATTTATAATACCCATCATCCGTAATATACAGCACACAATTGCGTAAAGTTGGACCCAGAAGATGGCCATGAAGAATTTTGTAATAAAACGAACTCTATCAAGTTTTGGGCTCGTTTGATTTATGGGTGATCTCCAAAGTCTGGTGATGAATAAATGCACATAGTAAACTATAAAAACTCACCACATCAGTATCAGTGACCACCATATCCAAATTAGGCAGGGGTGTACCGACGGGAAGACTCTCAGGAATTTCTACCACATACTCGCGCCTGTTGAATCTAGGTGGTTCATCGTTGACATCCTTGATGGTGACCGTCACTGTTGCTAGTGTTGATGTTAGGTTTGAAATTAATGGTACTCCATTTACTATTTCTGTTGCCTGTAGAAGTAAAAGAGAGAATGTTATATGGCCTATTATTTCATATTGTTGCATTTTGGAAATCTAATTAGGAATTGATCTTGAGGTACTCTGCTTTATCAGCCTGTGTCACTGATAATAGGGACATTTCTTATTCTCTTCTTATTGTTGTCTACCAAAAACGAAAATTTTCATACAAGTATCCAGATTACAAATGTTAATATCTATTGCTTTGATTTATCTGTTGATCCAGGTGGTAAATCAAATGTAGGATACTTCTTAAAAAATCTCTAATTTGTTTGTTAAAAAATGAGAATACTTACTCGAACTGTAAGATTCAAGGGTGACGACGGGTCAGCTAATGCCTCCCTATCAAGGGGTTTTGCTGTCCTCAGTTCCCCAGTAGTGCTGTCAAGGAGGAAGAAGTCCAGAGGATCTGATATAGAAAGTTAAAATCATTGGTTAAGTAAATAAAATTTTCACTTCTCATGCTCAGAAAATGCTTACTTGCGCAGGATATAGGCTGCACAAAATCGAATTTTGTGCACAAGGGCAAAAACGTATCTACTCATAAATGTATCTATATTAAGGCAAAGGAAATGAACCATACAGCCAAACACAATAAAAAGTTCAGAGATAAAATTTGTTATTTTATAATATTTACTTTAATTTATTTGGCTTATGTGTTTTTTAAGTCATAAAAGATATTAAAATTTAAATTAAAGTACGGTAACTAGGTTATTTAATTAATTTAAGAATTTTTTTTTATTACAAAATTAATTTAATAGTAGGCTGTATAGGTCGGCAGCCCAAGCCTAATTTCAATGTCGTAAGATTAAAAAAAAAAGCGGCGGGAAAGGGGAAACAGGTCTTGTTTTTCGTTCGTTTATTTATTTATTTCCTCGAAATCGAAGTGAAAAGCAGAGTTTATAACTCGTCCACAAAACCATTTCTATCCTCGACATTACTATCAGCCCTCGCCTTCGGCTCGGGCTGCTAAAAGTCTCGGATAGAAATGATTCGTTTTGTGCACTTGTTGTAAAATCTACTATTAATAACGCATCGATGATCGAATTCTTGCAATGAAGTTTAATTTTTTTATTGTCATACCACAGGCAAACAAGCAAGTGTTTACGCCTCCTATGAACGTCAACAACAAAAATAGATATAGGATAAATAGTTGCTGAACAGCGTTAAACAGCAAAGCTTTGTTTAGACCTTGTCCATAAAGGGCAAGTTCGCCGCGTTCTTGCATGATGCGTGTGGACGAAAAGTATCCGTGCCTTTATACCTAGAACTTGGCCGGCGGAGTGCGTATGAAGTCGTGCAAAAGGAGTCATGGCGAATTTTTCAGTAGTTATGCATGATCACAATGATTAAACTATTATTTTGTTAATTAGCATACAAAATACATACTTGTAACAAGTTCGAGTCTGACATCCCTCGGTTGAGCCCTGTCAGCGTCCCTTGCCTTCACAGTGAGGGCCAGAGTACCGACGGGGGCATCCTCCGCTAGGGCTCCGCTTAAAGCCCCGCTGAAGACTGGAGGAGAGTTCTGCACATCTACCACTTTGACTTCCACATGTGCAGTTGAGTTGAGGGTACCGTCCTGGAAATTATATATGAAAGTAAGTACCTAGGTAATTTATTACAGCAAAAAAAAAATTTACGGACTCTGCTATGTTTTTTTGCATGTACGGTTATGGTCCGGTTACGGTCTTGTTACGATCATAATTATGTACGGTTCAGTAGGCAGAGTCCTTAACGTTTATATTATGTAGTATCTAAATAGTTTCTACTCTTTCTTGTCAATCTAAAGAAGAAAGAAAGAGCGATGGTTTGAAACCCTTTCTGACCGTAAGGGCCAATGAGGTTTTATATATTCTTCTAAGACAAGAGAAGTAACGCCATACAAAGAAATGAAATGAAATGAAATGAAATTAAAATGGTTTATTTCAGAAATTAGACCTTCACAGGCACTTTTTCTTGTCATTTACAATTTGTATATATGTATAAAGAGAATATACTACGTTATATACTACCACCATTTCGGACACAAGCAAAATGGCCACCGGTAAAAGAAATGGCGAAAGAAACCCGGTTACGGCCTTTTTTGTCATTTAGCAATATTTTTTTTCCTTTCACTCTTTTGTTACAATGTATAAGTACATTTATAAGAATAAATAAAATACAGATCCAGGTACCTGGATCTGTATTTTATTTATTCTTAGACGTAGCTTTGAAACCGATACATATTCCGAGCATATGCCAAAATAAAATATGTTTGTCTCTTTTTTTCTAGAGTCAAACTAATTATGTCAAAATGAGACAAAAGCATTACTCCCAGAAAAATGGTCAGAGTTGCCAGCTCATGAATAATTTTCCCATTGAATGAATGTTATATGAGTCTTTTTTTAAAAAAAAAAAAGTTTTTATACCATATTATTGTTTCTTAAGTGACAGAAGAATTAAAGATAGGAAGAAAGAAATATATAGATGCGTAAATATTGGTACATACATATTATATTTCAAGAATGAATCATGGCGGAATGGAGAAGTTTCCATTTTTTAGTAATTGATGAATCTAACCGATGCAGACCTACTACTATTATCTATTCTGTGCTACTACTAACTTTTAGCAGAGATTTTTTTTTTGTTTTCTTCACCCATTCTGGGTAGGCAAAGGGAACTATGCCCATACAGCCAAGTCTTCAGTAGATTTTTTTTATTGTTAAGAAATGAAAATGAAATTTAAATAAAATAAAATAATAAATTTAAATAATTTGAATAAAATACAACACAAAACAAAAAAACTATTGTACTCAATCGAACATTTGATAATTGCAGAAACAATTTAAATTAAACACCGTTACCACAATGAAAAAGATGAAATTGTTACTTCACTGTCATAGTAATAATATCATTATGTCAAATGTCAGTTAAAAACCATATCAAAAAGAGGAAAATGATTTGTTTTTTCTTGTCTTGACGTGCGTAGCACTAGCGATTGATTTTAGTATCAATCAATTCTAAGTAAATAATTAATTCTAGTTTGAGCCTGGTTGTAGGTTTACTTCTACTGTGTTACTTACTAATGATACATAAAGGCGTATGAGTTCGTCATTGACTAAACTCCCAACATTTGGGAAACTTAAAATCGTTTTTACTGGCAACACTGTTGGCAAAAACAATGCGTAATATATTTATTTCGATTTTAATACTATTTTGGTATAATTTTAACATAATTAAGCATTCTTATTTGTGAAAAGTGATACCACTTGCTTTGTTATTAGTTTGGGATCACGACATACATGTTTTAACAGTGCATTTAACCATTTTTGTGATATTATTGTGAGATACGCATTCACTGAACGTCAAACTACGACTAAGTCGGAAGAAATTCAACTAAGACTGTGGCCTCAGTCGACGTGGCAGCGGGTATGTGTCAAACATTACGAATCTATAGTAAATAACAAATCACTGGTTAGGGCTACTTCCCCGCATGACCACTTCCTAATATAGCCATTTCCCGATATGACCACACCAATTATGACCATTTCCCAATATGACCACTTCCCAATATGACCACTTCCCAAAGTGGTTGTAACCTAGTGGTATGCGGTAAGGGTAGGATAGTAGGTATATATTTTAAATTTTACTTACAGTAGCATAAAGTTGAAATTGATAAAATTGTTTCTCATTGTAGTTCAGATGTTTCTTCAGTACCAAAGCCCCAATATAATGATTGGCTGTGGAGTTGAGAGCCACTACCTCAAAGGTTTCACACGCATCAGGCCACTGTAACAATAAAAAAATAAAAAAAATAACTAATAAACTTTTAAAAAAAACTTCCAAATAGGTTGTGATTGTCATTGCTTTTAAAAATAAAATCATTTATTTTGCAAGTAGATTTACAAGAAATACTATTTTACCTTGCCTGCTACAAGATCCCTTCCTTCTAGCAGGCTGTAAATTTTTCACAAGATATTCTTATTTCTGTGTTTTCATGCAACTCTATAACGAGTTATTTTGAAAATGTTTTATACGAAAAATTTCACCTCCCCGCCCCATGTGGGATTCGAACCCACGTCCTCTCGATATCCGAGCGAGTGCTCTTGACCACTGAACTAACTAGCTAACATAAAAATCAATCATAAATCACTCACTTGGCTTAACGAATAATAGTTGTTAAACTTACTTGTTCATTTAAGCATCCAACTTCTAAATTATCTCCAACAGAGTCTTTGTCTTGCACTAAAATATTAGTAAGTATCGTTTTACCGATCTCTTCGTCTTCAGGCACATCCACTTCATAGGGACCCTGAAATGATATTTCATGTTGTTACCATCAAAATAATATAAATTTTGCATAATGATGATACGAGTAAAATGACGCAATAGGCGTGACGAAAGATTTTGAAAACCTCTTCCGTAATGTGGGTACACACTAGGGTATAGAGAACCGGTACTATCTCAAGGAACCGGGATTTTCGGTACCGGACTATGCTGGAACCGGGATTTCCCGGGAATTTCGGTACCTTCGGGATTTTTTTTTCAATACATCAACACCGCCTAGGGATGTTTTGATTTTGCTCAATTTACACATTTTTTGTTAGACAAAAGTACTTATTTTTAGAAAACTCATTTATTGGACTAGGTACATGTAAAAGTAAAATAATATTATATTTATTGCGTAAATATTAAAAAAAAAGTGAAATAATGATACAAGTAACGACCGTATTTGTTTAATACGGTCGTTACAAAGAAAAATAATAAAAAAATGCAGTTTTTTGCAATTATGCGAAAAATCTGTTGTCAATAAAATATCCCATGATTCATACAATGGTTCTGCATCGATTTTTCATGTCATAAATCAAATCTTTTTGGGCGACATTACCCAAGTCCTGGTATGATGCTAAAAAGTAGCTCTTGTCGCAAGGCTTGCGGCAATCAAGGTTAAAGTAACGTTATAATGCTACTGGGGAAGTAAGTGAATGCCATGGCCAGAAGCGCAAGGACCATACGCACGAAGACCGATTTTTGCTAACTAATGCGAAAAAACAGCCAAATGTTACGGCAATGCTGTTTCTTCAAATGCTCTCGTCAGAGCACCAGTTGTTTGTGTTAAAAATAATTGTCAACCAATGCTGCTTCTGTCGCTCGCTCGCAACTGACTGAAGGGTTGTGGTGTTAATGTCCTTACGCAGACAGCGCGAGTGGTGACCAGCTGGCTTCAGGACCACGCACGAAATTTCGGTCTTAGACTAGCCTGCGCAATCACCAGACCAAAATCCCGAAAAGAACGCATAGAACATGCTTCCTCCACAAACAATGAGACTGAAGAGCAATTTTTTTGCATCTTAACAGGACTTGAGACAATTCTTGGGAAAATTGAGACTTCGTGATCTTGATTCGAAGCATAAAAACCGTTTCAGAACCATTGTAAACATAGGTGTTTTTAAAGACAACATTTTCTTTGGCAAAGTTCAAAAAAGGCATAGTTTAGATATTTTTTTTACTTTTTCTTGAAAACATACTCGATCGTTTGTTGACCATCAAAATATATTCGACCACACGTAGCGTCACTAGCGTCAGTGTTGCCAATTGCCATATAATTGAATAAATAAAAAAATCCCGAAAGTACCGAAAATCCCGGTTCTTATATTTCAATTCCCGGTTCTTTTACAGCTATAAAAGAACCGGGAATTCCCTGGATTTTCGGTACCGGGATTTCCCGGTTCTATACCCTAGTACACACATACTATTTATGAAAAAAACTTTATTTCGGTAATAAACTTTAGTTTAACGAAGTTTAAAACCATTTTTCAAATCATTTTCAAATAGTGCGCCAAAACAGCGGCAGGTATCATGGCGTCAGCTCTGACGTCACGTCTTGGTAAAAATGTCATTGTGTCTTTGGCGTAACGAAGAAGTTGTAGTAATGTTTACCGAGACGTGACGTCAGAGCCGACGCCATGACACCTGCTAGTGTTTCAATCAAAATGGCCGATTGAAGTATTTTAATGTTTTATTTTATTGAAAATCTTAATAATCTGATTTTTTTAAACAAAACTAAAGCAGTGGTTTTTTTATTTTTTATTTGAATATTCACTTACAAACATTAAATTGACGATTTTTTGATACTGTCGTCATGCCTATTCATTGTTTAACGTAGAAACTTAGTAAGTATTTATTATTAGGTACACGAGGGTACACGTTGAAAAAAAACCATTCGAAATAATAGTTTGTTAAAATAAGATGTTTTTTTAAAAAATATTTTTGAATAAATGAATAATAATAATAGTTAGTTGAATAAAACGTAACAGCTATTATAGGAAAAAGAGAAAATACCTCATTTTGGAAGACTGATAAAATGTAATGGATAATTTAATTTTAATTATTTGTCATACTCACAATTATTTGTGTTCATCATTTATTATGAGGTAGGTATTATATTATACTCAATATAATAAACATATTTAATTCCTGATATTTATGTTTTAAGGATTAGTTTTAAGGCTTTTAAAATTAAACAATTTTTATTAACCAATTCAAAATATTTCGTGAAAAATCGCGCGTTTTTTGTTTTTGTGGAATTCTTACCTATTCATTTCTTAAAAAAAAAAAAATGTAACAACAAATTAGATATTTGTGACAAAGGTTTTATTATTTTTATAAAATATAAAATAGAAAAACTTTTTCTGTTCCATTGTACGGCGAAGTGTAAGGCAAGCTTTACATAATGTTTTCTTTTCTTCAAATTATAGTTAAGTGGAAGTTTATTTATTTATTTATTCTTTATTGCACGATTGAGAGTACAATTATACGCACCCAGTAAAATATTCTGACAAGTATTGACGACTGATAATAGAGTTTTATGTATAGTTCGATATTTTACTTTGCGTTAAATCATTAAAGATCAAAGTAAATAATAAATTTGATGATATACCGTTGTCTGTACATTTATATTAAGATTTATTAATAACTAGCGAAACCCGCGCAACTTCGTTTGCGTGTATCCCGCTTTCCCGTGGGAATTTTGGAATGTATGATACTTTAAAACCTTCCCCTTGAATCACTCTATCAATTAAAAAAACACCGCAATCGCATCAAAATCCGTTGCGTAGTTTTAAAGATTTAAGCATACAAAGGGACATAGGGACATAGGGACATAGGGACAGAGAAAGCGACTTTGTTTTATACTATGTAGTGATAATTTCTTAATTTCCTATTAACTTACATTTGAGAAAATAGGCGGGTTATCATTCTCGTCCAGAATGATTACGGTGACAGGTTGTAATTGTACGAGCCTTTGTTTTGGATCAGGGTTTTGTTCTTCGATTGAGACTAGAAATTTTATGACGTCCTCGGCCTGAAAATTTCAATATTAATTTCAATCCCCAACAACAAATGGGGTGGTGGATAATTTATGAAATGGATAGTGTAATGTGAAACAAGAATCATAGATTTTAAATTCATGATTAGGAACTATTAAAAGAATATCATCATGTTGATTTCGGAATTCGCTTTCTCTGAAGAAATTTTGTTATCACCCGTCTTGATTCAGATTTCAGAGACTGAATATTGAGTCGTGTCGTGACTACATGAGCATACATGTAGGCATGAACAGGACGTTGCTATTTTTCACTTTCAAAGAATGCAAAAGTGATATTAGTTGGTTTATCTTAATTAATGGCTTCTGTCGTGTCTTAGAGACACATGGACAATTTCGCCAATGTCGAGTATTACAAAAGCTTTTTAGCAAAAAAAGTACCTACACTTTATAAAGGCAACGTGGTACGGTGAGGATCCGAGGTCGCCATCTTGACGACCTTCGTTGACAAGGCGGCGATCTCGAATCAAAGTGATATTAAAAAATAACAAAAGAACTGACAGTTTTGAAAGTTCTTTTTATTTGTCAGTTTCAGTTTTGTTTTGTCATTTTTCAGTTCTTAATAAAATTGGCGTATGGTCAATTCAGGGTGCATTAATATCTTACCTCTCTATCCAAGGGGTTGTTTAATGTGACGTCTCCTGTATCGTGGTTTACAATAAACTTATCTGTACCCACCAAGTCATATTTTATCTGTAAATAAAAATGATTTAATATGTGATTCAATTTATACAATAGAACACACGGTAAATATCGAGCTCATGTACATTAAAAAAAAATGGCACTTTACAGGCACTGTTTTGTGACTTCAATAAGTAGTTTTAGAGATGTAATTTGGTCTCGGCCATGTTGTGTTCCTACGGTGAGTAAGGCCTCCACTTGGGGGGGTTGGGAGGGTTGGCAACGCGTGAGTGATACCCCCTGTATTGCAAGCGTCTATAGGCTACGGTGATGCTTACCATCAGGCGGACTGTATGCTTGTTTGCCACTTTTAGTAGTATAAAAAAAAGGAAAAAACATTTTATTTGTTATCATAAGTTCACTTACTGGTAACCCTTCAGGGTCTTTCCCTTGCAATCTGTAAACTATCTTTCCGACCTCCGTATTCTCTGACAGGGCAAGATTGTTCATGTCATCTGTGAACACTGGAAGCATGTTCGTGGACCCTGAAAAAATTATTCATCATCAACCCATGAATCATCCCACTGCAGTTATACTGATCTCCCTTCAATCGAAGGGTATTAGAGGTATTTTGCCATGCTGGTCCACTGTGGTATAATGATAATTACAAGCTTATTAAGAAATTACTTTATTTACCTGGTCTAAAACAAAACGCTACCCAAATAGGTAGCCACCGACAGATCTCCATTGCGGTGATCTGAAACAAGCAAATACAATAATTAATTCATGGCCTTTAAGATTAACGACGTTGAGCACGGCGGAACATCATCATCATCATTGCAGCCACAAGATTCAGAACCATTATTTAGAGAGTAGAATGTTCACAGACATTTTCTCTCGTCATACAGTCATATTTCATTTAAAAAAATACAGATCCAAGTACATACAGAAATGAAGTACTAAGCGCGCAATGTCAATCCAAATAGCGTCAAATCCTAAATAATATATAGGGACATATAGGGACAATTTAATATATAGGGACAATTCATACAGATTGAGCTAGCCCCAAAGTAAGTTAGAAACTTGTGTTATGGGATACTAATTCAACGATATTATATTTTATAACAAATACATATCTAAATAAACATCCAAGACCCGAGGCCAATCAGAAAAAGTTCGTTTTTCATCATGACCCGACCGAGGATCGAACCCGGAACCTCCTGGGTGGCGGTCTGGCGTGGTAACCATTACGCCACGGAGGTCGTCAAATGTCGAAGAAGTCCACTGTCAGACATAGGTCTCCCCCAAACGCCTCCCATTTAGGGTTTTTGACAATACTCTTGGCGAACTTGCCGCACGCAAGCACTTGAAGATTTTTAAGTACTTACGTATAAGAAAGCTGCTGCCCATTCTTTACGTTTAAGATACTATATGACGGAACAGCCCGAATAATATCAAACCTATTCAATACTAATCGCGTATTATGAAACTAGCACATTTCGTCCATGACACTGCTCGAATTGATAGTGGCCTTGAGTAATTGAACCGATCGTATCCTAGCGGTAAGGTAACAGGGGACCTCAATTTGTGCACCAATTCATTCGCTTGTAATCAATGATTAATGATCAAGGTTGCCTTTAAAAGATTGCTTTTTAGCAATAAGGCCGCCTTGTTGCATACACTAGTTTGTAAGTTTTTACTGTACTTTTTTTTGTGTTTAGCAAATAAAGAATATTCTATCTATCTATCTAAGGTCTTCGAAGCTTATTTACCTCGAATCTGTATGTCGTAAGTAGTATGCAGGAAAAAAAACAGTTTAATTAATTTTGAAGGTGTTTGTAACACGAGATATTCAGAAAATATCAGCCCGGTAGTGCGTTGGTAGTCCTGCCTTCGGCACCAGAGGTCGCGAGTTCGATTTTCGCTCGGGTAAACATTATCCATACTTCCATACTAATATTATAAATGGGAAAATGTGTGTGTCTGTTTGTTTCTACGTCTTTCATGGCAAAACGAAGCGACGAATTGACGTGATTTTTTAAGTGGATATAGTTGAAGAGATGGAGAGTGACATAGGCTACTTTTCAACCGACTTCAAAAAAGGAGGAGGTTCTCAATTCGACCCGTATGTTTTTTTTTTTCTATGTTTGTTACGCGATAACTCCGCCAATTATGAACCGTTTTGAACAAATCTTTTTTCGGCTTAGGTATAGGTAATACCTCAAGGGTGGTCCCATTTAAATTTAATAATAAATGAAGTCGTTTTTTTTTTTTTTTTTTAAAGTTAATAAAAAATTGCTTCTTTCTAACTCCCCACTTCCTTAAAATGGGAGGTGGAAATTTGTATGAAAGATTCCGCAATTTTCAAGTTTGAAAGCTAATAATTGGTATGCGGACTATTTGTGACTACCAAAAAAATCGTGCTTAATTTTTTTTTTAATTTGCCTCCAACCCCTTAAAACAGGGGATGAAATTTTATATGGGACTTTTCGCAGTTTTCAAGGTAGGAAGCTAAAAATCGGTACACATAATATAACACGAGCGAAGTCACAGGCAAGCTAGTATATAATGGCATTTGTGTATTCGAGTGTAGGTGTTTCCTATGTATTATAAGTATAACTATTATACAATAATATCTCTGTTGTCTGATAAATTCCACAAGCAGATTAAGCCTTACTTTGGGACCAGATGACACTGTGTAAAATGTGTAGATTTTTTTTTATACCTCTGATGTGGCAAACAAGTATACGGCCCGCCAGTTATATTTTAATAATAAATAATAAATATATAGGGACAATTCACACAGATTGAGCTAGCCTCAAAGTAAGTTCTAAACTTGTGTTATGGGATACTAACTCAACAATATTATATTTTTATAACAAATACATCTATATATATAAAATTCAAAGTCCTGACTGACTTAACTATATATCAACGCACAGCCCAAACCGGTGGGTCTAGAGATTCCAAATTTGGACTGTAGATTCCTTACGACGTCTAGGGGTGTACTAAGAAAGGATATTTCAAAATTCCTACGGGAAACCGAGATATACGCAAACGAAGTTGCGAGGGTATATCAACGCACAGCCCAAACCGCTGGGTCTATAAAATTCCAAATTTGGCATGTAGGTTCCTTACGACGTCTAGGGTTGTACTAAGAATGGATTTTTCAAAATTCCCACGGGAAAGCGAGATATACGCATACGAAGTTGCGAGGGGACGCACAGCCCAAACCGCTGGGTCTAGAGATGCCAAATTTGACATGTAGGGTCCTTATAAGGTCCAGACCGACCGGACCGGACCGGACCGGAACGGACCGGACCGGACCGGACTGGAACGGCTCAGACCGGACCGGACTGGAACGGCTCAGACCTGATCGGTCTGGAAGGAACCGTACCGTACCGGGCCATGCCGGACCGGATCGAACCGGACCGGACCGGATTTTTTCTCATAGATAAAAATCAAAGTCCTGACTGACTGACTGACTTAACTATATATCAACGCACAGCCCAAACCAATGGGTCTAGAGATTCCAAATTTGGACTGTAGGTTCCTTACGACGTCTAGGGGTGTACTAAGAAAGGATTTTACAAAATTCCTATGGGAAACCGAGATATACGCAAACGAAGTTGCGAGGGTATATCAACGCACAGCCCAAACCGCTCGGTCTAGAGATTCCAAATTTGACATATAGGTTCCTTACGACGTCTAGGGATGTACTAAGAAAGGACTTTTCAAAATTCCCACGGGAAAGCGAGATATACGCATACGAAGTTGCGAGGGGATGCACAGCCCAAACCGCTGGGTTTAGAGATGCCAAATTTGATATGTAGGGTCCTTATAAGGTCCAGACCGACCGGACCGGACCGGACCGGACCGGACCGAACTGGACCGGAACGGACCGGACCGGAACGGATCAGACCTGATCGGTCTGGAAGGAACCGCACCGTACCGGGCCGTGCCCGACCGGATCGAACCGGACCGGACCGGATTTTTTTTCATAGATAAAATTCAAAGTCCCGACTGACTGACTTAACTATATATCAATGCACAGCCCAAACCAATGGGTCTAGAGATTCCAAATTTGGACTGTAGGTTCCTTACGACGTCTAGGGGCGTACTAAGAAAGTATTTTTCAAAATTCCCACGGGAAACCGAGATATAAGCAAACAAAGTTGCGACTGTATATCAAATTTGGCATGTAGGTTCCTTACGACGTCTGGGGATGTACTAAGAAAGGATTTTTCAAAATTCCCAAGCGAAAAGAAAGCGAGATATACGCAAACGAAGTTGCGAGGGGACGCACAGCCCAAACCGCTGGGTCTAGAGGTTCCAAATTTGGCATGCAGGGTCCTTATAAGGTCCGAACTGACCGGAACGGACCGGACCGGATCGACCGGACCTGATCGGACCGGATGGAACCGTACCGTACCGGGCCGTGCCGGACCGGAATTTGTTTCTGAAGAAAGATATGCTAATTATTACTAGGCCACGCGGGCGAAGCCGCGGGCGGAAGCTAGTATTATTATATAGATAAACATCCAAGACCCGAGGTCAATCAGAAAAAGTTCGTTTTTCATCATGACCCGACCGGGATTCGAACCCGGGACCTCCCGGGTGGCGGTCTGGCGTGGTAACCATTACGCCACGGAGGTCGTCGATATCTATATATATAAAATTCAAAGTCCTGACTGACTGACTTAACTATATATCAACGCACAGCCCAAACCGGTGGGTCCAGAGACTCCAAATTTGGACTATAGGTTCCTTACGACGTCTAGGGGTGTACTAAGAAAGGATTTTTCAAAATTCCTACGGGAAACCGAGATATACGCAAACGAAGTTGCAAGGGTGTATCAACGCACAGCCAAAACCGCTGCGTCTAGAGATTCCAAATTTGGCACGTAGGTTCTTTACGACGTCTAGGGATGTACTAAGAAAGGATTTTTCAAAATTCCCACGGGAAAGCGAGATATACGCATACGAAATTGCGAGGGGACGCACAGCCCAAACCGCTGGGTCTAGAGATGCCAAATTTGACATGTAGGGTCCTTATAAGGTCCAGACCGACCGGACCGGACCGGACCGGAACGGGCTGGACCGGACCGGAACGTATCAGACCTGATCGGTCTGGAAGGAACCGCACCGTGCCGGGCCGTGCCGGACCGGATCGAACCGGACCGGACCGTTTTTTTTTTTCATCTATATATATAAAACTGACTGACTAAATTATATATCAACGCACAGCCCAAACCGGTGGGTCTAGAGACTCCAAATTTGGACAGTAGGTTCCTTACGACGTCTAGGGGTGTACTAAGAAAGGATTTTTCAAAATTCCTACGGAAAACCGAGATATACGCAAACGAAGTTGCGAGGGTATATCAACGCACAGCCCAAACCGCTGGGTCTAGAGATTCCAAATGTGGCATGGAGGTTCCTTACGACGTCTAGGGATGTACTAAGAAAGAATTTTTCAAAATTCTTACGGGAAAGCGAGATATCATACGAAGTTGCGATGGGACGCACAGCCCAAACCGCTGGGTCTAGAGATTCCAAATTTGGCATGCAGGGTCCTTATAAGGTCCGGACCGACCGGACCGGACCGGAACGGATCAGATCTGATCGGTCCGGAAGGAACCGCAACGTACCGGACCGTGCCGGATTTTTTTTCTGAAGAAATATAATTATGCTAATTGGTATGTAGGTTCCTTATCAGGACCGGACCGATTGGACCGGACCGGACCGACTGGACCTGATCGGACCGGACTATATATAAAATTCCTGACTGACTTAACTATATATCAACGCACAGCCCAAACCGGTGGGTCTAGAGATTCCAAATTTGGACTGTAGGTTCCTTACGACGGCGACGTCTAGGGGTGTACTAAGAAAGGATATTTCAAAATTCCCACGGGAAACTGAGATATACGCAAACGAAGTTGCGAGGGTATATCAAATTTGGCATGTAGGTTCCTTACGACGTCTAGGGATGTACTAAGAAACGATTTTTCAAAATTCCCACGGGAAAGCGAGATATACGCAAACGAAGTTGAGAGGGGACGCACAGCCTAAACCGCTGGGTCTAGAGATGCCAAATTTGTCATGTATGGTCCTTATAAAGACCGGACCGACCGAACCGGACCGGATCGACCGGACCGGATGGAACCGTACCGTACTGGGCCGTGCCGGACCGGAATTTGTTTCTGAAGAAAGATATGCTAATTGTTACTAGGCCACGCGGGCGAAGCCGCGGGCGGAAGCTAGTTGATTTATATATTAAAACTTTCACGCTTATATAGTAGGATTATAAAACAGTAATTATGCAGTTGATTACAGGCAGAGCTCAGGAGTCTATGAGGTTAATGGGGTCAAGAGGCGAAGACGACCTTACGCTCTTATTAGATATTAACCGAAGGTGAAGTAATTAGATATGGAATGGATAAAAATAAATACAATTTTAATGCATAAACAATATTTCTGAACTTTGAAATTGTCAAATTCTGAAATATTTGTTCTCTGTCGAAATAAAGAGTTTGGAACTATGTACTGGGTTTTGAAATTTAGTTGCTCTCCAAATAATTTCATTATCGAAATTTAGAGTGACACCCTGAGTAAATAACGCTACTACTACGTACATGTACATGTACATACATAATACATTTACACGAAAGTACCCTGACAAGATAAATATATAAATTGTTGATGTAAACAAAATGTACCTATGTTTTAATGCGAGATTCGACCCACGGCTCTCCAGTAGAGTCAGCGGCATGGTTGTCTTGTTTAAAAGATTGTTATAAAAGTACCATTCTCGAAATGAAGAACACCCGAAAAAGTATACGCAGGCGAATCAGCAGAACAGAAATTAAAGAATAACATAATGTTTAACTATACATACGATACACTATCGGCATTCTTTTGAGACACAATTGAGACACCATTGAGAGTCCATTGGTGCATTTATGTTAGTAGAATCGGGCCCCAGTTTTGCATTAAACTGTTAGTGTTTAATAATTGTATTATATCAGAGATAAAGTAGGTGCAGTGAAACGGAATCTTAAAGCAAATTAACTTAAAACGGTCATAACACGGTTTGTTGCTGAGCACGGAACAAAGTATTAAGAGGTAGCGTTAATGGTCCCCCTCGATTCATTTATATAAAATTTCTGTGCTCATGACAATGTTTAAAGTTAGTGGAAAAAATAGATAGATGAAATATTTTTAGAAAAACATATTTAAAAAACATTTTACCTGTTAATTTAAGGGGCAATCAATAAAGCAAAAAATAATCGACAAATCTGACTTTATAAACTAACTAGCTTTTGCCCGCGGCTTCGCCCGCGTGGTCTAGAAACAATTAGCATATTTTTCTTCAGAAACAAATTCCGGTCCTGCACGGCCCGGTACGGTACGGTACCATCCGGTCCAATCAGGTCCGGTCGGTCCGGTATATCTCGCTTTCCCGTGAGAATTTTGAAAAATTCTTTCTTAGTACATCCCTAGACGTCGTCGTAAGAAATCTACATGCCAAATTTGATATACCCTTGCAAGCTCGTTTGCGTATATCTCGGTTTCCCGTGGGAATTTTAAAAAATCCTTTCTTAGTACACCCCTAAACGTTGCTCTCGTAAGGAACCTACAGTCCAAATTTGGAATCTCTAGAACCACCGGTTTGGGCTGTGCGTTGATTTATATAAATAGTCCGGTCCGATCAGGTTCAGTCGGTCCGGTCCGGTCCGGTCGGTCTGGTACTGATAAGGAATCTACATACCAATTAGCATATATTTCTTCAGAAAAAAAATCCGTTCCGGTCCGGTTCGGCACGGACTCGGTACGGTGCGGTTCCTTCCGGACCGATCAGGTCTGATCCGTTCCGGTCCGGTCCGGTCCGTTCCAGTCCGGTCAGGTCCGGTCGGCCTGGACCTTTTAAGGACCCTACATGCCAAATTTGGCATCTCTCTAGTTTGGGCTGTGCATCCCCTCGCAACTTCGTTTGCGTATATCTCGCTTTCCCGTGGGAATTTTGAAAAATCCTTTCTTAGTACATCCCTAGACGTCTTAAGGAACATACATGCCAAATTTGGAATCTCTAGACCCAGCGGTTTGGGCTGTGCGTTGATATATAGTTAAGTCAGTCAGGACTTTGAATTTTATATCTATCTATATATATAAAAATGAAACCCGTTTTCCGTTGTCACGACATAACATGAAAACGGCTTGACCGATTTGGCTGATATTTTTTTTTGTAGTTTTCTAATACTCTGTACAAGGTTCTTACGGAAAAAAATATTAAGAAAATCTCTCAGAAAGATTGAAAAAAAAACGAAACAGTACCCGGGCGAAGCCGGGCCGGGCAGCTAGTTATAGATAGATAAAAAGTCAGATTTGTGTTTTAAAGATTACTTAATATTACCTATTATATAATTAAACAACAATAAATATAATACCAAAATAGTTCTCACAGGGATACGTGTTCGGCTCTCGCAAACAGATTGAGCTGTTTAGTATCAAAACTAATTAGTAAAAGAAATCTTATTTCTTTACAAAAGTAAAGAATTAATTGACGATTAACACCGAAGACCAGAACCATCTCCAAATATAATAATAATAATATTATCTTTATTTCAAGCAACTAATTTACTTGAAATACTGGCTCATATTATAAATACCTTAAAGACTAACATACATATTAATAATATTTTATAAATTTACACGTAATGTCGGCGACAATGAAATATAATCAGAAGTTACATGAATTACCTACATGAAGCAACAAAATTTCAATGCTTATGCTAATTACACACAAAAATTTACTAAAATCTAAATTATTATGTAAGCGTGCTGTATTTAGAATATAACAAATATTCATTTAAACTTGTTTTCTTAATTATGCCAAAAATGTCAAGTTGTCATCAGTGTTGGTTGACCTCTATCAACTTTCATAATAAAATTAACATATTTTACGTTTTTAAGATATCTTCTTGATTAAGTTACTTAGAATGATTTTCTCAATTCTTCATTTAAATCACCTAAGTTTTGGCTGATGATAAGGAAAATAACCACAAGGTTATTTTAACCATATCAACATAATCATGCCACTGTAAGGATACGGGTCTCCCTATATGAATGGTTATAGCGCACTCTGCGACGCTGGTCCAATGTGGATTGGCAGAGACCAGTGAGTGCCAGTGATATCAAATTTGGCCGAAGAGGCTTGGCTGGCAGAATTGGCTTAACCACTATCATGTATCGACAACAACCGGAACCGACGGCAGAACGTGCTTACAAAAGAAAAGCGTGTAATAGCTTACAGGATTTAAAGAAAAATTATACTTGTCTACATGTTTCACACCACTCGCTTTTAACTTGAACCACAAAAAAAGTAGGTCAGTAAGAGCGGTTTGGTTTAAACGTCATCTTGACATAATAAGTCAAAAAGTTATTATCTTCACAAAATTAACTTTTATGGCAATGAAAAAATTGCTATTTGTTAATTAAAAATATAAGGTCATTGCCAATATCTATTGTTGTTTGTATCCAAAAAGCAGAAATATGAATTATTGTATTGTATTGTATTTTATACAGTGTTTACGAAATAACCTGTTAAATAAGCTGTGTTAGTGTAGTCTTATTGTGCTCGTGACTCCGTCCGCGTGGATTTCCCATGGGAATTTTTGCGAATTCCCGTGCGAAGTAAACGTGAGTTTAAAATTTATTTATTGAATCTGGAATCCTAAAAAAGAGGTCTATACGATTTTGTAACGCTATCGAAATAACTTGGTATCTAATGTCAATGTTACCGTTACGTGTGGTCAGTGATTTACCTACTAACCAAATTATTGCTTATTTTTTGACATGCCAAATTATGAGTATTTAGCAAAACTATGCCATTATCGTGATTCTTACTGTCATTGCAGTGGTCCGCTGCATGATAAATCCTTGCATCATAATCATCTTAGCCATAAGAAGTATATTGCTGGACGTGAGCCTCCTATGTATTGCCAATACGATCGGTTGAAAGTGATCTGATTCCAACAGCTTCCTGCGAGTCCGAAACGGTCACCGGTAAAAGAAATGGCGAAAAAAGAACCAGACAAAGCTTTTTAGTCATTCGAACAACATATTTTTAAATACGCGGAATGTGTGTGTAAATAAACAAGTTTTGAATCAATCAAATAAAAATTTAGCACCGACAAGAATGAGTAGACCAGTTCCCCCAGGTGTCACCAGTTCACGAGTTGATGCGAGAGCGGAAATCATCGGTCTTTGACAAACAAAAATAGATGCCTCACTTCTATTTATTTAGTTCATATGGAGATGATTCATGTATTACTTACTAGCTGGTACCCGCGGCTTCGCCCGCGTGGTCCAGAGTGTCTGACAAATAATAATAAACTTTATTTTTTCCCGTGGGAATAAGATGTTATGACCTATCCCCAAAAATCGTATCAATCTGTTCGTTACTTTCGACGTGAAAGAAGGACGCATTTATAATATTAGTATGGATATGTATTAGTGAATAGTAGCAGTACTGGTCCAAGTTACTGGATAAGTGTTAATGTATTCACAGTTAAGACAATGTACGAAATCTTCTAACAATGGATAAGGTTGCACAAGTTCGCACGTTACATCAGACATAGTTCTAAACGTATTTAATTGGAAATAAAGTAATCCCGTGAGATTTTGTCACGTACTGTGTTTTGCTTTTGAGCAATATGTTTTTTTTATTAGATAGTAAAGGGGCATAGCTATATACACGCTTGTAGTGGTTGGCAATAGCTAATATGTTGTGCCACATTGTTTAACTTATTGTTTAAGTCCATAACAAATGTCAAAAACGATTCCACTGATACACTATTGGCATTCTTTTGAGACACGATTGAGACACCATTGAGAGTCCATTGGTGCATTTGTGTTAGTAGAATCGGGCCCCAGCATTCGGGTTGAATTCGATCACAAAAAAAAGAGAGAAAAAAAAATACAAAATGATAAAAAAGGCCGTAACCGGTTTTCTTTCGCCATTTCTTTTTACCGGTTGCCATTTTGCTTGTGTCCGAAATGATGGTAGTTTATAACGTAGTTTATTTTCTTTATTTAAACAAGTTGTAAATGACAAGAAAAAGTGCCTGTGAAGGTCTAATTTCTGAAATAAACGATTTCATTTCATTTCACATATTTTTTTGGTCTGGATGAGATGACTGTGGGTAATATCTATAGTAAGTATTCAAACCATTTTCAAACCTTATATTTACAAGATTAACGGCGTCTGGTCCTGTGAGTTGCTAAATCGATTTAATTTTAATATATTTCTTCTGGCGACTTCTGGTACCACTAACATCTCAGACATCAGTGTGACTCAAAACATCAGCGGATCATTAAGATTCGGATATTTTTTATTACGAAAAGAATTTCCAGTGAGAATCCGAAGAATTCATATACCCGCTCTAAGCTTATCAACCAACATAGAGCCTCTTTTGTCATATAAAATGTTCGTGAATTATTTTAAAGTAGCTTCTTTCTTTGGTTAGGAGTTAGGACCCAAGACGATAGATAGCTTGGACGCGTAACGGTATAGCATAAATCATTCCTAAACTACAGGGCTGTCAAAATGTTGAGTCATTTTGAAGGTGGCCACTCCGTCGTCTACAGAAGACAGTCATTATGGATGTGGTGAGCGATTTCCGGAGGTAACTGTATGTAATGAACGTTGCATAACGGTAGTCGGACGGTATGGCCGATGGTCAACTGCAGGTCACACCCTAATTGCTTTTTCTTGCAACAATTCTATTTGCAGATTCAATTTTGTCGAAACTTCTGGTGTAAAAGCAAGCTAATCTGCTCGGTAATGACCCGATTTTGAAAACGCTTTAGCTGTTTACATGTGAAAAAAATTAAAAACATTTCCTTGCATTATGATTAATGTTTTTACATTTACAACACACAATCAATGCTATCTAGCTAGCGTTAGGATATTGGTCTTCATTTGGCTCGGCAGATCAATATTTATGAATGTGTTTCCATAGCGTTTGACTGAACCCGAGCTTTATCTAGAACTGAATCTGAACCTTGAATGAATGAAATTGTAATTCAAGTTTCAAATTTGTTATATTTGATTCCAAATTCTAAACTCGTACTCACGAATAAATACTTTACTGTTTCATCGTACCATTCGATTTCAATATATACAATTCGAATTTTTGTATTTAGCTAGCGTTAGTGTAGCCAAGACTACCTAAACGTACAATTTAATGTCTATCGAACAGGATTGTTTTCTTGAAAACGGGCAACAAGGGCTTAATTCTTGAATAAAGCCCTTGTTGCTCGTCTAATGTTTAGGATGTCTGATGGGGACACGTTCCATGTAAAAATTTGTAGAATTATCTTCGCCAAACTTTTAGGTTTAGTAAAATGAAGAAATCGAATCAATGAAGTAGGACACACCGGGAAAAGCTCATGATAACGACAGGAGTATAAAACGAGTTTTATGGATTGCGATGCGGTTATAATCTAACCGTCTAAATAGTTTTTTTAAATAAAATTAATCGTCCATTATCCGTCGACAGTATTATAGTCGTATTTATTAGAAAAGCCATGTTTCAAGCACCACAATGATGGGAAGCGGGTTACCTATTTACAACATGTTTACACGGTAGATTGAGCACCCACCGTACATCGTGTGAATAGAGTTGCGTAGAGTAACATTATATAAGCTCAATAATTATTAAACGTTTTTTTTTATAATACTTAAACGATTTGATTAAAAAGTTAACTGCTTCGTATTGGTACGATTTCGTAGTTCTATTAACCTAAAGTCAGATTACTGTAATCTTATTTGCGTAAACATTCCGCGTGTTTGCATTAAAATTTTTAAGTACATTGTTATTGTAATGATTCAATGACCAGGATGACACGGCAAATACAGATTGACAATGCAATGAAAGAAAAGAAGAAAGAATGGTAGAAACTACAACTCCTCCTACAGTCGACCTCCGTGGCGTAATGGTTACCACGCCAGACCGCTACCCAGGAAGTCCCGGGCTCGAATCCCGGTCGATCATGATGAAAAACGAACTTTTTCTGATTGGCCTCGGGTCTTGGATGTTTATATATATTTGTATTTGTTGTTAAAATATAGTATCGTTGAGTTAGTATCCTATACCACAAGTTTCGAACTTTCTTTGGGGCTAGCTCAAATCAAACTGTGATTTGTCAAAAAAAAAACTGTCTTGGAACTACAACGAATTTAATCAGGAATATATTAGATGGAGGAGGAAGTATTGATTATGTTATAGTCTAATACCCTTCGATTGAAGGTAGACCCGTATTCCTGCTGCTGATAATGGGTTGTTAAGGACTCCAGGGATGTACGTTTTGGGGATGTTGTTACCAATGAACCGCTCTTAGCTGTTATATAAACTTCAGAGGCAACAAAAGAAAAAGTAAATCTTGTAAAATTTCACTAGTCGGTTGTGCAAGTGGCCGTTGTGTCACCAACGATTGTTTATTTGAAAAAGAAAAGAAAAACGAAAGCATTTAACAATGGGCGAGCGTTTAGGAACGTTTCAGTTACGACTCGAATGAATAATTTCGTTTTTAAAAACATATTGGGCTTTTCATTGTTTTGTCTTTTCTTTTTGGTTGTTAACATGTTTTTGTAGAGCACTCTCTACAAAAACATGTTAACAACCAAAAAGATAGTATACATTACAGGTAAGTACAGACAACAAATGAAAGAGGTAACCAAGGTAGAGAAATAAGTTGTAATTTTTACGAATTTGTAGATACACTAAATAATTATAACTATGGCACATAAACTAACGCCTTTTCTTTTAATTCCTTCCCTTTCTCCCCCCATTCTGTTCCTTGTGGCCGCAACGCATTGGTAGCGTCTCTGGTATTTCTGATGTTCATAGGCGGCGGTAACCATCTCCATCAAATACACTGGGCGTCAAAAATAAGTAGTACAGTTTTAAAATTGCAATATCTCTTAAACTACAGAAGCTAGACATTTGAAATAAAAAAAAGTTAAAAGACAATTTCATTTCATTTAATAAAAACTTTATGCATATTATCGTCTTTTAAAGATTGATTTTTATTTCAAAACTCTAACTTCTATAATTTAAGAGTAATTGCAATTTTAAAACTGTACTACTTATTTTTGACGCCCAGTGTAGATTGTATGCAGTATACTGTTCAATAGAATTTGTGAGAATTAAAAGATTGTACGGTTTGTGTGGTATTCCTACGATACTGGAGGTATAGCATAAATTGTCTCTGAAGAACATAGTAACGACTTAAAATACTTAAATAAATTTTAAAGTATAAAATCTGTTAAATGAACCAAAACGCATCAGTATGCATCTGCATACATCGCACGTGTGACATGCATCGTGCAATCAAGGACGTCCACATTCTTGTTAGTAATCTGAAGAACGCACTAATGTAATGATAAGTAATCGTTTCATGTTTGTGTCCATAAATTAATACTGGTTTTCTTTCGCCATTTCTTTTACCGGTGGCCATATGATTTGTTTCCGAAATGGTGGTAGTTTATAGAGTACCTTATTTATTTAATACAGAATAATAATATATGTAAATGACGTGTCTAAGTACCCGCGAGGGCCCACAGAAAAAAGTATTTTTGACATTGTAATTTCTTTTATGACTTTGCAGTTTCTTTATTTTATTATATTAGCGTCCCGCCCCAATTTCGTACGGGTTTTAGTAAGTAGCTACTCGTAGCTTCCCAACTGTAAAAGAATATTTGAAATCGGTCGAGTAGTTTTTGGATTTATTCGTTACAAACAGAAACACAAAAATACAATTTTTTTCCTCTATATAATAATAGTGTACCTACATTGTAATTACAACTTTTATTAGTACCATTTTAAAAGAGCAACTGCTAATTTTTTTGCCCTCTCTTAGTATAAATCATGGATGGTAGGAAAAAACGATTCGAAATAGCTTGTATGGACGTTGTCAGAATTATTTGTTTATTTATCACCATACATTCTACGTCATTTAAATTAGTCTAAGCTGTTAATTAATATAATTATCCCCGAAAGAGTTAATAGGTATATCATTGACTTTGAAGTTGATTTAAGAACTAATAAGTTAATAATTCTTGGGATTTCTCTGATTATAACGTTTCCGTGCTCCAAATTTTGCACCACAATTCTAAGCAAATACATTAAATACTGGAACGTGGAATAACGGTAACACTTTCATTCCAATTCACGGTCAATTCACACCAGTACACCAATTGCTGTTTCAACTTCATTTGCGTAAAGGTTATTAAGAATTGAAAATTTTGTTAGTTGCCAATTTAAGAGCTGGAATACCAAGTATTTGATGAAATTTCGTTGAAACTGATTAAATTTACCTTAATTCTTACTTAGTTTGGGGGTCAGGTTTCTCCGCAGCTGACTGTACTACGGAAATTCTTTTTCAATATAGGTTAGTTAATAAATTTGTATCAAAATGTCCTCTTTCACTACTTGTAGATAAGTTTTGGTTAGCCTATTTGCAAGAAAAAAAACTGGTCAAAACCTAAAAAAATGCAATCGCACTTTGAACGGATTTTAATATGGATCCTTATTTTTATTGAAAATATAAAATAGCTTATGCCATTCGGGGATAGTGTAGCGTCCCAATATAGTAAAATAAATTTTCAAATCGGTCTAGAAATTTCTAAAACTAATCAATGCAAACAAACCTTTCCTCTTTATAATATTAATCTAGATTATTATAAGGGTGCCACAGATATGAAAGTCGCTTGCCATTAGAAGATATAGATGGAATAACGGTACCAGTGCAGATGCCTTCGCACACAAGTTTCGCTCTGATTAATACTCTGATTTCCTGAAAACTGATATTCTAACGGTCATCTTGTTGTCATTATTAGGAAGGTTTTTATCCAGAGATGTGCGAGGATGCGTTGCGGGGAATGTCCTTTTTAAGATCCAATAGAATCGCTTCATTTACCTTGACTCTCTCAGCACAGCTCTGGTAGAAACGGCTTAGCGGAGCGAGATTTTTGTACGTACAAAACAAGTGAAAGATGTATGCGAGGAATTTGTTACGAGGTTTGCTATATACTATCAGCCTGTCCATAGACACTCTTTACTCGCACAGCTTTGGTTACATTCACACAATTTCACAGCACAGCTAGACATCCTCGCTCGACACAATTCCCTCGCACATCTCTGGTGGAAAATCTCCGTTAGTCTAACTTGCTGAGCAAAGGCGTTCCTTCCTAATCTCTTTCCAAGAGGTTTTTATATTCATGGATATGAAGGAGGGATTGCAAATTAAAAATCCATCATATCCATTATCATCCCACTACAGGGATACGGGTCTTCCTTAAATGTTCAGGCAATTCACGTCGGAAATTTATGTGCAAATATATTACAAAATAAATTATTTATTTTATTAATCTAAGGGCATTCGAGCATGCTCTGCCACGCAGCTCCACTGCGGATTGGCAGAGGTCAGTGTTTTCCAGCCTATTGATATGGTACCTGAGCTGATATTTCTAACAGCTAGGAAAACTTTAAAAGGAAAAAAATAACAACATCAGGTTTAAACCGGTCTAACAAGCTGTACCCATGGAGTCATGCAATACGTTGAATTCGTAATTATCAGTCAGGTGGTAATGCTAAGAGAATGCCAATCTGCAACTGCATTCCTTCATTTCGTTCCTGGTTGTACCCACTTTTTTAAAGTAAAAGTTTCTGCCTGATTGGCGCGTGTCATACACAATGTAAATGCAAGTCAAGCAATAAAACCCCAGACAGTATTTTAATGGGTTTAGAAATTTCAGTAATAATAAAAAAAGAAAAACAAGTACCTATCCACATAAGTTTGGATAACCCAAACTTTTATGGAAAGGTTCTTCTAAATTGTGCAGCAAAATAAATAGACAATGATTATGCAGCTAATTTATCTTTCCTAAATATTACGTCACTGCTATAAGCCAAATTCTGCCGACAATTGATTATAAGTTTGACTGGCAACAAGTTTACCTTGAGGTTCAACTCAGACCAAGTCAATCTTAAAACTTATCACTTGCTATATTAAAGCCTATCACTTTTCAATAATGAACCAATATCTCTATTTTACGAAATGTTACACAGTGAACTCTCAAACTAACTCCAACTCTTGAGTTAGTATCAAGTGAGTGATGATGATCTTGTAGCTAAGATGATGATAAGTGATAGATAATAATATAACTTGTAAATAGTGCTGTCTTTTATTATTAATTTTATTTTATAAAAAATTATGTTAAAATATAAAAAGACTTTAACAGGGCTTCTTTCGCCATTTCTTTTAAGGTGGTCAAAAATCAAAAATCAAAATATTTTTATTCAAATAGGCATATTACAAGCACTTTAAAATCAAAATGCTTGTTTCAAAAATGGTATATTATTTGTACACTTAGAGAAAGTGCCTGTGAGACTTTGTAAAAATACAAATATCTTTATAAATAATACACTAATAAGTAAGCGCAGTGTACCCATGTCCAGAATTTCTTCACACTCTCGTAATGTCACGCTTTCGCTGTCACAAGTTTTGTTTGTACTTTTCTCCTATTCGTCAATGGACAACTTAACAACAGGTGGTCTGTGTTTCCTAATCCTAACTTTATCTAAGCGAAATAATTTAAAGTTTCACAATCAAGTTAAATTACTGCGATCTGATCTAATTTCGTCACCTGTTGCTAATTTGTAGCAGTTGACATTAGTAATCAAGATCGATCAGCGGATGTTAAGTTATATACAACATCCTCCGTGCAAATCAAACAGCAAGAACTAACTAGCCATAATCTATTTAGAAATATAGGAGTTTTGTAGGTTGGTGGTAGACAGTTTTAAACCCAGTATGAAACAAAGGTCACAGAGGTGCGTTACCGGCTACACAGTGTAAAACAAACTCCAAAGTTTCGTATGTACAGACTGCTACCAAGAGCGGTTTGAAGGCCAAGCTTATTTGGTATGAAACCTCAGGCTTTATTTTTGGGGATTATATTTCATTTCGATATTAGCAAGATAAATTCTAATATGCTTCATTACTTAAGTAGTTAAATGAAAATCTTAATCATTGGTGATTCTTTATTGATAACAAACTGTTGCAAAGTAATAACTTTACCAAGAACATTTTGGTTATTATCGTCTAAATGACCACTGGGAATGACCGTAATTGCATCTACGCCAAAAGAAGCACAATTGTTAAAAAAAAATACACATAATTAACGAATCTTAGCAAACCCACACATTACTTGTTCAAGATCTATTGTTTCATGATTCCCATAGCCTTATTGCTCACGAATACTAAACCTTATGTAATGTCAAAAGTTAATTTAATTATATACGCATAAAAGGTCACTATTTTTGGCATTGTTACTATAAAATTGTAGTTATCTGATCTTATAGCTTTGAGTATAATCATATTTTTATAAAGGTCATGTCGGATTTTTTCACACTAATTCACAAAATGTAATAATACAGTCATTAAGCTAAAATCCGTTATTATAATCATCATATCAACTCATAATCATTCGACTCCAAGAAAAAGGGTCTTCCTTCAATCGAAGCGAATAAGAGCGTACTGTACGCTGTTCCAATGTAAACTGGCGCCTGAATGCCACAGTATGTACTATCCATCGAGAAGAGCCAGGAACGACGCCTTTAACGTCCGCTTCAAAGCATGCTCGAGATATCGAAACCCATCCAAACACTGGCTAATGTTGACGTTCCTTAACTTGTTTGTTAGAGTCCGACATACGATAACGCCATCGAGCTCCTCAGTTTGATTAAAAACTTCAAATAAGTCATTAACGTAAAAGAATGTGTTACTGTTAACACTGAACAAATAAAGCCTATCCTTAACTTGATATACCGTAACATTCACATTTTTCATTCATTCACAAATGAGTGAGTCACGAATACTCTTAAGAATACCTTGTTTTGTACAGTGCCACAAACTTATCGGTGCCGGTGGCCAAAACAAGAACTAATGAATACGCTTTGAATACCTTGACAATTACCTTCGATAGCTTAGATCCTAGCGCCCCCACCATCGGCACAGATAAGTTTGTAGCACTATACATTCGCTGTATCAAACCGTAGACATCTTAGAAATACGTGATAGTTATCATTTATGAGTCTATTGTTGACTGTAAGTGATAGTTTGGTAACACAAAAATCATTTAAGGTTAGTAGTAAAATAGATGAAGTGGAAAATGAAAAACATGTTGCATAATGAAAACAATAAAGGGCAAGTGCGTGTCGGGCCATGCACAGTGTAGGCTTCCGTAAAAATAATTCCCCAAATCAATATTTTGTTCTAGTTCAAATTACAGATTTTTAGTATAAAGCGTCTCGGTGCTAGATCGCGGACAGACAGACGGACACAGTAAAACTACCTAAAAAGGAGACACTTGTATAACATTCATGGCCGTTCTCACCTATTATATATCTATATATATAAAAGAGAAAATCACTGACTGATTCATCACGAAATCTCCGAAAATACAAGTGCCAGTAGTCTCAAATTTTGCATGGGGGTTCCTTTTGAGGCGTAGGTGCTCACTAAGAAAGGATTTTTGGAAATTCATCCCCTAAGGAGGTAAAACCGGGGTGCAAAGTTGGTATGAAACTTTGCCGATTTTGAAGTTATTCGAATGAAATTCAGCATGAAGGTTCTTTATTGAAAGGCATGAAACATGAGTATAATATTTTTCTCAAAAATCATCCCTTAGGGGGTTAAACGGGGGTGCAAAGATAGTATGAAACTTTGCCGTTTTTGAAGTTATTCGAACGAAATTCAGCATGAAAGTTCTTTATTGAAAGGCATGAAACACGAGTAAAATATTTTTCTCAAAAATCATCCCTTAGGACTATAACGGGGGTGCAAAGTTAGTATGAAACTTTGCAGTTTTTGAAGTTATTCAAATGAAATTCAGCATTAAGGTTCTTTACTGAAAAGCATGAAACATGATTAAAATATTTTTTTCAAAATTCATCCCTTAGGGGGTTAAACGGGGCCAACGGGGGTGCAAACATAGTATGAAACTTTGCCGTTTTTGAAGTTATTCGAATGAAATTCAGCATGAAGGTTCTTTATTGAAAGGCATGAAACACGAGTAAAATATTTTTCCCAAAAATCATCCATTAAATACAGAGGTAAAACGGGGATGCAAAGTTAGTATGAAACTTTCCGAGTCTAATCTTAATCCTAATATATAAAAGAGAAAATCACTGATTTCATCACGAAATCTCCAGGAGTAGATGGTCACTAAGAAAGGATTTTTTTTAAATTCCCACGGGAAAGGGTGTAATAGGACTGTAAGTGTTCGCAGGCGCTCAACCTAGAAAGCTGAAATTTTGTATAAAGGTTCCCTTTATGATGTTGACAAGGATAAAGATGGGGTTTTACGAAATTCCCACGGGAAAGGGAGTAATAGCACTGTAAGTGTATTATCGCAGGTGCCTAACCTAGAAAGCTGAAATTTTATATTAGGTTCTCTTTATGATGTTGACAAGGATAAAGATGGGGTTTTATAGAATTCTCACGGGAAAGGGAGTAATAGGACTGTAAGTGTATTATCGCAGGCGCTCGACATAGAAAGCAGAAATTTTGTATAGAGGTTTCCTTTATTAAGTTGACAAGGATAAAGTCGTTTTTTTTTATTCTTACGGGAAAGAGAAAAATAGGACTGCACGTGTATTATCGTGGGCGCTCAACCTAGAATGCCTTTATAAAGTAGACAAGGATGAAGACGGGATTTTTTAAAATTCCCACAGGATTCGGAATAATAAGACTACACGTGTATTATCGGGAGCGCTCAACCTAGAAAGCTGAATTTTTTTCCTGTATGATGTTGACAAGGTGGTTTAAAGTTGTTTTTTTTTCCCACGGGAACGAACTTATTGGCATTTTCGCTTGACCACGCGGGCGGAGCCGCGGGTAACAGCTATTAAAATAATAAAACAACAGGATTCGTACACAGTAGGTAGCCAAGATTAACAGCGGCGAGCAAATAGACAATGAGCAATGAAGAACACTGACTGATGTCTCGGGGAAAACTACAGTAATAGGAGACTGTTAAATCCGTCTATACTACTTAATTAGTCACAAGTCCAATTCCACGCGGGCGAAGCCGCGGGCATAGCTAGTTAGATATAAGTCGACTAAAGCTTGAGCTAACCACCAATATCTAAGATATTGGTGAAAATGAAATTCATGCATGCAGTGATGAACTGCTCTGCTTTCTTGTTAAGGGTCACATACATTTTAAGAGATTGTTGTTTCATAATATATTATTAGCTCAAAACCCCAAAACGCATACCCTAATGCATATTTGGGAACAGAGTTTGAGTTAAAACAAATAAGAATTAAAATACTTAGTATAGTGCGGTATAGTTGTTATCAACATTGTTGATTGTCGTAAAGTTATGGCAGAGATTGCAAAATAAATGACGAAACGAATACCTGGCAGCAGAAATAAGTGATTAAATAAAACGCTGGTGTCTTTTGTGACAAGTCTACGTTTAAATATAAGACTTTGACAGGTGTTTTCTATGACGTATTATTACGCTATATTATTATTTAAAATATAATAATTGGTTTAGTTACTTATTTTGATAATAATAATTCTGATACAGAATGAGATGAGTACAGACCTTACAAAAACCAACACTTAATCTTCAAATATTGTAAGAACCAATCAAGTAGACTTTTTCAAATGCATGATTATGGTGTTCTGGTGTATGGTGTTATGGTGTATGGTGTTATGGTGTATGGTGTTATGGAAGTTCAGTGAGGGAATACTTGAAGCAAATTCTACAATTCTACACAATATTAGTAAAAGAAATAGTAAATACAGGAAACAGTTCGAGGATTAAAAAATATAGAGCAGAGAAGGGAGAGAATGTGCCCTACGCTGACGACTTTCATAGTTGACTGTTCAAAACTAATATTTCCTTATAGAACACCACACTGGAGTAAAACACGCTTTTAGATATTGCAGCTAGCAATGCAGTTGCGTTTCTATATTTTGAGATCTTAACTCATAAAACTTTAATGGCGGAAACAACGTCAACACGGCTTGAATATCCAAAAAAGGCAATAGAGTTCAAAGTATCTTTGTTTTAAGTGAAGTTTTTAATTATGAAAGGTATTATGAGTCAAAATAGAAATACAAGATGTAATGGAGATTAGGTTCACTGATTAGGAGGTATTAGAACACAATCTCGATGGTCGTACTGATGGAGTTATTTAATTAAATAAAGGTTTAATACTTTAGTCGACTGTTGGATAGATAATTATTTCAAACAAAGCTTGAATTCTTTAGTTGATTGTTGTAGAAATAGATATTTTATACAGAGAGTCAGAAAGTTCTTTTAGGTATAGGACAAATTGTTTAAAAATATTTTATCATCTCAATTAAAAAACCAATAAGAAAAGTACAGAAAAACCCTGGATAATGTAAGAAAAAAAAATGATTTACTTTTTTTTTTTTTTTAAAATACAAAAATAAATAAAATCTATTAGTAACAACAATTCATAGATATTTACGGAAGATTCCAAAGATAATAAACATATTTATTTCGATAAACCACCAAAATGTTATCCAAAATCTATTCACCAAAGTATTTCGATGGTGTCAAACATTATAAGTGATTCAAATCCCCTAAAGCAAGTACGTAAGTGACCTAAAAACATAATAATGGTGCATTGAGGCTGCTGCGAGCGAAAGTAACCAAAATAAATCACTTGACTCAACGTCTGTTGAATACGAGTACACGACCAATATGGCCGCCGTTCAATGTTTCCCTGTATCTAAAACATAAACTAGCTTTACTATATTTCTGATGTTATTAATTTTAAATTACTTAACGTCTCAGGAAACTGATTTTTTGTTAACTTTGCGTAATATTTAAGGGACGTTTGTGATAGTCTAATTATCATGGATATGTTTTTGAGAAATTCGGATTGTGCAACACAGATATTTTCGGAATATTATTATAAACAAAACTTGTACTTTAAAATATTAATTTAAAAAGTCCAAGAACCGGTTGTCAGAAAATAGTGCGCGGGACATTGCCAAGATCGCAGGAAAAGCCTGGTTGCGTACTACCAATACAAGACCCTTATGGAAAGACCATAGAGAGCCCCAACAATGACAATATTGCATTTTATCAATCGACTAGTTTTATTGAATGAATTTACTATCTAAGCAATCATTGCAGCAAATACCCGTAACATACGTGATGTTATGATTTCACAAAGACGTTCTATTTCAAAACATTTTTCACAATATTTATCATTAACAGTTAATGCTTGTTAATTAATATAATACATAGAGAGATAATTATTCATTATGATGATACAATAATGTCCGTACGTCATAATAAAGTAATGTTATGATTGTTGAACAAGAATTAAAAGTCGCTATTATTGTATGCTAATAGGCTTTTGTAATTTTGAAATGGGACTTGTTGCGGACACGAGCCGATTTTGTAAATAAATGAATTGATTATGTTTTTATTATGTTTTACCCTAGTTTTACGGTTCTATTGAACACTTTGATAATCGGAATTATGTGATTATTTAGTTTAAGTTTAAATACCTTTGTTTTACATTAGAATAAGCTAATTAGATTACGTAATTAGATGTAACATGGATATTTTCACTATTTACGTGCACTGTTTATGTGCACTATTTACGTATAGGATTTTAGTTCCAGAGTTTTGCCTGGAGCAGCGCCAAAAGAATTTGTCCACCTGAGTTGTAAAATCTTGCCGTGGCGCTAGTAAATGAAATTGGTAATAATTTTGGCTTATGATCTTCAATTGTTTTGTGTGTTTACTGTCTTGAATATGTACGGATAGTTAACAATTTATGTGTAAAAGGTTGGTTACGTCATAGAGTATGTGTGATCAATAACATTAGCGCTGTAAACGTTAAGAATACGACGTTATTGATCAATTTCGTATCCACTTTTACGTTTTGCATGTATAATTTAAGATTTACGTGTTTATTTCGGATATTAGTTTTGTGTAGTTACTGTTAATATATCGCTTATATGGAAACAGCGTGTTAGTTAGTTAGAATAACCACGAATATGGAGTTATAAGTTACTAATTGTAGAATGTAGAGCGCATTATGCGATATGTGCGTAGTGACTTTTTGCCCGAAATGTCGTCGGAAATTGTCGCAAATTACACGAAAATTATCTCGCCTCCGATTGGTCCGCATGAGGGCCAAATATTGGCTATAAATATGTCAGGCTAGCTCGGTACTGACACAGTCCAACACAGCTCTTCAGAGAGTGAACAACACCGAGCTACACTACCAAGAAAGAAATAGTATTGTTTTAAATGAAGATAGAAATAGTACTCAAGAATAAATACAGTCCATTGATGTTAAAAGAAGCAAACCTCGTTTTCCTTTCCGGTATATGGTTCCTGGTGACCATTGCCTACCCATTGCCGCAGAACCATCAGGACTAGTTTATTCTAAATGACTGCGAAAATAAAGCAGCTGTTGATGTTTAAGCCTAGGTTTTATTGGGACCAGGTGGGATAAAAGTTTTCGTGAGAAACTTTTATTTCACGGGATAAAAAAGGAGTTAAAGTCAAGTCGATGTAAGACGCCTATGTAGCAACTCCTCTATAATAATAATTAGTCTATATCAGACTTTAAAAATATCTCCGCCATGCATCTCATCATGCCAATCTTAGTTCCTTTTGAAGTGAAAAAAGACACTTTCTCTGGTTCCCTAGCTGCATTCCCTCTGTCCCTTTCACATTTAAAACTAGTATTTAAGTATCAATTTTCGGGATTTCAAGGCATATTATTTCAACTATTATATGTTTTTAGGCTCGCTATAAGGAAGGTGAAAATAGGAAGAAAAGGAACAGGATTTGTGCATCCGGATGTCTGACTCACCGAACGAGCATTTGCCGATATTTTGCGAGTGTCGTTGGTACACTTGTTCAGTCGAGCCTCGAGCTATTCAAGTACGAAATCCACTATCACTCAAAAAAACAACGTTTCCATATACACTACATACTCTAATCTGTAGTCTATTGGTTATTGATTGTATATTTCTCAACAAAATAATTACTAACACAGAAATATTTCTAATACCACCCAATAAAACCATTTCGATCTAAAATTCATAGCAATTTCGAAATCGAGTAATCAATTTTCCGCCCCACAATTGCACCTAGTTTTACTTTTATTAATTAAATTGATCTTTAAACGCTCACGTATCTTTTAACAGACATTATTGATATATTTTTTCTATGTACAGTCAGGTGCACAGAAACCTAATCCCCAAATGTGATAAATAAGTTTTTTTTTTTTTTTTTTTAGATATAATTACAATCTAGCCTAAACATAGACTAATGAGTAATTTTACAATGACCTAGTTTTATAAAATTGTAATATAAGAATGTGTCCATCGGCACTTTTCTTACTGTCTCTATTAAGGGGAAGTCACTTTGTTCATGTGTCTTTGTTTACACTATTTTAACACATAAATATTGTCACTAATCACTACACTAATTCAAATGGTTTAGTTCTTTTAAGTCGTCTAACTATGTCCGTATTGTCGAGGAGCTGGATCGCCTCTACGTTCACATGATGAAGCAATCTATTCTCATGTGCTTCTGCATTTTTTTGGATGACATTGTTGACCATTGGTATGTTAAGGTCCCGGTGTAGATGGTCGTTTCTTATGTACCATGGCGCATTCACAATAGCCCTCAGTACTTTATTTTTAATAAATAAGTAGGTACCTAATAAGATTTCTCGTGTAATTTTAAATGTATTTAAACGAAATTTAATATAAAAGTATATTTTGATTAGGTAAGGTACGTTTAATATTCGATGAAATTTCGTTTAAATTTGATTAAAATTACATTTAAAAATTTAACTCTTACATCATTTGGGGGGGGGGGGGGGGGGTAAGGGTCAGGTTTCACATTTTAGTACCATTTCGAAGTTTAACAGATCTGATAATCTTACCTTTTTTGATTGAATCTTTATGCTAGCCAGTGTGCTAAATTTGTACATGAATACTGTAGAATCGTTTATAATATATACATGTCGCGACCAATTCCCGATTTCAGCCAAATACATAGTTGAACAATCCATTCATTACATTGATCGGTCAGACTATATATAGGAAAAGGTGCGCAAAAATATATTTGAAATAAAAATATCGGCCTTGCGTACAATTTGGTTCTGGCGCTTCGACGGCCGCTACAGCGGCACGCTCGCTTCGCTCGCTCGTCTCGCGCGTTGTTGTTCATGTCATAACCTAACCTAACCAAATTTTCAAAGTCGTCTCGAAAATTATTAACTTTAGCAAAAAGACCAGAGGGTAAGAAGTGTTCAACTAGGTCATTTTAACTAATTCAATCATATAAAAAAACGCACCCTTTGCTATAGTCCAACAGTAAAAAAAAGTCCTGCGCACCCTTTATATAGTCCAACTCATTGATCGAAGTTATCTACGATCCACATGGTATCATAGAAACCACTCTAACAACAGTAACAAACAAACAAAAAGTACAAATTCTATTTATTATTACGAATGGTGGGAATTATTGGAGTAAGAAAATAATATTACATGTAAAAATTTATGTAAGTAGATAAATTAAACACAGGCAAAAACATGACTTAAAAACATAGACAATTAAACATTTTAAGATGTATAAAAAAGGAGTTCGGTTTGCCACGCCTATTATTGTTTGCAAAGACTGTAGAAATTAACTTGGCAATTAGCCTATTATGCATCATCAGAACAGCTGCTTGAAAGAGATACTTATCAATATATGCAATTTGGCAATGCCGGTTCACTTTTTAAATACTGAGTCATTTAGGTCTCGTGCGTGACACTTGGAGAATGGCAAACCTTTGCGGCAAGGTCACGTAGCATTTACTAAACCTATTGCTTATAACGATACTAACGAAACCCGCGCAACTTCGTTTGCTTTTATCCCGTGGGAATTTCACAACCTCTGAATTTTATGTTCTTGGTTTTATTTCTTTACATTGGTTTCATCTTCAAAGAAATTAGGTAATTAGGTAAGAGGTCATAACAGAAAACCATCGTTGTGGTCGTGCCACGGCATTTATGCTGAGTGGAGATCGATTTGGACACAATTATACAAAAGTCATTTTAAGTTAAAATTGTATGGAAATAGCGTTCCAAATATCTAAACATTTATTCTTTTTCTTTTCTTTTTCTAGGTCTTCTAGAATCTTGGTTAGTTCAAGTCACGTTCAAGTAGTCATTTTGATTGTGTATCGAATAAATAAGTGCATTTGTAAATAGATTTCATTGGTGATGTATGTAAAATTAAGAGAATAATTCATAATTATGTAGAAGAAGAGTAAGTAATAAATAATTAATTAAGGTTAAGTTCAGAATAAGCGAAGCTTAAAGACATGCAACTGGTTTTAATTAGCAATTAAGTTAGCATAACAGTTAAGTAAGATTATGTTAATGTTTTAGTTTAAATGGAATGACTAACCGTTGAAATTTAACTAATACTCGTAACACATCCTGGTAGGCTGTAAAAACAAGCTTGTCTTCCAAATCACAAAACCAGCTAAAGTTCACAAGACACAATACCGTTATATTTACAAGAACTTGGCTACATCACTTCAATGCACGAAAAGTGGTCCACATAACACTAATAAGCACTATTTCCATACAAACACACCTACATAATTAACAGTTTTCTAATAAACTTAGTAAACTTTACGAATGTTCTTAATTTCGGGCAATATTTCAATCACAATAACCTGCCACCGTGGAATTTGGCTTGCAACTGACAACTTACATGTTTATGTTACGTTACATTGACACAAAATTGTCTTTCTCTTTCTAACTTAAATCGTTTACCCATAATGTGCGCGTGAGCAAAAAGGACGGAAGGTTTTGTAACTGCTTTTTAAGCGCAATCGATAGCAGAGCTCTTTAGTAGGTAGTCATTTATAGAACTAAAACAACATTTTGTTATGTAGTACGTAGATAGTCGTCTAGATGGCGTAGCTTGTACATTACAATTTTATTTAACATTTCTTTCGTATCTTGGCATCTTGTCAATAGATGGCGCAAATGGTTTAAATTTAGAATAAAATTATCGTCTGTTTAATTAATTAATTTACAAAGTCTTTTTGTTTTGATCCAAAGATTGATCTGATTTTATTTCCATTTCATTTAACGCTGGCCTCCGCCAATCCGCCTTGGATCAGCGTGGCAGAGTACGCTCTAATCTCCTTCAATTAAAGGGTGACCTGCATCCCTGTAGTGAGATGGGGTTGATGGGGCATATTAGTGAGAAATTGTAATTGTCCATCTTTTTACTACTCAAGAAAGTTTTGATAAGTTTTATTGTTAAATGTAAATTTCCAAAAACTGTAAAATAAATATGAATGAGTAGGTAATTGTTTAGACATGATTTATTTATTTTGATCGAAGAGATTATCGCTTGCTAGGTAGGTACTTGATGGTATGGTAACTGATCCACGACATGTGAAGTGCCACCATAAAGGCGCTGTCCCACTGCTGCGCACGCTGCGCACGAACACGTGGGCCACGTGGCACATTACAGCTGCGTGGATGACTACGTGGGTCTACGTTTCCACTGCAGTACAAGCTATACACGAATATAAAACCACGACTACGTACAGCTGAAGCGTGGCCCACCACGGCGCACGGAGAGGCTACGCATTGATTGTCATAGTTTTTGGTTGGTGTCCGAGCATTGAACCACGTGTTCGTGCACAGCGTGCGCAGCGATGTGCACGCTTTGTGGAACAAGCTGTGTACCGCATTCATTGCGTGCATGGCGTTGACAGCGTTGAGCTATGTTGAGCAAGCCACGCGTGTATCAATGACGTCACTTGATGGTTAACGTGTCCGTGGGTTGCAGTGGACACAATCACGTACATCCTCTTGCAAAGCAAAGCTTAACACACGGGCGTAGCCTCTTCGTGCGCAGCAGTGGGACAGCGCCTTAAAGTTTGGTTTGTCGTCTTAACAACATGTCTGTATTGTCATTGTCAATAACATATTTTTAACTATCGTCGCCTATACAACAAATACCGCGTAAGTAATTTTTGTAAAATTTAAAGGATGAATAAAATATAATCATTATTTGTCTTTCCTCAAAACTTGTTAAATTTTGCTTGAGCGGTATTGTTGTATAGTCTCATTTACAACAATACAGCGTAAGTAATTTTAGGCACATTTCAAGGATGAATAAAATATAAGCAGTATTATGTCTCTCCAGAAAACTTGTTAAACTTTACTTAACTTAGCGGTATTGTTGTTTTAAAAGTTAAAACTTGTCTTCAAATTCCTATTAACATTTGGAACGTATAGTAATTTGACATTATAATTGAACAAAACAAATTCTACAAGCAAAAACGTAAATTAAATATTGTTATATATTATTAGTATGACAAAAATTGAAAGCTTTCATACGATACAAAAGCAAGAGTGCTTTGATGAAGTTATTAGAGTCGGACGTGCCGAAGAGCGCCGGTGCGTCACTGGCGTGCGCGCAGGCTGTCATTTCACTCTCTATGGGGCATTGGTCGACAACATTTTGTACTAAATGTAACAAGTATCTATGTCGTATTATTTTACCTACAAGCTACCTTGAAAAGATTGCTGTGGGATACACTAGAAAACAAAATTTGTTTTGTTTATTTAATACACTAGTCGGAGTCGGGCCTCGCAGGCATTTAGACACGTCATTTACAACATTACACACGTCATTATAAATTCTGTATTAAATATAAAATAGATAAACTACTCTATAAACTACCACCATTTCGGAAACAAAGCAAAAGAAATGACGAAAGAAAACTGGTTACGGTCTTTTTTTGTCCATGAAATGTTTATATCTTTTTTATTTCAATTTTCAATTAAATTTTAAGTTTACAAGTATGAAAATCCGCGGAACATCGTAAAAATTATAGTGTCGTGTCGTGTTACACTTAAAATAACAATTATGTAAAAGGAATAAAACTAAAACTCAGTGCTGATGAAAATGATCAGACCAGTCCCCAGGCGGCACCCGTTCACGAGTTGACGCGAGAGCCAGCAATCGCTGTGCTCGACAACCATATTAGAGTGAAGTCCAACCCAACTATCTATTTATCTGAGAATAAATTTTTAGGAAACTAGCTTTTCTCCGCGGCTTTGCTCGCGCTTAATTTTTTGACATAGATCTCGTTTGACAATAAAATAACCCATAGCGCGACTTTTGGCGCCATCTGTTGGCCGATAGTCCATCCCATACAGAGCCCTCTATAGTAGAAAAAATATTTTCCCACTGTAATGACATACTTTCACGGGATAAAAAGTAGCCTAGGTTGGGCTCTGTACCTCTGACAATATATGTACAAATTTTCATAATGATCGGCTGATTAGTCAAGCCGTGAAGGAATAACAAACAAACAAACTCACTTTCTCATTTATAGTATTAGTTAGGATGCCAATCTTAACCATATTTCAAGCAAATCTATCAGACCCTTTTTCCGTGAAAGAATAACAAATATCCACTAGATTAGATGTAGAATAGAATAGAATAGAATTATTTTTTATTTCAATCCAACAGCATTTTAACAATTACGGTGTACATTTCACTTTAGGTACAATACACTTAGGTTAAATATATATTACTTAGTCTATACAGTTGTTGGAGTAGAAATATGGTCTCCACTCAGCATAGTGCCGCGACGGAGTCACAGCGCTGATTTTCAGTGGAGCCACTGCTCGAAGGGATGGCGTACATGAAAATTATGAATGTATTTTATGATGTGGACAGCTAATATTATTATTCTTAACGTAACTAAATAAATATAGGTGTGTAAATATAAAGAATTACTTATATAAAACAATGGAAGGAACTTATGTTATTAGGTAGTATAGTATATTATATTATTGTAACGTTACTTACGACAGCCAAGTTGGACTAGATTTTTGTAAAGATAATAAATGATTTTTAAAGTGTGTTTTAAATGTAAGCAGCGATTGCTTATTGCGAATGGGAGGCGGAATGTTGTTCCAACATTTCGTGGCAGAATATTTAAAACTACCACGAAAAGCTGCCGTGTTATGTTGTGGACACGAAAGACGAGGACAGGTATCACGGATTCGGGACATAATAGTTAATTTCTCATACAGATACGGAGGTTTTTTATGTTTAATTATACCGAACAGCATTGATGCAAAATGAAATATGAAACGGTTATCCATTTTTAACCAGTTGGCTGTATTTATGTATGGAGTGACGTGGGCACGGCTCGGGATAGAAAAACAAAATCGAGCACATGCGTTTTGTAGCCTCTGAATGAATCGTTTGGTGCGGGACAATAAACAATTGCCATATACCGTATTGCCATAATTCAATTTTGATAGAATTAACGAATCACAGAGGGTTACGCGCAAATCTTCAGTAATATAATCGCGAATTCTATAAAGCACTTTTAATCTATAAAAGCAGTTGCGAATGGTCTCGAGCACATGTTTCTCAAAGCGCAAGGTTCCATCCATAATGATACCTAGGTTCCGGTAAAATGTAAAATAAACAATGTCCATAAGTAATTATATTTCTCTCCACTACACAAAAAAAGGTGTAAACAATCGTCCGAATTTAAAAATTGTTATGAAATAAACATAAATCGATCATAAATTGAAGTGATTTACACACAATTGCGATAAAACACACGACATTATAATATTATCACAATAAGGTATGACAAAGTAGCTCTATCATTCCAGTTTACTGGGAATCTTGTGCCAAACATATATACATAACGGAATATTAAGGAAACGTAAAAAATGTTGACGACGCCACTACAACCGCATCATTTTCCCAGTGGGGAGACAAGGCGCCGTACTACGGAAAAAAGTAAAAACACAACAGTAACGAACAACAACAACAGTTCGCGTCGAACGCAATTTTTTCTTGGCATTTCTAATTCGGACACCGGCGGGTGCAGACGTCAAACTTAAATTTGTGGAAGGAAAATGTGTGATTAATTGTGTACTCGGGAAATGATTTGACGTTTCGTGTTTATAAATCAAAGATGGCGCTGTCGCCGCGCTGTTTTGGTGTTGTGGTTTTTCTGTTGTTGGCGGTATTGGACACTGGCGCTTATAGTCCTAGGGGTAAGTTTTTTTTTTCAATTTATGTCCCACTGTTGGGCAAAAGATTTTTTAACTTTCCCTTTCTGTTATCTTTTCGTTTCAGTTATTATCAAAAATTAGTTCTTTATCGTTCCTGCCTACACAAAATTTTAATTTACACGTAATAATAATATACCTACCTCAGACCAAATATTTGGTCTGAGATACCTACATAATATTATAATAAAAAATAAAGCAACATAAACTAATTATAAAAAAATAAAAATTAACTTTAAATAATTTATCATGTTTAAAATTTAATAAGAGGGTGAAATACTGCCGCTATTTGTAATAGTTTTTTTGCAGATAATGATAAGCGGAAACAAAGATAACATGGTGGTGGGTGAGCTGCACAAAAAAAAATTAATTTAATGATACATTAAAATTTTATGTGTAAATTAATGTGTTATTTAATGATTAAAACTAAACACTACACAGAAGTTACCTGTAACATAACATTATAATAATAATAAATTCTTTATTTTGAGCAACAGACAATAATTACACGGGCTCATATTACAAATACCTTATAGACTAACATACATATTTCATTTATATAATATACCTTACAATCTAACATACATACATAAAAACACTCTATTTTACACGTATTGACAGCGACATGTAACGCGCTGTTTCTGTAGGTAGCCGTCCCCGGAATTTCCGAAACAGGACGCCCATCGACCAGAAGTCCTCCTTCGTGAATGTCTCTAGATGGTGGGTTGGTACTCTCACCACATAAGAATTAAAATTTACTTTATGGCGGGATTCCAACCGTTCGACCCTAAGAGTGAAGTTGGACTTCTTCCTCACGTAATCTACAACTCTACCGTTGTAGACCGGTGGAGCAATTCATGTAACAAGAACCGATTCTAGTTCGATTCAACGACACTCGATGTCCCGTTCAATTCCTATTTTGTATCAGCGAGTGTCGTTGAATAGAACTAGAATCGGTTATTATTACGTGAATTGCCCCACAGTGTAATCTGGACACGTACACCTGCGTCTATGGTGTCGCTGGACGCAGGAGGTGGTTCGCTCCGGTCTCTGCTGTGCCACACTGGTTGCGGCTGGTGGCATTACAATTGTAAACATAAATTATAAGTGGCAAGTTATACTCACTTGACAGGAAAATTAAGGACATGGCTGACAATTAAAGGTTTTAGGGTCGATACATATCTGACGGAAGATCCGTCGCGTATCCTCGGTTGTATAACGCCACAACTGAGAAATTCATAATTAAACATTAGACCTTGCACACTCAGCCGATGATGAGTTGGTGCATTGAGTTGAGCATACTAACGATAATGCGCTAGCTAGACGGATCTTCCGTCAGATGTGCTCCGACCACGCTCCGACCATTAAGGTCTCCAGGATCTTTACAAGAGAAGACTTTATTTTAAAATTATCCTAAGCAAATAAATTTTACGACCTTCGTGGTGTAATGGTTACCACGCCAGACCGCCACCCAGGAGGTCCCGGGTTCGATCCCCGGTCGGGTCATGATGAAAAACGAACTTTTTCTAATTGGCCTCGGGTCTTGGATGTTTATCTATGTATGTATTTGTTATAAAATATAATATCGTTGAGTTAGTATCCCATAACACAAGTTTCGAACTTACTTTGGGGCTAGCTCAATCTGTATGAATTGTCCCTATATATTTATTTTATTTATTTATTTAATCAAAATTAAGGGGTTCTCAATGAATTGTTTACCATACCGGAAACAGCCATCATTCGCGCATCGCCTAACAAATTTCCCTGCCTCACACCTATAATTTATTGTGATTTGCGATATTATTTCATGACAACAAGGAAACCTTTCAAACCGCAAAATATTTCTTATGACTATACATAACTCGTAATGTGGTAGGATTTCCATACTTACATAACAAAAAAAACAACTTTATGCATTACTAGTGAAACCCGCGCAACTTCGTTTGCGTGTATTTATTTATGCACAGTAGCGCCATCTACATCAGACTTTTGATGAAATCCTACGGGAATCGGTACTTTTCGGGATAGAAGTACCCTATGTGTTAATCCAAGGTATCAGCTACCTACATACCAAATATCACGAAAATTGGTGTAGCCATATGACCGTGAAGAAGTAACAAACATACACACAAAATTTCGCCTTTATATTATTAGTGAGATTATAGTAGGATATTATACCCGCGACATTTTTTTTTATATCTCAATATGTCCCACTGCTGGGCTGGGCAAAAGCCTCAACTTCTTTTTCCATACATTCCTATCCAGAGCTTCAAATAAATAAATATTTAATATTAATGCAACTCAAAATGTTATCGTTACATAATATCTCATTAGAAATACTGTTCACTAGCGGTTGTCTGCGGCTTGGTTCGCTTTTCCGAGTTAATATTATCTCATGATCATGATCACTTACAAATAACGTGGCTAACTTGTACAAGGATTTTTAAAATCGGTTAACTAGATCCCGAGATTACGCCCGTTTTTTTTCAAGAAAATGCATTACTTACTGCATATCCCTTTTGGAGAAGTGACGAAGCTCTGTCCGACTCCCCTCGCTAGCCAATGGGGAGCATACCAATTAAAAACCTGACTGTCTGCTGTCTGCCACCTTCTCTGCCATAACAGTTGCTGAGTAACAAAATCACAATTAGGCGCATCAATTAGCTTAACCCGGACACAATTTGATAACAGTATTTACCTATTTTATTTATATTTATAATTCAATTTAGAAAAATTTTACATTTTCGCGTCTATAAATCAAAATAATACATCTGAACAAACAAGATAAATAGACAACTACCTTATAAGCTAACTAAAAGCTTCTAAAAAGATCTAGCAAGTGCTAAAAGCTTGTAAATAGTTCAGATTACAAAATTGGTCCTAATCGATAGTAGCTTTCCTCGCCATTTCTCTTTTATTGGGTAAATAGCTATAATGACAAGACGAGGTCTTACAATTGAAGCATTTTCAATAAATAATAGGTTTTCCCTCGACAAGGCGCCATAGATCATAATATGCAGACTGAAAGAGACATAGGTAAAGCTCAGAGAAGCTTAAATTCTAGAAAGCTGTTTGGCATATTACATATTAATTACTATGAAAGTGGTAGAACAAAATCTACAAAAAAAAATTTGGTACCTCCCTTTCATGTAAAGTAAGATTTTTTTGTCGTTAGATAGCTCTCATAAAAACATTAGGTAAGCGAAGATAAGTTTTAGATACAGTATTAAATGCAGGAACTACGAAACGTAAATGCAATACTTCGGTCGATACAATGTATTTTATGATTATTTTAGTAATTCGTTGGAATTCTATCCATGTAATACATTGTACTTTATGGTTATTTTAGTAGTTGAATTATAACCATGAAATACCTTGTATTTCATTATTAATATTCTTCCGTACATTTCGTAGTAGCCCTCCAGGTCCTTTGGTCGACGCAGGCTAGCAATGGTTACTTTATTCCAAGGGCCTTATTAATCATTTATACAACCACTACAAAATTCTTTATTGCACCAATACAAATCAAATACATGAAACTTAGGAAATACACGGTATAATTAGGAGGTCTTATCGGTAAGCGATTTCTTCCAGACAACCTAAAAGACAATAAGGAAGAAATCACATATTTATATTATTGGCTTTTCCGCGATATAACAAGAGAGTTGTTGACAGATTACGGTCCTACACAAATTATTGTACAACGCTTTGTGATGGAAAGCCGTGTAAACAGGTGATTTGCGGTATGACAAGTGACGTCATCGATGATTCCGTTTTACGCTTAGCGGTTTGCAACAATTAAAAAAAAAACTATGAATTATTTTTGGAAGTTTTCTATGTATAATAAGTATTTATAAAAAAAAAAAAAGGATTTAGATGTTTTTGTTCATTAGCAGCTATTGGGGTACAGTAGCCATTGTTACCCACTCGACCACTAGGCTATTATAAAGACGTTTAGTTTGTTATAGAATTGGGTTAGTTAAAACATTAAATGCTATTAATTTAAGTCCCGAGTAATGGCAATATCGGTTACATATCATTATGAATTGCTGCAATTTATTCTTGCAATTATTGTCGCGCGACAGACTCATGTGTAACTAAATCGCAAATTCACCTGTACCAAGACTTTGTAGACTAATAAACGAACTAAGTAGTAGTAGGGGTGGGGTCCGCATCTTTCGCAGCCCGTCTGGGGAAGGACCTCCACCTTACAGAAGATCGTAGCCAAATAGCATTGGTCTCGGCCATGTTGTGTTCCTACGGTGAGTAAGGTGTCCAGGGCTCCACTTGGGGGAGTTGAGAGTGGCAACGCGTCAGTGATACCGGGTATTGCAAGCGTCTATAGGCTACGGTGAACGGTGATGCTTACCATCAGGCCGACCGAATGCTTGTTTACCAACTCTGTGGCATTTTTTTTAAATACAAAATTGGTAAACCTTAATAATAAAATAAAAAAACAACCAATGTAACTTTATTCGTTGATGCAAATAAAAACTATCGTGGACAAACAAAAATATTTATAACTACATTTTATTGACAGCCGATTAACTAACAAAAACCTAATGGAATAACCACCGATTCGATTCGAATTCTGTATCGATTCTCAATGATTTACTCGGATTTCTAAGATGTTCATGACACGATTTGATTCACTTTCACGTGTTTACTTAACTAATGGATCAAAGCTGCGTATGGCGCCTTTAAAGCCATATTTATTTTATTTATTGATATATTATCGTAGTACTATTATTTATTCTGTGATATTATCTGCTGCTAAGTAACTAGTAACTGTTTGTTTATTATCGTTTAACCTTAAAATACGTTTTTTTTTTTTAATTTTGGCGGCTAGCTCTAAAACTAAAAATGGACCTGTCAATGGACAGCCAAAAAGAAAAAAACAAAAAATATTTTCAACGTTAATTTCTAAACTGTAGTAATTCGATTTGCTAACAACGTTATAATACATTGTTATTAAGTATTTAAATAGTTACCTACTACCTAATTTATTAAACCTAATATCATTTATTAATATGTTTAGATGTTTGCTATTGATCAGTTTAGTTTGGAAAAAATCTAAATGACACAACAAGTTGTGCATACCAGTTGGTGCATGAGGAAATGCTCATCCCGCCCTTTAATTTTCCTTTGTACATTAATAAGCAGGATGTTTTATGAAAGTGACATTTTTGTTCTATTACAGATGACAATTTACTATAAATCATAACCATTGATCATTATAAGATTGATAACAATAGGAAATTTCTCATTTTTCCCGAGTTTACATATCGAGAAAACATCGATAAAAAGTGTTTTCTTCGTTGAATCGATTCCGGTATTGTTCCATCACACTTTGCCGATTGTTAACAAAGCTAATTTGGTTTTACTGAGCACTTTCAATTATGTTTTTACATGATATTAATCGTTATGTTAATTTGGTGGGTTATAGTTGTTGTATCCGTTTCAACTCTGAAAGGGAATGAAAAAAGCTGCAAGCAGCTTCAGAGTCAAGTGTCAAATTCCATAGTAAAAAATATGTCAAGTGTATGACTTTTTCTGTTTTAGGGACAATTCACACAGATTGAGCTAGCCCCAAAGTAAATTCGAAACTTGTGTTATGGGATACTAACTCAACGTTATTATATTTTATAACAAATACATTTATAAATAAACATCCAAGACCCGATGCCAATCAGAAAAAGTTAGTTTTTCATGATGACCCGACCGGGATTCAAACCCGGGACCTCCTGGGTGGCGGTCTGGCGTGGTAACCATTACGCCACGGATATCGTCAATCATCGGAGGTCGTAATAAACGTGTCCCTCGCACATTTCCGATAATGACAGAGTGAGATGGGTCATTGTATCAATAGCAACACTCGCAATCGAAGCATTACCTAGTAATGATTACGTAGAATCGTAAACCGATAGCAACGCAGTAAAAATTCGGTACTCGTCTGGTACTCTGGTGATACTCGTCTCGTAAAAAAAAATGCTATAGATATCCTATCCTTTTTTGTTTGTTTGTTTTAGACATAGATTGTATGTAGAGCATTATTAAAATGGGCTAGGTCAACTGGGGAAGTACCACCCTCAATTTCAGAATATGGGGCGAGTAACAATGAGTTTTGTTCGGTGAGTGGGGGACCCGAAAGCTCTATCGAGCCTTGAGCCAGCCTATCTGTTTCGTCTATCTCTTTTATGGTGATTTAATTCAAGAAGCAGCTCAATGATATAAAGGGGAATAACCCCCCTTTATGTCATTGAGCTGCTTCTTGAATGTTACTTTAAACTCTTGTTTCATGACTAAAGGACGTTAAAGTGGCGAGTGAAAATTTGATTGAATTTTACTGTACAGTTATAGCAAAAAGTAGCAAAACAGGTAATGTTTATTCATTTTATGTTAAGTTAAAAAAAACATTTGAATATAACATTAATCTTGTAGATAACATACACTACAAACATTAGGCTAACTCATATCAATGTTTAACATTTTGTAATTTAAAACACTGTAACTGACTTGAAAATTAAATCGGCACGGAACACTAAAGCTCGCCAATTTTAAAAATAACATAGGCGATTATTTTTATTCTGTACTTCAAAAGTCATTGTCAGTCTGTCTGTAAACAAATAAAATAACTTTTTTCATAGTTCACAATGCACAAAAAAACTGTTTATATATTCTGATACCTAATTTTTTTAAATCTAGCTTTTGATTTAACGTTGTACCTGGAAAAAAGACCTTGAAATATCATCTCATTGCACTTCTCTCTGTGTCTGTATCGTAAAACGTCATAACACCAATTTGCAGTCAAGATTTTAACCGCTTGGCCACGCTCCGCAGTCAAGGTTGTCCACGGTTCATACTAATTCATTGCTTTTACTTTTCAATATGAAAAACGAAACAATTTGTTGGGAATTAACTTTCTTCTAATGATTACATTGGTTTGTAAATCCTACTTTTCATTTCGTCACAATTTGTAATAATTCTATAGTGTATGTTTGCCCTAACTATAAGCGTTTCAAAAGAGCAAATGCTAAGTTTCTTGCCCAAATCTGCCATCTACTGGTGATAGGAAAAAATTGTGACGATTCGAAAGAGCCTATTTGAATAAAAATAAAATGACTTTTACTTTGCAAGAAGGAGATATCTTGAAGGAAACTTTTTTTATTCCTTCTAGATATCTCCTACATACGGCCCGCCTGATGATAAGCATCACCGTACACCGTATGCTATAGACGCTTGCAATACCGGGGGTATCACTCACGCGTTGCCAACCCTCCCATCTCAACCTCCCCAAGTGGAGCTCTGGAGATCTTACCTCCTGTTTCTTTCCTTTTTCATACAACGCAATGCTATTGCAGTCGTAGACAAATAAATCTGCCTTTATCCAATTCTATACCTCTGACAATATCACTGTACTTATACACATTTTCTGCAGTCAAGGGTAAGAAAAATAAACAAAATATATTCACTTTCACATTTTATAATAAATATTATCTAATTTATTTAAACAAATCTATTGAACAAAAACAACAAAACTTCATCATCAATTCAATATAAACATTGACTTCTAATCCCATTACTGTAATATCTTATAGACTATCGTTCAAACCTCGTTTACCACACCAATCTTTTTGGAATACTTATTTTATTTTGGTAAACGAGCAGGCGCGTCAACTGATGTTAACAATCACCGCCGCCCAAAGACATCTGCAATGCCGGAGGAATCGTAAATGCCTTGAGAAAGAGTTTTTTTAAGACATTTGTAACCAGACCACTGAAGTTTTGTGCTACACCGGGCAGTTGCGGGAGCGGAACGCTCTCGTTGCTTAGTATTTACAATTTCCCAAGAAATTGAAAATAGTAGGTAAAAATAGTGGCGTTATATTAAAAGAACTAAAATTTTGTTGCTGTATTTTGTCTACAAATAAAAATTGAAATGGTTGTAGTTTCAGAAATTATTTTCATTAAATTCTAGATACTATTGGTACGAAAAATGAGGAATGAACGTCCGCCTATAATAGCTTAATACGATATTACGATACCGAACGTAATACATTTCAATGTAATAGACTCTAGGTAACTGTAGATGACATTTTCTCGACTTTCACCGAAGGGTCACGGCTTCGATGCCCGCCCCTGATGACACGAACGCAATATACATAATATAAATGCAAATAATAGATGATTGATGTTTAGTTGATTGTTTATTAGATTTTGGATTTGATACTTATATATCAACCAATTATCATACTATTGCAGGGATACGTGTAAATCCGTTGCATAAAATGCTCTAATCCTCTTCAATCCAAGGGGATTATAGCCGCCTCCGCCATGTTTCGGTCGGAGGGCACGTTAAGCTGTTGATCCCGACTACTGACGATAGATAACAGTCTTTAAGCCGAGTCAGTGACCGTTAGGTGACGTGAAACTACTGACACCTGGCTACCATCATGACACTAATTGCGCGAATCACACGAAATGAAGAAGACATTTTTTACGTCGTAAAAGAAATGTCACAATACAGGAATCAAACGAGGAGCTTGATGGTGTCGCTGTGTGTCTCACTGTGTGTGTTACATTGTGTGTCACACCAGCTGATAATCCGCTGAAACCGGAGCAGCCCGTCTGGGGACTCTCCACTTCACCTTACATCTTATCGTAGCCAAATAGCATTGGTCTCCGCCATGTTGTGTTCCTACGGTGAGTAAGGTCTCCAGAGCTCCACTTGGGGGGGTTGGGAGGGTTGGCAACGCGTTAGTGATACCCCCGCTATTGCAAGCGTCTATAGGCTACGGTGATGCTTACCATCAGGCAGGCCGTATGCTTGTTTGCCAACTTTGTGGTATTCAAAAAAATAGAGTTATTATAAACGGACCCATCATTTGCCAATACGTAACCAACTAACCACATATCACCGAATTATGTAAGTTGCATAAAAACACATTAACGTTACAATCATCGCTTCCGTATAATAAATCATGATTCAATGATTTAATGGATTGGATATAATGGTAGACATGATTATTTAATGTCAAAATATAAGTAAAGTCATTGCGGTGTAAAATTATTTATAAGTTTCAAGTTGGGGTTTGATTGTGAGCGGGATTAAATTAAATATTTTTTCATACTTATACAAAAACACATATAGTCTAGTTTCAAAATGGGACTGGCGGATCACTTCTGCACTATGCACTATGGAAGATGGGATCACATCCTATCTATAACCACTCGAAGGTCTCAGAAAGAAAGGAAGACCAAGGGCGAGATGGGTTGACGACAACAAGACTTTTGTCAAGGAGGAGAGAAGTGGAAAACAAGAAGTCAAAATAAATTGGAAAATATAATCAAACAAAGTTTACAACACAGAGTCAAGAAATCGAAGGAAAGGACAATGAAGAATACAAGAAAAACCAAGACAATTGACAGTTTATCAACAATATTTAAAACAAATAACAATATTAAATAAATATTTACTTTTAGGCTGATGGCTAGTTAGTAACAACGCCATTCATAAGACTATACAAAAAAAAATAGAAGTAAGTATAAGCAAAATGTTTAGAAAACAAAATTAAAATAAAACATCTTAAAATGACCGCTTTATTTTACAATCATTATAAGTAAACTTCCGCTATCACTCGGACCACGTCCCACCCATTATGATGGTCATAATTCAAATATAATAAAAATATATCGTGAGACTGCATTCTCGTTGGCTCAGTTTTTACACTTCGATGCTGAAGGCTAGTTTGATCCCTGCGTAAGGCAAGCTGTTATGTAATAAATATTGTATTTGATTTGGGGTGTGGTTACCTTTGTATCAAAATGATATATTAAAAAAATATTGTATTAGTTCTCCACAACTCTCTCATACTCATCTGTAAAGCTATTCTCTAAGCATCATTTGTTAACTCGAAAGCGGAATCCGCGGTGTGATGCCAAAATTGAATGAAATTTTCGCTTTCGAGTTAACAAATGATGCTTAGAGAATACTGCCCCAGCCCCCCAATTCTGCTATTTTTTTACATTTTTGTATTCTGCTAACTCTTTGGTTGAAACAGAGCCGATACTCATTGGTAGGGCAGCCGAAACGCTTTGGTTGTAGTATTCCGCTAATGAACACAGAACGGTTTGTAATCCGTTCAACTATCGTTTGGTATTCTGCAATTATTTTGACAGTTGAGACGGCTGAAACGCTACGGCTCTGCGTTGGTTGAACTGTCAAAAGTTTCGGTTTTGCATCGGCAGTGAAAGAGTGACTTTTGTAACCAACCGTTTGCGTTTCAGCTGTAAACATAATGTTAATGGAATACCGTTTTGGTTTACAACCGCAAATGCAACCAAGCCGAAACGCTGTCGATCAGTTTTGGTTAATAAATAGCATATTGGGGCTGGTCTGAGACCAAGAGGGAAACCAAGAAAGAGAAGGACAAGCGAAGTGGCGGAATTTAATAGCAATTTGGAAAGAAGAAACTGCAGAGAGGGGTAGTTAGAAAAACACAGAAAAGACTTTTGCCCAGCAGTGGGACATAAATGGCTAATAAACAAAAAAAATTGTTCTGAAAAAAAAAATAAGGCAAGTGATTCATACGATACAGAGACATCAATGGCAACGACTTTTTAAAACAATAAACAATTTCTTTTACTAAATTTAAAACCAGCTCTCTTATCGGTATCCATTGTACAGGAACACGCAGGTTTACTTTGGAACTTGTGTGAATTATTTACAATTTCTTATTCATTCTCAAAAACCCGAGCAAGTCAAAGCCCGGATGAACCAGCAACTACTAGTTGTTATGATGTAATACTTTACAAAAGGTTTCGTCAATCAACAAAGATGTAACATTACAATGCATAAAGACCTTTATAAATCTTTTGTGTGTAACCGCGCACATTGTGAGTTGCGCAAACGCATAGAAAATCACACAGAGATGAGCGATGTAACTTTATTGAAAATTATAAGTCAATGGCCTATGACAATCCAGATTTTTTGTTGTACTCTTCACTTGATTACATGCTCTTCTTTTAGTCGTTGGTTCCGTTTGGTGAAACTAACTCTGATGTCAAAGATTGTTGGTTCGAACACCGCTTAGGGTAAACACCTATGTTATTGACATAACTTTAAAAACCTACAACAGCCATAATGTACTTGTCATAATTTTATTTGGTTTATCATTAAGAACGCTTAATCTAAAAATATTGACCATTATTCAGCAATAGTGCTAATAGTAATAATAATAGTATTAGACGGATCAATGCACAGCCTAAATGCTGGTCGTAGAGACGTGAAACTTTAAGAATGTGTTCTTTATAGGCATCCGATAAAAAAGAATTTTCGCGAAATACCCACGGGAAAATGTGGTTTGACAAACATCAAACAAAACGTCCGCATTGGAGCAGCGTGGCAGAGTACGCTCTAGTCCCTTTTGATCAAAGGGAGACGATTATCCCTACAGTGGGATGATTATGGGTTGGTATGATATGAATTACAGGATTTTCATTTTAATTTCCGTTGACGTCAAAATTTTGATACAAATGATTGACGGATCGAGTGTACATAATTTTAGTTTTCGAAGTACTATGCCCATGAAAAGCGAGATTAAGGCTAGTCTATTTACATAATATTATCCCACGCGAACAAATCTTAGGTGATAAATAAATATTGTTTAAGTAAGCACGTTTTCTGTTGCGCAACGTTACCGTAGAAACTGAGTGCGCCGTGTCGTTTGCACGTACGTGAACCGATCATTTTCACTGAGAACTTATAGTTCACTGTGACAAAGAAAGTGTTTTTAGTTCTGGAGGTTTCTTCTTCTCGGTTTTGTACTCTCGACAGAGTAGTGGCCACGCGTGTCTCCCGATAACGTCTCACTACCGTTCTCCATCTGTCTCTGGCTTGTCTTGAGCACTCATTGAGAGTTTCCTGGGTCACAGACTTGATCTGGTCGGTCCAACGCAGAGATCGTCCTCTGGATTTGCAACCATTGACACGACCCTGCACCATCAAATGACACGGAATCACTTCCTCTTCACGTCTGGAGATTTATCATATTCGTAATGCTGGAAGGTTATGAAATCATCATTTTTGGAGACCGCAGAATAGAACTAGAACACATTATGTAATTCTTCAAACATAAACTATTATATAATCCTACAGGACTCTCGTAAGGATAAAAGTGGAGTATCCAAATACTCCAAACTCCTAATAATGCTGCAGGATCAAATAGAGATCGTATTCGAACATGAGGTGAAAAACTCTGTACTGAGCACTCTGTATACAAATTATAAATCGATCGGTTCATATTGAAAGATAAGTTTTCAGGTTTTTGATTTAATTAGTTCCAAATCATGATTACATTAGGGAACAATACGCTTTTTCTGTGTATTCCCATTCCAACGAGTCACATCCCCAAGTATTACGCTAGAGTTATAACAGCTAAGGTGTGGTATGATGTGTCCGCGAGTTATGATTATTGGTGTTCATGCTAGTTTAAAATTAGGTACCTACAAATGTAACGTGATGACACGCCACATATTTTTTGAATGAAACCGATATGCTTCTGCTTTATTGTAATTCTGTCTCAAATCGTGCAGATTGATGTTCCGATAGCACAAAAACAAATTACACAATCAAAACACCCAGAAAATTGACAGTGATCACTTAAACAACTTAAAATCGTCCAAACATAATAGACAGTCAAATTGAGACGTTAATCCGTACAACAAAAGATCTAAATTGGATCTGAATGGTGGTGAAATTTAACAAATAGAATAGATTCTGTAGGTCTTTTTTCAATGGCCTCACTTTTTTTGTAAAAGTAATTATATAGATTACGCCCCGAGTGTCGTAACTTGCTTTCTTTGACGCAAAAAGTCAGTTACGTGGTGTATTAGTTTGACTACTCAGCCGGATATTAGCTTAGTGTAAACTTCGGTAAAATACTTTAGAATAAAATACTTTGTTACATTACTTATTATCTATATAAAATTCAAAGTCCTGACTGACTGACTGACTTAACTATTTATCAACGCACAGCCCAAACCGGTAGGTCTAGAGATTCCAAATTTGGACTGTAGGTTCCTTACGACGTCTAGGGGTATACTAAGAAAGGATTTTTCAAAATTCCCACGGGAAAGCGAGATATATGCAAACGAAGTTGCGAGGGGATGCACAGCCTAAACCGGTGGGTCTAGAGATTGCAAATTTGGACTGTAGGTTCCTTACGATGGCGACGTCTAGGGGTGTACTAAGAAAGGATATTTAAAAATTCCCACGGGAAACTGAGAAACCTCGGGGAACCGAGCGGACCTGTTCCGAAGCCGTGGGCGGAAGCTAGTCATGTACAAAACTAGCGGACCGACCAGGCTTCGCACGGGTTCCCTAATAATAATAATATGTCATCCAGGGGCCCGATTCTACTACACAAATGCACCAATGGACTCTCAATAGTGTCTCAATAGAATGTCGATAGTGTATCTGTGGAATAGTTTTTGACATTTGTTATGGACTTAAACAATAAGTTAAACATTATGTTATTGGGGCGGTCCGGCGTAGTAACCATTACGCCACGGAGGTCGTAAAGTATAAACAAAATATTTCGAAATTCTTATAGGAATTTAAAAGAAGTACCTACTTGTAACTTGTACATACGAACCTATGTTTATCAACTTATTTTATTACTCCAACTAATTTAAATTCAATTTATTTTATTACTCCAACTAATTCACCATCTCCAAATGTTTCGTTGTCATTAGAATGAGACCACAAAAAGTTTGAACAATGTAACTTATATTTACGACCTGTAATTTAGTCTGTGGTCGCCATTACGTCATGTTACGTCACATCACGTAACACGACGTGTGATTTATCGGATCCGGCCCGTCATCTCCGTTACATTAACATACATTTTTTATTATTTCTCAAGTTATGAGTTTGCTTTACGTAATGATTGATTAGTGTTTTTTGATTTAGGCCGATTGATGTTCGGGGTCCTCCGAAATCTATATTCTGTATCCATTTTTTATTTCTGTCAGTTGTTTCTCTATCCTTCTTCATCATAAATTAGAACATCTTCACATTTTAGAATAGTCAGAGCATTTATAAAGCCAGCTCGGCAGGGGAAGAATATTAAATCAAAACTTATATTGATAAAATATCTATATTCACTGAGTATGGAAGTTTATGGATTTTTAAAAAGCCTTTGATACAGTTAGTCGTTTATATTTTACACAAAACGACGGCTACTATAACTGACACAACACTCTAGTTGTTTAAAATCCTATTATAAAAAATAGGTACAATATTGTAGGGATTGATTATCATCAAAGCACATCTCAACGTTGTGAACTATGGGGGTGCCCCAAGGATCTACCCTCAGGCCATTGCTGTTTTCACATCAATATTATCCACCAATCAATGAACTCATAGTAAGGGGATGAACGCAGCGTGGGACAGTTTAGGCTAATAAAATATGACAAATGCTTGGTCCTGAATGCTTTGACTGACGGATCGATGCACAGCCTAAACCGCTGGTCGTAGAGACCTGAAATTTGGAGTGTGTTCTTTATATGTCGTAGGAATCTGATGGGTTTTCAGGGAAAAGCGGGATATATGCTAACGAATTTGCGCGGGTTTGGATAGTAATATACAAAATTCTTAGGAGTTAAGTTAATCAAGAACAGACGAATCCACTGGCTAAAGCTAGTTAATCTATAGTTAAATTTACAATGCTAACAATATCCTACCATCTCGGTTCATAACATCGGATCTGGGGTCGGAGAAAGCGATCCTAAGATGACCTCAGATAGTCTCTGTTTTCGATAAAATTATATTCAATTTTGTATACGATTTTATTGAAGACCTATTATGTTATTAAACAATTAAATAATAAGTTTAAATAAATTATCGTGTTGACACAATAACCTGTATTTTATAATTTTGTGCATAAAAAAAGGAAAAGTCATTGATTGCTTGACTTACTTGACTTATGATCCTACATAAATAATTGCCCCGAGCGGGAATCGAACCCCGGTTGTCCGATGATCTGATTCCGAAGGTAGGGTAGCTACCTACCAACGTGCCACGGGGCTGTCAATATGCAAAAGACATGCAGTAATGCATTTTTCTGATTATAAACAAAAAAAAAGGTGACGTACCGCCAATGCCCTTATTCCTTGCCCCTGTTCTTTCAAATTAGAAATCTCATCACAAAAACTAACAAATTCTTCACTATATCTATTCAGGCCAAGATATGGTAGTCTTCGAGATGGTATCAGAGACAGAAGCACAAAATGCCGGTCCGGCTAATTGCTCCGGTTACTGACAATAAACAAATTAGACACCGCATTTCTAACCCTCTCTAAAACTGTGTGTGTTATCCCATCCATGACATCTACAACACAAAAAGTGGTTATGTTTACGGCCAGCCTGATCATAAGCGGTCACCGTAACCTATGGAGTATGGACACAACAAGTGCACTGAGAACGATTTCATTCGGGGTTGTTACAATTATTGTGTAAGTTTGATATATGTATCTTTATAGCTTCCATATGGATGATAGTATTTTAATGCAGCTTTTTGTTTGAAAGGTGACGTGATCTAAAGTCATCTTAGCCAATTAAAGATTCATTCATTTCTCTAGTCTGCAGTCGAAGTGTGATTTTTCTTCATATTTTTGAACGGCATTGAGGTAAGTTGTACTTGCGGCCTCTACTTATATTTACATCTGCGGTTCCGCTGATTCCATCGATTGTTATCAATATCGATTTAGTGAAGCTATTAAAGGAATGATTGAGCAGTTTATTGGTGAATTAGCGCTTATTAAGGAATTGCGATTCGGTTATTAAGAAAAAGATATCCATGTGTATGTGTATACAACGACTTCCAAACTCAGATCGACCAGCAGATCAAGCTCCGTAAGTAAAACTGGATCGGCCATACGCTCCGCAGGGGTCCAGACCATATAACCTAACAGGAAATGAACTGGAATCCACAAGGGAAAGAAAACGTGGCAATCCCAAACAAACCTGGTGGCATACGGTGCTAGACGAAGCGTGGCTAATAGGAAAGTCCTGGAGTGAAATTAAGGAAATAGAATAGAGGGTAAAAATTATTACCGCATACAAAACTGTATCTAAAAACAGTCTGATTTCCTTCCAGGGTTAGATGTTACCTCAAATTCCTAATTTCAACTCCTACCGCATTTACAAAAGCAATTTCTCGCGCAAAAACTCCCGGAAGTTTCGTACAAACATCTTTGCGAGCTCAAGAAATAATACGGAACTAAACCGATAATCCGCAAGAACTGTAGCCAGATGTTGCAAGTACGCGTAGATTATGTCATTGTTGAGCTGACATCATTACAAAAGTTTAAACCACATTCGATTTAGCGAATGAAGAATCTCTTCTCTCTTGCCGCATAGAGTCCGAGTACTAAATAAACAACCTTATGAGAAAAGAAGTTTCTACCGATATGTTTACATAAATTAGTTTAAAATGAAGTCGTTTCGTCGTTTAAACTATTTGCACGGATTTCAAGTGCAAGTGGATAAGTTGCTAAAAATAGCAATAAAGTGATTCAAGAAGAAGGTATTCCGATATTATCACGGCAAAGCGTGATATACGCAAACGTTTCGCGGGTATCGCTAGTTTTAAACAAATTGTTTAACAGTGTCATCTTCAAGGCATACTTTCTGGTTACAATAACCTTAATGACAAGTTTAAGTTTTGGGTATATGACTGTATCTTTTGTTGTCAACAGAAACTAATTACCCAACCTTAACCTTCATAGAAATTAGAAATTGCAAAAAAGCTAACTCAATGTCATTAGAAAACTTCAAGTGAGATGAGACATTGAGTATTGGTTAGCTCATATATCAAGCAACCCGACATAATGAAGATTTTGTATATAAGTAATAGATGCACAGATACATTAAATTTTATCCGCGCATTTTTATTCTGCTCCCATGTTTTGTAAAGAAATTAGCATAAAAATATTACATGAAAAATATTTTAAAGTGACTTTTCTAAAACAGGACTACCGGCTGACTAATGGGCTACAAATATAACCCACTACTGGGTATCGAACGAATGACGAGGTAGAGAAAGACTTACGAGATGATGGCAAGACGATCTTGACGTCTTTTTAGACCGTGACGACTGGAGACGGGGATTAAAGATTCTCCTAGTGAAGTTATTAGTGCCCTACCCTCCTCTACCTATCTCTCTTCTAGTAATCTTAGCATGCATAAGCTATTTTAAAATCTTTCCAAAACACCAATATGTTTTATGTTTAAGTAGTCGTACAGTGCAAGTAAAGATAAGCTAATCTTCCATCAACGACATCGAGTGAAATACCGTTGCAATCGATCCCATCAGACACATTAGCAATGCACTTTCACTGCGATGCAATCGGTGGTTGCTTCCGCAAACATCTATGGATTACGTAGGCTAATCTATAATAGATTACCAGTTACTGTTGGGAACTGGACTTTATCAGAACGACTATTTACTGAACGTTCTTCTTTCAGTACTACTAGAATGGTCGTTTTTCTTTAGGTTCTTTCTTACTCATTCCCTTTTCTTTTTAATTACAAAGCATCTATTATTAATTTCACTTTTGTCTTTGATTGGGCCCTAACATCAGATGTAATCACAGACATGATGTAATGGATAATTTTTACAACCTAATTTTAACAAGAAAAAGAATAATTATTATTTCTAATCAGTCAGTTTATTTTTACTTAAACAGCAGACCCTGCAAATTCTCATGAATTAGGACAATGGATAATGCTGGGTAGAAAAAGAAGGATTATTTCAAAACTTCTTGGCAAAATGAACTTAGAGATAGATTTACAACACAACGATGGAAAACAGTTTTCATTTTAGTTTTTTATTACCACGCAAATTGTACCCATTAAAATGCAACTTCGATATGATAAATTACCACCAATCAATATGGATAGAATGCAACGAAGTCATCAGTACGGGCCATCAGTGCACTGTACTTTCACTTTAATCCATGGTAAAGCTGCTTGCGTAATGAGCATTATGCATTACAAAGGACGTTGACTATGTGGACGGGGACTTGTCATGCAGTGTGCTTGTGTATTTTTAGAAACATTGTATTTGTGACTGAGTTTTAAATGAGTCTATGTATCTTCTTTAGAATTTGTAAATATTTTTCTTTGTTTTTATGGTTGTTACTGTTCAACCATAGAGTATGTTTCTCTTTGGAATACTCGATGGGTTCAACAAAAATACAAAATATTAATCACATAATAAATTAAAGTCTTATGAGAGGCAGAAAATCTAGTTCGACTAGGTCTGTAGTGGGATGTTGACAGTGTGATAAAGACGCGGTTATGGCGATGATAATGATAATGTTAAACTTCTCTGTTTCCTGTAATTGTTTTAGTTTTACAACCCTTGCTTATCTTGGGACCAGATGTATACTTATGTGAATTGTAGACAATTTATTTATGTTATCCATACTTCCATACTAATATTATAAATGCGAAAGTGTATTTGTTTGTTTGTCCTTCTTTCAAGTCAAAAGTAACCAACGGATTGACATGATTTTTTTGGGATAGATTAAGATCTGGAGAGTGACATGGGCTACTTTTTATCTCGGAAAAACATCTTATTCCCACAGGAAAAATAAAGCAAATTTTTACATAAATGCACAACGGCTTGTTGCCACGATAAAAAATGTGTTACCCTACACGCGGAAACTGTTACATATTTGTCATAATCATGCAAATTTTGCTTTCATGACATGTTACGAGAAATGTTACATTATGCAATTCTGTAACACGTGGCCACAGAAGTGATAAATTATGCACAAACTCATTATCATTCTACATAGTAATGAAGCGGACAGTGAAACTCAGAACTTCGGAAGAAAACCACATAATGGAATGATGAAAAATGACATTGACATGCAAAAATATTTCTTGTAAATCTACTTGCAAAATAAATTCTTTTATTAATATTTATTTATTTTATATACAGCCAACCAATTAAAGAGATAACCACGGTAGAACTAAGAGCAAAGTTTTTTTATGCTAACAATGTAAAATACTATAATCTTGAAACTTTGTATTACATAGTTACAATGTGTTTTTTTTATATATTGACAAATCTATCTATTGATAAAGAGTAAATATCATCCCTTCATGCAGAGCAACCCATGTGGTGAAGAACCTTCACCTTACAGAAGATCGTAGCCAAATAGCATTTAAAAAAATAACATTTATTTTGCAAGTAGATTTACAAGAAATACTTTTACACGTAAATTTTTTTTTTATCCTACTAGCACTTCAGACGTGAATGGCCTGTTGAGAAGAAGTGCCGCAAGAAACTCAACTATAGCCTTTTTTTAAAAAGCCATTTCAACATATTTTTTAAAAAATTACATTTTAATAACTTTTAAACTTTCGCGTTGCATTATTCCCGTGGTCACAGTTCCGAACTGTGACCACGGCCGGTGCAACCTGGTCGAAACGTCAGGCAATATCAAGGTATGATCGCGTTAATTCCCGGTATATTATTAATTTATAATTACATTTTAAATAAAATATTTTTGAAAAGAAAATTATAGTGACCACAAATTTTTATCTTTAAAATAATCTTCCACTTTATAATAACCTTTTTTCATCAAGCGACCTTTAATAGTGGATTTAAATTTATGAAGAGGCAAATCTATAAAACTTTGTGGCAGTCTATTGAACATTTTTATGCTTATACCTATGAAACAATTACCAGTCTTATGAAGTCTGAGGCTTGGTACGGCAAGCTTATGCTTATTTCTGGTGTTTAAGCTATGACAGTCTGAATTTTTAAGAAAAGCACCATAGTTTTTGCGTACATACATAATACAATCAAAAATGTATTGGTCTAGGCCATGTTGTGTTCCTACGGTGAGTAAGGTCTCCAGAGCTCCTCTTGGGGGGGTTGGGAGGGTGAGTGATAACCCCGGTATTGCAAGCGTCTATAGGCTATGGTGATGCTTACCATCAGGCGGGCCGTATGCTTTGTTTGCCAATGTTATGGCATAAAATAAATATATTACTCCCTTAATATTCATGCAATAATCTTGAATCATAAAAATCCTGTTACCTTTTAAAAATAAAAAAATAGAGTAAAAGAAAATGAAAATACATATTAAATATTTATAGTATGAGGTGTTTAAATATTAAAAATTATTTAAATGTGGATTTAGTTCAGTTAAATTATGACCCCGTTAAAATCTACCCTGAAAAGCTAACAAAAACTTTTTTTTTTCTTAAAAAATTGCTTATGTTCACAGTTTCAGTATTTAATGTAGGTACACTTAGTAGTTGATCTTAATGAAAGTGTGAAAATTTTAATAATTTGTCACTCACAAGATGGACACTCGATAACAGTGGGTGTAGGTGTATGAACAATTTCTAAATATTTGGAACGTCAGAAAGAGGTACTTCATTTGAATAAAGTGGATGAGGTCGGTACTTTCACGGGTTGTACACGAAATGTCGAAATATAATGATTTTAAGTCTAGATTCTTTTAAAGTGTTTTGCCAAACTGAGTGTCTTTCGGAATTTCTTCCCAAAATGGTCATTATTAAAATGAAATAAAATTTGTGTCTTTATTTAAATTGGCCTAACGCCAAAGAATACGCCCTAATCCAATTGAAGGGTGACCAGTATCCCTGCAGTGTGGGATGATTTTGGGTTGACATTATGTAGTGTCCTTGAAAGACTTTTAATATGATTAAATAATTAAATTTTCATAAAGTTTTTTTTATATTTTTTTATCCACAAAGTTGGCAAACAAGCATACGACCCGCCTGATGGTAAGCATCACCGTAGCCTATAGACGCTTGCAATACAGGGGTATCATTGACGCATTGCCAACCCACCCATCCTCCCCAAGTGAAGCTCTGAAGACCTTACTCACCGTAGGAACACAACATGGCTGAGATCAATGCTGTTTGGCTACGATCTTCTGTAAGGTGGAGTTCCTTTCCTAGACGGGCTGCTCCGATTTGAGCGGATTATCCGCTGTGCCCCACCTCTCTTATACAGTAAAGTTACAGAAGATTGTAGCCAAATAGCATTGGTCTCGGCCATGTTGTATTCCTACGGTGACTAAGCTCTCCAGAGCTCCACTTGGGTTGGGAGGGTTGGCAACGCGTGAGTGGAACCCTCGGTATTGCAAGCGTCTATAGGCTACGGCGATGATTACCATCAGGCGGGCCGTGTGCTTGTTTGCCAACTTTGTGGTATAAAAAATATAAAAAAGTTATCAAACATTCCATATGAACTAAAATAGTGAGTAGAACGGATAGCCCATATTTTAGTATCAGATATTATTATCTATTCTACATCAGTAACAGCGCCTTGCGGAAACACATTTTTTTAATTACACTTTGAATACCAAGCTATCTCTTGTTCTTTTTCTTAATTTAACAGTGACAGTTATAACTTAATGTGTTTGTGAAACACACCATTACTCTTAGATAGTGAACTGATTTTTCCTAGCTTTTCTTTATGGTAATGATTCCTTTAAAAACTAATGAGATTTAAAACCACCGACCGTTAAACCAGTTGTACAACCATTAAGAAAACTGAACCTTGCTTACACATCTATCTAACTTTCAAGACTCAAATAAAACACAATTATCTAATAGTTAAAAGAATGTTAAATTAAAAAATGTTAAGTTAAATTGTACCTAGCACACTCTCTTTTGGAAGTGGTGTGATGGTCAATTCAGGAATTACTTGACTACACTAGTTACTAGAGGCTTTCATTGAATTTATAATTCGCTCAAATCGGAGCAGCCCGTCTGGGGAAGGACCTCCACCTAAAGTTCATAGCCAAATAGCATTGGATCCATGTTGTTTTCCTACGGTGACTAAGGTCTCTGAAGCTCCACTTTCTACAGGGTCGGCGACGCGCTTGTGATACTGGTATTGCAAGCGTCCATAGGCTACGGTGATTGCTTACCATCAGGAGGCCGTATGCTTGTTTGCCACCTTAGCAATAAAAAAAATGGGCAATTGGTGCAAGAGCAGTGTGACCAAGTGAGTGACCAACTTAGGGTGCGTAATGGATTATCCTTCCTTCATATCCATGAATATAAAGAACTCATGGAAAGGGGAGAAGTCGGGCTTTGTGGTTATATTATCGACTACTAAGTTCATTATTTATTATTATAAAGAGGTAAAGTTTTGTGAGGTTGTATAATAGGGGGTGAAAACTGTGGATTTTCCAAGCAAGCGAAGCTGCGGGAAATAGCTATATTTAAACATAAAGCTTAAAAAAAAATAAGACACCGATACATTTTCCTCTTTTTTGTTAAATGTCAAAAAAGCATTAATAAATCAATAACAGTAAAAAAACGATCGGATACTGCTTGTAAAACTATGTAAATGACATTGCGTGCGCGCACCGTTCCGCGTTACATAGTAAATTATGTACTATCTATCCAGTAATAATTATAGTAATTAGTTACTCGTAAGTGATCATAAATGTTGCTATAAATTACATACATGTTGTAAAATGTGTCATATATTATGTGATGATTGAATAGCAGTGATTTGTATTGCAGCCTTGTTCAATAATAAACGAATTTTCCGTTTAAATTTACTCTGCACAACTCAACTGATTCAATGATGTGTTTGAACTAGTTTGTGATAAACCCTGTTTCTTTTGACTTGATCAATGTAGTAAACAATCTTAGCACGTATTTTTAACGAAAATAGGCAATTAAAATTATCATTCACACCCAAATAATAATAATATTATAGTTAGAAATGGCATTTATCAGAACAGTCTTATTATTCTGTCGATTTATCGATTTTACACATGGATATTTGAATAAAAAGACACGCTAAGATTGTTTACTACATTGTTCAAGTCAAAAGAAACAGGGTTTACATAAATTGTGCTAACATAGTCTTGTGTGCTTTATCACAATAAAATGTTTTGTGATCGATTCATGTCCATTTCACATCGATGTGTATTTTAAATCAGATGATTGATTGGAACTATTGTGTCAATTAAGTTGGAACCGAAAACGTCTATACAAAACTTCTTTAATGAAATTATATTAACAACTAAAATAATAACATTTACAAAGAAAAGGAATATAAGTAATTATAACTACTCGCTCTGTGATACGAACCTGGAAAAGGTAAATAAAATTAAAGACTTGGGAATCCTACTTGATAGTAAATTACATTTATATTTACATATTGAAAAAATTATCTCTAAAGCTTTTAAAATGTATGGTTTCATTATGCGTTCATCCACCGAATTTAAAAATGAAAACACAAATATATATCTCCTAAAATCACTAATAAGACCCCAAATTGAATATGCCGTATCGATATGGAATCCTATTTATGAAAAATATCATAGCCTTTTAGAAATGGTCCAAAAGAAATATTTGCGCTGTGTTCATTATAAATACCATCATAGAAAGTTGACATATAACTTACTATTAAAAAAATATAAACTACTGGATTTAAGATCTAGGCGTAATCAACTGGAAGCCATGTTGATGTACGACTTGTGTAACAATAAATATAATTGCATAGAGATTACTAACAGATTGAGTTACACAGTGCCACCACGTCCACAGATGCGTGTTGCGCGGAACAACCCGCTATTTGCTGTCTCCCCTAACCGCACTAATGCTGGAGTACGTTCACCATTAAAACGTATGGCAAAGAGTTTCAATAAGAAATTTAATAAATAAACTGGATATTTTTGCAAGTAGTGTTGGAAAATATAAAAAAGAACTGTATAACTTACTATCCAAAGACTAGTCTAGATCTAATTATGTACCTATTTATATATTTTTAAATTTTGAATACTCTAAAGAATTAAGAAAATATAATTAACGCTAGTAAATAAAAAAAATAAACAAATAAATTAATAAATAGAACCAAAATTATTATGAATAATATATAGGTAGTGTATAACGTGGTTTATCTTCTTTATTTAAACAAGTTGTTAATGACAAGAAAAAATGCATGTGAAGGTCTAATTTCTGAAATAAAAGATTTCATTTCATTTCAATAATTAAAAAAAATCTACAAAACTAGGTAGGATATAGCATTTGTTTTTGTCATTATTATCATAATATTCATGCGTTAACCAAAAGTGCCATCTCCAACTACTGTTATTCATGCTGAGTTAGTGGGTACGTTGTTCTCCGTGCAACCAGATTTTCGTTAGATACAATCATACCTTCGCTTGTTTTGTTTCCGCACACACACACACGCACATGCACACAACAAATACACAGTTACCATCAATTATCACACGCACATTCTTACACACATGCGTACATTCTTTCGCACATATTCATATAACTTAACTTCATTTTTCGGGTTTCACTTAAAATGTAATAAAAATTATTATATAAGTAGCCATCGATATTGTGTTTACAATAATGTAAGATAAGTATTTGTTACCCTAAATATAAGAAATTCTTTGTAAACATGTTTGTGGTTCAATAAATTAATAAAAAAAAATAAAAAAATAAAAACTACTTATTTGATAGCGGAGTGACTATTCCAAACTCAAAAAACCGTGCAAGTGTGTCTCCACAATAGCCCACCCCGGACACTCCATACAAACGTCTCGTTATAATCACCTACTACTATTACATGAACAGACGAACGTCTGCACACACTGCGCGCATGTGTGTGCGTGCAACGCGTGACCACCACCGTGCCTTTCAAGTACCCCACTCGTTGTGGGCGAATGCTGCGGGAGGGGAGGGGTCGCCCGTTTTGGTGCGGGGCGGGGAGTGGCCATTCTGTACGTTAGTACTATTATGAATTCTGTGACAATAGTCCAAGACTTCAAAATGTTTTGTTGCAAATGGTATTCGATTCTAAAATAAACTGCCTGAAAACGTGCTGAATTTGCCAGAAAAAAGGTTTCATTAAACATTCACTCAGCAAAAAGGTTTATTATAGAATTGAATGATAAGAATAGGTGGAATCATCAATTCGGCACAGACACCAAACACAAGTCTACCTACTGCTAGGTACTTAATATATTGCGCATATATATATAATATGTTATATTTACACTGTTTACCTTTTTTTACACCTTAAAATGTATATAATGTATACCAGTATATTGATACGCCTTCTTTTATTATTAATTTTTCTTTATTATTTTTAAAATTGCTGTTTTATTTTTTATTAATGTTTCAATGTTTACTTTTATTTATCGTAATTGTAATATAAGTCATTACCATTTTAACAGAGCAAGTGCTAAGTTTCTTGCCGGTTCTTCTTAGCACAAATCTGCCGTCTGAACTGGTGGTAGGGAAAAAAGTGACGATTCGAAAGTGCTTGTAATATGCCTATTTGAATAAAAATATTTTGATTTTGATAGATTTATTATATAGGTACGCTAGTTTATACAAAATCTATGGTCTCCACATGGTTGCGAATTTGCTATGCTTTTCTTGCTTGCAATGCAATGTCATATTCTATCATATTTTATAAGTCACATTTCCATCGCTGTGTTTTCTGGTACAGTCAGAATAAAATGAACAATGGCTTCCAAGGATTGATTTTATGCAGTGTTTCAGTGATGTCAAGTTGACAGTAAGCAATGAATCTGATTGACTATCTTCCAACTAAATCATTACTAATATTATAAAGGGGAAAGTTTATGAGGATTTATGTATGTATGTATGTATGTTTATTGTTCCTCTTTCACGCAAAGAACAGATTTTCTTGAAATGATACATGGGTTTATAACCTGAATTATCAAATAGGATAATTTATATTGGTTAAACATAAAACTGGTAATCATACATTGATCAGCAGTAAAAATGGATGAGGATGTGATGACGCAGACGAGTACAAGGTCAACAAACTAATAAAACGCTCAATTGTTTTCAGAATGTGGAGTCCCGCTGCGAAGACATACCCGCCAACCGCGAGAGAGATCAGCAGGGCAGCTCCGCATCATCAAGGGAAGGGAGTCCAAGAGAGGAGCATGGCCTTGGCAGGTACTATTTTGATTCAAGACTAGCTTTGCTGCTCGATTTATAATTATTTTAAATTAATTATAATTGTACTACGTTGTTAAGGTAGGATTGCTTACAATGAAATTATAGTTGACTCTCAAAGTCTTCTACAGAAGACCATTGTCGTTGTTTTCTGTTTTTCATTTCAAAGATATTTCAGATCAAACTTAGAGCTTATACCTGTCTTGCTAGCTCTGCCCTCTAATTATTGTAGATTTTTTTAACCCCGTCTGTAAGACAAATTATACGTTCATATTATTTACTGTTGAATAGATACAATAAGTTTTATTTGCAGTACTTAGAGATACAGATCTATGTACTCCAAATAAAACTTATTCTATATATTTATTTAATATTCTATGCTACTACAGGTATCGTTGCAACTACTGCACCCAAACTACGGACTGATCGGCCACTGGTGCGGGGGAGTGCTGGTGCATCCGATGTGGTTACTCACAACCGCCCACTGCATACATAAGTAACTGAAATCATTTCTTTTTTACTAATTGAAACTATTTTTAAAGTCTCTACCGGATTTTAAAGGAAGATTTTTTTTTGGTGCGTTTTGCCTTCAGCAAAAACCATTTTTTCCCCTTACAAAAGGAAAAAACGAACCGCTTTAGTGTCCGTCTGTCTGTCAAACGTTTTTCTCAAAAACGCGTGGAACGATTTATCTATTTATATTTAATACTCAGAATACTCAGATCTGTAGCAACATGCACCAAAAAATAACCAAAGCTATGATGAAAAGATATGGGAATTTATATTTAGTTTTTCATACACATCGCAGGCACCAAAAATCTATAGGGTATTAGTTTCCGATGACCTAAAAATAAGTGAACGAATTTTTGTAGAATTTCTTGTCTTTTTTTACAGTGAACTCTTTAACCTGCCTGTACCAGCTTTATGGACTGCCGTGCTCGGAGAATGGGATAGAGCTGAACAGAAAGGTGCCTATGTTCCCATTGAAAGAATCGTGCTGCATCATCGATTTTATAACTATCAACATGACATAGGTACGTTTTACAAAATATCATTTATTAGCAAGAACCCGAATAACAAAAATAATATAAGTATTAGTAAGTAGGTACTTATAATTACGTCTTTTTTGTTTTTGGTATAAGAGCTCTTACAAGTTCATTACGACCATCGAAATATTCTTATAAAAAACTTTTATTTTGCAGTGCAAGTAGATATACAGGAAATTCTTGTCAATATTTTTCTATTACACCTAAGACGTGAACGACCTGTTGAGATGAAGTGTCGCTAAAAACTCATTCTCTCACGTGGTTATTAGTTATTTATTCTTATTTAAAGCATTACATTTATTGTGTTCCAGCATTGATGAAAATGACAAGAGCAGCCGACGTCAGCCCAGGCAGCAGAATCCGCACCATCTGCCTGCCACCCTTTGAACCATCACTCTTCAATTTCAATACCGAAAAGACCACAACGTTTTACCTTAGACCACAATCAAGTGCCGAACCACTAAAACGCAAACAGTCTAAACCTCCAAAACCAAACCCAGACACCGCAGTGAAATATTTAGAAAAACTTAATAATCTAACAAAAAATGTATTCTCTGGATTCACAAAAAAACATAAAAACATGAGGTATAATGTAAGAGTTGCCAATGACTCCAACAGACAAGGGGACAGGAAAAACGTGGATGATCTTGATAAAAGTGACGGAGAAAGAAAACACAATGACATAATTTACGATAGTGCAACTTTAGATAGTGTTGTTAAACTAATTAGAAATAAAATAGCTAAAGAAAAACATAAAGCGAATGTGAATAGAAGTGATAAAAAATTGATGTTCGGTGAAGAAATAGACCCTTTTATTGATGATAATAATGGGTTAGATTTCAAAGATGAGTGTTATGCAACTGGTTGGGGGAGAGAACAAACAAATGGGAATCTTACTGATGTGTTATTAGAAGCCGAAGTGCCAATTTTGCCATTAAACCTTTGTAGAGATAGATACTCATTATCTTTACCATTAAATGAAGGCCATTTGTGTGCTGGGAGCACGGATGGCAGCACAGGTGCATGTGTGGTACGTTATACAATTTTTTTTTCATTTTACTCCATTTGTACATTTACATTATGGATGAACCCTGCTAAATGTGAGTCTTATGGTGAGTTGCACATAAATATTTTGAACACATTACATTTTTCAATTATATTCATTGATTATTATATTATATTATGTTAGTTTACGCCGCAATCCTGAATTTCTGCACTGACATCGATCTTGAAAAAAGTAACGATTGATTATTGGATAAGTAAGCTGTTAGTCATGTACCGTTCACTGCCGGAAATACGCAAATAATCGAACAAGTCAGCATTATTAATTCTTCGAATAACAGCAATTGTTTTTCGGAGTCTATTAATTATTTTTTTATTATGTTAAGCCAACCGTAAAAAAATACGGAAGTGACGAAACTCATCTAGATTGAAAGCGAAAGTTAAATCTTGAGTGACGTGCAAAACCAAATTCGAAGACAAATTGAGAATGCTCTGAATTAAGAATCGGTAGATTACATCTTGGTTGTGGTTGCTGTTAACGGCTATAAGCGGTTCTATGTATAAAGAAAGATGGACAGAATATTTACTTGTTAACTTCTACACACGGAACAAGTTTAAACAATATAAAATTGTATGGAATAATGTTAGACATTAGCACGTGTAGTGCAGCAGAAACAGTCTGTTGATGTTGCTCAGAGAGGGTCACTCAACCACCGATTTTCAGCTATACATCGCTGGTAGACGCAGCAAAATGATGAAGGACAAATTATAAGTTAATTATATACTTTTCAGCCGAGCAAACATCAGAAACGATATTTTAAAACGTTAAAGTTTATTGTTTTGTCTTATTATGTGTCTATATATGTAAATATTAAATTGATAGTTTTCCTCCAAATTCTATCAATCAGTTTTCATGATTAAATTTTGAAAATATCCGGCCCTTACTCATACGATAAATAATTAAAAATTATATTTCAAAAAATACTAGCACTACACAAGTCCTAGCTTCATTATTATCCCGCTGATCGCTATAAGTAAAGCAACAGCTGAAGTTATTTTTAATCTTAGATCTAACATAATAGCAGTACCTTGAGGAAGATCAGATAAGTCGATAGAATCGATGTAGCAATCTAAAGTGGTGGACGTTTTCGATGTTTGTTTTTTTGGATGATTGGACAATTTTTATGTTTTATTAATCAATAAAATGTCGCCTGAGGCTTTGCTCGTGCGGACTGTATCACCAGAACTAGTATCTTTATTTAGACATCGATGTATATTAGTGGAGAAGAAATATTAATGAATAATATAAATCATTTACTAGCAACTCGTTACTTTATAAGCAAATCGTTAATTTTGCAAGTTTAAAATTGTCATTTCATCTAAAATGTTAACTATAGTCTAAATATTATTGAGATGTATGGATTAGGAATGCTTAGGATTATTATGAAATGTTTTTGAGATGGATCAGTAAATTCGATCAATTCAATCAATCTAGAACAGAACTTTTCTGTAATCCTGCTAAAGTTTATGCAAAATTTTGAGATGATTAGTTATTAGTAGTTAAGGTGTGAAAGCTAGTAAACCAGCTCACTTTCGCATTTATAATATTAATAGAGATAATAAATTCCACAACAATTTACACTGCACCATCTAGTCATAAATTAAGTAAAACATGGTAAATGAACTATTTATTTTGAACATAAAATTTAATATCTTCTTCCTGGCGTTATCTCGTTTCGTAATTCATTAGGGTTGGCGGAATCCACAATCCAAGACTTAGGGATTGGTGCTGATATTTACGCGCTGCTACTGATTTTCTCGTGATTGATCTAACGTTTTCATTCGAAAACACACCCAATGAAATGAAATGAAATCGTTTATTTCAGAAATTAGACCTTCACAGGCACTTTTTCTTGTCATTTACAACTTGTTTAAATAAAAAAAATAAACTACGTTATATACTACCACCATTTCGGACACAAGCAAAATGGCAACCGTTAAAAAGAAATGGCGAAAGAAAACCGGTTACGGCCTTTTTTGTCATTTTGTACTTTTTTTTTTATCTCTCCCTTTTATTTCCACTCATTAGTTACAATGTAGGTATAAGTACATTAAAAATTTATAAGAAGAATACGCGGAATGTTATACAAAATGGTGTGCAAAAGTCGGCCGACCAATTAACAACAGCGCTAAGACGGAATCAAATTCAAATACCTTTTTTAACATTATTGCTCTGTCAGGCAGCATTTTCGGGTATTTCATCGACTGACACCACTAAGGGTTGGCACCATGGTGTCAATCGCAGAAGGACTCTTTTTGAATTCGCTGATTGAAATCATGGTGTAATGTAAATCGACTAACCAAAAATGCTCATGTCGACGTAAACAAATGTATCTAATAGAACCTCACATTTTGTGAATTGCCATAAAAAAAATATGTGGCTTACTTGTTCACATTTTGAAGTGAGCAACCCAGCTATGTTAGATATGTAACACGCGTCTGTTAATTCACAATATGTAAGTTTTTTTCAATTTGGTCGGGTCACGTTCTAATGTGACCAAATATACTCTGTTCTCTACTTACAAGCAAGTAAAAGTGAAACCAATAACAATTTTATTATAAAAAACAAAATTTAAAAAATCTTTAATTTCCAGGGCGACAGCGGAGGTCCACTACAATGCCGTTCAGGGGGTCGCTGGGAACTCCGAGGTCTCACGTCCTTCGGGTCAGGATGTGCTAGAAGAGGTGTCCCTGATGTCTACACCAATGTAGCATACTACGTATCGTGGATATACGGTCATATATACGCCACTTAAAATTCCAATAAAGTATCAAAATTATCTCATCATGGAGACTAGTAAGGGTCATCCATTTCGTCACATTTTCGAAGGTGAGAAGGAGAAACAAAGTGTGACATCTTGTGACAATAGAAAGACAATAGGAGTCATAAAGTGGTTTGTGTCAGGTCTTCAATGTGAACATAACCATGTTTCTTTTCTGAGATCAGAATCCCCACAATTAGGGCGAATCCTCCGCGACCTATCGTCATTGTCACCTGTATTAGTACCATTTTAAAAGAACAAGTGTTAAATTTCTTACCAGTAAAGTTCTTACTACGAGTCTGCCGTCTGAACTGGTGGTAGAAAAATGACGATTCGAAAGAGCTTGTAATTAGGCCTATTTGAATAAAGTTTTGGGTTTGTGTTTGACCATGACAGAAGGTTTTTTTTTTTGACAAATCACACAGCTTGAGCTAGCCCCAAAGTAAGTTTGAAACTTTGGGATACTAGCTCAACGATACCATAATTTTATAACAAATGCTTATATAGATAAACATCCAAGACCCAGAGCAATCAGAAAAAGTTCGTTTTTCATCATGACCCGACCTGGATTCGAACCCAGGACCACGTGGGTGGCGGCGGTCTGGCGTGGTAACCATTACGCCACGGAGATCGTCTAGTTTTCAGTGTATGACGCAGATATCTGTCAAAATGCATGTTTATGAGCGCATTGAAGTCCTGATAAATATAATAATGTATAAATAAACGTGTTCAAAATGCGATAATTTAAATTTACCATTATAAGTATAGCAGAAGTGCCAATCATCTTTTGTAATTTGCTTAGAAAGTTAAGTTTAATGTTATTAGATATAATGGCCAGCATATTTTATAAGTATTTAAGATCTAAATATAAAATTTTCTGAGGTACCTTGCAAGCCTTACCTCAGAGGTCGCGGTCTTCACTGGCGCTATGGGTAGATCTATTACCGTTTTACCACTATGTGTATCAAAGTATAAAGTAAATTTGTTGTCGCGCACAATACTTAGCATGCTACTAATAATAATATGATACTATTATATTATCGAAAAGAAGGTAAGACTTTTAAGGAATTTACATATTTTAATGCAAATGACGAATTTACTTTCAATGTACGAAATGTACAGAAATGGTGTTGTTGTTGATTCGTCACAGAGTAAATTCGTCACAACTACCTAAGAAAATTTGTGACGAATATACTGTTAATGTATGGAGTGTACAATCACGGCGAATATACTCTGTGAAGAACGTACAACATCCCTAAAAACGTCAGGAAATGACAAACTGTCTCAAACTACTTCCATTTGTCAATTAGATATAGTATTATGAATTTTAATATTATTATTTCCTTGAGATTACGTTGTTACCAATAATGTTTATTTAGGATAAAATTTTTGAATAGGTTTGCTTTACTCCCTTAAGGTGGGTCCAGATATGATATTTTGCCCGTACCGTACCTCCGTTTCGTATCAGCGTCGCGATCCAGAACGCTAGTTTGGACGCCGCCCGTTCGGAACGGTGCGGTGGTACGGCATCGCGATACAGAGACAGGTACGCTCCGATCCATCGCAAGTCCGTTTACTCGCCCCGTTCAAAGGCGTTACGGAGATACGGGCTATTTTTACTCTGCGTCCAGAGTTTTTGGATCGCGACGTTTACCTTTACGCCTATACCTTACTCCCTATTTTGTCGCCCCATTGAAGTGGATGCGCCTTCCTCCTCTCAAATGTTACTATTCAATTGTAAATATTAGTAAGACTTATTTTAAATTTGATTTATATTTTATTTTAAGCACTATATAAAATATTACGTCTAGTCTCATTCCACGATTTAAACGTTTATAAAGGTTTGCTTCACCACTTGCGCCTAATGTGGTATGGTCATCATCGATAGTACCTACCATCAACACTTTACGAGTAATACCACGTCATTTTCTCTTTCGTCTCTTTTACTCGTCTTAATCAATTTTTGTTGCTTACAGCTGACAGATTGTTTTTTGTATAAAAAAAATATTTTTTTATAAATTTTAATGTCTAGTAATGTACCTATGATGTGTGATTTAATTTTGAAGGAAATAAAAAAGATATAGATGTGTACCTACAGCAAGTGGTGAAACAGGGTTAACATTCTGTAATTTTAAATTTAAATTACTAGGTATTAATTTATTTTTATTTAAATAATTTAAAAAAAACTTTAGATTAAGTTGTAATTTTCAACCTTTAACCACTCAAAGAACTGTGATTTAAATAATGTACTTATGAGTATTTTTTTTTAATATAAAATACACCCAGTTTTTAAATTGAATATAAAAATGTAAATTAATTTATTTTTACATATTTTTAAAATAAAGTTTTAAATAAAATAAAAAATTAAGAATTCTTAAATTTATTTTCTTACAAAACTTACACCTTAATTCTATAAAAATATGTACAAAAAAATACATTAATAATGTAATGGTTTTAAAAGAATTAAATTAATATCACAAATCATTGTAAAAATTCTTAAAAAGTAATTTTACAAATAATATTATTTAATTGTGAGTCATAAGAATAATCTTTAGGTATTAGCAGTGATTACACGTTCAATCCAGATCGAGATCCGTGATCGTGTCATAAGCGTGTAGGATTGTCAGATTGAGAAATACATTACACAGTCAATCTGTAAGTATCAATCTGATTATGGATCTCAATTTAGATTAACCGTGTAATGTTATCAGGGATAGCACAGATTAAGATCTAGCCAATAATTTGGCTTTACCTGCTATTGACTGTACTCTCTTCCTGGTCATTTTGGTGTGAAAATAACACTTTCAGGCTTTGGTCTGTATTTCCTGATTAGCAGGATGATGATATCGTGTGATGAAATAAAAGATAAGCCAAATTAACATAAACATAACAAAATTTAAAGAAAACGTAGATCTTTAATTAAGTTTTGAGCAAAAATCTTATACCATTACATGGAGTCTAATCATACCCTGCTTCCAATCCTTCACCGATAAAATTTAATTCAAAATTAAAATTTAATTTAATTTAATTTATTTAAGCCATTTTCACCCCAATTTTGTACATTTAATAAACTTTTAAAAAAAATTGAACATAAGTTGAGGCAAATGTGGCAAGCATATTACATTGTCAATATTATCACGATCCTAATCAATATCGCAATTTAGTTTTGTAGTTATTATGAAAATACTGCGATACAACCTTATTATATTATACTATAAATTATAACAATTGTAACATATAATATGGCATTTAGCATTAAACTTATACAATTTAAAATCGACAAACAATAATTATAATTTATCCATTAACATCGAGTTGCACAGAAATATATAAAAAAATTATGACACAATAAGTCTCAAGCTACCATTTTTTAGCAGACATTAACTATTAAATTTATATATGAAACTCACGGTATATACTACAAATCAACGTAAGTAGTTAATAGTGAATTCTTTATTTACTACTTTATATAGTTAAAACAAATTAATGATCTAATAAGTAACTAAAACAAATCAACTAATGACATTAAATAAAACAAACAATTACAGTGGAATTGATTAAAGAACTTTGTCCATTAAGATAACATAAATCATAACATAAATAAATTTACAAAATCAAAAAGATACTTATGTAAAAATCATACAAAACAACCCTTCTTCCTAGCTACGTATGTCCCACAGCTGGGAAAAGGCCTCAGAAACAATTAACTTATTCTGACAGATAGGTTGTCTGAAAGTTATCAGGACATCGGGGTTTTATATAATACGGGATGCTGCCCACGGTGTTACCCGCGTTTAATTTTATGCACATCCAGCGCCATATATAACAGACTTGATCAAATGAATGTCTACGATGCATCTTTTTCCCTATAAACGTGCATTATGCACATTCATAATGAGAAGAGCCAATATTTACAATTTATATGATGATTACAGTTAGATATATTGTATTTGTTGTCGCCAAACCAATTTTCACGAAAATTCTATCAATGATTGAGATGCAATTTTGTAAAAATCCCCAAAAACTTTGAATTTCTTGCGCAGACCGAAACGTACCACCTTAAACAAATGTTGTGGTTGTTAATACGAAATAACGTGTGGCCCTTATTTTGTGGTGAGTATAATAAATAAGATATTGTTTATGGATATTACACAATCGTACAAACTTACTTTCATATTAGATAGCTTGATTTGTAGCATCATTGATATAAGTTGACCTCCGAGTGAGGTTAGAATCTTATTACATAATTGTGATCATAGTGGCGACGAAATACTTGTAAATGACTGCCACAAGTTACTGAAGAGCATCAAATATGATCTATTTTATTAGAATCATAATAAATCAATCTCAAAATTAGTAATGTTTAGATAATATACAAAATGCAAACTGGTATAATATAAAGCAGAGGTCCAGAGTCTGCAGACGTGACAACGTTCATATAAGTAAACATTACACCATCTCTAAATCAACATATTGAGGAGGAAGAAGAAGAAAAGAATTAAAATATGGAGGTTCGTGGATGTCTATTAGGTACTTATGATTTACTGTCTGGCACTAGTTTGACTATACCATTACCTCTTGGACCAAATTATCGTGCGATAAAAAGTTTTACTTGCGTTCTGATCCTCATTTTGAGATTTTAAAGAATCATTTGCAACATAGAAACAATGTACATGATTAACAACGTAATAAAATTAATAATACTATTTATTATGTCATGGCACTTATTGATCACCTAATCAAACATACATAACTTTTCATGTCTCTGTGACAACTAGACCAGATAGATCACAATCATCTTCATGTATAGCTAAAAGCCGTACAGCGTCTCTGGCTAGTTCATCATCATCTCTGAAGCCAGTATTATCTATGACATTTGACATTCTTTTATTATTATTAAAATTCACTTTTTTGTCCTCCTCTGATTCTATTAGCTTGTATGTAGGCCTCCATATCCTGTAGGCTCCCTGGACTCCAAGGATTACGCCGATTATGAAGAGCAGTACCTCGATTGTGATGATTAAGGGTGGTGCAATGATGAATCGCAGTTTCATAATCATTAAAATCTCTGGTGGCGGCTCTTTGCAATACTGAAATGTAAAATGTAAATTGTAATAAATCAGAATTGTTCACAGCTTAGCTTTTGGATAACTTTTTTGTTAGATTTAGGAGCAATTTTAAAAGTTGTCAGTTGCTACAACCAATACTTACAGTTGCCGCAATTTTATGGTAATCTGTGAGCAGCCCAAACTAACACAAGCAAAAGCATATTGAAAGCACATAATTCGGTGACACCAACGTCAACTAGACCGGAGATGAAGAGGATCGTGGATCGACGATTCAGTAATTAACATACAAAATCAAACTCACCAAAGAAACCCACAGCAATGGCACAATCTTGTCTTTAAAAGGTCTAGTTATTGGATTACCAGGAGACATTCTTACAGCAACATTCACTTGTATCTTTGATGACAGAGATATAGGCACACCGATAGTCTGAAATACAAAACATTTAAATTTAAATTAGGTCTGTTAAAATATGGAACCATTTTGTAATCTATACTAATATTTTAAGAGGAAAGATTTGATTGTTTGTTTGTCTACATTGAATAGGCTCCAAAACTACTGGACTGACCTTAAACATCTGTCACAGTTGGGAAGCTACGCTATATTTTAAAAATATATAAATAAAGGTGATACTTTTTTTTTTTTTTTTAAATGTTTGCCTGAAAAGATATTATGTATATTTTGTTTACACGAATACTCACAGGCTCCACTTCCAGAACTGAAAGATGTTTAGCTGGATCAGGATGCATTCCTTCGTAGAAACTTTGCTGCTTAGGATCACTATCTAGAAAATGTGGTTTTGACAAGGTGATCGGAAAACCTGAAAATAGAAATTATTATGTAAAACCTACCTTGCTTTGTGACTTAATTGTTATTTTTTTAAATCCTACAGGCATCATTTTAGTTGATTTGTTCTCTATCTTTTCTATGTCCTACGCAAGGAAGAATTAAGCGTTCGGGACTGGAGTTATTTCTATAACTATTAGCTCTTTTGTCGTTTTTATATTGAGAGGGAGAGTAATTTCAGCGTTTGTTAGTATTCGGCATTGTCCTAATAGGACGCGAATGCGCGTTCATCGTTGGTTCGCGCGAATTTTACTCGTACGAACTCGCGATCAAACATATTGAACTCGAATAGGTGTCCTAACTGACAATCGCGCGACGCTTATGAACACGCGATGGTCGCATCGCTTACTCGCGCGAGGATCGCGGATTCGCGTCCTATTAGGACCATTGTCCTAAAAGGACCTAATAGGACCTTCTTCTTGTTTACACGTCAATCACTTCGCACACAATACGGGCAAGATATTCGTTGAGCCAGTAGCATTGTCCGTAGCCTTTCACAAATTTGTTAAGGTACATCTTATGCAGCACCAGTCACAAGTCACAGCCAATGTTAGATAAAAATAATTGAATATTGTATATCTTAAAAAATCTATGTTTATAGGCATTATAAACTTAATTTCAAGTGTCATTTTAGCAAAGAGTAAATTACTTACCATAATAACATTTGCTGACATCTACAAAACCATCTGGCAGACAGCGTTCTTTGCATTTGCATGCATATTTAGATTTATTACTTAAAGCTGTTTGCTCCATCGCAAATCTGAAAGTTTAATGTTTTTTTAATAATGTTTTTACTTTTGGTCATTTTCATATCACTACTGCTAATTTGCTATGAATAAACATGATCGCATGTTGCAACATCCAGTTTGAGATCAAGGGAACAAAGGGAAACATTCAATAGGAAATAAATTTAAAATTACTACTAAGGTGACTCTTATCTTGTCTGTCATTTATAATATCGTTACTCTAATTACCTATAGTAATTGAATCCATATTTCTCATTAGTTTCTTCCTTGAATGAAAATGGATATACCCTGCAGGCTTGCCTTCTGTAGATTGAAATCACCTTGTCCTTGGGTACATTGGGTGGAAGCATCAGACCTTCGAAGGTCCCTTGAATACGGTTGCATGGTATGCTAAAAAAATATTTTTTGTTTTTAATTAAAAAGAACGAATACTCGTTGGGTTTCTTTGAAAAATATCTAGAAGTGCAAATAGTAAATTATTATACAAGTTATATTAACAACCGTAAGATTTCTTATCAAAGAGGAACCTACAAAAACATGACTGTATGAACAATTTATTTGGTTTTATTAATTGACTAAGAGTTTACATGAATCAAGCGAATGAAAAGGCGTCGTGTCTTATAGAGAGGCGAAAGAGCTGGCACAAGACAGAGGGTAATGGAGGTTGACAACTGCACAGCTCTCAAATTTAGAAGAAAAATTTTACCATGATCTCGCAATTGATTTACCTTAATTGATAAACCTTACCTGCTATTTAGATCAGTAAAGCCCTGCTCCTTGATCCCCGCCAAACCATCCCATGTGTTTATCGAGAATTTCTTCGTCTCATCACCAAGCACCACTTCTGTGGTTTGCTTTTTTTGTGCATAGAACTGCAACAATTGAACGGTCATCTTTTTATTTTATTTTTTATACAACACAGGTGGCAAACAAGCATACGGTCGACCTGATGGTAAGCCGTCACCGTAGCCTATAGACGTTTGCAATACCGGGGGTATCACTCACGCATTGCCAACCCTCCCAATCCCCCCGAGTGGAGCTCTGGAGACCTTACTCACCGTAGGAACACCACATGGCCGAGACCAATGCTATTTGGCTACGATCTTCTGTAAGGTGGAGGTCCTTCCCCAGACGGGCTGCTCCGATTTGAGCGGATTATCCGCTGTGCCCTACCTCTCTTTATCATCTAATAAGAATCATTAGTAATGATATTCATATTTTTAATTTGACTTTGATCAGTATAAACCGAGAGGTCGTCCGACTTTATGGTGCTGTGTGCAGGCCTGTTGCCGTATTTGCAGCAATATAAAATCGCGTATACTGTAGTTTAATAATGCAAGCAAAACGCGTAAATGCGTACAATATAAAATTCCTTACCCTGTCCATAATGCCGATCTTATTAAAATCAATCCACCCTGGTAACAGTCCATTGGCAATAGACACAATGGGATCATCGTATCCCCAGAATAGTTCTTCAACGGTGAGGTTCCTGAATAACTTGGAGCCAAGAGTATTGATGGAGTAGTAGGCACCAGCATTTGCCAAATACCCAAGTTTGTCAGCGATAATTGTACTTATTGCCTGAAACAAATTTTCTTTCATTTCATACTCCGAGAAAAATAATAAAATAAGGGAAAATAACTGGTGTACTTTTGAAAAGCACAGTTATTAAAGACAACGAGCTTTTCACGTTGGGAGTGGAGTGGTCAAACGTTCCTTTTTTGAGGTTTTTGCTCATAATCTCAAAATCTGTACAAAAAGCTTGATTGCATCTGACAAAAGTTTAGATATAAAATTTCCTACAGATTTACATAATTGTATATCTAAATTATGTCATCTTATTTGGAACATGGATTTAGTAATATCGATAATTATTTTATCGTTCGTTAACACCTCAGTAGTGTAAAACAATTTATTTACGACAGTCAAAACATCACGCCCTTCTAATGAATTAGTCCCTTCGCCAAGATACTAGTTAACCTTGTGTCAAAATTTAAATGATATAACATAATTATTGTGTGAAATAATACATAGATAAATACAGGTCGAAGCGGCAGATATATTTGCAGTCGCTACAGTACGTTAGGGTCAGATCACACCCAGACACGACGCGCAACCGCACTTTTTTGGGTTATCGGTATAAAATAGAAATAACTTCATTCACTACAAAAAAGACACATTTCATTGAGAGAATCGAAAAATTCCAGCGACAGTTTTTATGTGCTGCCTCATAAGCTTTTTTTGGAACTTTCAAAAGCTTCCTGTTATCATAGCCCAATTAATCTAAGAAAAAGCAATCATGCAAAAACACAGTGACACAACATCCGTGAAGACGCGTAATCATAGAAGTTTAAAATTCAAATAGTTATTTTACGAGTTCTCAAAGTCAAAGTCAACGTCAAAAGTATTTTATTCTGTGGGCCCTCGCGGGCACTTAGACACGTCATTTACAATGTACATACATAGTACGTCATTAATTGTGTGTAAATAGTATATTTTACAATAAGTGCACAAAACGAACTATTTTTATCTGAGTTCGGCTCGGGCTGATAGTAATGTCATTAATAACAATATTAATATAATTTTCTTAAATTAATTAAATAACATACCGTACTTTAATTTAAATTTTAATATCTTTTATGTCTTAAAAAACACATAAGGCAAATAAATTAAAGTAAATATCAAAATAACAAATTCTATCTCTGAACTTTTTATTGTGTTTGGCTGTATGGCTCATTTTCTTTGCCTTTAATTTACATGATACATTTATACATTTATGAGTAGATACGTTAATGCACTTGTGCACAAAAATCGATTTTGTGCAGCCTATATCCTGCACATATAAGCAATTTCAGAGCATGAGAAGTGAAAATATATTTTTAAGCTACCAGATTTCGGAATTCTATTATTATTTTCACCAACTAACATGACTTTTTAATTTTGAATAGGTATTTGTTTTGACATAATTTATTTTTTTAATGCTAATCTAGTTTTTAGTTTAGTTTTAATTGGTTTTAATGTTATGTAGTAGTTTCTTAGAAATAAATGGTAATAAGAAAAAAAACCGGGCAAGTACGTGTCGGGACACGCACAATGTAGCGTTCCGTATTGGCTACGCATTTCTTGCTTGCAGATGAGTACAATTCCATAGAAAAATTAGCTGAAACGAGTCTTGATATTATCTCCGAATGGGGAAATCGTAACCGTCTAGAATTTGCACCTCATAAAACGTATCAACTTATGCTTAAGGGAAATTTACAAGTCCCTCCGCGCTTTCGCTTTAATGGAGTTTCAGTTTCAAATAAAATCACAGTCTGCTACTTAGGTTTACTTTTAGACAAAAACTTTAATTTCATTGAACATATGAAGCAGGTAGGAGAAAAAGCCAAAAAGAATTTTTATGCCTTAACTCGAGTATCTGCCGCAACCTGGGGTTTAACTTTTAGAACGTTAAAAATGGTTTATACTGCGACATACCTGGGTTGTATAACATATGGTTCAGCGGTTTTCGCGGATCGTGTAACAATTGGGGCCGCGCGAAGAAAATTATTGCAAAGTCAGCGTCTTGCCTTGATATTTTTGTGTAAGTCTTACAGAACTGTCAGCACGGAGGCACTCCCTGTGCTGGCTGGCGTAATACCCGTCGATTTGGAGATACAGCGTCGCGCGTCGATGTACTATAGATCAAAAGAAATGACCCCCGCGTTCCTTAAGACACGTGATCGTGACAAAATAAATAGACTATTCAACCCGTTAGATGACGTATTACAGAATCTTCTATCGGAATGGCAGGAAAGGTGGGAGACTTCCATAAAAGGCCGCCATCTGTATCTGTTCTTTCCCTCGGTGAGAGACAGATTAAAGAAAACCTGGCTAGAGGTCGACCATCAAGTAGCTCAATTTTTAACGGGACACGGAAACTTTAAGGCCAAGTTATTCTATTTCAAGGTTGTACCTTCTCCTTTCTGTGAATGTTCTACCGCGAATACCAGAGTAGAACAAACAGCTCATCACGTTCTGTGGGAGTGTGATCTTTGGCATGACGAACGCGTAATCATGTTGGATTCTTTACATGTCACTTCGGGCGTAGTTTATTATTCTGATCTCGTAGCAAGCAGAGAGAATTATCAGGCATTTAGAAGGTTTTGCAATACATATTATTGGAATCAAAATAGTAAACAACAGCTCATAGCATTAGGTCCCAATAGTAGTGTAACAATAGACCGTGGTGCTCGGCAATCGAGCCTCACTTGATTTGCCATCTCTCTAGGGTATAATGCCTTTTGCTTCAAATTGCTGTTTCTCACGTAGTTGTTAAGGAGGGAAGTCCTTTCAATACTTCCTACTCCGACTATCTTCTTTCTGATTAAATTCGTTGTGAGTTCCAAGACAGCTGTAGTTTATTCCCCGGGACGTCAATAAGCTTCATTGCTTATTGTCTATCTGAGGTCGCCGTTGTTGATCCTGGCTACACAGGAGACACAGTGGTGGGAATGTGTGGTGGGCTTGTCCCGAGTACAATTCCATATTCTATGACATTTGTACGTTTTTGTCTAAGAAATTTTACTTCATAAGTTCGTCGGCTATTACTCGGTAACTAGTAGTGCCAACTTAACCGTTATAGTTTTCCTTGTAGGTTCACTATATGGACTACTACCATGATTTTTTTCGAATTTCTAAACTCAAGACTTTCGGAGACAGAGGGGGGACCACCGTGCAAAACGAAAATTGACACGTAATTTGCAAACGGATCATTGTATCGTAAAATGATCTTCCCACAAACGAATACTGAAATAAGACTTCCTATGGGAACGGAGTGTCCCACGGGAATAGAAATAGTTATGGATGCAAATGAAAATCTATTTGTAATAAGGCAATCATTGCAGTGTCGGAAATGTGTCAGAGGTTACTATAATCATTATCAGTATTGAGATGGTGTTGAGTAACACTTATCTGTCACTTTCATGTGTAACTATTCTAATTAGGTAATTGTAATATTGTTCCGAGCAATTAATATAAGTCACTAACAAAAATTACATAACATTAAAATTACCCAAAACCATTTTTTTTTTAATTCAGAGGAGTTTCCTCCCGCGAACGCTGAAGTTGTGGAATGAGATCCCCGCCGAGGTCTTTCCTTTAGACTTTAATATGGGGTTCTTCAAAAGGGGCATTAAAAGATTTTTACAGGGTCGGCAACGCGCGGGTGTTACCCCCGGTGTTGCAAGCGTCCATAGGCTGTGGTGACCGCTTACCATCAGGCGGGTCGCAAGCTTGTTTGCCACCGGTGGTATAAAAAAATTCGAGTTTATTCTCGAAATAAAAACAGATAAAATCTAATATCAATATCAAGCGTTATTTCGCTAATTCTATATTTTATATGATATACACTGGGCGTCAAAAATAAGTAGTACAGTTTTAAAATTGCAATATCTCCTAAACTACAGAAGCTAGACCTTTGAAATAAAAAAAAGTTAAAAGACTTCATTTCATTTAATAAAAACTTCATGCACAATATCGTCTTTTAAAGATTGATTTTTATTTCAAAACTCTAACTTCTATAGTTTAAGAGTAATTGCAATTTTAAAACTGTACCTACTACTTATTTTTGACGCCCAGCGTAGGTTGAATAAAATAAAATCATTTATTCCGCAAGTAGATTTACAGGAAGTACTTCGGCACGTCAATTTTTTTTAGTCAAATCAAAATATTCGGAGTACCTAACTACTCAAAAAGTTATGTATGCTTAAGCTAGAGCCATGAAATTCTTAGCTAAGATATTTAAAGATTTTCTCTTTGGGAAATCTAGGAATTAGTTAGGTAATATAATTTTCTCAAAGAATGTGTATTTACCATTGCACTTGACTGTATTAATATTATTAAAATTATGATATTAAATAGTTGTTTACTGATATGTCATTGCAATGATCTTTGGCTTTTTTGAACATTAGAGAAATAACATGCACTGTAGGTACTTAAAGTATTTTTGTCAAGTGCTAACAAGATAGCACAATCGTATGAATTGTAAAACAAGTGGTGATATCATTAAATAGACAAAAAAGGCGTAAATATTGTGTTTTCCAATTATTATTTTATAGCCTGATGCTTTTCAGCCAGTTGCAATAAAGCATAATTTAATCCCACGCTTAAGCAATCATCGCGATCGAACGTTATGCAGGCCCTACAGTTTCGCGTAATCGAGCTATAAGGAGAGCGTGAACCGTATCTTCGTCCTATTTCACTTTTCCTTCGTCTTTTCGTCGTTGCTGTGAAGAAGGAAGTCAAAACCATAGAATAAGTAATATGGTAGAATGCCCGCACCCGAGGTAGCGCGTGTACAGACGACATTGGCCTATGCAGTAGAAATAGGTAATAATTTCACGCGTTTTGTATGGATAGTACGGGGTGTGCCAAAACGCATCGTTACCTGGCTGTAATTTCACCCCCCCGGCGGCGGCGCCAAAACGCTTCATTGTTTATTGTGAATCTGAGGTCGTCGTTGTTGATCCTGGCTATACAGGAACCACAGCGGTGGGAATGCGTGTGGGCTTATCCCGAGTTACCTCACTGAATGAAACCTTTGTCATCTGTGATTTTATTAGTAAGATAAAAAAATACTTACAAGTAATGCTATATTTGGCACTTGGACATAAATCTCCTTGGTGTCACCTATGGACTGATTCCTCAGGAACTCCAACGTGGTGTTGGGCCTCATGGACATCACTCCTCGCAAATGATCAATCGTTAAGTTCCGATTTGTCCTGTGTTCTCTGAAACGTTGCATATTTTTCTTTACTATTTTGTTGATTTTATTCTACTTCTGATAGTAATAATAAATTAGCATTAATTAAATACACACCAGCCCCTCAAAATTTCTTCAATCACACAAAACATCATCATCATCATCATCATCAGCCTGTATCTACCCACTGCTGGGTATAGGCCTTTCCCAATGCCTTCCTTTTCATTGAGAAGTAATGCCCATAAGTCGCCACGCTGGGCAGGCGGGTTGGCGACTGCGCCAGAGCCTCGTCCGTCTATCAGCAGGGTGTACCGCGTGCAGGTGAGGTTGGCTTTAGCTCTAAGATGATGATGAGCCTCACACCCTCACTCTTTAATTTAAGTTGGTTTAGCGGATAATCCGCTCAAATTGGAGCAGCCTATCTGGGAAAGGACCTCCACCTTACAGAAGATCGTAGCCAAATAGCATTGGTCTCGGCCATGTTGTGTTCCTACGGTGAGTATGGTCTCTAGTGCTCCACTTGGGGGGGTTGGGATGGTGAGTTATACCCCCGGTATTGCAAGCGTCTATAGGCTACGGTGATGCTTACCATCAGGCGGGCTTGTTTGCCACCTTTTTGGTATATAAAAAGTTACTTTTATTAAATATATATTTTCTTGCAGATTATACTGTGAGTTTGAAATTATGGAGAGAATAAATAAATTTATCATACTAACTGAAAGAGAAATGGTCCTATCTCTTGTAATTTGAGGACTTTGTCGTCTCCCCTAAGGTACTCTGGCACATTAGTATAGTTGTAAGTCCACACCTCTGTATATAGTTTGTATGTCGGCGTCTCCCACATGCGAAACACGAAGGAACCCTCGGTGACCTCCAGGAACTAGAAACAAAATGCTTTCTTTAATTTTTATTACATAATATAAAATGAAGTCGTCTGTCTATCCTGCTATGCTTATCTTCAAAACTACGCAACAGGATTTTGATGCGGATTTTTCATTTAGTGATTCAAGAGGAAGCTTAATATTATGGTTTCGCTAGTCTTAAGATATTCATGGACGAATCACATAACGCCATCAAGTCCCAAACTAAGCTTGTACTATGGGGTACTGTACTGTTAAAATATGCATACATACTTATATATTTTTTGTCAATAAATATGCCTAATATAAAAATGAATCGTTAAATGTGTTGCTAAGCTCAAATCTCGAGAACGGCTGTACCGATTTCGCTAATTCTTTTTTTAGAATATTCCTATGAAGTACGAGGATGGTTCTTACTTCATACGGAGAAAAAAGTTAAAAATTCCCACGGGAAAGCGGGATATACGCAAACGAAGTTGCGCGGGTTTCGCTAGTTATACCACGTAATACTATTAGTATTATTCTGTGGTTACTATTTTTTATTCTGTGGTTATACATAGAAAACACCCAGAGCAAGGCAAACAGACTTGTTCATGCACACAAATGTTTGCCATGCGCAAGATTCGAACCGGCGGCCCTAGAGATAAAGTGACCATTGCTAGCCACTCGACCACAAGGCCTGTCATTACTATTATAGTCAAGGTGTAAAGGAATGACAAATTGAAAATCACGTGTGATAAATAGCAATACCTATGTTTTTTTTGGAAATACAAAAAGACAGAGAAACAAAAAATACCGAGACTTAAGACAAAAAATAAAAATAGTCATAACATAAATATTTGTCCGATGCGAATGAGAAGCCGCGCCTTTGACACATCAAGTAGAGTTACTAAGAGGACTTGCAAAAAATACTTAATGACATGGTTATCATTGTAATTTTTTTTAATAAATTACCTAATCCTCTCTTGCAAGTGGAGACGCGGGCATGCTATAGTACCTACATAATATTCTTATGTTATTCATGTAGAATTGTCACAAAATATTTAATGTGACAGACAAATCTTAAAATGAATTAGACCTTCACACATTCAAAATTCATAGAATAAAGAATCCTTGTCACTTTAACAAATAATATAATAGTTACTATTTCGATAGAACAGAACAGGAAATGGCTCATTTACTGATTGTTCCCTGGGTCAAACAAAAATTCAAATTATTAAATTTAAAAAAAAAAAAAATCTACCACCTTTTAAGCCTTAATAATGGCGAGGTTGTAAAAAGTGAGATTTCCGCACTGCAACCTGAAGTAACGGTGAACCTAAAGGAAGTTTTTTTTAAAGGTACACTTTGAATATCATATTATGTGACTTGTGTAGTAAAGTGAGTCCAAAATTAACCATCACACACACACCTCTTCCGAGGAGAGAGTGCACATGCTGACTGGAGTGGAGGCCGCCTATTTGGGCGTGTACTATTTTTAGTCTATAAGTAAATATGTTTTAATGTTTTACATAAGTACCTTATTAAATAATTGTAATTGAAGTGCCCAAATTAATAATATTTTTTTCTTTCCATGTTATGGACTACCATTAAGTGTGCAAATCTAAAGAGGTCAAAATATCATAACACTTCACATGCACAAATGGATTTTACTATGACACGACTCACCTGCATAATTACTCATTGTAGTAGCAAATTATGCATCATAATAACACCTATAGATACGTTTTTGTTGAAAGGTTAAGGGGTTGCAATGTGACACACGTGTTTCCTGATCACAAAACACCTTTTACAACATTTAATTACATCTAATTTCGCTTTACAAATAGCATGGTAATCATTTATATTAAGAGTGTGTTTCCATCATAATGTACGCCGTGTGTATAAATTCACGGCGCGCGACATCTGAAATACGTTACAATATAATTAGCACAAAAGCTCAATCAGACGCCAAACAATCGTCTGATTTGAAATATAAGTCTACATGAAATAAACATAAATCCTTACTAATATTATTAAATGAGAAAGTGAGTTTGTTTGTTATTCCTTCACGGGTTGACTAAGCAGCCGATCATTATGAAAATTTGCATACATATTGTTAGGGGTCCAGATGTACAGAGCCCAACATAGGCTACTTTTTATTCCGTGAAAGTATGTCGTTCCAATGGGAAAATATATTTTTTTCTACTATAGAGGGCGCTGTATCGGCCAACAGATGGCGCCACAAGTCGCGCTATGGGTTGTTTTGTTGTCAAACGAGATCTATGTCATAAAATTAACGCGAGCGAAGCCGCGGGGAAAAGCTAGTCGATCATAAATCATTTTATAGAGATAAGCACACAACATTATGTTACCTACCACTACCACAATAAGGTATGAGAAACTATTTTAAACACGATCATTGAATTTACCTGGAAATCAGGTGCCGAGAAAATATTGGTATTTTCCATTCCACTATAGAATGGAAAATACCTATGTTTTGTACTAGTGAAACCAGCGCAACTTCGTTTGCGTGTATTTATTTATGCCCAGCAGCGCCATCTATATCAGACATTTGACCAAATACTACGGAAATCGCGTACTTTTCGGGATAAACAGTACGCTATGTGTTAATCCAAGGTATCAGCTGCCTACATACTAAATATAATGAAAATTGACCCAGCCATTTGAGCGTGAGAGTTACAAACATACACACAAACTTTTGCTTTATATTAGTGGGATGGAACTTTTTGAAGCGGAATCGTATTTTGCGCCTTGCGCTTGCGCGCGTATCAATTTGTGAGTCTGGCTGGTGGTGGGCCGCCCCGCGCGCCAGGGCGGTCGGTGGTGTGAAGACTAGAGAAATTGTTCCTTTTGACTACATCGCATTTTTCTTTTGATTTCACCGCTTATATCTCATGGAAACAGAGCCTAATGTTTATGCGTTTATGGTAATGTTGATCCAAATTAAGGAAAAACTTGATTGGATTGATGATGACTTGTTGATTGTTTGACTCATACATGATAAATCTCAGAAAGATCTTAAAAACTGAAATAACGTGTTAAAATCGTGTAGAATCACTTAGTGGATTAGTAATAGCAACTTTGTTTCTAACATAGGTTTCTTGGCAGTTTCCTATACAATCAAGTCTTTGATGATTGCCTACAAGACCAAAATTGACGACCTCCGTGGCGTAGGTAATGGTTACCATGCCAGACCGCCAACCAGGAGGTCCCGGGTTCGAATTCCGGTCGGGTCATGATGAAAAACGAACTTTTTCTGATTGGTCTCGGGTCTTGGATGTTTATCTATATATGTATTTGTCATAAAATATAATATCGTTGAGTTAGTATCCCATTACACAAGTTTAAACTTACTTTGGGGCTAGCTCAATCTGTGTAAATTGTCCCTATATAATAAATTATAATAATAAAAAATATCAATCAATATACCTACTTTAAGCTAGTGATGAAATAAAACCCAATATTTTTGTAATTTCGTACCTACTTTAAAACTACAACTTTTATTTTGACGTTTACAATAATTTTAACATTACATACAATCCTATGTAACATGTTGATGTTAGTAATAAATAAATAAATATTCTTGGACGAATCACAAAAGATACAACGCCATCTAGTCCCAAAGTAAGCAACTAAACTTGTACTATGGGTACTAGACTGCTGATAAATATTCTTAAATACTTTAATTTTTTGTAAATAAACACTTATTATACATAGAAAACATTCAGACCAACGCAAACAGACATGTTCATGCATACAAATATTTGCCTTACGCAGGATTCGAACCCGACCGACCGACTATTGCTAGCCACTCGACCACCGTTCTGTCAGCTTTAAAGTTTCAAATTTTGAGGTGGGCAACGCATGTTGTTGCTGATGTGCATAGGCGGCCCGCTTGCCTGTTTGCCGTGTAACCTAAAAAAGATATTGATTCAAAAGAATCCAATAAATAAATAAAACTTTTTTTAAGACTAAATGTGGCCTCTTATATTGTTTTGACTAGTATTATTAGGAAACGTTTGAGATAAAATAAATAATGTCGATAACCTTAATAATAGACTAATCGTGAAATATTTTAAAACAAGTTGATAACCTATAGCGTACATTTGCAGTATGAAAAACATCCGTAAACTACATAATGAAAAACTATATGTGCGAGAAAACTCGTACATATCCATAGGTCACTTAGGTTCAGATCCGGCTCGAAGGACTAAAAAGGGATATGTTTTTCCGCACACACCTTTTTGGTGAGCTGATACATAATATACTAATTGACAGATGACCAATCGTTAAATTGATGTGTATATATATTCGATTTCAGTCGTGGGCCGCGTAAACTGCTGACTATGGTAAACTGCACATAGATAAATAAATAGTTTATTTATCTTCACTACACACATACATTATTAAAAAGAAAACAGTAAAAGAATAATATAAAAAAATATTTTAAAAATGGCGTCGCTGTCCCGGCACACTATAAGTATTTTGTGAATTTTCATCACATTGTCATTTGGATTTTTTTTTATCCTAAAAAAAATATGAAAAAACTGCGTATTTGTGACACGGTGCGAGACATCAATAATGTTTTTTTTATGATTGTGCAATATTACTATGATAAATAAATTATGTTAGCACTATTACGTTAACTTAATTATAAAGTGTCATGATAAATAAAAGATAAAATTAACACATTGTGAAATAGATGAATGGTACAAGAATGACAAATGACATCCGCTTAGTAACTCATGTCAGAAGTTCTTTTGATGATCCTCTTATTATTATTATTTTATACCATGCACACAATGCCACCTGATCCCAAAGTATGCTGGTCTTAACCTGCTTGTGATTACACAAGCACAATAATAACGAATATTATTATTGTAAATATATTTTTAGAGAGGTAGGGCTGGGGCTGGGCTGGGATAATCCGCTCAAATCGGAGCAGCCCATCTGGGGAAGGACCTCAACATTACAGAAGATCGTAGCCAAATAGCATTGGTCTTGACCATGTTGTGTTCCTACGGTGAGTAAGGTCTCCAGAGCTCCACTTGGGGAGGTGGGGGGGGGGGGGGGTGGCATGATAGCTTATGATCTCACTCTGTCGTCTATAGATCAAAATAATAATAAGTGGATAATTCGCTCAAGATTTGTACTGATATGTAAAACCATCCGTGAAAACTGTAGAGAAAATTGCTTTGGACTACTTGGCTCAGTACCTGGAGCCTAGTTATAATTAAGAAGACTAGATTAGGTGGTAGCAAAGCAAGTCAGGTTTTCGAAGAGAGATTGAAGGGAGTCTTATATAAGGATGATTATGGGTGGATATAATGAAGTCGGTAAAGCTCTCTAGGCGTAGGATGTATAAGCCACATAGAGCACAGCGCCGCTTCGAAAAAAATGTAATTTGCTTTGCGGAATGCAGAAAGTGCAGGAAAATACGCAGAGGACTAGTGTTAGGAATAGCACTCATTAATAAGACAAGAGTGACGTACACAACACGGTCAAGAACGTATGTAAATCTGATGGTCGTATACATTTAATTCTCTGTTGATCGGTTCTGGTTGATGTTTACGTTCAAATCCCTTAATCATATCCAAGTCATGGAATGTCCAGAGCTCCACTTTTTACAAGGTCAGCATCGCGCGGGTGATACCCTCGGTGTTGCATGCGTCCATAGGCTACGGTGACTGCTGCTTACCATCAGGAGGGCCGTATCCTTGTTTGCCACCTTAGTGGTATAAAAAAAGTGTAGATCCGTTATACGCGCCGTCGGCTGTCGTTTTAAATGACTTACTTTCAAATAAAATAAAATACCACAATATGAAAACTTTACTGACGTTTTCTTACAAAGTTAATCGGAAAATCTAGTCTGAAAAGACGTTTGTGGAGTGTGCTTTTGAACGTTATTATTCTTGTGATAACCAAATAACCCCACTCTACGGTATTTATTGTAAAAAATACTTATAAGACTTACCCATCTAGTGACTAACTCCAATGGATTTGTCAGGATCATAGTCAGTGCTACCAGAACCAAAAACACTCCATAAATTATTTTGATGACGGAATCTATAACAAAAATATATAAGTCAATAATCTTGTGAGATGTAAAAAAATAGCATTTTTTGTGACTCTTTCATTCAAAAATTTTTTATACTTTGAGAGGACGTGGTCTATAACCTGGTTTAACACATAGGTTATCTTTGGACTCGGATATCAATCTAGGAATGGATTTCACGAGTAGAACCGCGGGCATCATATAGTATTATTATACACGTGTTTTTTAAATTTACATGTAAGTGTGTAGTTTTAATTTTTGTGCCATGTACTTATTTATATAAAAGTTCGTTCACCTATACGTTCTATAAGTTTAGGTTTACGTTAAATGACTAATTAGCCAATCGCTAGATCAATTGTAATATTTTATATTTTACTTTAAAAAATAATTACACAAATGGCAATGTTTTTTCATAATTCGCCATGAAGCAGATGTTGTTTTCTACAATGTCAAATGTAGCAATATCAGATACGGCCTTTTATTGTCATTTAATATACATATTAATATATTTATAGTTTTTTTTATAAAATACAAATCCAGGTACATACAAAAATTAAGTACTAAACGCGGAATGTCCATCCAAATAGCGCTTGATAGGTACAACATTATAATAAAATCTTTATATTTAAAATAGGTAGGTGTCGATGAAACGAGCAGACCAGTCCCCCAAAACGATAACCGTTCAAGAGATGACGCGAAAGATCTAAGAGATGGTTGCAGAATAATTACACGATTTGGGATAAATTGTGATTTTTTTTAAGCTTAAAAGTCCTGCTAGCTCATTTATCCTCATCTGATATAGATAAAAGAAGGATGCGGAAGTACATCTTAGATGTGATAACAAGAATAGAATACTTGGAATCCAATGCACGTATTCATTGACCCAGTGATTTGTGAGATCCATTGTGCACGCATTTTGCATAAATTGCAATAGCACGTTGACTATACAAACGTTGATAGTTTAGTTTACAACCTGGATCTACTTGTTAAATAATTTAAACAAATTCTGAATTGAGAACAAATTGAAGATAAAAAAATTATCCCACTAACTAATAAAACACTAACTAAGACTAATATTATAAAGGCGAAAACTGGTGAATATGTTTGTTTATTCTTCACGCTCAAATGACTGGACCAATTTTTATAATATTTGGTATGTAGGTAGCTGATACCTTGGAATAACACATTGAGTACCCTAGGGTGTTATTCCGAAAAGTACTCGATTCCCGTAGGCTTTGGTCAAGTTTGTAGTCAATGGTGCTATAAAAGTAAATGGTGTTGCAGTGCATAAAGGATAAAACCCTCAAACACCGCGAGCAGCCGTTAGTTCATAAATATTTGAAATCGGCAATCGTACTTCATTTGATTTGTCATCTCTCTAGGCTGATGCCTTATGCTTTACACATAGTTGCTAATAAGGGAAGTCCTTTCAATAGTTTCTACTCCATATAACATATTTCTGATAAAATTCTTTGTGAGTTCTAAGGGAGATGTACTTTCTCACCCGGGACGTCAGTAAATTTCTAATTGCCAATCTGAGGTCGCCATAGACAATAATGGAAATATGTGGTGGGTTTATCCCAAAATATTTAAAACTAAAGTTTAAAGTAGTTTTCAAAAAACACCAAGTCGATAAAAAAAGTGACGTTTAAATATTTAATGTGGATTTTAAAGTCTCGAGCATCACCGTTGAACTTCAGGGGACTGTAAATGTCGGTTACCTGAGGTCGTTTCGACTGTAGACTAAATATGACAGGCGTTAAGCAAAGTGAATGACCGAAAGGAGTTTGATGGCCTGGTTGTGGGTGGCAAAGTGTAACGAGATCCTTAAGCAAGGATAACACCAGCCAATACTTTAATGGGTTTAAATAGTGGTTTATCTCAATCTGCTCTAGGTTTCAGAGGTTATTGTTGTTTTCGATAGTAACTGTCCAGCTGAGTCAATGGCCGTTAGATGGCTTGATAATTTATCCTCAATTCACCCTAATTTCGGGAGGCACGCAAAAAAACCGCCTGGAAGCTGGCCAATAAAAAGGAATCGATTTAAGAGAGGTAGGGCACAGTGGATAGTCCGCTCAAATCGGAGCAGCCCGTCTGGGGAAGGACCTCCACCTTACAGGAAATCGTAGCCAAATAGCATTGGTCTCGGCTACGTTGTGTTCCTACGGTGAGTAATGTCTCAAGAGGTCAACTTTTTACAGTCTCGGCAACGCGCGAATGATAGGTATTGCAAACGTCCATAGGCAACGGTGACTGGTTACCGTCGTCAGGCGGGCCGCATGCTTGTTTGCCATCTTAGTGATATAAAAAAAAACATAATTTACAAAGTGATCTATAATATTTTCATCATTATTAGTATTCGATACTTACGTCTTTTGTGAACAGTAAATTTTTGAATCTTCTTTATGGAGATCCTCCCCTTGCTGGGGACATGTTGTATCGCCATCTTGGTTCCGACAACCATTGTCTGCTAATTTTATCTGTAACAAAGAAATAGGGTAAAAATAATATCAGTTGAAAAAAAGGATCTTGATTGAAACGCAAATTAGACAGGTGTTGTGGTCGAATGGCTAGCAATGGTCACTTTATCCCAAGGGCCGCGGGTTCGAATCCTGCGCAAGGCTAACATTTGTGTGCATGAACATGTCTGTTCTGTTTCAGGAAGTTTTCTTTGTATAATAAGTATTTAATCTAGTACCCGTAGTACAAGCTTAGTTGCTTAGTTTGGGACTAGACATTTCCGGTAACATAATACAAATGAATCCTGACTTTTGATTTATAGTAATATTATAAAGAGGAAACATTTGTGTTTTTGTGTGTGTATCTGTATGTTTGTAACGAATAAACACAAAAAGTATTGGAGCGATTTCAAAATTTCTTTCAGCTCTGGGAATGTAATGAATTATCCCCGGATATCATAGGCTGGCTATAATATACATTTTATTTATTTATTTGGGGTAAAATCCGCGCGAAGACGATCCGCCAGTTATGTATATTTTTTTTGTATTAAACTGATTTAAATATTAAGTATTCTGTTAATTTAAAAGTTTCCAGCATTATAAAAGTCCCACACAAAGTTAATTAAAAAAATCGAGTCTGTATCCTGGGTGAATTAGTCGCAAGGTGATATGAAAAAGTGACAAAAAAAAGACACAAAAAAGCGCACTTTATTCACCCAGGTGATATCAACAAGGTGAACATGGTGGAATAAACCGATGATAGAGGTAAATATTGAAACTTAGTATGCACATGCAAATAAACCTTTTCACGCTCAAATTTTTTTTTTAATATCACTAATCAATGGAAGCAAACTTCATAATTAAATAGTTTAAAAACGTGGCGAACCGGTTTGAACCAGTATGTCAATAAATTTTGATGACACGTCATTGATGACGTCTGGCCATGACACAGTGACTTTGGGTTTCTTTGTCTTTGGATGCAACTGCAATGACCTTTAACCTAATTTGTTATTTTTTTAACAACTTAGGTTATTTCGAATTATCACTTAAAATATTTTTAATTGAGGATTTCTGGGTTGCTTTGTCTTAATCTCTTCTTAATCATTTATTACTAATGGAGTACACAGATCATGACCCCATTCAAACAGATTAATTAATAGGTACTTACTAAATTACTTATCGTGTAGACAAATTACGAATAAACAAAATTTATTTGTTTACTTGATAACAGTTGTATTCTATGAGCTAGTATCGAAAACTTTCGCTTGCAATAGTGTTTAAAATTTAATCCCATAACCCAACTGCAGGGATACGTGTCTCCCTTCAATCGAAGAGGATTAGAGCGTACTCTGCCATCGCGGATTGGCATAGACTGATATTTGGTCAGAGCCTTAACAGGACATTGTTGCCTCAATAAGCACATGTCCAACTTAGGGCTGAGTGACACACGCACCTGCAGACGATGTAAGGAGGCTGATGAAACACCACTGCATCTTCTGGGGGAATGTGGGCCACTTATACACAAGCGCAGCACTCATCTAGGGAAACACTTATTAAGCCCAGATGAGTTAAAGGAGTTCCCCCCTAAGCAAATCCTGCGGTTCATCACAGCTGCAGGGTTTAGCGGTGAGCTCTAACAAATCATGTGGCGATCACAATAGACCAGTCCTGGTCGCAGTGCTATTAAAGCCGCACACAACAAAAATAAAAAAATAATAATAATAGACTGATATTTTCAAGCCGCCTGAAGGTAACCTTAATGGTTTAACGACTGTCATGCATTCACAACAGCCGGGACCGACGACATTACGTGTCCTCTAGTCCTCCGGAAATGCTCGAGATAAAGAAACCCATCTATACGCTGGTTGGGGTCGACGTTGCTTGACTTGGATGATCGTTTAGAGCGCGACACAGCGACGCTATCGAGCTCTTTGATCAATCTGAACTACTAATTAACACAGTATTCTAAACATTATCTAATAGACTTTCAAAATAGTAAATTTGTTATGAGAAACTACTATCCTTTCACACCGCCATAGATAATGACTCATTTTAAATAGTATGAAAGTAAATATTATTTTACTTGCATTGACTAAGTAACACAAACTAAACTAAAAGAAAATAGTTATTTTATCTTCTACCTAGGATAATAGAAAAGAAAATAAGTGCTTTTTTGTCTATTAACCCAATAGGAATAAAGAGGTATAGAACCTATACAAAGACAGGAAAATGCATTACTACATGTCTTCCACGATTTTGTCGAGCTCTCCGTCCTACAGTTAATGTTCCAACATTCCAACTAACACCGAGGCATTTTTTTTTGCCTGAGAACCCTAAATCTAGCCAACAACCCCCTCACTCCAGCTGATGCCTTGACCTCCAGTACCTTAAGAGAGAGAGCTGTGAATCTAAATATGGAAGGCAAACCATCAGGACCTGTGTCTTCCGTATTGTATTACATGTATAGCCAGAATCAACAACGGCGACCTCAGAATGACAATAAGCAATGAAGCTTATTGACGTCCCGGGGGTGAAATTACTATCTTGAAACTCACAACGGATTTAATCAGAAAGAAAATAGACGGAGTACTAAGTATCGTTGGCATAAATTTCACAAAAAGTTTTAGAGAAATTCAAATTCAACAAGCGAACTTAAAAGATGGATGGCATAAATGTTTTAGAGAGGTTAGCGAACTTAAAAGATGGATGGCATAAATGTTTTAGAGAGGTTAGCGAACATAAAGGATGGATGGCATAAATGTTTTAGAGAGGTTAGCAAACTTAATGCATGACGTAAATGTGGGAACTTTTATAGATCCGCAACAAAAGGTGTCCGCTACCTAATCTTCATTTTAGCTCTACCCGAGAAAAGAGTGAAAAGAGGTTTCTAAACTTACTTATGTTGAGCAGGCGCCTTTTTGGTGTCATATTGTACTCTAGTATTTCATTACGATTCTGTTGTAGTTTTTATTTATTATATATATTTTGTGTGTACATTGTCACCGAATAAACCTGTTTTCTTTCTTTCAAAGGAAAAATAAAGGAAGAAAGGGAAGTAGTGCTCTCCTTTTCGGTCAACTTCGCGAGAGAGCATGTAACAATGCTGTGTTCCCAGAGTAACATACTGCCCGTTTCTGAAACCCATTTTAATTATAATTCTAGCTTATAAGGTGATAGCTTTATGAAACCCACGCAACATCGTTTGCGTGTATTTATTTATGCAAAGGATTGAGAGGATCCTACGGGAATCGCGTACTTTTCGGAATAAAAAATACCCTATGTTTGAATCCCAGGTATCAACTACCTACATACCAAATATCATAAATATTGGTCCAGCTATTTGAGCGTGAAGAAGACGTAACAAACATACACATAACTTTCGCCATAATAATATCAAATAGGAAGTACGATAACTTTATAAAAGCTTTCGAAAAACTGGCTGATTTAAATTGCAAACACATGTTTATTTACTATAAATGTAACGCTTGTTTGCCACTTTAGTGGTATTAAAAAAATACTATCAAAACTAGAATTCATCAAACTATCTATAAGCAACAAGTCGTAAATTGTAAGATTAGGGCCTCACTTAGACGAGCGACGCCAGTTTCTTGCGCTTTCCAGAACAATAATTGCATGCAATCTAGTAAGCAATAATTTGTCATTCAAAAATTGTAAGCAACTCCGTGGCGTGACGACCTCCGTGGCGTAATGGTTACCACGCCAGACCGCCACCCAGGAGGTCCCGGGTTCGATCCCCGGTCGGGTCATGATGAAAAACGAACTTTTTCTGATTGGCCTCGGGTCTTGGATGTTTAAATCTATGTATGTATTTGTTATAAAATATAATATCGTTGAGTTAGTATTCCATAATACAAGTTTCTAACTTACTTTGGGGCTAGCTCAATCTGTATGAATTGTCCCTATATATTTATTTATTTATTTATTGTAAGCGACTGTCGTTTAGACGATGCATGTCAATAATTGTCATTTTTGTATGCCACAGACAATAAACTGTCATGGTCTAAATGGGGCTTTAGATACAATGTAGTAATATTATCTATCAATGATATTTAACTATTGTAACGGTCAATATAATTTACTGCGTATTTAGACAAAGTATGTGTTAATTTATGTATTTGGCTTGAAGTATTACTTTTTAATACATTATTATTTTTTATAATTTTATATTTAAAATAATCAAGCAAGTTTTATTGTTTTGAGCTTCTTCTCGTAGAGTAGAGTCTGTCAATTGCATATCTGTCAGACAAACACTATGAAATCATACAACAACTGATTTGATAGATCTTATGCTAACCATAACATATAAGGAAGTGACGTTAAATTCTCTCTTCTCAATGATGAAAATTCAAACACATTCTATAACCGTCAAAAAACTCTCAGATTTTTTTTACTAATAAGTTATTTGGGTATAGTGAAACTGTCCCTAAATATATCAAAAATTTAAAATAACGGATATGGTACAGTCAACTGCAATTAAAGCACACTTGACATTCTAGAATAAATAAGTTAATATAATACAAAATAAGTTTGACGTGATCTTGACTATACAATTCATTATAGAACCGTAGTTTATTAACCCATTGCTACGATAATACAATATTAAGTATTTTGTTTTTATAGAAAATAATTACGTATTAATTGATATTTATTGGTTTCCTTTATTTGTTGGTCTGCTCCTATCTTTAACACCGATTTAGCATTTTATATTTTAGATTTAATTTTATGTTGAGACAAATTAATGGCACTATTTATTGACATTCCGCGTACGTAATGTTGTATGTATGTACCTAGTTTTAAATTTTATGTTGAAAGAGAAAAGAAAAAATAAAAGTACGATATATTTTTAAATGACAAAAAAGGCCGTAACTGGTTTTCTTTCGCCATTTCTTTTTACCAGTGGTCATTTTGCTTTTGTTTCCGAAATGGTAGTAGTTTATAGAGTAGATTAATTTATACAAATCATTTATTACTGTATACTCTGACAAGAGAACGTGTTTGTGAAAACCTATTCTCTGAATAAAAGTTTTGAATTCTGAATTTTGAGTTGTAAAAACAAAGATAATTATAATGCAAAAAACTTTACAAACTTAAAAATGTGTGGTAATCTTGTGTATCTTGCTTGACTAATATTGTAAAGAGAAAAGATTTCCGTGGCGTAATGATTACCACGCCAGACCGCCACCCAGGAGGTCCCGGGTTCGGTCGGGTCATGATGAAAAAACAAACTTTTTCTGATTGGCCTCGGGTCTTGGATGTTTATCTACATATGTATTTGTTATAAAATATAATATCGTTGAGTTAGTATCCCATAACACAAGTTTCGAACTTACTTTGGGACTAGCTCAATCTGTATGAATTGTCCCTATATATTTATTAATTATTAATTATTTCTATTTTTGTTTGCAACGAATAAACTCAGAAACTGCTGGACCGATTTGAAAAATTCTTTTACCGTTGAGAAGCTAGGTTATCCCCGGGTGGCATAGGCTATATTTTATTTTCCTAAAAATTAGGAATCCTTACAAAACCTGGCTAAAAGAAGCTGAAAGAAGCTGGCACGGAGCGCTAGTTATAAATAAAAAGCTCCTATAAGTCTTTAAGTGTATATTGTGTGTATATAAACAAAATTTTGAAAGACTTGTTTTTTTTTTACACTTTATTATAATTTTAATAATTGTTTGTAGATTTTTTTTATAATTCATGAGAGATTTAAAAAAAAAAAAACAAGTTTTTCTGCGTAAATGTAATTAATGTTTTCAACTTATATAAAAATAGTATATATTACTATTTATTATTAAAACCACAAAATAATTTATATAAAATTAGGTACCTTATAATTGTCACAATAAAATCACTCAGAAGAAATTCACTTGATTTGTTCACAGAACGAAGGTCCATTTACACAATCGGCACGCGCGGTATCTACACATTAACTGAGTGATATCGGCTTCTAAACTATAATATAAACAGTGTAAACCGACCCTGCGATTGTTAGATTATTTTGTCCCAAACGCATAGCCTACGTTCGTTCACACCGACACGACGACACGACCGATGCGACGACACAACGCGGATGAAAATTGCACTTAACTTTTTTATGTTATACAGCAGGCAAACAACAAGAACCGATTCTGTAACCCTACTACGAAACGTAAATCCGATACTTCGGCCGAAGTATCGGAAGAATTTTAACCATGAATTACAAGGTATTTTGGTGGTGATAATTCAACGAAGTACTAAAATAACAATAAAGTACAAGGTATTTCGTGGATACAATTCAAGGAATTACTAAAATAAACATGAAATGCCTGGTAATTCATGGTTAAAATTCTTCCGAAACTTCGGCCGAAGTATCGGATTAACGTTTCGTAGTAGCCCTCCTGGTTCGATTCAACGACACTCGCTGTCCCGTTCAATTCCTATTTTGTATGAGTGAGACAGCGAGTGTCGTTGAATCGAACTAGAATCGGTTCTTGTTACGTGAATTGGCCCTCTGATGGAAAGTGGTCATTGCTGCCTATGGTCATCAGCAACATTAGGGGCGTTAGACGTAGAGGTTTCGTCTTCCTACCTCTTAAATAGTCCCATGTCATAGTCCGTAGGAAAGAGACTTACTTACTGGATGTCTGGATCATAGCGCTATTTGGATTGACATTCCACGTTTAGTACTTAATTTCTGTATGTACTATCTACCAGGATGCCTGGATCTGTATTTTTTTATAAATTTTAATACTCTAACTTTTAATAAAACTGTAAAAGGGCCAATTCTGTACATTACAAAAAAAACCTCCAGGGGTCTTCCTAAATGTAACGGATGCCGAAAATGTGATTTTTGAAATTTTTGTCTGTCTACCTGTCTGTTGTCCGCTTTTCACGCAAAAATTACTAAACGGATTTTGATGAAACTTTTTTTGTTATATAGCTGTTGGTCCTCGCTAACATATATAGGCTATAATTTATTTTGAAGATCGGAATACCTAATGTGGAACCGTAGCAGCCCAGCTAAACCATAAGAGATACAAATATAGCGCCTTAGGAAAAATTTATTAGCGTGATGAGCATTTGTTGTTTACGCATGGTAATAAACCAGACCGCGTGATGTCAGGCAGTTAGTTGTAAAATAACGTAGTTGTAGAGTGCGTGAGCGGAAACCTCAGCGATTTCTTCAGAAACCTAATCAGGATGCTTAGGGAGAAAATATACTCAAAGTCCTGGCGTCTAAGAGGTGGGAGGGAGGGGAGGGTGACAAAGGTTCCAATTTTAGGTTTTTCGCTTATATCTCAATATGGGTACGTTATGGCGGAAAATAGTCTATGACGAAATGAAAGCTTATAAAATTCTCTATCACTTTGATACTTAACATTTTTTCCATATTCCCATCCGTTTTTTAATTACACGCTTTGGAACAGCGATGAGGCCTCATTCTGTTGGCAGCCATGACAGGACACCAGTCCATCTTCTTAGGAAAAAAATTAAATAATCAAAGTGAAGAGAATTTTATTAAGCACCCTAATTAAGTTTACTACGAAGAAATTTTATAAGTAACATGTTTATGGAGTAATAGTGTGTTTCTACAAAATACAATTTTGGTACTTCTATTGTAAATATGTAAAAGTTTCTTCGTAAACACTTTCCTTAGTGGTACAGAAGCTTTCATATTATAATAATAAATATATAGGGACAATTCATACAGATTGAGCTAGCCCCAAAGTAAGTTCGAAACTTGTGTTATGGGATACTAACTCAACGATATTATATTTTATAACAAATACATACATAGATAAACATCCAAGACCCGAGGCCAATCAGAAAAAGTTCGTTTTTCATTATAACCCGACCGGGGATCGAACCCGGGACCTCCTGGGTGGCGGTCTGGCGTGGTAACCATTACGCCACGGAGGTCGTCATATTGGACTTCTTTCATGCACAGCAGTCTATCTATCTATCATAAAGCATGTGATCATGTGGTCCACGCGAACGAAGTCGCGGGCACAGCTAGTCCTACTATAAAGGCGAAAGTTATTTGTATATTTGCTACCTCTTCACGCTCAAACGGCTGGGCCAATTTTTATGATATTTGGTATGTAGGTAGCTGATATCTTGGATTTGTACACATAAGGTACTTTTTATCCCAAAAAATTCCCGTAGGATTTTGCCCAAAAATCTGATATAGATAGCGCTGAGCATAAAATTAAACGCGGTTAACACCGCGGGCAGCAGCTAGTATGAAATTTATTTATTTATATATATATATAATCTATACATATAATATAACAGTAGACCCCGATATGTCCGTACATTGGACATATTTGGCAAAAATGGAGAGGGAACAGTTGGAGTAAGGTAATAGAAGCAAAAAATTTTTTTTTAATTTTTTTTGTCTGTCTGTCTGTTTGAACGCGCACATCTTCTAAGTTACTGAACGGATTTTAATGCTGTTTTCACAGGAAGATAGAGCTCGGGATGGAGCAGAAAATATGCATTTGTTTTATTAAAATCGCATGACAGGAAAAGGAGTTATCCTTATTTGAACATTTCACGCGGACGAAGTCGCGGGTAACAGCTCGTAAATATATAGGTATAATATAACACACAGATTCACAGTCTTGACCAAGGCATCTGTCTGTATGGAATCATCTGAAATGTATTGTTAATATGACAAAAAAGGCCATAACTGGTTTTCTGTCGCCATTTCTTTTACCAGTTGTCATTTTGTTTTTCTTTCCGAAATGATTGTAGTTTATAAAGTAGATTAATTACAAAAAATATATATTATTGTAATCTGTCTGTGAAGACCTACTCTCTAAAGGTAATGTTTTATTTTTATTTTTTATTACTAACTCCACCATTGTCTCAGTGACCCGAAGTGACTCATAGCCTCTGAAACTAGAGAACACCAGAGTTCTCTGTTCTACGCGATGTCCCGCCAGTCTGCTGCTTCCATCTCGTGCAGATCAGCCATCGCTGCATCGCTCCAGCGATATCTGAGGCAGCCAACCGGGCGTCTGTCTGACACCTTCCCCGCATAGGCCGACATGACGTTTTGACGCTAACGCTCTTCAAAACTCAAAAGTAAACTTTGCATGAACGTTTGACAAAACCACTTTTGAAGGGTTGAATTATAACCCGAACTATCAGTCTAAAACTAAAAACTCATAAAAGTTCGTGATGAATGAAAAATAGCAGGAAAGTAACAATTGTTAAGGTCTAAGTTGCAAGGTTAGGTAAAGTAAGACCGTGAACATCAATACAAAGAGGTGTAAATATCAATAAAAATGAAATCGTGTCCGATTTATTAATTTATTTATTTGGACAACAAAACAAATTACAACCAAAAATGTTAAATTATAAGATTAATTCCATATAGCATTAATTAGCGGTGAATTGCTCAAAACTAGTTTAAAAGTTAATGATACATTGTATTATGGCTGACACAATCAAACTAAAGAAAAAAAGATAGCTAGAATGATAATTATTGAGACTTAATGTGAAATCAAAATTAATATTCTTTTCTGAAACTGGCTATCAGTCATAAGAATAAGCTTCATATGATTCAGAAATCATTTTCGGAAAAAATATCACGTAACACAAACTACAATAGCATAGAAAAATAGTGTGAACATGATAGGTCTAATATAAATAGCAAATATTCCTTGTAAAAATCCCCGAAAGTCAACCGCAGTTTGTTCAATGAATAATGCGTCAGTGCTTGAATAAACATCAATTCGTACAAATTCGTATGATAAATATGATTATGCAAATTACTAATGCAGTTCAAACGTTATATATGATTCAATCCTTTATTGCCCGTGGTCCCTGGGTTTCGTTATCCTAATATTTAGGCGAAAGTTATGTGTATGTTTGTTACTTCTTCCAACAAGGAACAAGGCCAATATGATATGTAGGTAGCTGATACCTTAGATTAACACATAGGTTACTTTTTATCCCGAACAGTGCGCGATTCCCGAAGAATTTCACAAAAGTCTGATCTAGATGGCGCTACCGTGCATAAATAAATACACGCCAATGAAGTTGCACAACTTCACTATTATTAAATATTCTTAGACGAATCACACAACGCCATCTAGTAAACTAAGCTACTAAGCTTGTACTATGGGCGTCTATGGGTAGTAGATTTGTACATTATACATAGAAAACATACAAGCAGACATGATAAACACAAATATTTGCCTTGCGCAGGATACGAACCCGCGGGCCTTGAGATAAAGTGACCATTACCAGCCTCGACCATCAGGGCCTGTCAAATCTTCGTCGTTATCTCGTGTTTCTCCGTCCGTCGGAGGGCTCGTTAAGTCAAGTTGGTGGCCTTCAGTCTGAAGGTCACCGAAGGCTTCAGGTGGTTTGAAAACACTGGCCAATCCGAATTGAAGCAGCAGCGTGACAGTATACGTTAATCCCCTTCGATTGAAGAGAGGCATGGAGCCCAAGTCTGCTATTTTAAATAAAGCGACCAAACTATTGCATACCATCACCGTATTGTCAATATATTTGCATAGTGTCATATTTAGTATTCTGCTAAAAGTTAACTAGCATCTCAATGTATTGACTATAGAGTGTCAGTGGAATATGAACGGAACGGTCGACAGTTAAAATCTACCATGAACTACTATTTCAATTAAATCGCTTTTATGTGAAAGATACTACCGAAAAGATCAATAGTAGTGCGATAGTGTGTCAATGAAATGGCCTCGGACTTAAACAAATATGAGAATACCAAATGTCAGAAACTATTCAAGAGACACACTATCGACACCCTATTGGTGCATTTGTATTTTACTTGGGCCCCTGTATCCACCCAAACACCTACTTGAATGATTTTGGCCATTTTGGTTTGATATTATGATGATGATAATGTTATCCTCTTGACTTGTGTTCATTTAGAATTTGACACACAGTGACGTCATCGGGCTCCTCGCATCGAAAACCTTGCATACGGAACCCTAAAATAAAATTGTAACACGTTCTTGTACAAATACTTTTCTTTCACATGATTGTCCTATGTAAATGTTGTGTATCAAAATAAGAGTTGCAATGTTCACACTGGTTTTTTTAAAGTATTTATTTTAACTAATACTGTAATTACGGGACAAACCCACCACACATTACCACCGCTGTGTCTCCTTAGCCAGGGTCAACAACGGATCTCACATTGACAATTAAGCAATGAAGCTTTGATGTCCCGGGTGAGAAACTACAGCTGTCTTAGAACTCACAACGAATTTAATCATATAATATTTTATTGACAAAATCGGATAATTAATAGTGTTCGTTGCAATGCATTGGTAGCGCCACTGCTTACTGATTCGGCGGAGAGGCGGTAATCAAATCACTATCCATCAGGTGACCCGTTTGATTGTTTGCCTTTTTTTTGTTTAGAGTCAGGAAAATGCATTACTGCATGTCCCGCCACTTGGGGAAGCGACGGGGGTCTGTAGGGCTCACCTCTCTAGCCAATGAGGGGTACCGACTAAAAACCTGACTGTCTGCCACCTTCTCCGCCTTCACGTGGCGGGGACGCGGGCACTGGTGATACTTCCGCAACCCCGCCGGCGGGTGTCCGTGGACCCATCCCATTTGGGCACGGCTCTACAGCAGCATGCGCGAATAGGCACGCTGCTCCACTCGGGGACTTCCGTTCCAATGGGCGCCGGTTTCCCCTTGCTTGTTTGCCTGCGGTAAAAAAATAAAAAAATACAAACGTCAATACAACGAAAATTTGATTCATTATTATGTAAGAAATTTGTGTGGGCCCAAAATGACTTCCTTGGAGTACACCAGCGTAAAATCCAAGTTTGTGCTGAAAATCACATGCTCGGATTTTGGCCCAAGGTGTAAATTCAAATGTACAAAGATACGTTCTAGTATACAAACAAATTATTAAAAAAAAAATCTTACATAATATTTATAGCAAACTTTATGTAGTGACAATTGAGAATGTGTTTACTTAAAGGCGTTAAAGCTTAATGTTATAAGTGAGCGGCATTTTATAATTATTGTCACTTTAGTACCTTGTCACTATAAAATTGTTGACATGTTCACTCAGAAGTATTTGGTAATTAAATGATTTATAGTGAAAGGTGTTAAAGTTGCAATATCATAATTATGTCTCTCATCGACATAATTACACCTCGATGATGTTTCTGTACATTTTACTATTTTTTATTATCATGTCAACGCATAATCATCCCACTGCAGGGATACGGGTCTCCGTTCAATGGAAGAGGATTAGAGCGCGCTCTGCCACGCTGCTCCAATACAGATTCGCGGTAACCCTTAATTTGAAGCCACCCGAAGGCCACCGACTGTCATGCATTGACAACAGCGCCGGGACCGAATGGCTCAACGTGCCCTTAACGGACAAGGTGAGATAACGAGAACCATCCCGCGTTAAGTGCTTGATTTCTGTATGTACCTGGATCTGTATTTTATTTATTCTTATAAATGTACCTATACATTGTAACAAACGAGTGAAAGAAAAAAATTGCTAAATGACAAAAAAGGCCGTAACCGGGTTTCTTTCGCCATTTCTTTTACCGGTGGCCATTTTGCTTGTGTCCGAAATGGTGGTAGTATATAACGTAGTTTATTTTCTTTATACATATATACAAATTGTAAATGACAAGAAAAAGTGCCTGTGAAGGTCTGATTTCTGAAATAAACGATTTCATTTCATCTAAACACTAGTTAGAGTTGATGTTGCTTAAAATGCGTGTTCATAGTGCAAAGAATAGCCATGCCATCGTCGGCCTCCTTTTCTTCATTTTCATTATGTTCGAACGTTAACTCTATAGCACAAGGCTTAATTTATGCTAGAATAAAGGTAGTTTTAAAGTGACATATTATTTTCTCACCTTATTTTATTTTTTATCATATTTTATTTATTCAGGTTCACCAACATTAGTTACAATAATCAAATTATGATTATTTACAGTAAATTGTCATAGGCTAATTGCACTAACTTTTGAAGATAAACGCTATGAACTATGAACTTTAGTATGTAAGTCAATTGTAAGTTTTGAAATGGTCACCACTAACAATTGTAGTACCTATCGGCGAAAGGATATGTCATCCTTGGCCTCATAACTTTACAGGCTGTTGGCACTGCTATGTCCTTATAAATTCTGCTTTTCAATTTGTTTTTTTATAGGACGCTTGAAGTTACTTCGCGGATTTTTCTCTCTGGGAAATCAACCTCGAAAACACCATTTGTAGTTTCTTCGATTTTGATTTTTCCTGTACTGTATAGATAATATAATATAATTTAAATTATAATGTAGATTACATTGTCATGGTCTCATTTCGTATAAGTATTTCACAACACAACATAGATATGATAAGAGAAAAAAATACGGAAATTAAACATGTGTCTAGTTTTTTGTTACATTATCATTGCTAATATGATTGCTATGTTATCTTCATTAGAACCGCTAAACTGTTGAGATGTTTGGTTTAGAGATAGTTTACGACTCAAGAAATAGTAACAAATCAAATCAAAAATACGTTATTCTGTCCCTCACGGGCACTTAGACATATATTTTACAATAAATAAATATAAATAAATATTCTTGGACGAATCACGCAACGCCATGTACTCCCAAACTAAGCAACTAAGCTTGTACTATGGGTACTATATTGCTGATAAATATACTTAAATACTTTTTTTTTTAAATAAAATACTTATTATACATAGAAAACACCCAGACCAAGGCAAACAGACATGTTCATGCACACAAATGTTTGCCTTGCGCAGGATTCAAACCCGCGGCCATTGGGATAAAGTGACCATTGCTAGCCAATCGACCACCGGACCTGTCAATATTATATGGGTATTTATTAATATTTTTTTAATCTACCAGCATTTCCGAGTGACCATTTTGACAAGAATAAATATTATGGTATATGATTTATACCGGATCCCTGAAAAGAGGGCTGAAACTTTGTAAGGGATGTGTTTTACTTTTATTTGGATTTATTTGAAGGTTTTTTTACACCGAATGAATTATGAATTGTGTAGAATTAAAAAAAACATTGTTATTCAACATTGCATGACATTGTTACATGCAATACAACCTATTCACTACTTAATTACTTGTCAACATGAAACAACCACAAATATGGAATAATGTTATTTACCATCAAGCCTTCGGAATTTATATCATTCATATTATGTACGATCAAAGAAACATCTGTTTCTTTGACGCTTTGACTGTACGTTTTCTAGATATGACACTTCAACAATTAATATTCAATGTGTTTGTTTTAGAAATTACAAAAATAGTTGAAGTTTAGGTACATTATTTTTATTTTCTACTAGCCGTTACCCGCGGCTCCGCCCGCGTGGTCAAGGGAAAATGTCAATAGTTTTTCCCATGGGAATATCTTTATCCCATGGGGAAAAAGAGCCTTACATCACACACCAGACCTTAAATTATCCCCGTTAACAGAAACGTTTAAGAACGACTGAACACTCTAGGCAACAGAATAGTGTGGTTTTAAGATGGGTACCAGGGCACGCAGGCATAAACGGCAACGAACGTGCTGATGAGCTTGCAAGAGTGAGGGCTAATGGAGTACAGGAGGGACCCGAGCCGTTCTGCCAAAAAGCCTAGCTAACAGAACCCGTACGTACGCCTGTTTCGAAAACGCTATAAAGCTCTGGACGGAATCGCCGGGCATGGATCACTCAAAAATTCTAATCGAAGCCTACGACAAAAGGTACAGCAACCTTGTCCTAGCGCTCAGTAGAAGCAACCTATGAATTGTGATCAGAGCCTTAACAGGACATTGTTGCCTTAATAAGCACATGTCCAACTTAGGGCTGAGTGACACACGCACCTGCAGACGATGTAAGGAGGCTGATGAAACACCACTGCATCTTCTGGGGGAATGTGGGCCACTTATACACAAGCGCAGCACTCATCTAGGGAAACACTTATTAAGCCCAGATGAGTTAAAGGAGTTCACCCCTAAGCAAATCCTGCGGTTCATCACAGCTGCAGGGTTTAGCGGTGAGCTCTAACAAATCATGTGGCGATCACAATGGACCAGTCCTGGTCGCAGTGCTACTTAAGCCGCACAAAACAAAATAAAAAAATAAATAAAATAATCCCCGTTAAAAAAATATGAAAAAATAATGTTATACTTTTTTCGCCGTGGGAATGAGATGTTTTTCCGAGATAAAAAGTAGCCTATGTCACTCTTCAGAGACCTTAAAGTCCTTAAACTATTCCCAATAAAAACTCATATCAATCCGTTCATTACTTTCGACGTGAAGGGACAACAAACATACTTTCACGTTTACAATATAAAAAAATAAGTATGGATAAGGATACTTGTAATGTTTTTTTTTTTGTAAAAATTAAAAATTCAATCAAAGATAAAATATCTGGTTGAGAAAAAAGGCCGTAACCGGTTTTCTTTCGGCATTTCTTTTACCAGTGGTCATTTTTTTTTTATACCACACAGGTGTCAAACAAGCATACGATCGACCTGATGGTAAGCCGTCACCGTAGCCTATAGACGTAAGCAATACCGGTGCTATCACTCAAGCGTTGCCAACCCTCCCAATCTCCCCAAGTGGAGCTCTGGAGACCTTACTCACCGTAGGAACACAACATGGCCGAGACCAATGCTATTTGGCTACGATCTTCTGTAAGGTGGAGGTCCTGCTCCGATTTGAGCAGATTATCCGCTGTGCCCTACCTCTCTTAAATGCTTTGTTTCCGAAATGGTGGTAGTTTATAGAGTAGCTTATATATTTAACTAGCTAAACCCGCGCAACTTCGTTTGCATGTATCCAGATATCCCGTATGGAAATTTCGGAATGTATTATACAAAAAACTTCCTCTTGTCTTGAATCACTCTGTCTATTAAAAAACCACATCAAACTCCGTTACGTAGTTTTAAAGATTTAAGCATACCTACATAGGGACAGATATGGCACAGACAGACAGGAAAGCGACTTCATTATGTATTATGTAAAGATAAATGTACTACACGAGAAAATGTGCCTCAGAAGTCCTACTCTCTCATTGTAAATGACGTGGTAGCCCGCGAGGGCCCACAAAATTTTGACTACAAAATATTAATAACATCGATTTGACATTACCAAAATTTTATGTATTTTTTTTACGGTTTAACTGCTCAAATTACATACAAATTAATAATATTTTGTATATTATGACCTTTAGTTCTATATAAACATCATTTTTTTTCTACTCAAGGCTGATTGGTTCGCATAAAAATCGCCAAAGCACCTAAGGAGTTTGCCGTCAAGTGCCAACAAACTTAATAAACCACTTCGAGGTACCTTATTACTTATCCATTAAGTCGAAAATACAATGAAATTATTACATTGTTAAACGAATGTGTGTTGTGGTGCGGTTAATGAAATTGGTTGTATCATAAAATTTCTAATAATTTGATGGAATAGGAATATGTTAGATTTTTTAGATTCTCATCATTAGTTATTAACGATTTTTTTTGGGATTACATATATTTTACGATAAATTACTAAGATACAACTAGGTTTTGTTAACTACTATTTAACTCGTAAGTAATATTAATTTAATGAAATTATAATAAACAAGAGATTAATCTTCCTTGATAATAATAAATTATTTCACTTGTGAGCGTGTTCGTAAATAACTCCTTAAAATTGCGATTGCAGGGCTGCAGCTAAATATAAAATTCGCGCGGCTGCCATTGCACAACACATTGCGACTGGGTATAAAAATGTACTCAGAAAAAAAAATTGAAAGCTACCTAATAGGAAAATTAAAGGGAATGTTATCTTTATTGGATTAAAAAATCTATAACCTCAACGACATTATACCAATAATTTAGGTAGATCTTTTATATAAATTATTGTAAGTATATGCATAACAAATTTCTTGATCTTTTTCTCTTCACAATTTAAAACTTCACAATACAAAAAATGCAATAAAAAAACTTAAATTAAATTACAGATGAACTGGGTGTGGTGTGTCTGGGTAAACAGGGAGATTATAACATAAAAAATTGTGGAGAACTGGCGCCTGAACTAGGCATCCGAAGAACCTGTATCACTGATCACCAGAATTAAAACCAGACGAATATTAAACAAAAGTCCTGAATTAATTTAAAGACCACCCTAATTTAATTAAGTAGTAACTTAATGACAATTCAATTGTGACTATCGCGCTGCGACATAAACAAAATGAATGACAAGAAACAGTAGACGATCGGTGTTGTACGTAATAGCACGCGTCTTTTATTTATTTTTACGCGCGACAAACATGAATTTTATATCCTTAACTGTTTATACATTAGAACATAATTGTTATTATGTTTATATAACTTTGCTTATATTTTTCACTGTGTTTACTGTAGTACATAAACAGAGAATAGAGTCTAATTTGAATAATACGCCGAGAAAGAAATTGGCGCGGTTGCAGAGCAGCGGGAGAGGTTAGTTGAGACAATTATTTTTAATTTTTATAATGAGATGATATTGTTATTTATGAGCTTATGTTCTAGAAATACTAGTGGTTATAAAACAGTTCCTGGCCTATTATTGAGTTGTGTTGTATTTTCAATGAAAAATAACTCGCTTTTGACGGAATAAAGTTTATTATATTAAAGGCAATAAAATGTGTCGTTTACAAAAAGAGCAGAGAGATATAGAGTTTTGACAGAAAGAGAGTGATATGACCAGAGATACATAAGAGAGAGATACATGACATCCTTTTTATAGAGTAGCATATTTATCAAATAATTTAAAACATTACTAAATAACCTATTATTGATCGATGAAATAACCCGGAAATAAGTAAAATATGAGTAGATAACGTTTCTGTGAAGTTTCCTTGAATAAAACGATTTCATTTGTGGTATTTCATTTCATTAGTATTCTAGAATTTAGTCACTATAGGTACATTGATTTATATAAAGTAATACTCTTATAGTAATAACAATATAAAGAGGGAGTGTCCCTGCACCCGTTTTGATACACCTCAACTGGTGCCAGTCTGGCACCAAACGCCGAACTTTGCCGAACCGCTTCGTAGTTGTCGATGTCAAAGCGCAACAAACGTGTCTCCCGGAAAAAAAAATATATGGCGGTTTGTGCTATTAAATCGTGTCACACAACACGACTGAAAAGCAAAAGAAATGTAATGATATCACTTTTCACAGGAAAGTTTTAAATATTTCATGGTAATTTGTAGTTAATTATGAAAAAGAAATAATACGATTTTAGCGTAGGTATTATTTTAATGCTCAGTGTTGCCCGATTGTGAAAATTGTTCCCCATTTTAACTATTTTTATTGCTTCGACTGATTAATTTTAAAACAGTTGGTGCTGCTACTGATATTTATGTAGGTATGTGACACGTTCTCTAATGGAAGTGTTTGTGAATTTACGATATCATATATATAAAATTTTGTTACTTGAAAGTTGAGAAATTTAAACAAACGCTATTTATTTCCCCGCTTTTTGGAAACTACATCTCCATTGGCAACATTCCGCAAGTGTCAAGTGCATGTCACCGACATTGTCATCGAGCGTTTAAGCGCTTATTACACTACACGAGATTCGAGATCGCCGCCTTGTCAACGAAGGTCGTCAAGATGGCGACCTCGGATCCTCACCGTACCACGTTGCCCTTTTAAAGTGTACTTTTTTTGTTAAAAAGTGTTCATTTAAAATACTCGACATTGGCGAAATTGTCTATGTGTCGTTAAGACACGACAGAAACGCCATTAATTAAGAAAGAAGAAGTACACTACACGATTTCTCGGGCCCTGCCGGCAGGGTGTCCTGCCTGCCAGTTAGGGTGCCGCTTATTACACTACGCTGGAAATCGCGCCCTGTTTGATTTTCTCTCAGTTTGAACGTGAACGTGAATGACTGTGCTCGTCTGTCGCTATGGCGCCGACTTTATCGAATCATCAAAAAGTTGCTTTAGCGGTGACTTTGGCACTTACTACATCCATGAATATTTTTTATTTTTATTATTTCCTAGCCTGAAGGTCTTGTGTCCCACTGCTGGGCAAAGGCCTCCCCCTCTCTTTCTCCACTCGTCACAGTCCAAAGCTACTTCTGGCCACCTGTCTGAGAAGGCATTCAGATCGTCCCGCCGCCGTAGCCTTCTCGGTCTTCCTTTACCTCGTCGCTCGTTCGGAACCCAAAAAGTCGATATTTTTTGCCCATCTTTCCGGTTGCTTAAGGCAGACACAGGTCACATCCAGTTTTTGCACCTACGTCTTTTACTTGTGTGAGGGAGCGCAGTTCAACGTTCCTCATCTTAAGAAAAAAAGAGAAGGAGAAGGATCTGGGTCAAGCAATACTTGAAATTAAGAGGAAAGTACTCAAAAATGCGGATACTCAATGCTCTGGATCCAGCGGATTTCAAAGAAAGAAGAAATTTGAATATTTATTAAAGTTAAAAAAAAAACAATTTTTTAGTGAATAACTAATTTATTAATAAATAATATATTGAATAATAGCTCCGAACTCTGCGCTCGCGCCGCAGCGACTGAGCTCCCTGCCTCCCTGTTTCTTATTAGACTACCCAATCGGCAGGGCGGCAGGGAGGCAGGAAGATCGGAACCACCCGATCGCCCTGTTTAGGGACCCTGACTCCCTGTTTCTTATTACATTGCCCTGTCGGCAGGACACCCTGCCGGCAGGGCCCGAGAAATCGTGTAGTGTAATAAGCGCTTTAGCGATTCACTTTTTACAGAGCGCTTGTATTCATCTAGTTTAATCTAAGGTAATACTATAATTTGTGGTCACTATAATCAAATACTATAGAAGACTAATACCCACAGTTCTTGATGTTTTTCATACAATGACTTAGCAACCTCCGTTCACCTCATGCCGCTAGGGGCGCTATAACATTTTGCATACAAAACGCACAGTTCACCTCATGCCGCTAGGGGCGCTATAACATTTTGCATACAAAAGTTTTGAAATCGTGCACCTCATGCCGCCCTCATGCCGTAGGGGCGCTAGTGTCGCGTCTTGCCCGAATTCTTCCGAAGCTGTGGGTATTAGTCTTCTATAGTATTTGCTATAATTTTGCTCTTCAGCATTTTTATATTTATTGTATTTTATAATGGCTTTTAAAAAGAGCTAACTGTTGAGTTTCTTGCGGCACTTCCCACACTAATTAATCAAGCATTAGTCTATATTAAATATACATTAATGTAATTCCAATAATTGTATAATTACGAAACTAATGTACTTATTACACAGTAATTAAACATCTACCTAGAACATAGTAACACGCGACTGCTATTGACTGTTTAGACGTTAAAACAATGAACTACCCGACAATAAAATTACAGTTGTAAAAACAAGATATTACCATTGAAGTAATAATGTACTGACGTACTAGAACAGACGGCGCGAAGAAACATCTGTGCAGCAAGCGCGGTAGTGCGGGGCTCCCGGGGGGCGGCTAAAGAACAAGCAAGCAACTGAAAGCAGTACCTAGTGATGAACGGAAACGGAACGCAGTAGTGATGAGTAGCGTCTTCTCTGTATTGCATCTTTACATTACATAGTATTAAAATGAAGTCGCTACCCTGTCTGTCTGGATGTCTGTGTGTCCCTATGTATGCATATCGTATGTATATCTTTAAAACCATGCAACAGATTTTGATGCGGTTTTCTTAACAGATAGAGTGATTCAAGGGGAAGGTTTTAAACTATAATACATTCCAAAATTCCCACGGGAAAGCGGGATGCACGCAAACGAAGTTGCGCGGGTTTCGCTAGTACTGTATAAAACTGATACACTACTTTGAGAAATAGATAGATGGATAATATATGTAGATAAATTATTTATTCGTTTGCAACGGACATGGATTACAATTTAAAAAATACATAACATAACTAACATGCAACAGGTAATGAATAAACAGCACAAACAGCACAAACTAGCGACGTGCTTATTGTAATTCGACGTATACTAGGGACGTGCTTATTGTAATTCGACGTATACTAGCGACGTGCTTATTGTAATTCGACGTATACTAGCGACGTGCTTATTGTAATTCGACGTATACTAGCGACGTGCTTATTGTAATTCGACGTATACTAGGGACGTGCTTATTGTAATTCGACGTATACTAGGGACGTGCTTATTGTAATTCGACGTATACTAGCGACGTGCTTATTGTAATTCGAAGTATACTAGCGACGTGCTTATTGTAATTCGACGTATACTAGGGACGTGCTTATTGTAATTCGACGTATACTAGGGACGGACGTGCTTATATCTCAAAAGCAACAAAAAAATATTTAAAGATTAGAATAGAATTCGTATAAAAAACTTATCATATAGCTATATATACTATTACAACCACATAATACTCAAAAAACACCAATAAATATTGCCACTCGACATTCATATCAACCAATAAATCATCAAGGATACAGGTCTTCTTCCCTTCAATCGAAGGGGATTAGAGCGTACTCTGCCACGCTACTCCAATGTGGATTGGCGGAGGAATGTGGTACGATATTAATTATAATTAATGAAACTGTGTGTACGTATAATTATTATATCAAGTGAAAATATCGGTACATTAAATTGTCACAGGGTCACAGCACAGATAAACAAGACAATTACTACAAAGTCAAAGTAAAGTCAAGGTATATTTTATTGCTTGAAATGCATTGTGTATGTAAGATCTTACAGTTTGAATGAGCAGTTTTCTTTTAGGTATTTTATAGCTTTTCTAAACACTCGATAGATGGCGCAGCCTGGCACTTTTGGTAATAACAGAGTGGGTGGAGTGACCTTTTTGCTACAAAGTGGTCTTTTATTTTAACATTTAAAAAAAGTTTGAAGAAAGTATTACTACAATGTATTATTAATTAAATTATGTAAGGAACAACTTTTTGAGGTTACAAAAAACTTCAATCAATGCTTCAGAAATGACAAAAGACAGAAACACAAATTAATCAAATTGACATTCGGTCAGTTCTTTCTTGCCACAGACTAAATACTTGGCCTCAACAATACCAAAAAATAATGCTACCGCCATCTTTTGATGATTTTAAAAATCAACTGATTATACCTAAAAGAAAACTGCTCATTGTTTCAATGCACTCTGCCACACAGGGCGTGCAATATTGACATAAATTGTTACAAACATTAAAATATTTTCAATTTAGTTATTTATAATAGGTCATCAAAATTAATCAGAAAAAAAATAAAAATAATAATTAACAATAACAACATTAATAATAAATCTAAACTACATTTAAATTATTATCAGTTAAAAATTCAGTTATACAAAATCAAAATCAAATAATTTTTATTCAAATAGGCATATTACAAGCACTTTCGAATCGTCACATTTTTTATAGTTTATTATTAGTTACATAGTATAATAACACTTTCTGTTCAATAAAGTTTTTAATCTATTTCGAAACAATGAACACGGGAACTCCTTCATTTCCTTGGGCAATTTGTTGAAAATTATAGGTGCCACACACAAGATACTTTTGCGTATCATTGTAGTTCTACAGAAGACGAAGTTTGTGTTCCTCACGCCTTTGGCGGACGACATTATCAGACAGTAGACAGAACAAATGTGGATTCCTTTTTACGAACATGGCTGTCTCAAAAATATATAACGGTGGTGCTGTCATAGTATTATATTTCATGAAAAACGGCCTACAGCTTTCCTTAAATTCTACACAATTCACATATGCAGCACAGCGCCACAGCATTGTGGCAGAGTACACCCTAATCCCCTTCGATTGAAGGAACACATCACACCTACAAGTCAGAAAAAACGAAGTACCTATCTTACTTTTATAATTTTGTATAGGAAAAATCCTAATGCCAGGAGTTTACAACGCAGTCTCGTGCAATTACTAAGAATTTATATTTTTTTGCCGTAGCAAGGTTTTTATCATTGAATCAGGTTATTGACTCGGTTCTAACGCTTCACATGCCGGCCAACTCGACGTTCATAATAAACAGTGGTTAATTGAAACTTCTACAATTCTGATTATGGACCATTCAAACTGCTGCAGTTTGAACTCAATAGTTTCATAATAAGATTATGAAACTATTGAGTGATTATGGGCCATTTCAAATTCTAAAAAGCATTTTAATAGTTTGAAAATAATATGTGTCTATTATAAAGTATTTTCTCTTTATAATACAGTATTTGAAATTAGATAATAAGACATTAACCACATTTATGTTTTTGTTTTTTCAATTGTTCGTTTACTATTCTGTATCCGTCACAGATAAAATCCGTTTGAATAAAACATTAAAGTGGCAGATGTCAACCAAATAAATAAATGGTAGACAACTGATATATTATTGTAAATTTATACTTAAATGTATAGAAAACACCCAGACTCGAGACAAACATAAATGCCGTCACATAACCTCGTAACGTACGGGAATCGAATCCGCGCCCTCTGGTGACGAAGGTAGGAACACTACCGGTACACCGGGCTCACTCTTTAAGACAGTTCACAGTTTTTTTTATACCACAAAGGTGGCAAACAAGCATACGGCCGGATTGATGGTAAGCCGTCACCGTTGCCTATAGACGCCTGCAATACCGGGGGTATCACTCGCGCGTTGCCAACCCTCCCAACCCCCCCAAGTCGAGCTCTGGAGACCTTACTCACCGTAGAAACACAACATGGCCGAGACCAATGCTATTTGGCTACGATCTTCTGTAAGGTCCCCAGACGGGCTGCAAAAGATGCGGAGCGGAGTATCCGCTGTGCCCTACCTCTCTTAATTTTACCTCTGACAGATGTAAAAACAGGTTAAACACAGACAAAACACTCAATATAAGAGCGGTCCGTGTAGTTGATCTATGGCTAACTGCAGCAGTTCTATGTAAATAAATAAATGTATAGGGACAATTCATACAGATTGAGCTAGCCCCAAAGTAAGTTCGAAACTTGTGTTATGGGATACTAACTCAACGATATTATATTTTATAACAAATACATATATAGATAAACATCCAAGATCCGAGGCCAATCAGAAAAAGTTCGTTTTTCATCATGACCCGACCGGGGATCGAACCCGGGACCTCCTGGGTGGCGGTCTGGCATGGTAACCATTACGCCACGGAGGTCGACTCACACATTATTTTTGCTGCAAAATTATTCCTGTGACACTTATTTTAAGTGTTTTAAATCTGTTTAATATGTTTCAGAGGTAAAATAACTGACCGGGCATCACATCTTTAGTTTTTCTGTTGATCCTTTATTATCTGTATCCGTCATTGATAATAAATAAACATTGGACGTAGGAGCAGACAACAATAAGTGTGATAATTATTTTGTAAATAATGATATGAGTTATGTATGATGCAACATTGACTAGATAGCCCGATTTTCGAGGTATTACATTGAATTACGCTTATCCGTCTGATCTCACCATGTAATAAATATTTATTTAAGTAAAATTTAAAATATTTATCATAAAACCGCATTCGTGAATTTCTGCACTTCCCAATAGCTTAGCAATTAAGTGCGCCTAATTGTACCAGTACTTTTGTATTGTGGTCAATAAAGTTAAATAAACACATAATTTGAAGTGGCAGAGAATTTTTAAAGTGAAGTAAATTGACCGAAGTACCACCCTCAGCCATGCGTTACGTTCCGTAAATGACAGTCCGGAACTCCTTTCTCTTCTCTCCCTATTTCCATAATTTTTATATACAAGTTTTATATGACAAGAAAAAGTGCCTGTGAAGGTCTAATTTCTAAAATAAACTTCATTTCATTTCACTTGTAGCAGGCAACGCATTGGTACAGCCTCTTACATTCCAAATGTTTATAGACGGTAACCACATTCCATCAGTCTGCTTGTTTGCATGCGGTATAATTAGGTATAACCCAAGAGCTTCTTTCTACCATCGCATTGCTCGCCATCGTCAGTTCATCCTCACATCTTGGAACCTAAGTGGTCGCGCACAGAGGTTTTTCCTCCCGCGGGAGCTTAGGATGTGGAATGAACACCCTGCAGAAATATTCCCAAGGGAGTACAATAGTGCTTCAAAGAGTGAAAGGGTTTTTTAAGGGTCGACAACGCGCGAATATTACCCCTGGTGTTACAAGCTGCGGTGACCACTTATTACTTGATTATACGAGTATGGCTTTCTTTCCTCATTCGATTATGAAGGTGTAGTGTTCATAATCGATTGTTTTTTAAGCCACAAAGGTGGCAAACAAGCTTACGGCCCGCGTGATGGTAAGCAGTCACCGTTTATCAACAGCGGCGACCTCAGATTGACAAAAGGCAATGAAGCTTATTGACGTCCCGGCGGTGAAACTACAGCTGTCTTGGAACTCACAACGCCGACTAAAAGCATCAGTAATACCAGAGGAGCGCCTCCGGTAGTTGGTAGCGATCAATGCGTTGCCCGCTACAAAAAAGGAAATAAGGAGAGAAGTACGTATCGGTACGCGACCGATAATACGCGACTTATTTTCCGTTAGATATATACCTGCCTGAATCAAGTACCTACCATATCGCCGGTTTAACCAGTTAAGATACAATTCTAAAAGGACATAACATAATTCTAGAAAACTAGTCGAGCCACAAAGTTATGAACAGGTTAAAAGTATAGATAGAAATATTTTCTCCTCATTGCGATCTAAGAACTAACCGAAAGTCATGTTTCTTATAAGAAATGCAATATGGGGTAATCAACCCATTCTCGAGATAACGAAAGAAACCTAAACCGAACTGGGTGGGGTCGACGTTGCGTGTGCATAAAGTTGTACAGATTGTGTATCCAGTCTGCGTGCAGAGACGTGCAAAACTTAGTGAAAAGAAACTAAGTAAGTTAATAAAATTAAAACGTGAACCGACCCAATCCGAATACGTTACTCGATTGACACCATGGTGTCAACCAAAAAGAGTCCTTCCGCGATCAACACCATGGTTCCAATCCTTCGTGGTTTTATGTCAGTCGCATTATTTATTTTCTATCTCTTTGATCGGCTCACGTCACTCTTAATTTGATGGTTATGTATGACGCTGAGCAATCTTTAACGCTGAGTTATTATGCCTTATATTATTGTGTCACTGCGGTACAACAATGTTCTATTGTGTTTGTATGTTTGTGCCTCAGTTGTGGTTGTCATCTTGGAGGGCTGGTCTGCTCGCTTTATTAACATCTACATATTCGACATATTTAGGATTTGACCATAGCGCTATTTGGATCGACATCCCGCGTTTAGTGCTTGATTTCTGTATGTACCTGGATCTGTATTTTATTTATTCTTATAAATGTACTCATACATTGTAACAAACGAGTGAAAGAAAAAAAATTGCTAAATGACAAAAAAAGGCCGTAACCGGGTTTCTTTCGCCATTTCTTTTACCGGTGGCCATTTTGCTTGTGTCCGAAATGGTGGTGATATATAACGTAGTTTATTTTCTTTATACATATATACAAATTGTAAATGACAAGAAAAAGTGCCTGTGAAGGTCTAATTTCTGAAATAAACGATTTCATTTCATTTCATATGCAAATAAAGTTATAATATACTCCGCGAGTAGATTATTTTATAATGTACAGAATAATATAATATGTTATCATTACGCGACTCATTTCTAAAATCTAGGTCGGCAGTGCGTCTCTATTTAAACATAGATAAGATATAGTAACTTTAAAAAATACGCTACATTGATAACTAATGATAACATGTAAACTAAAAAATAGGAAGATAGCCTTCTCTTTCAATTTTTTTGATATGATGTTTGATAAAGACTTAATAAGTTCCAGATAAGCGATAGTCATATATGTATCAGCCTGGTGATAGACAGACGGACAGTGGAGGCTTAGTAATAGGATCGCATAATTTCTAATTATAAAATAAATAATTTGAATTTCTAATTAGAATAGCTAAAAATGTAATTAGAGAAATAAAAAAAACAGCAACTAAATATTTTTGTTAAGTAATGAAAATAAATGACTTTAAAATTATTTTATAATATCTCTCTAATATCGTTTCATGATCATCAGACCGTGGCGGAGTGAACACATGATGATGTGCGTAATATAATATCCTGGACACAGACTAAAATCATCGCTTGCTTGCTTGTTTGTCTGTTGTATCAGTATGTAAAAAAATCACTTGCATTTACATATAATATTAGGATATTAAAATGACAGAACAAAAGATTTATAGAAGAAAAATCAATATAATTCAATGGCTAAATAATTCATGTAATTTTTTATAGTTGTAAATACTAAGTAGATAATATTTTTTATTTTTTTGTTCGTCATATTATAAAAACAAAATATTACACACTAACACAACATTAATGAAGAACTATGTAAAAAAAACTGAAAACGTTCCACACGGTCGTAAGAGATGCGCTGGACAGAAGTAGGTGGAGGCAGATCATCCGTTCCAGATGCAACCCCGAAGCTGACTGTGATCCTCAGATATGAGGGACCGACTCCAGAGAGATTGGTAGTAGCTAGGCTATCTATCTACCACTCAAAAAATTATGTCGTTTTGTGAAATTAAAAATAATTATAATAACAAAATTTGTAGGTGCCTAGTGATTAAACGAACTTACCTGTACGTGAAGTTCTATCATAATTATCCGAGCTGGTTCGTCCGAAGAGGGCTGTGCGATTCTGGCGTCACCGTACGTGTAACTACATAATATTGTGTATAACAAAATAAAGCCCTCTTCGGACAAACCAGCGAGGATATTAAAATGTATCTCAACAAATCTGCCGTATGTACTGGTAGGATAAAAATATGACGATTCGAAAGTGCTTGTACAGAGATATTCTTTCACGAAGAGCATTTGGCTATGTATGTTGTAACGTTCACATACACATTATCGTAGTGTGCGTAACCTCGGAAACGCAAGTAAAATCGCACACGGACACATAACCAATGTGTATGTGTGCACGCTTTACAACATAAGTCAAATGCTCTTCGTGAAATGGAACATCTATACATATAATAAAACAGTAGAATCCGATATGTCTGTACTTTGAACATAGAACAAAAATAGAGAGGGAACAGTTAGAGAAAGGTAATAAAAGCGAAAAAATTTTTTTTAAATTTTTTTATGTCTGTCTGTTTGAACGCGCACATCTCCAATGTTACTGAACGGATTTTAATGCTGTTATCACAGGAAGAGAGAGCTCGGCTTGGAGTAGAATATAGGCTTTGTTTTATTTAAATCGCATGTCAGGAAAAGGAGTTATCCTTATTTGAACATTTCACGCGGACGAAGTCGCGGGTACCAGCTGGTCTGTAATATGCTTATTTGAATAAAAAAATAAAACTTTGACTTTGTAATAAAATTCCAGAGAGAGACTTCCAAGACGATGGTGATGATGAAGCGCACCTGGTCTCCGCATTACCTGACGGACCCCAGGTCCCGTACAGTCCACCACAAAGATCTGACGAGGACATACTCCAGAGGTCCAGGGAATACTACGACCTGATGGCCCAGCGGCGGACTGTCAGGTCTTTTAGCAAAGAACCTATTCCTGATGAGGTTCTCGATAACATCATTAAGACTACAGGTAATTTGAATCTTGATGTGTGTGCCAACTGTATAGCTAATAGGCCAAGTAACAGGACAGGCCTGCTAGATTACTCTGCATAGCAATTGCGATTTTAATTACAATTCTCTATAATTTCAAATGCAAAATTAACAGAAAATCCTAATTCATACCCTTGAAATTTTATACTTTACTATTTGGTTAGCATACAATCCGATTTCATTTAGTTTGGTATTTTGTTAGCGCTAGTCTAACTGTAAAGAGTACCTAAAAGTAACAATCCAATGGCGATCGGGCGGAATTATCTTCAAGAGTAAGGCAGCTGGTCTTCGAGTGGCAATGGTTTTCAGGTTCGAATCCTGCGCAAGGCAAACATTTCTATGCATGAACATGTCTGCCTGCAGTCTGGATTTTTTCTATGTATAATAATTAAATACCGGGCAAGAACGTGTCGGGCCACGCACAATGTAGGGTTCCGTATTTACTGTGGTTTGCTTGCCTTCAGTTGAGTCCAATATGAAATTCTATCACATTTGTAAGTTTTCATCAAAGAAATTTTATTTTATCAGTTCGTCGGCTATTACTCGGTAACTAGTAAAGCCTACTTAACCGTTGTAGTTTTCATCGAAGGTTCAGCAAATGGACTACTACCATGATTTTTTTCAAATTTCTAAACATAAGACTTTCAGAGATAGAGGGGGGGGGGGGGACCACCGTGTAAAACGAAAATTAACACGATAAATGTAAAATAATTCCGAAACGGATCATTGTATCGAAAAATATTTCTACACCATCAATGTTTTAAAGAGACCTATCTAACAATACCCAACAACATGGGGTAGGCGCGAAAAAAAAATCATTTCCACTTTACATGTAGGCGAGGCACACCAAAAAAAAATTTTTTTCAAAATTTTGTCCCAGCACTTTGTTAACATTGTTAATATGTGTATGCATACCAAATTACAGCTTTCTAGCATTACGCGTCTAGGCGCTAGACCGCGGATAGACAGACAGACGGACATGGCGAAACTATAAGGGTTCCTTGTAGTTTACTACGGAACCCTAAAAAAGTATATTTATTTACACATAAAAGTAAATTTAACGTTGCATAACAAATATATAACAATAAATTAATGTCAGTCAACCACAGAGATTTTAATATAGAATCTGTGGTTGAATCACATTAATTTACAACTCCTCAACTCTTTCCTCTCTACCCATTTCGCCCTCTAAGAGAGGGGATCTCTTCATTGATACTATATCTAAACGAATTGCTTTAACTTAACCACGTGTCTATTAGCTCCTAAATTATTCGAGTCACAGTTAAGTTGAACTAATGTTAATCAGTGCTTAACCTTTCCGTTAACCGTAATGCAAAACAATGTGTAAATGTTTGTTAAAATATGTTTTTACTTATGTATAAGAATGTTCAAAAGTTCGTTACATAATTTGAAAAATATTTTTGTATAATTTAAAAGTTGTTTGTTATTCTCGGAAACGGTTGAACAGCAAGTTTCTGAAACTCATTTTTAAAGTTAATGACTTAGGTAATATGAAATTAAAATCAAAATGCGTTCTCAGAAATTGGCCGTTAATTATGTTACTTTTAATGGGGAATTAAGATTAAAATGCGCCTCTGCAACTGGCTGTTATATAAAATGTATGAAAAAGAGAAAAGAAATCTATAATACTTACATAAAATATAATACTTACTTGACGTTTACAACTTGTTTTTCTCCAGGCCATTCACGTCGAAAATGTCAAAATGCTTGTAGGATAAAAAATTACATGCTAAAGTATTTCCAGTAAATCGCAAAATAACAATAAAGCCCCCCTTTATTAAATTAATAAAGATTTAAAAAAATTATTTTATTTTAATTTTTTATTTATCATTTTACAGGCACATCACCATCAGGTGCCCACACGGAGCCTTGGACCTACATCGTGGTCCAAGACCCTGGCATGAAAGAGGCTATTCGAACAATAATTGAAGAAGAAGAAGAAATAAATTATGCCAAAAGAATGTCCCGCCAATGGGTTACAGATCTGAAACCATTTTCTACGACACCCATTAAACCATATCTGATTGATGCGCCAGCGTTGGTTCTGGTCTTCCGGCAGGCATATTCCTGGAGAGCCGATGGCAAGAAGAAAATGCATTATTATAGTGAAGTTAGCGTCGCTATTTCTGCTGGAATACTACTTGCTGCTATTCAGGTATCTTGATAGGTACTATACTACTAAACACATAAGACTATTACTAGACAACCTGGTGGTGGTACGTTGATAGTAGATCTACCTTTGGCACCAGAGGACCTTTCCTCGGGGTCCAAAAAAAATTTGTAATGGCATTTGTTTGTTTTCGAGTCTGGATGTTTTCTTTATAATGTGTACTAGCTGCTGGCCGTTTACCCTCGTTTAATTTTATGCATAGTAGCGCCATCTATATCAGACTACCGAATCCTAAGGGAATACCGTACTTTTCGGCATAAAGAGTACCCTTGTTCTAAGGTATGAGATTTTTGCTATGGTGTCAGTATCAGCTACCTACATGCCAAATATCATAAAAAGTGACACAGCCTTTTGAGCGTGAAGAAGTAACAAACATTCAAACTTTCGCCTTTATAATACCCGTTGTACATCCCGTCGATCAATGGTGCAAATGAGACTAATTAGTTAGAAACCTCGGATTTGGTATGGTCTCATCAGCACCATTGGGATGACACTGTACTATCAATAGTGTGATTAATTGTAATGGTCACACGAGGGGGTGTGTGTAATGAATGAAAAGACTTGTTGGTCGTACACTGAATGAATGCCTGTTTATTCAGTCAGCTTTCTTCACAGACTCTGTACAAAGGGCTATGTGAGTCTTAAACTGTGAAGTTGACCGTTCTACCTTTATGACGGAATAATAATTTTGTTAAAATATACACGATAAATATGTCAATCTATTTACTTCTTGAACGCCCTTAATATTTTAAAGCTATCAATTTATGACTGCTGGTACCGCCTCTTGGCTACGTTGCACGGTCGCCTTCCTCGGCAACTCATGCACACAAAATTCCTACAAAACTCAAATCTGTGCTCAAATCGTACATGATAAGTACGCGCGCACAGTCCCGGGCGCGTCCCGGCAGTCGCTGCCCGATTGCGGCTGCCGCGTCGCTGCTGCCAAGATAAGAATGGTATTTTTATGTCATACAGCAAGCAAACAAGCAAGCGGGCTACTAGAAGGGTAATTGGTTACCGCCGCTTATGATCGCTACACGAGGGGTAGTACTGCGTTGCCCGTTACAAAGAATAGGAATTGGAGAGAAAAGGCACAGAATGAAACGCATGGTTGCTCCCCGAACTACGTCAATAATCATACTAATATTATAAATGAGAAAGTGAGCTTGTTTGTTTGTTATACCTTCACGGCTTGACTAAGCAGCAGATCATTATGAAAATTTGCATACATCGCACCTGACTATCAACTTAGTATTAAGTCAAAAAACGCTGTTTCGAGATATAGCGTTTTAAACATTCAAAAAATCATTACGTTTGAACCTTACGTCTTTAAGGTCTCATTTTTATGTTGATATAAAGGCGCATTCTTCATCTTCTTATTCAGTCAAAATAAGGGCTTGTGGCCCCATATTTTCCAAGTTACAAGTATTTTTTTAGAACCATTCAGAGTTAATACCATGTTACGTTCGCAATTAAATATTATTTTTTAGTTAATACTCTACAACATGTTTTAAAGTACGCAATTCGTTTGTTCAGTAGGTTGTCAAAATGAAATAATACAATCAAAATCAGGTTTTTATTTCGCAGTATTAAACAAAATTAGTTAAGTCAAAAAAAGTATTTAAGTAAGTATTACTATTATCAGATTTATCTGCCAGTGTTGTGTTGTTTTCAACACTAGCTTCTGCCCGCGGCTTCGCCCGCGTGGCCTACTAACAATTAGCATATTTTTCTTCAGAAACAAATTCCGGTCCGGTCCGGTTCGGTTCGTTCCGGCACGGCCCGGTGGGTCCGGTCCTTATTAGGAACCTACATGCCAAATTTGGAATCTAGACCCAGCGGTTTGGGCTGTGCGTTGATATACCCTCGCAACTTCGTTTTGAAAAATCCTTTCTTAGTACACCCTAGACGTGGTAAAGAACCTACATTCCAAATTTGGAATCTTTAGACCCATTGGATCAGTAAAACCCTTGCAACTTCGTTTGCGTATAACTCGCTTTCCCGTGGGAATTTTGAAAAATCCTTTCTTAGTACACCGCTAGACGTCTTAAGGAACCTACATTCGAAATTTGGAATCTCTAGACCCAACGATTTGGACTGTGCGTTGATAAACCTATAGTTAAGTCTGTCAGTCAGTCAGGACTTTGAATTTTAGATTATATTTTTTAGATTATTCAGCTGTCTTAACATTAAATCGACGCACATAGTGTCGTCATGTACATTAACGTGACGAGAGCAGTCGTTGAAAGTCTAAGTCTTCAAAATGAAGAAAACTGCTACATTTATTACAAGCCGCAAAAACATCTGATGTGCAGGACACAATATCCGCAATTTGAATACGTCAGCTGTTGGCCTGAAGATTCTGTAGGAAAAACTTGCGGTGAACGTTCTCATCAGGTTTATACATCAATTATTTTGTTCGGGTGTAGAAATGCTGTCTGAATCGCTCTCATCGTAATTTACTGCCATTAGTATTCTTGATATTCTTTTATGTCTGTCCATTTTGTTATATGACACTAGAATAAAATGAAATCAACAATATAGTCAACATCATAGGGTCCGTCATAGGGTTGTAAGTCTAAATAAAGGAACTCGTATGGGTATTAAAAAACTGCACTATAGTGATATCTCAAACAAATTTAGTGCATTAAAGTGTTATTTATAAATAAAATATTACCAACCACAAAAAATGTAATAACTGAACAGGCTAAATAGTAACAACTCCTAATAAAATTTAGATTCGTAAAATTATTGACAAACAATGCAGTATCAAGTAAAAGATAATTTTAATAGAATTATTCACCTTTGCGGATATTTTGCCTTGTTGATGTATTATATCAAAATACGACACAAAATAGCTTGCGGTCTCTGTAAATACTGAGCGGCTAGTGAATCAACTGCGATGCGACTGTTCGACAGGCGCGCGGGAAGGGACGGCACATTAGGTAATAGTGGCTTAACCCGCTATCTTCCAGAGAACCCAAAGACTTAGAAATACCATTGTTTTACCAGTTTGTAGAGAAAAAAATCTACGTTCCGAATATAATTGTAACACAAAAATCAAAAATTTTGAGATAATACTAAGTTGATAGTCAGGTGCGACATATTGTTAGGGGTACAGAGCCCAAAATATGCTAATTTCGATGCGGGCGTAGTCGCTAGTAACAGCTAGTAATTTATAAATGCTCTACCACTTAACAAAAATTCGTTCCAATACACGTGTCACAAAATTTCAATTCAAAAGTGAAATTCAATGAGTGTTTGAACTTGTTTGATAAACCTTAGAGTATTAACATAATGATTGTGTATTCGCAATGAGTGTTTGAATTTGTCTGTAGTAACATAATATTGTGTATTTAATTTTATAAGCAATAAAGTCATGTTCGATTCATGTCTATTTCACATCGATGTAGTATATTTTTTTGACAATTGTTTTTAGATTTTGTGCCGAGTATTTTGGAACGGAATATAAATATCTTTAAGTGGCCTGAAAACAGTGACCTCACCTAACCCGCAGTTGATATTTATTGCGGAAACACACGAGATAATTGGGGTCGGCGCATATTATTTTCCATGTTTTATTGCAATCAAGGATCATTTTATTATGATTTAGAACACAGCGACATCTAGGTTCAAACAGAGCAAATCTAAATTAATGTTTTAGGCAACTGATACGAGATGGCGCTGCTATGTATAAGAACCTGTACAAAAAAAAATTACACGGATTGATGCTTTACGCCGATGTTCTGTGAGATGGTAGTATTTCCCCGGTCGAGCTATCCTATTTTATAAATGCTCTCCTAGTCCTATATTATATACATAACAGCGGTTATATTTCTCCTAATAAAAATTTTGGCGTTAAAATTTGCCCGGTGCCACAGAAGGTGTTAGTACACCGGAAACTGTTATGTCCAATTACTAAAAAACAAGAAAAAAGGCCAAAATAAATATCTATTTCATGCGCTATCTTGCTCATACAAAATAAAATATATAAATCAAGCAATAGCACTTGAGATTGAGACCATCTTAACTGTTTTAGTTTCGAGAATAGGTCTACAGTATGCCAAATGTGTATTTTGTGTATCATTAGTAAAAAATGAAGTCGCTTACGCTGTATGTCTATCCTTAAGTATGCTTAGATTAAAAACTACGCAACGGATTTGGATACGGTTTTTTAATATAGATAGAGTGATTCAAGAGGAAGGTTTTATATCTATTATGTTTTCCATAATTCCCACGGGAAAGCGAGATAACTGCAAACGAACATGCACGAGTTCCGCTAGTGTAATATAACATTTATATTTTTCAGTATTGCGGCTTAGTGGCACTGACATCTACGCCACTGAATTGCAACGCGCGCCTACGGGACCTACTTTCAAGGCCAGTCAATGAAAGATTAGAACTTCTGATACCCATTGGAAAACCCCACAAAGATGCCACAGTGCCTGACCTCCATAGGAAGCCCTTGGAAGAAATCATGGTGAAGATCTGATGATGTGATATTATGAAAATCCATGACTGCAATAAAGACTTATTAGTTGTTATGTTTTATTTTATTCGATGAAATCCCAATAAATAAAGCAACAAGCTATTAACCGAATTCTTCTAAAAGTGGGTGAACACTTAGGTTTATCTTAATTATGTGATAAATGCCTCTTTTTCTGGAAATAGACACACGAAGACAATGAATCGCACAAAAAAAAATATAATTCTTACTTTCTCTCTGTGATAGATTTAAATTTGAAAGTGCCTTTGGATCCAATGAGCGAGACAGTGGATTCAAGTGGACGGAGGACAAATTTATGCATGACTAAGTTAAGTACCTTCTGTTTAGACTAAGATACGGTTTGGTCACACACCATGCCGAAATTCAAAACGTGTCAAAATTTACGCGCTACTGAAATTCGGTTATACGCTAGGCGGCGTAAACACGACGTAATTTCTTGAAAAGTGTTGCTTGTAAATTCAAATAGCAATGGCGCCGTTTGGTCGTTTATTTTCGCTGTAGTGTGTTTAGATATTTAAACTATTACGCGCCTATGAAAGTAATCATAGCAATAATTCAATTTTGTATGATTACTATGTATGTAGTAGCTCTTTAAACATTTGGGCTTATTCAGACTATTCGAGATTTTATTAGCAAGTGGTGAAATCGACATTTATCCACACATTCCCATCGCTATGTCTCCTTTATAGCCATGATCATTGACGTCACGGGGGAGAAACTACAGCTATCTAGGAACTCGCAACGAATTTAATCAAAAAGAAATGTCGAAAGTATTGAAAGAACTACCATCCTTAGTAACTACATAAAAAATAATAAATAAATATATATGGACAAATCACACAGATTGAGTTAGCCCCAAAGTAAGTTCGAAGCTTGTGTTATGGGATACTAAGCCAACAATACTATATTTTATAGCAAATACATATATAGATAAACATTATTAAACATCCAAGACCCAAAGTCAATCAGAAAAAGTTCGTTTTTCATCATGACTCGACCGGGATTCGAACCCGGGACCTCCTGGGTGGCGGCCTGGCGTGGTAACCATTACGCCACGGAGGTCGTCAAATCGTACATGAGAGACAGTAATTTGAATCAAAAGGCATATGCACATACTAGTGAAATTTCCAAAACAAGCATATTTTCTAAAATACAAAATGTCGCAGGAAGCCGCGGGATACAGCCAGAGACCAACCCATACCTCCGGCATGACGGAGACGTTTAAGGGAGGCCTATGTTCAGCAGTGGACTTCTTGTGGCTGAGATGATGATGATGATGAATTTCATTATGTACATATTTTTGGAGTGTTAGAGCAATAATTATTATGAAATGGGCTAGCTCGACCGGGGAAGTAAAACCCTCTCACAGAATATCGACGTGAAGCAGCAATGCGTTTCCAACCCAACCCAACTCCTTCCCTATCCCCTATTTCCCCTTTCTTCTTTCCCTTCCTTCCTCCTTCCTATCCTCCAACCTTCTTGGTGGACAACGCATTGGTATCGACCCTGGTGATACTGATATCCATAGGCGGCGGTGACCGCTTTCCATCAGGTGGCCCGCTTGCTTGTTTGTCTACTGTATGGCATAAAAAAAAATGTTATTATGTGTTTGTAAACCGATAATAAAAAATGAAAGATATTGATTTGCTGTGAAATCATCTTGTGAACAACTTTTTGGCCGAAATTGTCATTCTATAATTTAATCTATTGGCTGCTGTTGTTACTTTCGATAAAAAAAGGTAAATAGTACAATAAACCTAGGTTCAAGTTTTACCTTTTTTCTATTATTATTGGAATAAAACTCAACAATTTCTAAAAATCTCTATAAAGATTCAAAGATTCATTACGTTTATTTAGAGAGTAGGTTTTTTACAGGCATTTTCTCTTGTTATGGTAGGTACATACAACAATAAACTTGTATAAATTAATCAACTCTATAAATTACTTTCAAAAATAAAAGGAATATGACCAAAATACAGAACTAGTATCGAAGGTACCGTTCTCTAGTATTCCCGAGTTGACGTGTGTAAAGTTTTATCATTATAAAAACTAATACAAAGATATAAAACTTCCATTATATTCCCTTTTACAACAAAAATGGGTTAATGGGCTTCCAGTCCGAAGACAAGTCGCGGCATTAAGAAAGTATTCGGACAGCAAACTTGCAGTTGCATTTATAATAACACTTAAAATATAAAGAATAAAGATTATTTTCTTTTAAATGAAAATAGAAAGTGTTCGAGTTAAAAATATGTTCGGAAACTGTCGGCAGTTTCCGCCGGCGGCTAGCCGACAGTCCACGGCCGCCCGCCCTAGCACACTGCGCGCGCGCTCACTAGGGCGGTTGTGAAAAAAATACCAAAAAAAAAACAAAAAAACTGCATTTCAATATATCTAGTTGCAATAATGAAACGAATAAAATAATTAATATATACTAAGATTAGTTAACAACAAGCTTTAAGTTTATATCTAGCTATACAGTCTAGTATAGTAATCGTTTGCGAAATGTACTTAATAGTGCGATTGTGTGAACTCCTATGTATTAAACGCGGTATGTGAATTCCTTTACGCAACGAAACGATTCAGAGATTTAAAAGTTTATTTAGGGAGTAAGTCTTCACAGACGCTTACTCTCGTCAAACATAAAGATAAAGTGACAAATAAATTAGTCTACAATTAATCAGTGCGGTGTGAATTTGTGAGTTACCTAATGTGAATCAAAATCGAAACTAAGTTAAAATGCATTCCGATACAATTCGTTCATTCGTCTCGCCAGCGAGCGGTGCACGTGCTTTTATTTTCAAATATAAATAGCCGAGACACAAACCACTCTTCAGCTGCACGATGACGTCACATAGAGAAAGTGACGTCATTGACGGCAACCCCGATGAGAAAGAGAAGAGGGAACCACAGAAAGAACTTTCAGAATTACCGCCGACCGGCACATCGTTGCACAAGAGACGAAGGGGTGAACTACCCGCCTCGTTATCTGTCAAATCCCCTCAAACCCCTCCTGATGAAGGCTCTTCCCCATGCACAGCTGGATCAGCTCCTTACGATTACCATGTATTTCCTGAAGGTGATTCCACTGACCCAGAGTTATTATGCGTAAGCATGCTGCAAAGGTTGAAAGACCAGGATGATCTGCCGTCCAGACGTGGAAAAGAACTAGCTCTCCGCACTAAGGATACTTTAGAAGCCTTGGACCAACTTGAAAAGTTACTCCAATTGCTTGACCAATTCACCACATTCAAAGAACAGAATTCTCGTCTACTCAAAAGACTTAGGGATGTGAATCATTTGAAAAGATTACATAGTGCATACAAAAGAATAGATCAGGAAAATGAAAGGCTAAAATATGAAAGTAAGGAGTTGGATCTTATAAACGAGGCTTTGGATGCTGAGGTTGAATGTGAATATGGTCAGGCTGTATTTGACTCCATGTTAAGCAGTGGTAGGAGTATGAAAAGAACGGGATCTAAATGGAAAGGACATGCTAGGTTTGGTGGGACATTGCTAAGGAAGCAAAGGTCCAGATCGGCTGGTGGGGATGATAGTGATGCCCCTCTTGGTACTCCGACCAGAAGGAGGTCAGATGGCCTATTTGCTAAGGAGGTGGAGAAATCTAAAGTTTCAAAATGGACTCGTGTTAAATCTGCTTTCAGGTATGTTTTAGTCTAAGCGCCAGTTTTGCAAGTTTCTAATGTACCAGTTTAAGTTTTGGAAATATGAACGGTTTGAAAATTGAACCGTAATAACTATGAAAACAAAATCATAAATGATCCACTTACAGCCAGTTCTCGAAACGCATTTTTAAACTTAATGACATATTTTTACATTTGACAATTAAATCTGTCACTGTCAAACTAAAGAAGAACTCTTTCTTTCTTTTTTAGTTTGATAGTCGAGATTTAATGTGACATTAAAATAAAAATGCGTTTCAAAATTTGGATGTTAGTCAGTCACAAAAATTGACGGAAATTCATACAAACGATAAATTAATAATAAACCGGGAATTAACGCGATCATACCTTGATATTGCCTGACATTTCGACCAGGTTGCACCGGCCGAGGTACAGGCAAACTGGCAACTGCACACGTCACATCTCCATATCCGAGGCGGAATCTTCTTCCACCCTCATATTTTGGATAGTCCACCCACTTTTGCACACAACACTCACAGTGTCCACATTCCGATCCCTAACCGACTGCGACATCGTAAAGCGTGGTTTTGTCTTTGCCACTACTGGATTCCACGCAGATGATAACTTAAAACCATCCTCCCGATTGAAATTGTTTGGATGTTTTTTAACTTCAATCGCTTCCCACGCATACAGACAGATACTTGCATGGTACGTCGCACCACCATCCGCGTCATTTGTCGGCCGTTGTATCTTCACTGAAGAGCAGAGCTTTCGACTTGTGTAACCCTGAGCATGAACTGCACCACGTCCAGGAGGTACTGAGAAGAAACGGCCATGGGGTGACGGCTCGAGAGACGGAACTACCTAGACGACGGCGCAAACATCCGGAGGTAAGCAGACAGCCAGCCTACATGCCCTACGTCAAAGGGGTGACGGACAAAATTGGGGCCATACTCAAGAATTTCTCCGTCCCAACGATTTACACAACAGCTATGAAAGTAGGTCACATGGTGGGTACGCCGAAGGTTAGGTTGCCATTACAGACGCCCGGGGTCTATAAAATCGACTGCAGTTGTAGGAGCTCATACATAGGCCAGACAAAACGCACTATTGCTGAGAGGGTGAAGGAACACATCGCTGCCGTCAAGAACCTGCAGACCACCAAATCGGCAATAGCAGAACACCTGCTTGAGGCTGGCACAAACCACTGGTTGGAGTTTCACCAGACGCAGGTACTCTCAACCGATCGCAATTATTACTCACGAGTTGTTCGGGAAGCGATTGAAATTAAAAAACATCCAAACAATTTAATTGGGAGGTTGATGGTTTCAAGTTGTCATCTGCGTGGAATCCAGTAGTGGCAAAGACAAAACCACCCTTTACGATGTCGCAGTCGGTTAGGGATCGGAATGTGGACACTGTGAGTGTTGTGTGCCAAAGTGGATGAACTATCCAAAATATGAGGGTGGAAGACGATTCCGCCTCGGATATGGAGATGTGACGTGTGCAGTTTCCAGTTCGCCTGTGACCACGGCAGGTGCAACCAAAGAGTAAAGTAATATTAGGGAGAGGTGCAACCATCGAAACGTCAGGCAATATCAAGGTATGATCGCGTTAATTCCCGGTTTATTAATAACTAGCTGACCCGTGCCCACTTCGTTGGGCATAATGTAAAAGCCTTTTTATTTTTTGGTTTTTTATATAGCCTATGACACTCAGCAATAATGTGGCTTTCTATTGGTGAAAGAATTTTTAAAATCGGTTTAGTAGATCCCGAGATTACCCCTTACAATTTAACAAATACACAAACTTTACCTCTTTATAATATAATAATTTAATAATTTATAATTATGCAACGCGAAAGTTTAAAAGTTATTATTTCATATCATTTAGGATTTGACCATAGCGCTATTTGGATCGACATCCCGTGTTTAGTGCTTGATTTCTGTATGTACATGTCATATCTGTATTTTATTTAATCTTATAAATGTACTCATACATTGTAACAAACGAGTGAAAGAAAAAATTGCTAAATGACAAAAAAGGTCGTAACCGGGTTTCTTTCGCCATTTCTTTTACCGGTGGCCATTTTGCTTGTGTCCGAAATGGTGGTAGTCTATAACGTAGTTTATTTTCTTTATACAAATATACAAATTGTAAATGACAAGAAAAAGTGCCTGTGAAGGTTTAATTTCTGAAATAAACCATTTCATTTCATTTCATACAAACTACTAATTTATCTATCAAATAAGCTATCTGAAATATATCTGACGGTTCAGAGACCCTTAATCTATTGGCATTTACGTTTCACAAAGTTTAATTAAAAACATATTGAAATGCCAATGTTTCGACATGATTAACAGTACGATGTCAAAACCTCTTGGAACAGAGGTTTTTGTTTAATGCACGGTCATGGTTACAGGTGAACTGGCAACAGAATTTAATAATCAATTTAAAATATGTAATTATTAATGATACGTATTAATAATTATAATCAACTACGATAGTGTTACGTTGTAGTTGTTTGGTTGTAGTCAGTCGTTTACTCAACGTCAAAGCTTCTGGGGCATAATATAAAACACAGTTCGAGTTACGTACGATGACCGGCACGAACAATACTTATGGCGAACGAACGACTGCTTACCTAGTTCCTCGATTTATTAACAAACTACCCCCTGAATTGCGTACTTTGCATAATGTAAAACCCAACAATATTAAAATGTAAACATCATCTTTTTTAAATAATAATATGTTAGAAGAAATGTAGACTAATAGTTTTTAAAATTTTTCACAAACCTCATTGGTAATCTGCCCCTAACGCGACTCTGAACGGATTTTTAAGATGTTATTTAGGTAAGCCGTTTATTTTGTAATACTGTTTTAATAGATAAATAAATAAAAAATATAAATAAATAATTGTCGATTTGTGAGTAAAAGTATGACTTTCGCCAGGAGCATTGGCGATCAGTATAACAAAAATAAAAGGACGACAAATCATTTTGATATGAATGATGATGAATATTCCAACTAAGATACTAAGTAGTTTTTATTGCCTATTTGAATAAAAATATTTGACTTTCACTTTGTTTCATCCCCAAAAAATAGTGGTATATTGTTCTAATTTTTTAGATGGGAAAAAGCCCAATGGCCAGCATCAGCGATGGCCGGTGCCGCTGGTGCGGTGGCAGCAGGTGCCATGGTTGGGGCAGTAGCTCTGGCTGGGTCCAATCCAGCAACGGGAACTCTCCCCAATCCTGAGCCCAGAGACTCTGCTAGTTTAACCCCTGGAAGTGCAGCATCACTGACCCCTAACTCGTCTTGCGAGGAACTTCGATTAGACGGTAAGAGAAAATAACTTTATATAACCTTGTTTTAACAAAGTTTTAAGAAAATATCGTGTAATGTAATAATTAGTCATCGGAGTAAGTAAGTGGGTTGAACCACGGCACATGCTGAGCGGAGACCTTTCTGGTACCGTACCAAATATGCAATTTTTTGGTGAATTGTAAATTTATGTGTGACTTAGGTATTGAAAATTGTAATATTTTGCATTCTTTTTTTATTGGTACCAAATAAACAGTTATCTTACTTTCTAATGCATTATCAGGATGATGATGTCAAAATTTTGTGGACTCACCGACCAATGGTAACCGCTGGTCTTAAGTGGTGATAGGAAAAAATTGCGACGATTCGAAAGAGTGTGTAAATAAGCCTATTTGAATAAAAAAAATGACTTTCAAATTCAAAATATTAGTAAGATATATGGTAATAAGTTTATGAGAGTAATTTTATTATATAATTGTTATAGGTATGTGCCGCAAAAATGCAGCGTTAAGGTGTGATGAAAATGACAACACATTTCTACATGCTCCTACGCAGGTTACTATCTAATCTAATACATAAGGCTGTAGTATCCCACAGGCAGGTATTTTCATTATCTGCTTCTACGCTTTAGTGTCTTTATTAATAACGATGTATTTAATAACCCTAACTTCATAGCGAGGTAGAGCACAGCGGATAATCCGTTCAAATCGGAGCAGTCCGTCTGGGGAAGGACCTCCACCTTACAAATAGCATTGGTCTCGGCCATATTGTGTTCCTACTGTGAGTAAGGTCTCCAGAGCTTCACTTGGGAGGGTATGGCAAGCGTCAATAGGCTAAGGTGACGACATGCCACAGGACGGTCATATGCTTGTTTGCCACCTTTGTGGTATAAAAAAGCAGAAAATATAGAGTAAATACCTAGTAGCGGGACCACATAATTTTCTTTTGGATTTTAAAGAACGATAGGAGGAGAGAAGATCTATTAGAATATAATATGTATTATCTTTAAATAATATAATTAGAAAATAGCATCTTAGTTCTTATAAAATAAAGCATAAAATAAAAAGTCCCACCTCTCGGCATGTCCCACGACCCTATTTCATTTTAATAATGTTATTACTCTCAGGACGATAGTTCCACATCGCCATCGCCAAACAAACTCCACAAAACACCATGGGGGAAGATGCGAGACATCATCCAGACTCATCGGGAATCGGTGAAGAAGAAGTCACGAGGGACAAAAACCTCACCAGACGTTGTCCCCACAAGGAGAAGATCGATGAGTGATGGAGGCGACAGCGATGCACCACCAGCACTCACTCTTACGATACCATCTTCAGAAGAACTTGGTAAGGATTATGCATTTGATAGCCCCGTGGTGTCCTCGCAGTGATCCTACATTCGGCACCACTCGGCACCAGGGGGCGCGGATTCGATACCTGCTCCGGACACTTATGTGTTGGCATTTCTGTTTAGTTTTGAAGTCTAGGTGTTATCTATGTATTATAATTACATATTTACAATATAATCCGTTGTCTGATACCCATAACACAAGCGGTAAAGCCTAGCTTAAATGGTACAGCACGTCAACCTTTACTCTTCGGACTTTGTAGCATTCTTATATTATATTTCATAAGAGCTCTCTGCAAGTGTAAAGCTCAACGTGCACTTGACTGTACCAGCTAGGTTATTCTGCAATGCAATCGCGATTTGAATTTCAACTCTGCATAATTTCAATCTAAAATTATTGGCAAATGCTAATTCGATCTGATTATCGAACAGTCCGATTTCATTTAGTTTAGTATTTAGTTAGCGCTATTCTAGTCTGTAAAGAGTACCTAAACGTTACAATCCAATGCCGATCGAGCAGAATTATTTTCTAAAGTTAGGCCCCAGGTGTGAATTGGGTAGAAATTATTATTACCTATTAAACAAAATACCTATGTAAGAGTCTGAACCGAAGTTACCACAATATTTTTTTATTATTTATTTATGTTCGTATGTACAAATATTTTTAAACCATTCATTTTCTTCATGTAGAATCGGAACCATCACATCCCATTCTTCGCAAGCAGAGGTCCTTAGAGCTCGGGGCGAGACCCCCACAGCATCGACCACCTCGAGCCTCTAAATGGACCAAGGTGAAGAGAGCCTTCCTAACCTCAGCATCAGCTTCTGTACCGTCCAGTCCTAGCAGACATTCAGCATTCTTCACTGATGCCGGTAAGTTATTTTTATGCTCATTTCAATATTATATTATGTACTAGCTTCTGCCCGCGGCTTCGCCCGCGTGGCCTAGTAACAATTAGCATATTTTTCTTCAGAAACAAATTCCGGTCCTGCACGGCCCGGCACGGTACGGTTCCATCCGGTACGGTCGGTCCGGTCAGTCCGGGCCGGTCTGGTCGGTCCGGTCCTGATATGGAACCTACATGCCAATTAGCATATTTTTCTACAGAAAAAAAAACCGGTCCGGTCCGGCACGGCCCGGTACGGTGCGGTTCCTTCCGGACCGATCAGGTCTGATCCGTTCCGGTCCGGTCCGGTCCTTATATGGACCCTACATGACAAATTTGGCATCTCTAGACCCAGCGGTTTGGGCTGTGCGTCCTCTCGCAACTACGTTTGCGCATATCTCGCTTTCCCGTGGGATTTTGAAAAATCCTTTCTTAGTACATCCCTAGACATCGTAAGGAACCTACATGCCAAATTTGGAATCTCTGGACCCAGCGGTTTGGGCTGTGCGTTGATATACCCTCGCAACTTTGTTTGCGTATATCTCGGATTCCCGTGAGAATATTGAAAAGAAACATACACTAAATGTTAAGTTGAGCAAATCGCCACATATTAGTGAAAACCGCATCCAAATCGGTTCAGCCGTTTCTGAGATTAGCGTGTGCAAACATACATACAAACATATAAACATACAGACGGACAAAAAAAAACGGTCCGGTCCGGTTCGGTCCGGTCCGGCACGGACTCGGTACGGTGCGGTTCCTTCCGGACCGATCAGGTCTGATCCGTTCCGGTCCGGTCCGGTCCGGTCTGGTCGGTCCGGACCATATAAGGACCCTACATGCCAAATTTGGCATCTCTAGACCCAACGGTTTGGTCTGTGCGTCCTCTTGCAACTTCGTTTGCGTATATCTCGATTTCCCGTGGGAATTTTGAAAAATCCTTTCTTTGTATATCCCTAGACGTCGTAAGTAACCTACATGCCAAATTTGGAATCTCTAGACCCAGCGGTTTGGGCTGTGCGTTGATATACCCTCGCAACTTCGTTTGCGTATATCTCGGATTCCCGTGGGAATTTTGAAAAGAAACATACACTAAATGTTAAGTTGAGCAAATCGCCACATATTAGTGAAAACCGCATCCAAATCGGTTCAGCCGTTTCTGAGATTAGCGTGTACAAACATACATACAAACATACATACATACAAACATACAAACAGACGGACAAAATTTTACGAAATTCTTGTTCCATTGCTTATTCTTCATCGCCCTAAACAATTTTTTTGGAAATATATTCAATGTACAGACAAACTTTTTTTACACTTTTATTATATTATAGATAGATTTATTATATTATAGATAAAACAAAACTTATACAAATTATTTAACTCAAGAACAGCTATTCGTTGGTAAAAACATTCGTCCAAGTACACACATGATGGGTTCAGAACATTTTGAGTTTATCGCGAGCAGACAAACAGACAGACAGCAGCCGCCGAAGACTTCGTTTTATAATAATGTAATGAAGTCATATTATCATCAAGGGAGTAAGTTGCACCTACTATCCATTATATTACGTCACAGTGCATGATCAACTGATTATGACTGAAGGTTGATAAAATGCTGATTTTATAATCGGGACAAGCTCAGCATACATTTGCACCGTTCCACCGAGATACTACAGCTGTCTTGGAACTCACAACGAATTTAATCAGAAAGAAATCAGATGGAGTGGGAAGTTATGAAAGAACAACTAACTTATAATTTATTACATAAATGTTAGACGCTTACAAAAACCCAACAGAAGAACAGATTTGACTATTAAACCGATAACTTCTTCGTAATTTATAATGCTGAACAAATAATTAACAAAAAATAGAGACTTCATAAACTTATGAGCGAGTGTTTCAGTTATAACTTTGTAAACTAAAATGTCTGATAGATCTGTTCTTGTTGTTGTAAATTGTATTGATGGATAGCCAGTCTGCAAGTTTCCGGCACATATGCGAAACGTACTTTTGAAGCTCTTGTCCATAATCTAACCTATTTTATGGTTTATATTTTAATGCTTCAGTGGTGTAGAATGTTTTCGTTTGTTCATAAACTATTTTATTTTATCACAAGTAGGAATCGGTTCTTTTGAAGGCGTTTAACTTACAGTCATAGTTCGCATATTCGCAGACAATTTGTACCAAACCGCATTTCTACTGTGGAGTAAAACTCCAAGTTCTGTGGATATACGTCCTTCCACTTGGAGCCATTACGTATTGACATTTTTGGATTTTCCTACGAAAATTTTAACTTTATCTTAAAACTAATAGCAACATTGTAATTGTAATTGTTTTAGACGTGACTAGAGCGCATATGCTAGGTATATGACACATATAATAGCAAACAGATTCCAAATCAAATCCACAATCGATAAATCGTATCGATTGGCATTATTATCGCCCGCCAAGGCTCCCGATGACGCGATGTAAACCTATAACGATTTTAAACCCACTTAAATAGTATGAGTAACGTTACCAAAATACTGGCCGACAACAAAACTATTTGAGTTGTTATCGAATAGTAATCGATATTATTTCATTAATATTTACTATTAGATTAGTATTTCTTTTATCTGTGGTCATTTTCCTTGTTTCCGAAATGGTAGTAGGTTATAGAGTAGACTAATGTAATCAAATAATGAATAGTTACTTGTCAACTTTTAATTTAAACCTTTGATCCTAGAAATCTGTATGTATCGTACGTATCCCTTCTGTATGTATCAATATAAAATAACGCCTGATTTTCGAAAATTCTCATAAAAAACTATTACTCGTATAATGCCGTAGATGCATCCTCTAGTATGAAATTAAATGGTTATTTGTTTCTCCACGATTTATAGTTTCTAGTATATATAATCTGTGGTATTACTTAAATCCTAGAACATGCCTGGAACTAAGTGCAGTTTTTCAAAGGTTGTCAGTATCCGGTAGATGAAATCCACCACTAAAATAGACGGATTACCTATATTAATACTTATACCTATTTCGCGGCGCTGCAAACACTACATTCCGGTAGACAGCCGTGCAAGTGGTGCATTGAGATGATTTGGGTTCGATTCCCGGTTTTCGGGTTTGTATTATAAATATTTATATACAACTACATTTGCCCCGCGGCTTGGCTCGTGGTTAATTTTATGACATAGATCTCGTTTGACAACAAAACAACCCATAGCGTGACTTGTGGCGCCATCTGTTGGCCGACATCACAAATATAAATATTTATTTTGCAAATAGATTCACAGGAAATAACTTTACACGTCGGGAACAACGAAATACAGTGAATAATAAAAGCTTACAGACTTGTGTAATAGCAACAAGGCGGCCTTATCTTTTCGGCTATCCGGTATGATACCGGTTAAGGACGCCAACATACAAATGGAACTCTTCCTGTCTCATATAAAATATTTAGGGCATTAAAAATTGGTCGCTTTTTCATAATTTCCTTCATAATTATTAAACAGTAACCTATATTTATTTCTACAAAAATCTCTTGTCAGTTTGGACAGACAGCATAACAAGTTATCATTCTGTATTAAAAACGAGGGCACCATCTGGAATATATCCGAACTATTTGTCCATCCTAATAATTATAAATGCGAAAGTACTTATTAAATATATTTTAACGCATAAAATCCCTAAACCGGTTTAGTTGTTAGATTACAGTTTGAGACTTACAAAATCAAATCAAATCCTCTTTATTCAAAGGCAAGCTCTTTCGAATCGTCACAATTTTTTCCTACTACCAGTTACGACAGACTTGTGCAACACTGGGGCGCCGCAGACGATGGGCCATCTCGTGTCTAGTCCGGGTTGTCCAACTGACTGTACCTGAACAGATTTGTGGAAGGCCACGGACAATTCCATCTTACTGACTAAACAACTTGTCATTAGTGAGGATTTATTTATTTATTTATTTTATTTATTAGGCACATCAACAATACAAACATAGGCATTACATTATATCGTTCCAAGGACTAATTCTATTGTTTATATCTATTATAGACATGCACAGCATTTAATTATCACACACAGGATTTGAATTGAATTATTGCCACGAAAAGAAGAAGACCATGCCCTTTACATTTGACTTTAATTTATGAGACATATGTAAGTAATCAGACTATGTATGTTATACTACATGTTTGGCCTAATTTTCATAATTACAAACACGATAATCATGTCAGAGCAAGATCACATAACAAAGGTTAATGTCCTCTCATGTTGGGTTCTAATTATTCATTTTTTCGGTGTTGGCAAACACCCAACATTTAATGGGTGAACATTCGGTATATGTACTAAATTACATTTTGTATTTCACTGAGTTTTCAAGACGTTGCTTTTGAGTACTTTATGTGGTTATGTATGTGCTGAGGATCCTTTCAAATACCATTGAAGTTTTCTATCAACGTTTACGTCTTTAACCTGTCCAATATCATCCAATATGTCATCATCATCACCATTAGTCTGTATCTACCCACCGCTGCTAGACCTTACCCAATTCAATGTGTGGCACCTTCAGAAAGGTATATTATATCCTTTCGTGTAGTTTCCACAATTAGTGTCAACTGTAGTTAGTGTCAGTGTTTTCAAGTCTTGACTTGACGTTTGTTACCTATCGACAACAGTCAGGAAGTCAGGACCCACGTCTTAACGTGCCCTCTGAAACACGAAGCTCGAGATTTTTTAACCCATCACAGTATTGACTAGGTTTGTCATTGCTTGACTTGCGTGATCTGCGTTTCACTTTGACACGAACAACGACGCCATTGATCTTCTCCAAAAAAATATGAATATGGGTTATTTACAAATTTATAAATTATTTCCACGAGTATAGTCTAGAGTAAACATGAATGAATGCAGCGATGCATGGTTGTTTTCGTGTATGCTTCCTCGAAACTTCATATTATTTTGAAGATTAATTTCCGCACCATGACTTTCCTCATAAATAACGTTTATTTCTGTATTTACTTCGAAATCAGTATCTTCTGACGTCATCATTTATAAAATAATAAACTAAAACATGTCTATACACACTTTATAATAGTGTCACTTTTCACGTCTGCCTTTCAGTCTGCCTGAGTATTCATCGAATTTCGTATTTTTCAATGTAGCTTGGCCGATATCTCCTAAATGTCCCAACAGATATTTTTTTACCACCAATAAAAAAATACGTTTATTAGCTGTTAACCATTAGACATAACTCAAACAATAGTAGAGACTACACTTATTTTTTGAAATAAGTAATTCTTATAAATCTTCGAATATAAACAGCAATTTTGGATAATTTATCATACATACATAATAAATAACCCATGTCTATCTGAATCTGAAATGTACCTTCCAAATAGTGAAATATTTTTTTAAACACGTACAGTCAAGAGCAGGTCGACCTTTACTTAATGGACTTTGTACCATTCTTAAGTTTTATGTCTGTTCTATTGTGCTGCAAATGTAAAGCTCAATGTGCTCCTGACTGTACCATCCGTTTCAACTCTGAAAGTTAAAGTCATAGAGCGAGGAGCACTATGCTCGTCTATAGACGATCTTATAAATCATGATGATATAGCCGATTTGCCGGATTCATAGAAAGAATCTTCGTCGCATAAATCCAGTGAATTTACTCAAAGTATTTAACACCAAGCACGCAGAACTATAAATTCCGTCACGGATGAAAAGTTATGAAAAAGAGATTTGGAATATTACGTTTATATTTATGAGGCAGACGAAACTAACCGACATGGATGGGAATGCCAATCTTCCAAACAAACGTAATGATTTTCTGAGAGCTTTCAGTAATCTTTCTGGCCATGAACTATTGAATGCTGCCATTGAAAACTCTAGTGGACTAAAAAAGGAAAAGTTTGATTATCCGCTTTAGTCAAAGAACGGCTATATTTGTAAAACATCAGTAATCAAAATCAATGTCAAATAGGTATATAACAAGTTCTGACGACAGATTTGTACTAATAAAATTGTACAATCATTTGTAACTTCTGTTATATGCTCATTTCACTGACTAAATTGTTTTTGTTTTACAAACCAGAGTATAGCCATTGCCGTGATAAGACAGTCAGACGCTTCATCACATCATAGACCAAAAGTTATTTTCAGTCAGTTAAAAATAAACGGAACATTTACTAAAAATACCATTACAGACTGACCAAGATCTCGTGTATCGTTCTAGCCGATTCAATTTAGAATGTCGATATCCAAAATAACAATCTGCAAGATTCATAGGAATCACTATGAATTGTGTTTTAATATCTGAACTGTTGCCAAATTCCCATTTACGCCGAGACACTGAAGTCTTTTCTACATTCGATCCGGCTGCAACCATTACTGCTCGTGCCCGAAACATATTTACGATTAAGTAAACAAAAAGTGTAATGTAAACAAAACTGAATGTTACCTCTCCGATCGTAAACACACTCAGAAATTTCGTAAACGCGGCCTCTTTTTAATACGTGCAAAATAAATAGTGCTGTATAGTATAAGATCTAGAATTAACCCAATTCCGACCGATCAGAATGTTGCATGAGTTTAGTAATCGTTAGTTTCGCTTTGATCATCTACTTTCGTAGTCATCCCGTCAATGAACCTAACTTTACGATTATTATAAATTATAATGTCGACTATTTATCGAGACTTAGCTTATTTTGCATAACAACAAATCCATTCACTAAGCTTCAGAAAACTATGACATTATTTTAGGAAATAAAATATTTTGATATTGTAATCTGTTTATTTAGTCTTCTGGTCATCATTACTAGGAATAACATTAGAGTTGACTGCACCCACTTCATTTTGGAAGTTCGTTAACTTATTTTTGAGGTTCTTATCCAAATTAATGTTTTTATCATGTATCATTTTTTTTACTAAATCTTTCATGTCATCTTCTTCTTTCTTGTCCTCCTCATTTTTATTATCAACAATGGTAGCATTATTTTCTTGAACTTTATTAACGTTTTTTATAGTTTGTGTATTATTTCCATAAGCACATTGTTTAACTTCCTTTACTATGTCAAATGCCTCATCTTCAATAGCTTTAATGACTTCTATGAGACAAGCTTCATGCATTGCACCGTGCGCCATCAATTTTGTCAATCCCACCACTCCTTCAATTAGTTTTCCTGTCACATCCATCATCACTGATTTTATTAACGGTGACTGTGGAAAAATTATGCTATTAATACTAGTGTTTGAGCATCTGTCATAGTGATAATTCTTTTGCGAATCAAATTATAGTTTATGAAATAGAACTAAAATACAATACTAAAAGTCGCCCTCGGAGTTTTCTACCACACCCATGAGATTTCCAAAAATGTCTCAGAGATTTTTGAAATCATTATAAGCAAATTTTGCTGTTGCAATGCATGACTAAACTACGTTCTCATGTGCAATCTTTTATATATTTTGAATTACATTTATTTATATGTTATAATTAACTTGTTCCTACTTTTGCCGAACATATAGCACTAAATCCGTGCCCACATGTCAGCCGGGCAACATGTTGTTTTATTTGGAATACAGAATCTCCAGAGGCGCGTCGTTTTCAACCGTTTTATTTTCATTCACAACAAACGGATATGAGTAATACCTCGTGGAGTTTTCAAATAATTTCGATTTAGCCCCAATTTGAACGTTGCGGTTTTGGTCTTTACGATATCCGGTTTAAAAATAAGTCACGTACCATTTAGGATTTTAATCAAAATACTAGGAATTGGACTAATAAATTAACACCAATTTTTACTTTGTTGTACATTGTACTGGGTTTTCGAAAGAAATCAAGTTAACTTAAACCTTTTAAATTTTAAAAAGAAAAGAAAAAAGAAAAGTACGATATATTTTTAAATGACAAAAAAGGCCGTAACTGGTTTTCTTTCGCCATTTCTTTTTACCAGTGGTCATTTTGCTTTGTTTCCGAAATGGTAGTAGTTTATAGAGTAGATTAATTTATACAAATCATTTATTACTGTTTATCCTTAAAAGTGACGAACGTGTTTGTGAAAACCTATTCTCTGAATAAAAGTTTTGAATTTTGAATTTTTTGAAAAACGTGTATATCTAAATACTAGCCTGTGCTTGAACTTTAATAAAGCTTTGACTATCACCGTGTTGATGCATCGCAGAACATACACCACTGGGTAAGCTCATAATGTAAAACAGTTAAAATCTAGTCTCGATCTCAAGCTTTTTTTAAATTTTATATGAGCAAGACTTAATTGAAACTTTATGAAACAGGTAATATACAAATTTCCCTGAGCGATGCGACAGCGGCGCGCCAATTCTAACGTGTGTGCCGCCAATAGTGCCGAACCCAAGGAGTCGGGTCATCGGGCAACCGCCGGTGGGGTCGCGGAAGTATGATAGTTCCCGTGGCCCCCCGCCCGTCTAGGCGGATAGTGAGACAGTGGTTTTAGTCGGTATACCAAAGTGGCTTAAATGGGGATCCCGAAATATACCCCCGCCGCTGGGGAGCGGCGGGGGTAATGCATTTCCCTGTCTATAAGCAAAAAAAAGCAATATACAAATTAATATTTGTCGATTCTTTAAAAACTAATTAAACTATAAAAATAAACTAAGAATTAAAAAGACAGGGTCCTTGTGGCAGCGTACGCAAAAACGCAGGCAGCGTTACCTCGCTGAATTGCAAAGATAGTGCTTGAGATTGATATTAGATCTTAACTGTCTTTGTTACAAGATTATCTCTAAGTTAAGTGACAAAAGTAAGAAACTCCTTTACGTTTCTAAAAATATGGAAATTGTTGAAACGTGATTGTTCATTCCGTCATCGTTGACCTACATTTGTGACATGTTATTATTTAAAATTAGTACAGCTTTACCTTCGATATGACGCACTTCACGACCTTCTTCAAGGAATCGTGCTCGTGGCCGCATGACTTCAACAACCTGTAGACCTCATCCTTCTGTGCGTACATCTGAAATAGGATTGTTGTCATTTTTTTAGTTTTTTTGTTTTTTTTTTTGTTTTATGTATTACTAGCGAATCCCGCGCAACTTCGTTTGCGTGTATTTATGCATAGAAGCAGCGCAATATACTTAAAAAAGCGCCATTGGCTATCAGACTTTTGACCAAATCCTACGGGAATCACACCATAAACACTGAAGTACAATCTACTAATAATATACTTGATTTACTAATAAACCAAACTAATAATAATTAATCTATGCCAGCTTACGTACTGGTAGACACGATCGTTGCATTAGCCGTGCTTAAATTCTATATATTAGCAGCTCTATTGTCATCACTAACAATAAAGATCGGACGTCATAATACTGGGAAACATAAACTAATTTCGATCAATTCTTAGAGCACGCTGCAGTACTGCACTTAAGAAAAGCTATTAAATCCACAAGCGTATCTTTGAAGATACCAAGATACGATCTAAAGTTTTTTATTGAGTACCTATTCTTAGATAAATCTAAGAATATTTTTTGTTTAAAGTCAGGAAAATGTATTACTGCATGTCCAACTGCTGGGCAGCGATAGGGGTCTGTCTGCCCCCTAAGGACAACTTGAGGGGACCGACTAAAAAGCTGACTCACTACCACCTTGTGATCTATGATCCTTCCGCTGAATCTATGAATATGCCTAGTTACAGATATTTCATTTTACGAAGAGCGTTTAACTATGAATGTTGTAACGTTCACATGCACACGGTTAATTTGTGCGTAACCTCGGAAACGCTCGTAAAATCGGTCACGCACACTAAAACAATGTGCATGTACAACATTCACAGCCGAATGCGCTTCGTGAAATAGAATATCCTGTAATTGAAAGTACCTACTTGCAGACTTTTTCGCCAGAGAGATTCGGGATACGTGGTGGGATTGCAGAAGTTATTCGTTAGACGAATCAATGGTTTTCTAGCAGTACACCAAATTCTGCAATCACATAGTTCTGCCGCTTCCCCGAGCAGCATAACTTCTATATACATTCTTGCATTATTAAAAAAATACTTACAGGTTTCACTCCATCACTGATCATGTTTTTTATATTCAAAACGTTCCTCACAGCCTGTCCAGGGTCGTGGCCAATCAGAGCGTACCCGCACACCACCATCTGATGAAGTGCTTTCTCAGCCAATATTGTTGTGTTATTTTGTTTTTCGAATAAACATGCTTCAACCTAACAAGCAAACCACTTAATTAATTATTTATTTATTTTAGTTCACCAATAAAATTGTTAAAACAATAATTTTATTAGTTATTGGCTGATTGCACAATTAATTACACGCTAAGCATCACTTGTGTTAGTAATGTTCTAACTAATTTCATAATTTTATGCACAAACATTATTACAGAATATATTGCATATTGGAAGCACAGTGAGAATTAGCAGTGGTATTAGACAGGCTATTTCTCGTCAAATAGCATTGATATGTAGCGGTAGGCAACGTATCTAAGTTCTTGTAGTCGTGGATCTCCATGAGCAGCGGTGATTGCTTACGTTTGTTTCTTTGTCCTCATCTGTCAAAAAAAAAATATCCAATCTAGTAAATTACCTTTTGCTCGTCCTCTTCTTTCAAGGATTCGAGTAACCCCTGCAACTCCGTTAATCTATCTTGGACTACTGTTGTTCCATTTTGCAGTAACATTCTTATCTTCGTTAGTGCCATATCAACAGCTCTAAATCATTCTTATTAAAATTAATCAACAGAATTATAAAATTATTAATTGTCTACAAAGTTATATTTATCGACCAAGGAACACCTAAAAAGCCTTGTACATTTTGTACAATAATAAATAAAAAAATTGAGATTTTTTGTGAGTTTGTTGAAAAAAGAAAGAAGCCTTGGGCAATAAATAATATAATAAGAAACGAGTCGCGAAATAGACGATTTACTTCTTACAAAAGACCTTTTGCTACATAGGCGATCGACTTGATGATTGATTTAACTCAATTTATTGTGTAACGGTAAACAAAACCGATTATTTTTGCTACAAAATTATAGAATTACTATAAAATTTTTACTTTTCCAAAATGTCTCGCAATTAGATTTAGGAAATTTATCCGGCTCAGCCCTCAAATATTTTAGTTATGAACAGAAATACCAATAGTATGAAACATAATAAAGATCAATCACTGAAAATGGGAGAGCTATTCTAAACATTACATTTAGAGCTTGCTAAACAGTCGATTTTCATGAGCTGCCAATACCTTTCGAGGTCGACTTGGAATTTCCTCTCAATACTTTGTATTAGATCCTCGCCCAGCTTCAATGTTATTTCATCTTCTATAACTTTATCTACGTCGTCTTTTTGTAATTCCAAAGCTGTTATTAGATTTGTACTTATCTGGAAATAGTATTTATCATCATACTTTGGGTCTTTAGTTCGAACGGAACAAATTGAACGGGCCATGGGACGTTCGACCGTATAGTCAAAATCGTCTTGCGTCCCAACGGGCCACTGATTAAATTACTATTTTAAAATACTGTCTACTAATATTATAAATGAGAAAGTGAGTTTGTTTGTTATTCCTTCACGGCTTGATTAATCAGCCTATCACTATGAGAATTTGTATATAATATATTGTCAGGGGTACAGAGCCCAACATAGGTTACTTTTATCCCGTGAAAGTATGTCATTCCAATGGGAAAATATTTTTCTACTATAGAGGGCGCTGTATGGGATGGGTTATCGGCCAACAGAAGGCGCCACAAGTCGCGCTATGGGTTGTTGTGTTGTCATAAAATTAACTGCGAGCAAAGCCGCGGGGAAAAGCTAGTAAGTTATAATTAAATCGGTCTGATTCATGCTTCAGTTAGTAGTAACTACACCATTACGTTTACGTCCATATCGTATGTATAAATTTGCTACAAAAATTACATGAGCTAAAAAAAAACAAACACTGAAAATATTCAATTGATATTCAGTTTCTGGCATTTTTTTTTTTTGGTTCTTAACTTAATTTAGAATCTTTCTTTTTTCTTCTTTGACATTTGGAGGTGGTCTATAGATTTTTATGGAAATGAAGAAGTGGCTCCAGTCTTGAAGGCATTGAGTACGTAACCTGATATAAAAATTATTTCATCTAATTAAAGAATGAATCAATTTACTGAATGTAATTAACTCTTTGATCGCAGGACTAAATAAGACACAAGGATAAGTGGTCAATAATACAATGTACGAATAACATGATTACGTCAGTAGAAAAATACAAGATTTAACATTCTAAACAACAATGATAGCTAAAAATACAATTGTTACATTCCTATCATTCCTAATACTGGGACCACATTATCGCGTAAATGCTCTCGTTTTTTGCGATCAAAACTTCGTGTCTACTCATGCAAATTTCTTTGTTATGAACTAACAATAGTTGAAAATGTCTAAGAAGGTAATTTTGAATTGTATAATATATCTTTTAAACTATTTTATTAAGTTGAAAAAAGGAGGAAAGAAATACAAGAAAATTCATTTGGGTAACTTATAAGTACTTAAAATTATAATAACCTAAAAACATTACAGCATTACAAATTAATTATGAACTACAAGACCCGATTTTACACCTCAAATATCAATAAAGTAATTTGCAAAATCTGTACTCGCCGTTGTTGATCCTGGCTCGCCGTTGTTGAGCTAACTGGCTTTATGGACTCCTTTGTGCACATAGATAGGAGTCCATAAAACCAGCTAACAACAACAGAATAGCTAACTCGAGCTTCTATTAAAAATATTGCGAACATTCGATACACGCTGCACAATAGTGTGTTCACAGTATAATTCTCGTATCATTTGACTCCAAGAATTTTTATAGGGTGTGAGACAAGCGTGCATCCTGTTGTCGTTAATAAAACAAACGTGGAACTAGCTTTTGTCTGTGAAATCTTCCTGATCACACACGTCAATGAAGACATTATCTTTTCAGAACTCACTATTCTGTTTTATTTTGAGGGAATGGAAAATAAACATGCTAGGTGATCTGATTAAAATAAAATTGATTATAAGTAGTAGGTGATGGGTGTTTCATTATTTTTATTCTTTTAAAAGGCCTGTACTAGAGAAAAGCCATGGATCTGAGTGGCTTTAAACTTTGATAAATTTCAGTGGCCATCATTAAAAGTAGCCCTTGAACTTACTATTTCTAAACCCATAAGTTAAGTCTATACTCACAATTTCGCTTTCATGTTTATCATTTGTTTCAACTAGAGGAGTTCCTACGCTTACTATTAGCTTCCTTGTAGCTGGCAACGCATTGGTAGCATTGGTATTATTGATGTTCAAAGGCGGCAGTAACTACTTTCCATCAGGTGACTCGTTTGCTCGTTAGCCTGTAGTATGGCATAAAAAGGGATACAAATCCCTGAATCCCAGCGTTGGGTTGTGTAATGATGATAATAAAGTTTTTTTAAGAGTGGTAGAGCCTAGTCACTACACTATTATGGCTTGTCCTTCCCTTTTTATTCCTTCATAGGTGGGCAACGCATCCAAGATCTTGTAGTCGTGGATATCCATGGGCAGCGGTGATTGCTTACCATCAGATGACCCGCTAGCTCGTTTTTCCTTCTCTGTGATAAAAAAAGTAGCTATACTGTAGGATATCAGGCGCCATGTTTAGTCTAAAGACTATAAAACCAGCCGCCTGCCGGCACGCGCCCTCTTTCGGCTCTCATCTCTCGCGGCGGACAGACCTATCGGTTATCGTATTTTCGTGTGACGTAGGAAGTGATTCGCTAGTCTTTGTTATAATTCGTAATTTTATATTTCACAATCATTACATGTTCTTTGTGTTAATTTTGTTCATTACAAATTGTGATTAAATGACCTAATTATTAGATTTAAAGCCAACATTGTTTTTTTTTAAGTAAAAATCCTCTTCGGATCTTATATCAGAAGTGGGATAAAGGACTCTTGCCTTGACCGTTTTGCTAAAGCATTAATTTTCACATTTCATTTAATCACAAGCTAAAAATAGAACGAAGTTAAGACTACCTTCAGAATTTTGTTTTTTTTCTTTAACTCGATTTAGTTTTGTTTTCACGCGTGAATATGCCTAAGGCACATAAATCTCGTAGTAAGTCGCGTAGCGAATCACACCGACGTCGTCACAAGCGTCGTAAATCGCGAAGACGCTCGCGGTCGCGGTCGCAAATTAGTCACCAACGATCACGTTCGCGATCTCGACCGACACCCTCGCCGCGGCGGTCGCTCTCGCCTTGTTTGTCACGGGATCGTCGGTCTAGTCCGAAAACGCTCACCTCTCACCTAACGGACGTTAACACGCTGAATGCGATTTTAACTCGATTAGACGCGATAGAAAATAATCGTACGTCTACCCCCGCGTTACAATCCGATCTTTCAGTTCCATCCGTCGCTCAATCTCTCGTCGATGCAATCGCGGCCATTAATCCAGTGCGGTCTAATAATTATTACGTATCGAATTTCGACCCGTCTATCCACGACATCGATGCATGGTGTGACGAGGTTGACCGCGCTCAGTTGGCGAATAGATGGCATGATCAGGAATGTCTATCACGCGTGGCAGGATGTTTAAGGGGCGATGCTAGGACATGGCTAAACGAGTGGGTAACCGCCGATAGATCATGGACGGCTTTTAAACGCGAGTTTCGACCACTTTGCCCTAGGAAACTAGACTACGCGAATATATTGTTTGAGACGATGAACAAAACGTCCGATAAATACCCGTCTTACGCGGAATACGCGCGTCATACGCTCCTTCGTTTGCGTATTGTCAAGGGACTCAGTGAAGAACTGATGACCCAAATCGTGGTTCGCGGAATCAGTGACGCTCAAGTACGGGCGGCCGCAGCAAATGCGGACCTTTCTCCGGAAAACTTGGTTTCCTTCCTGGCTATCTATTTAAAGCCCAGTCAAAGCCAACCCCCACCGTCATCCCAGCCTAAGAAGAGGTTCGTTAATGAACGACCCGCTCCGTTCAAACCTAAGTGTTTCGCTTGTAATCAGACCGGTCATAAGAGCTACTCTTGCCCAAAACAAGTAAAACCTTCTGGTTCTAATGCAATAACGTGCACATTTTGTAAGAAAGTAGGCCATACAGAGGACAAGTGCTTTGCTAAGGAGAGGTCTGCATCGCGAAATACGCACAACGTCAATCTTTGTCGTGATCAGCTGGAAAGCACACGGAATATCGATGTTGTAACGGCTGTAGTGCAAGGCGTACCCGTTGACGTCCTTATCGACAGCGGCGCTCTTAACGTATCGTTGATATCCTCCGATGTTTTAAAACACTTGTCGTGTCTACTGAAACCCACTTGTTGTACTCTAAGAGGTATAAGCAATCATGAAATTATTGCTAAATCTTACGTTACTCTTACGATTGAGTTTAGTGATATTTCTTTAGAAGCCGATTTTATTGTAGTCCCCGCGGTTTGCATGTCGACACCGATTATAATTGGTACCGACATTCTGAATAGAGACGGAATTACATACGTTAGGACTAGGGACAAACAGTACCTTACACATACGGTTGACAAAACACGTGTTGTTTCCGCGGTTCATACATCCAAGTCGGATATTAATACTCCCCTTCAGGGATCTGAACGACTAGCTTTAAATAAACTCATTGACGATTTTGCTAACTTTTTTATAACTGGTACGGCCACGACTACTGTTACTACAGGCGAGATGCACATAAATCTCACCAGCGAAACACCTGTCACTTATAGGCCTTACAAATTGTCTCTCGCCGAGAAAATAAAGGTTCGTGAAATCGTCAATGATCTCCTAAGCAAAGGGATAATCCGGGAATCGAAGTCCGAATACTCTAGTCCGATTATTCTGGTCAAGAAAAAGGATGGGTCTGACCGAATGTGTGTGGACTACCGCGCCCTCAACAGAATAACCGTGAAAGACCGCTACCCACTTCCGTTGATCGATGACCATATCGACCGGTTAGGCGATAAGAGCATAACACACTACTCCTCCCTTGATATGGCCACCGGATTTCACCAGATTAGAATCCACCCGTCGTCAATACATCGTACAGCATTCGTTACCCCTGAGGGTCATTTCGAGTACTTGAAAATGCCATATGGTTTGACCAATTCTCCCATCGTATACCAAAGAATCATCAATAAAACTCTCCGTAGGTTTATCGAACAAGGCAGAGTTTTAGTTTATATTGATGACGTGTTGTTGCTAAGCTCTAGTATAGACGAAGGCATTCAATTGCTACGTGAAGTGCTTACTACGTTAACTGCAGCCGGTTTTTCAATAAACTTACGTAAGTGTGCTTTTCTTACGAGCGAGATCGAATACTTAGGTAGGATAATTAGTCAGGGTCAGGTCAGGCCGAGCCCTCATAAGGTCAGAGCTTTGGTAGATACACCCCCACCGGAAAATGTCAAACAAGTCCGGCAGTTCCTAGGCCTGGCAGGGTACTTTAGAAAGTACATAGAAGGTTACGCAACGAGGACACTTTGTATCTCTCAACTTACCAGGAAGGGAGTTCCATTTAAGTGGGGTCCCGCTCAGGAGAAGGTTCGTCGGGAAATTATTTTAGTACTGACGCACGAACCCGTTCTAGCCATTTTTAACCCCAAACTCTCGACAGAAGTGCACACTGATGCGAGCCATATCGGTTACGGGGCTGTCCTTTTCCAGACCCATGAAAATGGCAACAAGAAGGTCGTGGCCTATTTCAGTAAGGTTACCCAGGGCGCAGAGAGTAGGTATCACTCCTATGAATTGGAGACCCTTGCTGTAGTGAGAGCACTACAAAACTTTCGGCACTACTTGATAGGTATTCAGTTTAAGATCGTAACCGACTGTAATGCCCTCAAATCCACCGAAAAAAAGAAGGATCTGCTCCCTCGGGTAGCGCGCTGGTGGATATACCTCCAGGACTTCACATTTGAGATTGTGTATCGGCGGGGAACGATGATGTCCCATGCCGACTTTTTAAGTAGGAATCCTCCTCGTGATGTTTACAACATCACGAAGCCTCGCAACTGGGCTCAAATCGCTCAAGCAGCAGATACCGAAACCCAAACCCTCCTTCGACAACTTAGTGAAGGAGCCCTTGATTCCACTCGATATGTCCAGCGTAATGATCTCCTGTATTACAAATATAATCCCATAGGCGAGGAGACTAGACTCCTATGTTACATACCCAAAGGACATCGTCTCAGTCTACTTCGCGTCTTTCATGACGAACTCGACCACGTTGGCTATGAAAAGACTTTAGACCTTATTCTCAAGCATTTTTGGTTCCCAGGCCTTAGGCAGTTCGTAAAGAAGTACATAGATCACTGCTTAGTGTGCATATCTAAAAAACGGGTACCAAGGGCCCCTCACCAAAATATTACCTCTTGGGAAAAACCAGAGGTACCATTCTCAGTAATACACTTGGATGTCCTTGGCCCTCTCCCAGAATCTAATGGATATAAGTTCGTGCTTATCCTTGTTGACGCCTTTACAAAATTTACGCTGCTTTATCCGCTACATAGACAAGAAGCGACGGAACTATTACGTGTAGTCTCAAATGCGATCTCTCTCTTTGGCGTCCCAAAGTTGATAGTGACAGACAAAGGTCGTATGTTCGAGTCCGCCAGGTTTGTCAGTTTTGTTACAGACATGGGTTCTGACATTCATTACATAACCCCCGAAATGCACCATGCGAATGGGCAAGTCGAGAGGTATGCTCGCACTGTTCTCAACATGATTCGCATCGCAGTTAATCACAAAGAGGCTTCCTGGTCCGATACCCTGTGGAAGTCGCAATTGACCATAAACATTACAAAGCAGAAAACGACGCAAGCATCTGCTTTGTATCTGATGATTGGTACCGAGGCTACAACTCCAATCATTCGATCACTGGTTCGCGACATAGCACTGGAAGACTCCCAAGCAAACCGTGAGACACGAAGGGAATTGTGTAGGAGTCGAGCTACTGAGCTACTCAGGAAAAACCAGGCTCAGCAGGATGAGTATGCTAACCGGTGCAGACGCCCGCCTCGTGAATTCAATATTAATGATTTGGTGTTTGTAATTAAGTTTTCACAGGCGACAGGCAAGGTGGACTCAGGCATGCGCGGCCCCTACAAGGTCTTGCGGTCATTGCCGAGTGGTCGCTATGTGTTGCGACTGTTGAGTGGCTCCTACGGCCACAACCACACAGGCAGCGGCTGAATATATGGTGCCGTGGAAAGGAGAGTGGTGTCCTGATACTTGTGCTGCATTCTTTGAGCGTGAGTACAGTGGCAATATATCTCTGAGAGAGAGAGATTGGTGTGAAATGAACAGACTGCGGGATGTTCATATATAGGACGGACTGCGGGACGTTCCTATTGGTAAACACGCTGCGGTGTGTTGATTGGTCCTTGGGACTATGTATTGGCAGACTGCGGGATGCCAGTGGTCATGTAGAGGACGGACTGCGGGACGTTCCTATCGGTAAACAGACTGCGGGATGTTTACCCTACATGAATCTGTCTTGTGATGAATGTTAAATGGATCCATTTTGAGTGAATGTTAGGTGAATCATGAGATGAAGGATGAAAAGATAAGCCCCCTTGAAAGATTTGTGAAATCTCATGACTGGTTCATGGTGTTTCACGAGTCACATCACTAGTTTGTTAGAAAGCGAGTATGTTAGACGACGTAGCGAGGAGGCCTTGATAGATTGATGCATGTGAGACTTAGGCAGACTTAGATACTCGTCAGGTCAATAACATGCTTTTCAATTACAGAGTCTGAGCGGGCGGAGAATACCGCTCTCATGGGGGACCCAGAGACGAGTTCAGTGACCACACCTGACTCGGACGAGGCCTCTGGGAACCCTCGTCTAGTTCAAGCTGAAGTCGAAGTACATGCACGGAGCATGCCAGATATTTCGGATGCTGTCGAGAACGACGCATTGTCAGGAGAAGCCGTGTAGGATATCAGGCGCCATGTTTAGTCTAAAGACTATAAAACCAGCCGCCTGCCGGCACGCGCCCTCTTTCGGCTCTCATCTCTCGCGGCGGACAGACCTATCGGTTATCGTATTTTCGTGTGACGTAGGAAGTGATTCGCTAGTCTTTGTTATAATTCGTAATTTTATATTTCACAATCATTACATGTTCTTTGTGTTAATTTTGTTCATTACAAATTGTGATTAAATGACCTAATTATTAGATTTAAAGCCAACATTGTTTTTTTTTAAGTAAAAATCCTCTTCGGATCTTATAATACAATTAATGTTAATCTCATATTGTCTGATATTGACTTGGGGCAACTCGGACACTAAAAAACTGATCCGTGTCCGAGTCTTACTGCATTCAAATATCGATGTTGACTTAGTATAAGCAGACGCGATGATGCTCACCAAAAAAACGGCGAAGACATTAACCGCATCGCTCTTCATAATGCCAAGCGCCACAATACTGACGATATAGAAAAACACATCAGAAATAGTTTATTAAAAATAAAACGGTTGCGTTATTCGTGGGTTCGCATAAAAATAAGTGTTAACCATCAAAATTGTCGTAAAATAGCTTTTATAGCTATTGCTGGGACTTTATCATTTTTTAATAACGCAAAAAAATGCATTTCTCAATTCAATATTTTAATCTTTACGCTGGTGAAGTTGTTGCCTCGTTCTTTACTCCAATATCTCATAGCATTTAGCGAAATCTATATTCTGGGGGTGAAGTAACAACAGCTTGAGACGCACAGAAACTCTTCAGAATTAGGCGGAGTAGGAAGTATTGAAAGGACTTTTAGACAGATCGTTTAGGCGAAACTACATAAAAGGAATCCTTGTTAACTACGGAACCATATATTTCTTTAAAAATTTTACAGCAAATTTTTCCTAAACCAGGCAGGCATGGGAATTATCCTCTGCCTGGTTTAGGAAGAATTTGCTGTGGTATGGTGCATTTTTCTAAATTCCCATGAGAACACCATTGCATGGGACTACTAAAACAAATGAGTAAAATGTTTTTTGTACATTAACATTTGACAATGTCTGTAATAAAACATTTATATTTAATAGTATTAAAATGTTTATTGAACAATTGTATGTTTAAAACTCAGAAAAAAAAAATAACATTTCAAGATCTTTTATTATTATATCTACTTTGTCTCTTGAGTGATGCTGAACGCTCCTGACACTGAAAAAAAATCATTAGGACCTGTTTCAGCAATTGTAGAAGTTGTAGATAACCTAACCTCAGATAAAACCTTAATTCAATTCAACTTTTCGAAGGTTTCAAATTATGTAAACGAGTCTGCCGTCTAAATTGGTGGTAGGAAAAAATGTTAACAAATTGAAAAAGCTTGATTTCAAAAAATGAGGGTCGAAGGAAGGAGAACTTCAAAATTTAGAAGTTAAAATCTTTCTTTTTCAAATATTCCAATTTGTCACCGAAATCAATTTCACGTTTTTGAAATTAAATATTATTGCAATGTATCGGTTATTGCCCAAAAATGAGTATTTTTTTGTAAAATTTCGGGGACAAGTCAGAAAATTCCGAAAACTTGGACATCACATATTTTCTCATTGGTTTTATCTGTTGATAAAAGCTCTAATATTTCTTTTATGGATTACCTAGATCAAATTACTTGTCACATTTTGTTAGCAAAAAAATGGCAATAACTGATCTTTTTGGCAGAAAATTTTTCAATTTTGTTTATTATTTGTTACTTGTTTGTGTGTTTGTTATAAATAATATAGGGTTATAATAGACACTTTTCTTTCTTTCTATTATCTTCTTTCTTTCATACAAAAAAAACAGAAAATTAATATACCCCATCACCACATCCTCCGTATTTACAATAGTCTTCTCTATCTACTGCAGCCAACCCCTTGTATAACTGAAAAAAAAGATGGTCTATCTATTTAAGGGCAGATTTTACAATGTCGTTTAATTTGTCTTCTCGTACAATTCAGATAACTTGAATCTTATTTATAGACCCGATTACCTCTTTCATTGTCTCAATACTATTGATAAATAATAATGATTCACTTTGGCACTTTTTTGGAAATGGAAATTGTTATATCTCTAAAGTACCACCTCCACGAGCGAGGGAATCGCGACGATAATATCGTGGTGCCACCTTACCACGATATTATCGTCGCGATTAGCGATAGGTACATTATCTTAGAACGTATCTCCACTAGGCGAATTCATCGCAGCGATTTACATTCGGACTCGTCGCGATTCTCTCGTTTGCGGACATTGTCCGTAATAGCCTAATGTAGGTAAAACCTTAGATACATACCAATAATTTTCCTCCATACAGTTTTTGTGATACTTCAATTAATATATGTTTGACTGCGTAAGATATCATTTGAAAAGCGCTGAAAAATGAACATAACAATTACAAATAAAATAATGTATGTTTGATTCGATGCATGCATGATTGCCATAATAATATCTATGGGTCAAAATCAACAAGCAGAGTTATATATTATAAACTGTACTGAGTATGTTTCTTGCACATTTCCGTTATTGACAGAGTGAGACGAGTTATTTTGTTATCCAATAGCAAAGTTCGTAATGCAACCAATAGCAATGGTTACAAAATAATATACGTGGGCCAATAGCAATGCAGTAAAATAATTCAGTCGGTTCACTCGACATTGTAATATTATGTTATAGGCTGATGTAAGGGTCCGTAATGTTTCTAGTGAGAAATTGATTCTAAACGATCTATCAAAAAAATGTATCGTTTTTTAACGTACTTAACTCCAGAGTTTCATTTGGGGGGTTATGAGGGTTGGCAACGCGTGAGTGATACCCCCGGTATTGCAAGCGTCTATTCTAAAGGCTACGGTGACGGCTTACCATCAGGCCGGCCGTATGCTCGTTTGCCAGCTTTGTGGTATGAAAAAAATGTGGCCAGTATTTTTTTTTTAAAACCAGCGTGTAGGTATCCATTAGAGACGTAATGTTTATCATTTTCTTCGAAAATAATTGTCCTCAAATCTCAGTTGTCAATTAATGCGCGCGCAACCAAAATAGAAGATGAAATTTTAAAATACAATACGATTAAATGTATCTGTAATCTATTCAAAAGCTGTAAAAACTGTAAAAAGTGCGTACTCGCTGTAAAAAGCTTACTTGTTAAAACGGACGTAAATATGGCATAGATGGCAGATGGAGCTTTTGCAGGATAGATTTTGCACGCTATCACAAACATCTTTTGGATCTCCCAATGGTAAATACTAAAAATGCCAAAAAACAAACAAAATAAGAAAAAAAAACAACAAAGCAGAATTTTTAACGCGTAGAATTTTCACGTAGAACTTTAAGAGTTTTTTTTTTGTCTTATTGTATCTAGTTGGTCAATCGTACGGTAATAGTTGGTGGATCATAACGTTGATAATCATCCCCATCAAAACAAAGATTGATAAAATGATATCATTTGATAATTGAATCTTACATATTTATATGGACTTTTGTTTAGCCTTTTTTCCTCGTGGTCAAACTTTAGAATAGCTGTTACCCGCGTTGGCTTTTACGGGTTAGCATATAGTACAGACACAAATATCGTGGCTTTCTTTTCGTAAAAGATTTTTTTAAATCTCTTCAGTAGATCCAGAGATCTCTTTATTTATAAACAATGTGCATGTACACGCCTTACTAACATTGATAGCCAAATGCTCTTCGTAAAATAGAATATTAAATTTGTACATAATGATTGCAATGATGTCTTTGAAAAACTTACCATTACAAATGCGGTGATCGAAAGGAACAGTGACAGTTTCAACGCCTTTAACAAGTATGGACAGGAAGGTTTTTCTGAAAAGTATAACTTACTTAAAACAAGTATTCAATAAAGTTAGTTATAAAATGGTACAGTGATAATTTTGACCCATCTTGCAAAAATGCTTTGAATATTCGTTAAAATAAACCTCGAATGCGTTACACTGCTTAAAACATTTGAAACTATGTTTAAAATAAATAAATAAATAGGGACAAATCACACAGATTGAGCCCCAAAGTAAGTTCGAAACTTGTGTTATGGGATACTAAGTCAACAATACTAAATTAGAATAGACATATAGATCAACATCCAAGACCCGAGGTCAATCAGAAAAAGTTTCGTTTTTCATCATGAACAGTGTGGACATACAAATAACGCTTGATCTTTGATACCTATTGAAAACTAAAATGCCTATTGTTTCAAATTGTTGTCTCTCACGTAGTTGCTAAGAGGGAAGTCCTTTCAATACTTCCTATTCCGACTATTTTCTTTCTGATTAAATTCGCAGTTCCAAGAATAGCTGTAGTTTCTCCCCTGAGATATCAATATGCTTCATTGCTTGTTGCCGATCTGAGGTCGCCGTTGTTGATCCTGGCTATACAAGAGACATCGGTGTGAATGAATCGTCATGTCCCGATATACATATACTGAAGATTTAAGTTGGTTTTACAACACGGTTTTAACCGTACAGCCGACAACGCGCAACTCGCTATGACCTATGCTACTCAAATCTTCGATACTCGACGATTTTAGTCTCCCAGTGACCATATACAAATCCTTTGAGGTTTGTACACGAGTCGCGTATGAACCTCAATGGATTTGTATGGTGGTAGTCGCTTTTTCGAGTATCGAAGATTTGAGTAGTCTTGTGTACGAAGGGGCTTAAAGTGGGTGTGCAGCGCAGGCTTTACAAGTATCTCACCGGTTATTATGACATGCATTATTTTCGGCTGTTCGTAATTTCCTCTGGAACTACACCGATTCATCATTAATATCCTTTGAATTTCATCTTTTTTAATTTTCAAGAATGTCTTTCTTACAAAATATCAGTTAGTCAATTTTGTTTACGATGCACGGAAAATTTCTAAACATTTAACTGCCATTTTTTGACATCAAACGCATAGCAAAGAGTATAGGAACAAAGAACTTTTTTATAGTGTTTAAAATCGTGACTCCAAAGGATTAGGAACTTTAAAGGACTTTACGACTTACCAAAATGTGATGGCGATTTTAATTTTTTTGAATTAGTGGGTAATCTAGTTTTTACGGAAAATAATATTTTAATTTCAGCATTGAAGACAGATAATAATAATAAGTAACTGTAGCTGAGTTAAGATTATTTCTACCTATAGTTACCCTGCCTGATAGCAAGCAAAACGAAATTGCATATAATAGAAAAAGAGCCGGTTTCACCAGTTCCAAATCCCCAAATGGGTCCGGTACCTAGTGGCGAATGACGCAGTAGCGACACACGTCTCCCTAATATTACTTTACTCTTTGGACACACGTTGTGGCGAAAAAAACTCAAGTAGTCGAATGACACTGGGGCGAAAAACGTTGTAGCAAAAAGGTGAAATAAAACACAGAAAGTAAACGTTTAGTTTTAATCAGCAAAAGATACAAACTTAGCATCGTAGGTGGAATTCCTTAATGGACAACAATATAAATACCAGACTATACTTTTTTTTTCATCTCTTTAATGTTCTGGCAGAGCTAATATAATTCAACGTCCTGACTGACTGACTGACTTAACTATAATAATATATCAACGCACAGCCCAAACCGCTGGGTCTAGAGATTCCAAATTTGGCATGTAGGTTCCTTATAAGGACCGGACCGACCGGACCGGACCGGAACAGATCGGACCTGATCGGACCGGAAGGAACCGCACTGTACGGGGCCGTGCCGGACCGGACCGAATCGGACCGGACCGGAATTTGTATTCGCTACTGCGTCATTCGCCACTAGGTACCGGACCCGTTCAAAATAGGTACGTCAAACGTACTGGTTTTACGTTTTTTAATTGACAAATAGCCTATTCGGGACTTTATTAGCAAGTGTATCATTGTCAATTTTATCAATAAATCATCCCGTCACGGATATTACTATATGTTGTGGCGACACCTATCGCCATACAGAAGAACTACAGAGTGAAGAAAAAGTTCACAATGCGAACACATGACGTCATATACGACGACACTTAGAAATCCTGAATCGCGCTATCGAAGTTTCTACGATATGGAGATATATATACAACCTCCGACACATACATTGTCGGAGCCGCGGTTCCCCAGGCATAACACCCAGCCTGGCCGGAAGATCTTCCCTTTGTGGCGGTCGAGCACATCGCCATCGCTCCCGCTACAGTGGTGACCCCGACGTGATTGGAAGCAGCCTTCTCCATCATATCTCCTCATCAGCTCTGACGTCATCGCATTCTTCACTCCTCAACTTGAAGCCTCATCATCAGCAGTCTCACAGCACTCCAGCTACGGGGAAAATCAGGTTCATCGCAGCCGACTCACCGAGTTACCTGTTCCTGCACCCCTTATCCCGACTCACTGGGATAACCCTCATCCCGACTCACTGGGATATTCCTCATCCAGACTCACTTGGATATTCTGCATCCCGACTCACTGGGACATGCATCATCCCGACTCACTGGGACATTACTCATCCCGATTCACTGGGATACATCATGCACGCACGCTCACACCCGACTCACTGGGACACTTGGAGCACGCACACTCAAGCCCGACTCACTGGGCAAGCTGCTAACGAGAAGCATAGACTGCTGATCATCATCTCATCGGACCTTCGATCCTGGAGGGGAGTACTGTGGCGACACCTATCGCCATACAGAAGAACTACAGAGTGAAGAAAAAGTTCACAATGCGAACACATGACGTCATATACGACGACACTTAGAAATCCTGAATCGCGCTATCGAAGTTTCTACGATATGGAGATATATATACAACCTCCGACACATACATTGTCGGAGCCGCGGTTCCCCAGGCATAACACCCAGCCTGGCCGGAAGATCTTCCCTTTGTGGCGGTCGAGCACATCGCCATCGCTCCCGCTACAATGTCAATGCTATAGGCAATGGAATGTTTGTGAACAGGGACTATCACAGGGACCACGGGCAAAAAAGGATTCCGCCACGCTTCTCCCTACAAGTATATAAATTGAAATATGATCCTATTAATATACTAGGCGAAAGTTATGTGTGTGTTTTCTTCACACTCAAATAGCTGGGCCAATATTTATGATATTTGGTATGTAGGTAGCTGATACTTTGGATTTACACATAGGGTACTTTTTTCCTTAAAATACGCGTTTCCCGTAGGATTTGATCAAAAATCTGATATAGATGGCGCTGCTGTGCATAAATAAATACACGCAAATGAAATTGCGCTGATTTTACTAGTATAAATTAAACTAATATAGAAAAAATAAAATTTCATCATTGATTTTATATTTTAAAATGTATAAAAAATATATACACACAACATAATCGAGTTACAAAATTGACTTTCTTGATTTGGACAATTAGACGTAATAAAGATTGGATACATTTTCTTCAAAACTGCCGTTTAATTTGAATTAGGCTTATCTGGTGGCTCTTTTTTATCAGCGTTTTCATTTCTAATCTTTATTAGAGATTCTCTATTACTGGCAATAACTGATGTGCTTGTAGGATCTTCGATAGAATCATTTTGCTTAGGAGGATCAGACATACCACCTTTTTCAGTATCAGTCATCTGACATGTAACTTCAGATTTAGGTGGTTGCAATTTTTCTGCACTTTCTTTACCGACATTTGTAAGGGATTTTTTTGATTCAGTTGTTTCGGGCGTGTCTGAGGGATTTGCGCTTGATTTATCGACGATGTTGTCACTGATTAATGCGTCATTATTTTCGTTAGGATGATCAGATATATAAAGTTTGCTGTTGTCTATACATTCCGAACAACCTGGAGCATTAGGTATCTTTCCTATAATTGATGGTCGCAGTATGCCTGTGCTCTCTTGAACTTTTATCATATCATGTGATTCTGTAAGGTTTGAAGTTGTTTGTTTTAGTTTTTTTGGTCCTGTAAATGATGGTCGCAGTTTGCCCGTGCTTTCTTTTGCATTTATCTTATTATGTGATGCTTGATGATATGCGTGGCTTGAAGTTGTCTGGTTTATTTGCTTAGGTCCTGTAATTGATGGTCTAAGTTTGCCTGTGCTCTCTTTTGCATTTATCTTATCGTGGGATGCTTGATGATGTTTGAAAAGGTTTGAAGTCGTCTGTTTTATTCGCTTAGGACATTTAGACGTACAATCTTTGCTTCCTTCGCTACATGTTGGACAACATAAAGCGCCGGATATATGGCCTATATTTTGATTAGATTGAGCCACTGGTTGTACATTTAAAGCGTCGGATATATGGCCTATATTTTGATCAGATTGAGCCACTGGTTGTACATTTAGTTCAATATTATCTGTCGGTGGTTGCAACTTAGTTTCAGATACCTGACTGACGTTTGGTTCAAATTTATCAGCCAGTGGTTGCAATTTTTCTGTATTCTCTTTTGCATTTATTTTGTCTTGTGATGCCTTAAGGTTTATCTGTTTTCTCAGGTTGGTACAGTGAGACTTGCAAGTTTTGCCTGTTTTAACACATTTAGGACAAACTAAACTCTCAGATACCTGGCTTACTTTTTGTTTATCAGTCAGTGGATGTAAGTTTTCTACATTTTCTTTTGTAATATTTGTTTTGTCTTGTAATACTTGATTGGAAGGTGCATGTTTTCTTAGTTTAGGGCATTTAGACTTACAATCTTTACTTCTGTCTTTACATTTTGAACAAACAAAACTATCTGGTGCCTGGCCTAGATTTTGATTAAATTTAGCTACTGGTGTTACTTCATGTGATAACGTTGAATTTACCGGTTTTCTTTGCTTAGGACACTTAGACGTACAAACTTTGCTTTTCTCACCACATTTTGAACAAACCAAAATATCCGATTGCTTTTGTTTATCAGCCAATGATCGAGTACCATCTTGTATTGCCATAACATTGGAAGTAGTCTGTTTGGACTTAGGACATACAGACGTACATTTTTTGCCTTTTTCAAGACATTTCAAACAACCCAAACTTTCAGATACTTGACCTCCAATTTGTTCAAGTTTATCCGTTAGTAGCTGCAAATTGTCTGCATTTTTGAATTTAGGACATATAGTCTCACAAACTTTTCCTGATTCGCCACATTTTAAACAACCAAAAGCATGAGCAATTACGTCGCCTTGTAAGCCTGTAAGGTTACCAGTTGTCTGTTTTATTGACTTAGGACAATTAAGCGAACAAACTTTGCCTCGTTCTTTACATTTTAAACAACCCATAGTATCAGAAACACGGCTTACATTTTGATCATCCTCTTTCCTTTTATTAAGACCTGATGTACCTGAGGGACCTGCGCTTGAATTATCGGTAGTATCACTTTTATGTGTGTCATGTTTTTGCTCCATAATATCGGATAGTTGATTGACATTTGGTTCAGAATGAGTACAACATACCTGACGGACATTTGCTACATTGTTGTCAGTTAGTGATGCCAACTTAGTATCAGATACCTGACTGAGATTTGGTTCTGATTTATCAGATGATTGTTGCAATTTTGTGTCAGATACTGGACTGACTTTTGCTTCATTTTTATCCGTTGGTGATTGCAACTCAGTCTCAGATACCTGACTGACATTTAGTTCAATTTTATTAGTTGGTGGTTGCAATTTTGTGTCAGATACCTGACTGACATTTGGTTTAGATTTATCAGTAGGTGTTTCTAATTTTGTTTCAGATACTTGACTGACCGTTGCTTCATTATTATACGTTGGTGGTTGCAACTCAGTGTCAGATACCTGACTGACATTTGGTTCAGACTTATTACTTAGCGGTGTTTCGTTTTTAGGTAGATCTTGTGAAATCGTAAGATTGTAATTGAATTTAAACTGCTTCATTTGCTTGCAGTTGAACATACAAACTTTTCTGTTTTCGATATATTTTGAACAATCAAAAGTACAAGTCATTTGACCTACATTTGATTCAACTTTATAAGGCTGTGGATTTAATTCTGTATAGTTCGTTAGAGATTCTTTTCTTCTGAAATTACTGGATGTGTTTGCTGGACTAGATCTTGAATTATCAACGTCATCACTCATGGATAATCCGTCAATCTGTAAAATAGAGAATACTGTAAGTGAAAGATTTAGAAGCTTAAATCCACCCTAATAATCTTCCTTTCTGTTGTTCTACCTTTTTATGTATAGGTCCATCTATTTTGATCGCTGAACTGGCATGCTACTGGAATAATGTAAACCAGGCATAATATATCAAAGAGGCATAAGTGAAACGTCAAATCAGTTGATTTTATTAATGTATTGTTAAAATAAATATACATAACATTGTCCAGTCACAAAATATTAAGTTTTTCTTTCCATGGGACATTCAGTCATACAAATTTTGCCTTCTTTGATACATTCTGGACAATCCGAAGTATCAGACACCTGGCTTACATTTGGTTCGGGCAGTGGTTGCAATTTGTCTGCTTGACTGGGATTTGATGATTCTTGTTTTTTTCTTACATTACTCGATGTGCTTGCGAGTTCTCCACCTAAATTATCAACGGTATCAACTCTGGTGAATGCTTCAAGCTGTAAAAAAATAAAAACCATAATGAGAGGTCCAGAAAAATAAAGTCCGTCCTCGACGAAGTTGACTCATCGTGGATGAACGTAGTTGTGTTGTGGTCTGCTAGCTCGTTTTTCTTCTTCAGCCATCTCTTTTACATAATTGGTTAGAGAAAAGGAAAAAACAAATGTTAAGTATGGCCTACATGCTTCTTCTTTAAAATATCTTTAATAAGTTACTATTGTTTTTTAAGCCTTAAGTAAAAATAAACTATGTACCTGCCTGCACGAAGCACGACATTCTAGTACAGTTGTTAAGCAGCGATACGCATCGGATATCTAAAATAAAAAATTTCAATTAATATTTTATCAAATTTAAAAATATCAAATTTGTTAAATCATTACTTACCGATTTTACAAGATTATAATAATTAGTAGATATCAATTCTACATAGTATAAGTAGATATTCGTTGCGGGACGTAATGACCTGAAAATTTGAAAATTTACTAAAAAGCTTTTCTTATGCGTTATGACATACGAGAAACAAGCTAGCGGACGACTTGATGAAAAGTAGTCACATCAGCAACACTTTGGCAGTGCCACTAGGGCACTGCCAAAGTGTTGCTCGCCATAGGAAAATAGGTTTTCTACCTATTTTCCTATGGCGTAGAAAAGGGGTTAAGATATCAGGAAAAATCACTTAGCGAGCGATACAATACACGTCCATATTCCGTGAGACGGTGGAAATTCGAGCTAGCACGTTTCATAAATGTTCTACCACTTAAAAAATTAAAGGCTGTTAACTATCATTTTAGGATAAACGTACATGAGAACTTTGTCAACCAGTTCGCAAGGGCATGGCTCACAAACGCACTGGTTAAGCCTCGCATTATGTGGTTGTCGCTGCAGGGCTTCTGCCTGGTTGTTTAGATTACTAATCTGACTGAAGTTGCTATTCCGGCATGCCAGCTGACACGTCCCTGACCAGATCTGCCGGATAACAGACTCTGTAGTCGATGGCTGTCTACTTGGTGGTGGCTAAAAACATTTCAATCAATCAACAATTTCTACCACGCTGCTCTATTTTTGGTTACTGATGCTTGATTCTCTACATCTCGTCTATCCTACATTTCCATATTAAAGCACAGAAGAGTTTGACTTTAAAACCAGATGACTTATATCTTTACTATAGTCTATTTTTTTTTACAAACAAATACCGAAAATATTAACTGCGTTATTATTAGTCTACGCTACGTAATCATAGCTATTGTTGGTTGATACAATGATCCATCTCACTTTGTCAATATCAGAAATGTGCGAGGGACATACTCTTTACTCGTTTATTAAAAAAAAACTATATTGTGCAGAATTACGAAATTTAGTAGCAGAAATATCTCATTGGAATGTGCAAATCTAACAAATGATGTCAAATATATTTCATGATTAATTCTGGTACTTACGGAATGAGCCAATATGATAATTAGAAAGAGACATACTAATATTATATTGCCAAGCATTAGTGGATATCCCTGTGAGTCAACCTGCAAATCAAATCAGATGTGTTTAAGGTCAAAACATAATGTTATAAGTTCTTTACCACTTAACAAAATAAGAACCAATCGTAATTTCATACCTAGTATTAAAAAACACAACTTTTATTTAATGTTACTTACATTGTAATGTTAACATAACAGTTAGTGTAGGTTGATGTAAGTGTCTCTAAATGTTTCTAGTGTGAAATTCATTCAAAAGGATCCACCATATTTTTTATTATATTTTTTTATAAGACCCTTAAAATTTGTGGCTTTTATTTTGTTTTGACTAGTAATAAGAAATCTCATTACCTCCACTGAAAGTTAACATGTTTCTTACTCGAATTATATTGCAACTGTAGAAATATTGTTTATACTTTCCATTATTGCAATTGTGGTAATAGATCCCTGAAATAATAAGTTGAGTTTGTGACTAACTCAATAATTTCTCTAAAGAACATCCACTGCAGCAAATTAACAAGCAATATTCTATAGATACCATCTTACATTATGGTTGTAGGTACTTCTAATTTAATAAAATCATCGATGTTGTGTTTAAGTTCTAAATTATTATCATCACCAACTTCTGCTATTACTTTAGAGAGTCCATTTCTAGTTCAATTTAAATTAAATATTTGTTTACATTTCTTTGACATTTTAAATTGTTACTTTGACAACTTTTGACATTAAACTCGTTCTGACCGTCAGATTTTTTTTATAATTTTAACATGATTAGCATAAGGTTATAAATCTATATATCTACCTACATCGAAGGAATAAAACATAATTTTCGATCACAAATGTGATGCTACACTTCCGGACACTTGAATCGAGCCACCCAGCAGTTTCAACTTTGATTGCTGGTAACTTAACAAAAGTATATGATCAACGAAAAAGTTTTTATGCAATTTGGAAGCTGGTACACTTTACATTAATAAGGTATACTTAATTCCAAATTTAAATTTCAATAACTTGATAAAATTACAATTTTAAGTGAAACTTGTCCTGTATAACCTTTCTCAAAGACAAGACTCGGGTTGAATTTTTGAAAAAAAAAAAGGAATTATTGAAAAAAAAAATTATTCAGTAACTTGTATTGCCTCCGAGAGCGTTTATGATTGCAGTCATGCGATTTGGCATGGAGTTAATCAACGTCATTATGAAGAGTTGTGGAATGTTCTCCCATTCCTCCTCGATGGCAACTCTCAGCTCTTCCAAAGTTTGTGGTGCTGGTTGGTGAGCTCGAACACGCCTCTTTAATTCGTCCCATAGACGTTCGATGGGATTCATATCAGGGCTCCTTGCTGGCCATTCTATTGTCGTGATTCCAACATCATGAAGGTATGCCCTGACGATTCCTGCAGTGTGCGCTCTTGCATTATCATGCATAAAGATGAAGCCTTGGCCTACAAATCCAGCATATGGCATCACATGAGTCTCTAGGCAATGGTTAATGTATCGACGGACATTTAGTGTTGGTAGACGTGGTCCTGTCACAGCCTCTGGCCCAGTTTTACCATCGGCAGATATTCCTCCCTAGACTATCCACGAGCTCCCGCCATAACTCACTCTCTCTTCAATACAACACTGAACAAAGCGCTCTCCCCGCCTTCGGTAGACCTTCCTCCTTCCATCATTACCATAAAGCATAATCTTAGTCTCATCAGTAAAGAGTACCTTGCTCCATTGGCGTTGAGTCCAATGCAAATGTTCGCGTGCAAACTGTAAGCGCGCCATTCGGTGAGCTCTTGTCAGTTTCGGCCCGTTGGCTGGCTTATGTGGGCTCAGACCACGTTCTTTAAGTCTTTGTCTAATTGTTCGCGCGGAAACAGCCACTCCATGAAAGTCTCGAAGCTGTTCTTGGATCTGTACAGAGGTGAGGTGACGATTTCGTAAACTGGTTGTCGCGATAAATCGATCCTGTCTTTCTGAAGTTACCCGAAATCGCGGTCTTCCTGGACGGCGCACGTATCCACCAGTGTCGAGGTATCGATGGTATACCCTTTGCACAGCAGAACGGCTTAAAGGAAGCTGTGATGCTACATCGCGCTGACTTCGGCCCGACTGTAGAAGCGCCACAGCTTGCGCGGCTAGAAGAGGCGGTGTATCCATAATTTTAACGTTTAAATGGCTCAAATTAAAAAAACAACAATTTTACGATGTCTTAATTTCAAAACAATTACGGTAAATTCAAAATTATGGAGTTAAATAAAAAAATTATGTTAATTTAGATCAACTTTTCTTTTCAAAAGAATGCACTAATTTGGATTTTGTTTCGTTTTTCCATTTGATAAATTCAAAATTGGAACAACAGCACTTCAAAATCATTATGAATATACCAGCATCAAAACTGCATAAAAACTTTTTGATTAACTTAAGAATATTTTTATGTTCTATGTCATTACACATAAAAATGTAGGGTGGCTCGATTCATGTGTCCGGAAGTGTATAAAAACAATACATTATAATAACTGTTAGGGACCACCTCCACGAGCGAGGGAATCGCGACGATAGAATCGTCGTGTCGTACTTTGTCTTAGAACGTGTCTCCACACGGAGATTTCATCGGAGTCGTCGCAATTCTCTCGCTCGTTATACCAAGTCTATATAAGCCACCACAAGCAGAATGCCAAACCCGCGACTAATGTAAAAATGAGTTTTTTTAACTCAAATAAATACCTTAGGAACGCATGTCTGATTTGCGTGTGGGAAATATCCTTGACCAGGTTTCACGGATGACACTCACCATTTGCGCAGTCTGGCGAAATCTTTCAGGCTAAAACATAATCTTATAAAAATGGTCTGAAATAATAATGTGTGCCGACTCTACCTTTGATTCAGGGCGTACGGCGCATTACTTGGCTACGTTAACGGGCTACGCTCATACTTGAGGGTAAGACGAGATGCACGTGCACGATGTTTTTAACCACAAAGAGTATAGTCACAGATTAAGGCCCAGTGCTGTAGAAAAGATTCTGTTACTTACTTCATGAGCCCACCATATAAACATCATCACGCATATTAAAATAATATCGGAAAACATTGGTGTATCTTTTGTGCCAACCTGTAAATTGTATAAAACTATAATTTAGACCCTGTATACATTTACGCGCGTTGGCGTCGCGTTTCGTAGTACATTGAGCTCTTTGTATGTTAGACCTCACGATGAAATGATTGCAACTCCGCGATGGATGAAGCGGGACAAAAATACGCGACGAATTGGCCCTTTCTGGACACTGTCTTTGATCTGCAAGTTACCTTTACCATTGTCTACGTTTTTCATGTCTTGATTAATACTCACGTTAGAATAAGAAAAGTTTGCGAGGTTCACTGGAATTATATTTTCAGATTTGAATTCTCAATCAATTTCTTAGGAAGTAAAATAATACTATTTTACTTCTGGTTTATTGTCACTATTGCCATTTTTTATGAAATATTTTAATCAGTAACAATTCTTTGTAATATCTGTCATGGTTTCATTTCTGTTTATTGAATTATCTAAATGTTTTCTAATCCAATTTTATCAAATATCTGTTTACATTTTCTTTGACATTCTACATTGTTTTGACAAACATTTGGCGGCTTCTATATTATTTATTGTTTCGGCGCAAGCAAAGAGCATAGAAGTCTGCAAACCATCATCATCATCTCAGCTACAAGAAGTCCACTGCTGGCTGGAGGTAGGCCAGCCTTTGGAGACGTTCGGGGGACCAATCACCTCCAATGCGACCTGCTAGCAGTGGCCTGCATCCAACGGCTTCCTGCGACTTTCTTTAGGTCGTTTGACCACCATCCATCATCACATCATACTCTATGAAAATAACAGCCAGTTTCTGAAACGCATTTTTAACGTCAATGGCACTTTAAATTATAGATGTCACTGTCAAACTAAAGAAGAAAAACAGATTGAGACTTGCTGTATGATAACAATACATACATAAATTGAAATCCAAGATTGCAATCATCGGATTTATGTTTCTAAAAAAATATTTTGTTCCTATCAACACAGGTTAAAAAGAAAACAAGGTCTGGGATAGATTTCTGATTTATTTCTATCTACACTAGGAAACGATATTTCATAATATGGGGTAAAGAATGGCATTATAAATTAAATATTTATCTGAAAATATTCTATTTACAGAAACGGAAGGCTTAAGTAGTGGCTGCGAAGCAAGTGGCTTCAGAGAGGAAATAGCTCGTGAATATGCAGACCTGCAGTCGAGATTACGCCGAGAATTCTCAGACAGATGTGGAAAGTTACATGCTGGTGAGCTGATCTGGTTTTATCACTTACTTATTTATTTAGTTCACCAACAAAGATACAAGATACAACAACAACAACAAAGATAGAAACATATAAATACAATACAACTATTTCTGAGTAAATGCCACTACAAATTACAGGTGAATACTTCGCGCGCTGTAAAGAGAGTAACAGATTTTAAAAAACATATCGTCACAATAACAAATCCGAAGGCTTTGTTTGTTTAAACGTGATAATTTCTGAAATTAATACAGCCTCTCATTGGATAGCTGAATTAAAATCTAGATCAAAATTCTGAGAAAAGTTAATAGGGTTGTTTGTTGTTACGTTCCAGGTGACTATCTGTCAGATAAATTGTCAGTAATTATATGTTTTTAACAAACAGATCCTTTATATGCAAGTGAGATGTTAGTGATGAAACAGATCAAAGAAAATGTATTTCAATTTGTTAGATTAACAAAATGGTTATTGTCAATATAATTATTTTAGTCAAATGATACTTCTTTTCATATTCAGCTTCAAGCCCAGTTGCAACAGAAGAGCAGTTATCAGCAGATTTCAGAAAGAAACTAGCAGAATGGCAGCTGAAAAAGGGAGTAAAGCAACCACCACCGGCTCCTGCTAGGCAGGATCTCAGCGAGGATTTCCTGAAAAAATGGGGTAAGATTTGGAGGAAGGAAATGGAGGTTTCTAAATTGGAAAGTTGTGTTACCAAACTATATGCCAGTTCTTTTTAAATTGCTAGAAATAATCATTAGAAAACTTTGACCACAACTTACCCCATTCGGGCATCTTTTGGTACCAAAATTAGGATCACCGGGCTGTATATATAAAATAATAAATTGTATTGCCAACTAAAAAGCTAAGAATTTCTACTACTGGCGTGACTGCATACGTTACATGAAATAACGCTTTTAGATGCTTCCTTCTATTTGACACTGACAGTGCTGCAAATTAAACATAATAGAATAATGTTTCATAAAGGAATATAGATACTAATGAATGGTGCTCTTTCAGATGAATGGAAACGTATGAAAGAAACAAACTCGGTTCCTGCATGGGAAGAAGAAGCAAAGCCTGACGAAGTTCTAGTACAAACATCAACAGGACTGTTCAAATTCCAAGGTACAGAGAAAAATTTAAACATATCTATCGATACTAATATTATAAAGAGGAAAGATTTGATTGTTTGTTTGTTTGAATTGAATAGGCTCCGAAACTACTGGACCGATATCAAAAATTCTTTCACCAATAGAAAGCTACATTATCAGGGAGTGACATAGGCTTTAGCTTTTTCCTAAATTCAATGCGGTTCCCACGGGAACGAGTCCGGAACTTCACGCGGACGGAGTCGCGGGCAAAAAAGCTAGTTTTTTTAATAATTAGCGATTCGCTCCGGCTTGCAATTAATAGTTACACAGTGCATAAATGTATCTAAGCCCGTTGCGTGGTATAAAACAGACAGAAACAGATACCGAAAACATAATTAAGTACGACATTTCAGTCATCTTAAGTTATTGTGTCAATGCATATTCAACTAGGTTACATTTCGGACTCCAAGACTCAGATTTTTAACAAATCTTTTTGTATCCACATTGAAGAAATCCAGCTAAGCCAACTTACATCTACACTTATAATGCTTCTGGCTAACTTCCTTGTGCGCCGAGCAATAGAACTTGTAAGAAAAAATGTGGCTATACCAGTCACCTTCGCTTGCATATTCGAAATTGTCAAGGTCCATACGTCAGGGAGGACAACAACATCGTTCTTCTCTCCACCTTCAGTAAAATATAATTTAAAAATCGTGTAAAATCGTTTCTAGGTATATCCCGATCATTCACTCGAAAGCTTCACGAATGGGAGAAGTCTAGGGGCATAGCACCTGAAGCGTCCACATCAGCACTGTTAAGAGCAGCAAAGGCACGTAGTAAAGCACCTCCCGCGCCCCTTACTCGAACCCAATCTGACGGCAGTGTGGCGCCATCTGCTGCCGGTTCAGGAAGACTACACGCCTCAAGTTTAAGCGTCAATGATGTCGATGACTTCGAGTCGGAATACGAGAGAGATCATTCTGTAAGAGAAATCTAAGTACCTACTACAGTATATTAATGTTATTATAAAAATTTGCTACAGTTTGTCATTATTATTAATAAAGATGAACAGTCTTAGTCATTAGCTGCGGAGTCGCTTGGTAATCACGTCAGTGAAATAAAAAATGCATAGAATAGGATCACATTTGAATCCTGACTATATTTTTTCACATATAAATCTCTAAAGTGAATTCTAAAGCTAATTTTCTTACTATTCACAGTTGGATGTCTATGATTGTGACGATAGCGGCGATCACACGCGAGGAGCAGTCTTAGTTGAAGTAGAAGCTGAAGAGGTGTGCACAGCAGCACCTCTAGTAGCCGTGTCTCCTCGTCATACTCCACAGAAACCAGTCTACACATATGGCGAGGCTGAAGCTAGATTGCTATGTGAAACCAGCTCAGCCATCACTGGTACAGCAGTGCTGCAGCCTAATGGCGCTGGTGAGATAATTTTTTTGAAGAAAAGATAGGGGTTAAATTTAATTAATTAACGTTATTAGTAGATCGTGCATGTGTATTGTTATTATCAACCAAAATGGTAATTATTTAGAAATATTTACCATTTTGGTTGAGCAAAGGATTCATATTGGGAAGTTTTATTTCAGACCTTAAACCTATGATATTGTGTTTCAATAGTTATACTTTCAGATACACGTGGAGTAAAACCTAAAAGCCATAACGGAACCAAACCTAAATCCTCGCGTGAACAGCAGGTATTTTAATATTAAATTTTGTAGTTATTTTCATAAGTTAAAGAAACCGTATTAATATTATAATTAATAATATATTTTGTTTCAATTGTAGCCAAAAGAGGCCGATAAAATTAAAAAGAAAGTATCCAGACAACCAAGTATAGAGGAAGATGCTATGTTTATCAGAAAAACGATAGAAGAAATAGAAAGAGCAAGTTCTTCTCGTTTTAATGAAGAAAAAGAATGTATACAAGAGAATAACATAGTAGAATATGAAGAAACTAACAACATAGATATAAATGTACCGTCAACTAGTAAAGGAACTGGTCAAAAATGTTATAAACAAAACAGTATTAAAAAAATTGAGAAAGGAAGAAGTTTAGAAGATCTTAAAGATGATAAACGTAAAGATAATATAGACAAAGGTAACGGTAAAAAGAAAAGTAAGTCTAGAGCTAGGTTAGAAAGGGAACAATCAAAGCCTTCTGAAACTGATACTGAACAAGAAGTAGATACTGTAACTGTGGAAATTCCTAGAAGAAGAAAGAGACCACGGCGGGCATCAGAACGGCCGCGAACTCCACCAATGGCTCATTTTCATTCGGATTCCGAAGGCGAAGTAAGTAAACACTTAAATCTGACTAGACAAGTTCTTGATAGATTCCTATTTGCCTATCAGTCACTGTCAGACAATTTTATCAAATAACATTATCTGAGAAATAGGACTTTATCAGTAAGGATGAAACATAGTTTTAATTTATTTGAGACTAGCTTTTTTGCCCGCGACTTCGTCCGCGTGAAGTTCCGAACTCCGTTCAGAACTCGTTCCCGTGGGAACCATATTGAATTTCGGGAAAAGCTATAGCCTATGTCACTCCCTGATAATGTAGCTTTCTACTGGTGAAATAATTTTTGAAATCGGTCCAGTAGTTTCGGAGCCTATTCAATGCAAACAAACAAACAATCAAATCTTTCGTCTTTATAATATTAGTACTTATAGATAATGTAAATTGTAGAATAATTAATTGAGAGCTGATTTTATTTTAGGTTTTTGTACTTAAACTAAAAGCTCCGGAACGAAGAGATGGCTCTCCAGAAGTGATAGTAAAAACAACAAGAAAGATATTTTCTCCGGTAGTAAGAAGTGGTGAATCTGTACCCAGAGCTGTAATACCACTTGACGTAGAAGATTTAGTTGAAGTGAGACCAACAGATAATTCGTATCGCAATACAGATGCGAAAAAAAGAGATATAAAGTCAGAGAGAATTAAACAGGGAAAAGAATTACGTTCTAAAGGTTCTGGAGATTTACAGGAGGAGGAACAAAGACCCAGATCTAGGCCACCACTACCGCTGTCACCATCATCGCAAAGGAAACCTCAAGCTAAGGAAACTGCTCCATCTATTCGTATTATGATTCAAAGATATAATAAGAAAATTAATGAAGAAGGTATTTCATTTAACAATTTGTCTGAAACGGTGGAAATGGTTCTAAAATATTGAATGTTGTTTACCGATATATATTTTTTTTAGGAAATACTTCTGGTCCTAGTAGTGGAGCATCTTCACCTGCCTGGCGATCACCTGCGGCTGAAAGAAGACGACCTCCCGATATGCCTGTTGGTGTTAATATTAGGTAAATTAACAAGAAAAAATATTTTTAACCCGTTTTGTAATTCATTAGGATTGATTATTACATGGACCGATTGCTTTGAAACCCAGAAAAAAGATCTATCTTATCACACGTCTCTCGAATTATAATTTTTGGGTTGTAGATTGCTAGTGTAATTAAAAAATATATACTTTTGTAAAAATAATAATAATAATGAGATATTACCATTGTTTTCAGAAATAACCCTTTCCTCGAGAGAGAAGTTCAAAAGTCAGCAAGCGCTTGTCAACTATCAAGACGTGATCAAACTTCAGCAGAAAAACGATTAATACCCACAACTTCGCAAGGTTTAGATGGAGTCCTCAAATCTCACAGTGCTAATGCATTACACCCAGAAAAGAATAAGACAGACAGTCCTCCTTTACAACAAAAAAAGATGGAGGATAGCCAAGAAACTATTAGATGTAACACAGCAAGTACTGATACTATAGTTCCAGATTTAACTAGAAATTTACCTGAATTTCAAAGTAATCCTATTAAAATTGAAACTCCACCAGGTCCAGTTTTAAGGCAACTGTCGGAGGTAATTGTTCCAAGTTTGTCAAAATTTATGTCGGAGAACCCAGGATTTTTCGAGCGGTCACTTTCGACAGCAGAGGCACCCATGTCTTCGGTAGAATCTGAGACGACAACTGCTGTACTATCAGAAAGGGCTGCAAGGATACGTGCAGCTAGAGAAAGGTTCTTGTCGTCACCGGCACCGATCAGGAGGGAAGGAACCAGTTCTGCGAGTGATTTAAGGCCTGGAGATAGGTTAGTGAAGTCTTTCCTAAAATATACTTTGCAAAAATAAGTTTGCCGTCTATCGAAAAGATAAGCAAAATACAGCGAATGTTTTGTGTACAGGTCGAGCCGAATCAGCTGTGAGAGTGACGTAACGGAGTCCCAAAGTTCCGGCACACAAGACCCACCACTGGGCCGCAGTGCTTCGACTGGCATGGTAAATGTCGATAGAGAGGCGTGGCAGAGAGTTGCTGAAGGTATGTTTAATCTGTTATATGAATTCAAACACTTCGTATGTACGAGTGTACATCCCTATATAAGATAAGATAGACGTCTAATGATGCTGACATCTTCCAACTGATCGTACTGGAAACGTTTTGAGGAGGCCTATGTCTTGCAGTGGAATTCTTGTGACCGAGTTGATTATGAAGAAGTTTTTTTGGTCTATTTATGTAATTGCATGCTATCCTAAGTCAAGCCAATCCTGGACGTGGTCAAAAATATCTTGTTTAAATTGTTGTGATCATGTTTTTCAGGAGGCAGACGTGAGGGTCGGTCCCGATCTCGTTTCAGTCTGGCCCGGTTGGCGGCCAAGCTTAGACGCAAAGACGAGGGCGCAGTCTCCAGACTGTGCCGTCAGAGTCTATTAGTGCAGTTGCGGAATAAACAGTAATTAAACTATTTAATACCTACTGATTCTTTTAATTTAACAGTGTAAAGTGCCTTATGCCATACCTACCATCGTATACAAAATTTCAATATGTTGATTGACGGTGCTTTAAAATATTACCTAAACAAACACACACTCAGTTCCACAAAAACATTACAAACTTTATTTCAAGTTTTCCTTTTTTTCTTTATATCATATCATTATATTTAATGACATAATTATGTTGTGTTTTACTTATTTGAATAAGTGGAAAATAGGCAAAATAAAAGGCAATATTATACTTTTCAAATTTAATATCGTTCGATCATGACATACCGTATCAACACCGTCGGCCATTCAATATGTTTGGTAACAATAATTACCATATCAAAAGGGGATGATGGAACTAATAATAACTTTATTATCAAAACACTACAATTCAGTAATTATTAGTAATAATAAGACTCAAAAGAACACTTACAAATAACATTAATGGGTAATATGGTTGAGGTAGATTCAATTATAAAACTAACTGATGTGGGGACCGCCGTTGGGAACTGCAGATTATATCGTACTAGCGCGCCGTGCTAACAAAACATGCAATTTATCACCGTTGACCAGAAATTTAATAAATGAGCCATCTTTCTTAATAGTACTATTTCGCACGTCCAGAAATTAATTTGAAACATACAACATGTGGTAAGTAAAAATCTTTATATTGTCCTATTATTTTGTTGTATTATTTCTAGTTTGTTTTATTCCTTCTATTGGGTCTGTTTGTGGATTGTGGAGCTGGAGATCAGACAACAGTAGTTGTTCCATGTTAAAATCTCAAATATTCAGCTGCTTCTCCTCTTCATTTCTTTTATATAAGAGCTATAGCTCTTCCAATATTAATGTACTACCATTTATTGATACAATACGCATATTTGCTACACTTTATTAGATTATTGCAATATTTGGGAATCTATTGTGAATTTTTGTAAGTGAACAATTTGTTTAATGTCGTTCGCAATTTTACAAATGTAGACTACTAGATTGGTAGTAAATGTCATATTTTGTTAGCACGCAAGAATGGGTTAAATGCAATTGGACAATATAATGGGACTAAACTAAGAGGCACATCAGGGACAGCGCGTCCCCACAACACTTCAAGTGGTTCCTTACAACAAATCCCACTAAACCGGCGCATTCTAACCAACATGCCATGAAAACTTTGTTTTAAAATCTGTTTACTAAACAATTTGTCATAAATTCTCATTTATCCATCATAATATTTGTTATATTGGATTGTAATTTATATAATATAACAGTTATAAAATGTTATATGACGCCAGTTTAGTGTTCATACACAAATATTTCATTTTTTTATAATGGTTGTGGCTAATAATAGGTACCTTACATCCGAAGTTGAGCCACCAAACTGGTCGTAGAATTTTTTATATTAATTTATACAACAATTCTTAACTTACGCTTGCTATTGGTGCTATGCAACGATTGTTTTAATAAAAGTAAATTAAGTAAAAGTGTCTACAAACAGACTGCCGATGTTTGCGTGTCGCAGGGAAGCGTGCGAGGTCACAATTGCTCGGCTAGGATGTTTTAAAAAAAACAATTCAGTGTCTTAATTTGTGATGCTATGCCGTACTACTCGCTCCGTTATGTAGACACCTTTAAGTAAATTAATTTAGCATAAAATACAACCGAAATTTATGATTATTTTGCATCGTAAACAGACGACTTTATTGTATAGTTTTACATATTTGTAATTTTAGAATAGAACATAGAATACAGAGGTCTTGGTCCCCTGACATTATTAACAATTATCTTCATCCTAAAATACATTATAATTATTTTGACCGTCGCATTAGACCAATAGCTCAGAACTCGGTCGCACTAAACATTATAAGTGAACAACAAATAAAATATGCAAGCTTAGTTACGAACAAACAAAGACATTTAGTTAGCAATCGTATCAAACATCGCCAGGTAATAGTTACATTCAAAATATTTATTGCTACTGTTTACGTAATTTTATAACATAAGATGTCTCTTGCGAGCTCGGCAGCGATGCGGACGATACAAAATTCTAAAAAAATATATATTGTTTAAACAAACAATTTAGGTATATTTTCACGTGTATTTGAGTTGCCCGTTTTACCAATGATGCAAAGGTACCACACACCACGGACACGAGTTGATTAGAGGACGTTGAGTGAAAAAAAAAAATTGTTTTACTATAATATTCGGTCAGCTTCACAAGTGTAGAAGCGTGCATTTAGTTAACACGAAGTTAGAAGACAAAGAAAAAGTACAGACGAAGTAGGACTATAAGCTTTCCCACATTCTCGTTTTCGCCTTGCTAATGTAGAGCCCGCATAACTTTTCTCTGAGAAAAAAACTTCAAATTTTTACTTCTTACACTTCATAAAAAATACTTTGGCGATATTTAAAACGACTTTCCATGTTATGAATAGCAGATTGCTACAATATTCTGGACGATTTATACTACACACGAAAGATACAGTTTACGTCATTCTGCGAAAAAAAATATACATATACAAAAAAAAAACTGAAATTAGCCAAAAATGGCTAGCAAAAATCACACGTACATTAATATCGTTAATCTATTGCTCTGCATTTACGGTCATATCACGAAATACAATAAAAAAATATTATATATTTACATTTTTAAAAATAAGTTCGGTAAGTGAAAATCTATTGCAGCTGTATGGAATGTGTGTGTGTGTGTGGCTATTGTATAAATATTGGAATGCTCTACCCGTTTTTAAAAAAGCTAAAAACTATTAATACATTTAAAAAAATCATTCATAATGGCGCTGAGTTTTTAAATCGTGTTTTCTGTTAGGTACTTCAAATAGTTAATCTCAAATTTATCGACATGATCTACTCTCTGATCTCCTTTCAAATGAAGAGAGTTACAGCATACACCGCCACTGTATGGATTGCCGAAAAACCCATTTTACTGTTAAAATATAACATTATTCAAACGATGTCCGAGGGTCGTAATTAGTTTAACTCTGCAAACGAAAATGGTGTTCATGTACACCCTATTCTCATAATAAGAACGGTTCAAACTACAAACAATTCAAAATTTATTTCAATCTCAGTCATATTAATACTTATGACTTCAATAAAGAATGCACTCTCTATATTTAGACGGAAGACCTCCCCGATTAAAACCCACTTGACACTAAACAGCAACCCGCTGCTATTTTAAGCCTTGGAATTTCAATTGTTTCCCTTCAAAGTTAAATGTATCACTGAATTATTAGAGGCATTATATATAAGTTGGATAATCGAAGTATCCCTTGTATCAATTCAAATCAAATCTTTGTTACCTTTGGAAATCTATGAGAGATCTAACTCTACAGTCATTAATTATTCACTTGACTGATGCACACTATAGTGACATTGTGACGGCTAGCATTAAACACCTTGGTTCACTGAAGGTTCATGCCTTAACGTGGCTGCAACTCCCTTATCTTTCGAAGGAGCTAGATCCTGGGAATTTATGGGAGCAAATGAACATATAATCATTGTGACATTAAGATATAGGGTAAAGTTGAATGGATTTACTCATATTATGAGAGAAAGTTTGAGAAGTTCCGGGTTCTTCCAATTAGACCGTGTGACCTCAGAGGAGACCAAAAAACTTTAGAAATTATATGTAAAATTACCAATCACATTCTTATTTAGATCATCTCATAAGACAAATTAGAAGAACCCCTTCTACCCGTGTATCCTTGGTTCTTCATCATCACAACAATCTTATGTCGAAACCCTCATGTCCAGACAGTTAAAATTTATTATCAATCTCTAGCACTATTTCGTTCATACAAAATTTACAACAAGCGACATAGCGCCTGAGACTGGGATTAGATTTTAACCGTTTTAATAGGTACGCTAGTATATACTAAATTTATGATTTTAATTTATTAGATCCGCAGAAATAAGTGGTACTCAGCGCCATTTTGAATTCGTTGAAATATCTAAAAAGATACTGACAGCCCCTTTGTATTATCATCAAGCAATTATTAATACTGCAAAATGAAAAAAAAAATATGAGAGGCACAATAATCAGGCTTTTTATTTATTTTTTAATCCAAGGACGGACAAGCCAATTTTAAATTAGGTGTAAGAAATTTCGAATCAAACGTCAAAGTTGGATTTTTCAATTGAATTCCTTTGCCTAAAGCATTTTTTTTATCGTTAATATATTTTAATAATCGACAAAATAGGATAGAAAAGCCATTTTTAGTTTAGGTATACATTAATGTAAAAAATACAAGAGATTTTATATTTATGACATAATTAGGATTATTTTGCAATAAACAAATTCATAATTCGAAAAAATGTGTTTAATGTGAATTGAAAAAGTTTTTTTTTATTTCATTTTTTTGCAAAAATAGTCCATTATCTGAATCAATTTGTCACCCTATTTCATTGATCTATATACATGCATTGGGTGTGTATACTTACTAGGTACTGAATAAATATACGTCATAATATAAATAAGTTACATTGTACATTTTCAGGTATCAGTTATTGCGATGATTTATTTTGGTTTCACAATAATTAATAATGTTAGTTCATTGTCAACGGCACCACCATAACTTTTAGGGGATCTGTTGCCACAAATAATAACAAATAGCAGTGTTGGCCGGAAGGACAGTTAAGTTTAATGATAACAATATCTAAAATACAAAATTTAATTTAAAGATGCGATCAGTTGACTAAATAATTGACAAACTAATGTCATCATAAGAATTAACTTTTAGGCGCTCAGAAGGTTAATTTCAAACATAATCTGTTTTTGGATACGATATGAGCGGTAGCAACACGATATATTATGTAATTATTATTTTCACTTGTGTAATGGTGATATCGTTAATATTTTGGCAACGGCTCCCCTGAGCGTACCGTGTGGTGTTGTCGTTAACAATATGTAAAATGAAAACATAAAATCAACAATATTCTAAAATTTTCCAGAATAAGTGTGTAAAAAAATTGATAACACAACCAACATAGTGAACTTGTGAAATCGCATTTCAGGGTTATAACAAAAAACTTATGTTAAATTGCTAACTAATCTATTGTACACGACATTGCATACCTACGGTATATTTTGAACATTACTTTTGTAGTTTTGTTTCGTAATCACCTAATAGGGGCAAAAGAGACGAAGGCGCGGCGCGGGACGGTTAAGGCCGGGGAATTTAATTTCATCTAACGTCTAACGGCTTCACATTCCTGTCTTTTTGTTATGCCGTATGCGTCGGTAGTATTTTCTATTTGTTCTATCGTTCGTATTTCATGACCCTGGCCAGCATTGCCCGGCCCGTACTCCGCCGTCGTTTGCCCTTCCCCTTTTTGAAATTAATTAACATTAACCTGTTATAACATTGTTCAAACTAAACTAATTGGTTATTTGATAGTTTTGTAAATTAAAAATACAATGATGTCATAATAAAGTGTAGATTGATATTTCGCAAATGGCTCACTTAGTACACAAACGAGACGAATGGATATAGGAAGAATGACTCTCCTACAGTGATTTTAATAAATGTTTCCAAGATTTTATAATACTTAATGTTAAAAAATATATTTTTAACAGCAGTGTGGAATGACCAATTGCGATAAATACATGACAAAATAGAAGTTTGAATATACCATTCTCAGACTGCTTAAAATCTTTATTTTATCTACACTTTTATAACACCATTTTTCATGAGAGGAGAATAGAAATAGTCGATTTATGATAATGAAGCTGGGTTTAAAGTTAAAAGATTTTATATAATCTACATTGATTACAACAAATTATCTGTATTAAACTCCATTTTATTTCAAAAATTCTCAAATATGTTATTTTCATAAAATTTACATTCCATACTATTATTTTCTGTATTTACTTGCTTACACTTAAGGCTTAAGCGCACAACACACAGAGGTTTACTACGGGGGTTTCGTACGCGGGGTAGGCGCGCGCGACTATAATAATAGAACGCACTTTGTGGATCTAACGCTGGTACATGTAATATCTGTCACCTCCTCAAGTTGTGACTGGGGATGGCGGCTAGCAGACGGTGATATAGCCGAGGTATCAGACGTGCGAAATGACCGAAATTATATTATAAAGAGACAAAATTATAGTCAGTCTTGTATGAAAAATTGAAGAAATTAAAAAAATTCTTCACATTTCGCCTCCTAAAAAAATTACATATAGCGATATATCTGTTTATGTTTCGCTGTGGAGATGTTTTACAGGCTACGCGTCCGCCCCGTGTCCGGCCCGATCGATCTGTGTGTTTCGCGCATTAGTAAATGGAGTTTTGTTTACCTTCTATTACTACTATTTTGTCCTAGACATCAGTTAAGTGACAGTTAGCAAACAGTAAGTTAACATAATAAGGGGCACCTATGTAACAGCAGAAAACATAAAAAAAAACGTAATAAACAATAATTCGCAGATTTGACGAAACTAAAAAAGTTATGTATAAAATAATTTGGCTGTAGTTAGTACTCAAACAGTGCACACGTTTCAAAACACACGTTATGTCTTAATTTATCTCTTTTTTTCATTCCGAATTAGACAGTGACAGCGAGATATTTGAAGCCAGTTTCTGAAACGCATTTTAATTTTACAATAAGTCTCAAACTATCTCTCTTTTTCTTTAGTTTGACAGTGACAGCTATAATCTAATGTGTCATTAAGTCTAAAGATACACTTCAGAAACTAGCTGTTAACGTATCAAATTTCAAAAAGCCACTGAAATATTTGTGTCACTGAAACTGCAGTAAAAGTAAAATATGACAACAGCGAAATTGAAGCATTGTTGTAAATTGCCGAAAGCACAAAATTATACCATTAAAATACACCAGCTTTTCCGTCGAGCCCTGTAAGTCAGAATCAAGCTTTAGACCCTGTGACAAACCTAGCGTCAAAGATAAAATTCTAGACTTTAAAGACCTAACACTACATCTAAGTCTAGTTAACTTAGTGTAATTGAAGTTTCAGGTACATAGTCGGCGTTATTAAATTTAAAATTTAAACTGAGTTTATATTTCAACTTTATTATTATATTTACAATCAACCCGCAGTGTTTTAAAAAGTCAAGTGTCACATGAATATGGTGGAAAAAAACATATAAATACTGGTGTAAAAGATAAACGAACAGTTTTTATTGAGAAAATATACATTTTCGACTTTTTAAAACACACTCTTGTTTAAACTTAATTATATAAATTGTACCTAGGTGCAATAACTTTAATGTAACTCAGTGTAAAAAAAACATAAATACTTAAATAACCATGCCTTGTTTAATATCAGTAACTTCAGATCTGCGCAAGCGCACAATAAACATATTTCATTTGAGGGCTCAATGCCATTTGTACCAAAAATGCTGATGAAATAATATCCCAACCTCATAGAGGTAGTGCGAGATTCAGACGGCAAAACTCAGTACAGAAAACAATGCTTAGGATCCTAAGAATAAATAAATAAAAAAAAATTACTAACTAACCAGTAAGTGCCGTTTACAATGTATAACCACGTGTCGTTGGGCAAAAATTACAGAAACTATTTTTCAACATTAAAATTTTAACATCTAAAAGAATCTTATAACGAAGAAAATGAGGTAGATATAAATTGTGATATGGAATAATGTTATGTACAACGAACGGGGCTTCGAAAACAAACTGACGGACAAAACGCAACCGAATGCCGCCGAAGTGCGCCGAGCCGCCTCACCCTTAACGATAACGCCTGCTAATCTAGTCTCACATACCCACTAAAATATCGGTAGTTCGTTGTAATAAATTATTTTTTTTATATATTTTTTTTTTCATTTTTACAATTACTTTTTATACTATCTACTTTTGCTCTTAGGTTTTTAAGTATCTAGAAAGAGACAACTTTGTGTTAAAAGTGTAAAAATAAGTGCTAATAAAACTATAACAGGAATATATAAAAAAACTGTGCGTTAAAGAATAAGTAGGTACATATTAAGTTATTGTGATGTGATATATACTTTAGTCTGGAATGTCATATAAGAAGGTAACATATAGCTTCTGAGGCTTTGTCTAAGAACTGTCTATGAAAAAAAAAAACTGAAAAATAAATATTTTTTTTAACATCAATAAATACTTTTCACGTTCCGTCTTGAATTTATGGGTGTTTGGATTTTCATTTTGGTCTATATTTTGTACGATTATGTTGCACTAACGGTGACACTATTATATCTCATTCTGTATGGGCGTGTACTGTACGGAGGCACTGGGATCCGTGTCTGGGTACCTACTACGTTCGCACACCGAGTGCAGCCCGCGGGTTGCAGTGCGGCCCGCGACACAGCGGGTACCCGGCGGGACGCGCGCGTCCTGCTCCCGCTCAAGCCTACGTTATTGTCTTGCTCGTTCAGGCCTATCGTCGAACGCTATTTACAGTGCGGCCCGAGCCGGGCGTATAACTAGGTATGTACATTAAGTATATCAACGGCAGGGTGCTGCGTCGAGTGAGATGCGCGTACTCAAGCGAGAATAACTTCACGTTTTCGTCAAATGTTATTTTCGACCTGATTTTTACTTAAATTATTGTGTACCCGTAATGTTATATACGAAAAAATCAGCCTTACGTCATTTAAAATAAAGTCTATATTAGGAACAAAACACGCCAAGCTATCCCCGCGCAACCCATGCCGACCGGCAGACTGAAGCCTCATCGTTAACAAGTTAAGTAGCGACGTGTCAGTCGCGTCCGTACTGCGTCTAACAATATCTACAATCTCAATCCATCTTAAACTATTTGGACACCATCAGAGTCTTCGCGGAACCGTGGCGCCGGGGGCCGCCTACCCCTCGTGTAGTTCTTGTGTTGGGGTCGGAGCGCGTCTCAACCGTTGGGCTGGAGGGTGGGCTGAATTTGGCTGTTGTCCGTTTGTATGTCCGTGCTCCTTGTGAGCTCGGAGTTCATGTTGTCGTCGGGGAGCTTGTGGTAGTCGTCGAGGCCGTCCTCGGGCCGCCGCGAGGTGTCCAGCAGGCCGAAGGCGCCGGACGCGTCCAGCTCGTCCAGCACCGTCTCCTGCGTGGCGTCCGCGTCCTCCTCGCAGCGCGACAGGTCGAACGCGTCCACGTACAGTCGGCCGCGACGCATCTTGCCGTTGGGCGCTTTAGATTGCTACAACAACAAATTTACATCTATTCATGTTAATATTAAAATAAGTATAATAATCGACAGCCCAGCCTTCACCAGAAGAGGGCGTGGTTTCGGTTCGAACATTTGTGTTTGTTCTTGAGTTTATGTGTTTTCTATGTATAAGTAGGTATATATTTACAATATAGGTATTCGTTGTATCCATCACACAAGCATAGGTTAAGCCACAGAATAGATAATAGTACTACGTAGTTAAGCCTAGCTTACTTTGGGACCATTTGTGTAGAATTTTTATTATTCTGTAACTTTTGCGTCAGCGTTTTGTCCTATCTCCTTCTTCCCTATGAATTCTTCAAATTTTAAAGAGAGGTAGGGCACAGCGGGTAATCCGAGCATTAAATCGGAGCAGCCCGTCTGGGGAAGGACCTCCACCTTACAGAAGATCGTAGCCAAATAGCATTGGTCTCGGCCATGTTGTGTTCCTACGGTGAGTAAAGTCTCCAGAGCCCCACTTGGGGGGGTTGGGAGGGTTGGCAACGCGTGAGTGATACCACCGGTATTGCTTACGTCTATAGGCTACGGTAACGGCTTACCATCAGGCCGACCGTATGCTTGTTTGCCACCTGTATGGTATAAAAAAAATTAAATAAAAAAATGTCGTATCGTATAATCTCACCGGGTTCTCGGTGATGTGCACGTGCCCGTTGAGCAGCGGCTCTCCCGCGTCGCGGCCGCCGCCGTTGGCCAGCGCGCCGCCCACGCTCTAAGATCAGAACACCTTACAGGAATATCGCCAAGCAAGAACACACTTCAAAACCTCCTCAAACTTAAGGTTCCGCAGTAAACTAATACCAATTTTCACCAACGCCTGCTAGCGTTAGGAATAACCTAAATGGACAAAGTACGACATTTGATGACTTATGGTTATTCCCACCGGTAGAATGCATTGGTGAAAACGGGCACAAGACACTTAGAATTTTGCCATGTCCGTCTGTCCGTTCCGTGAAAGCTGTTTGGCATGTTTACATTTTATTAGCTATGCTAACATAATAAAACAAAGTCTTGATTTTCAAATAGGTCTCATAAAAATATTAGGAATGTGGAAAAATCATTTTTCATAAGGATAATCGTGCAAAAAAGTAAATAGTCCATTATAGTAAATTTCAAAGGATAACCTATCAAGGCTAAGTAGGCTTCACTGGTTACCGAGTAACTTAGTAATTATATATTTTATAAAACGAACTAAGATGTCAATTTATATGCACGTAGTTTCAGTACACTTACCTTCATTTCCGACGCTCCTTCCTCATCACCCTGATTTGGCGAAACGTTTCTTCGACGAGGCCTGTCAAAGGCATTATAAATCATTTTAGTCTATGGCAATATACCCCTTTTTTAATAAACAAGATGAAAATTATGACGAAACAAGTTTTCACTTGTAACGAACAAATAAACATACTAAGCAAGCTAAATAAAATCTTTTGAAATGCATATCTATTTAATATTATAAATGTGTAAGTTTTTTATCATCGATCACAGGATCGAAGTGTGATCGACGTGTTTGTTTGTCCTCCTTTCACGTCAGAACGTACGGTGGCCTCGAAGATAGGAGGACCATTTAAAAAAAAAATCGCTTGCACATCTTGTAAGCGGATTTTTTGACTGCTCCGTCCTTTTCATTGTTACCAAACAGGGTTTTTGTTTATTAGAGCCACATGTGTCCACTAGGATGTTGGATGTTGCAACCAAAAATCATCCTAAAGATGGTCCTGCTATCCTCGAGGCGACTATACCAGTGGATTGACGTGAGTTATTTGGGATACTTGAAGATCTGGAGAGTGACATATGATTTTTATCCCAATGGATAAAAAATGGACACAATAAAATAAGTCAAGTCACCTTCCTTTCAATACTTCCTACTTCGACTATCTTCTTTCTGATTAATTTCGTTGTGTGTTCCAAGACAGTTGTAGTTTTTTTCTCCGGGACGTCAATAAGCTTTATTGCTTATTGTCAATCTGAGGTCGCCGTTGTTGATCCTGGGTCTACAGGAGACACATTGGTAGGAATGTGTGGTGGGCTTGTCCCGATAGCACCTTCCCTTGACTTGAGCGAAGTCGCGGGAATAGTTAATTCGCAGACAAACTGTGCAAACAGCTTTGCGGGTATATGTTTGTATTAAATGTTTATGTCTTTATTACTAAGTTGTTATATTCTTTACCTTGCCGGCGATCTGGTGATCTTCCTACGTCTCCAGATGCAGACAGCAGCGAGCACCAACGAGCACAATATGCACATACCAACAGGTATGCCAATGCCTGCAAAAGGGATCGGTGCATGAAAAAAATGTTTCAAATAAAATTTGTAGACAACATTATGCTCTATATTTCATAGATGTTAACATCATTGGTTAAAAACCAAGGTAAACGCGAAAATCTTTTTTTTTTAACTTTGACCTTGAAAAATTTATTTCCTTTGACTTTTGAAAAAGACTTTTGAAAAAGGGCTTTATGAAGGCATATACGAAAATTTTGATTATTTTCTCATTCCGAGGCTGATCAATAAATTACTAAGTAGTCTAATACAAAGTCAGCGTCGCATCGTCTTCCCGACCTGATAGCGCTGTATAACAGATTTTTTTAAAGAAAAATTTCACCCCCTCCCCCCCAGGTGGGATTTGAACCCACGACCCGTCGATATCATTTTCTTTCAAAAAATCAATTTCAAAATATGAATGGCTAGTTGACCTAACAACTATAAATAAAAATTATAAAACTGTATAACTGGATTTTTATTATGATTAAAATTTATGGTTTTCATTGACTCTGGGCGTTTTTTTGTGTGTCATAAATTACAAAAAAAACTCGTTTATAAGTACGAGTTTTTTTCAACGTTCAACGAAGTTCAATAACAAACACAAACGCCAATCCTATTGAACAAGAATTTCCCTTCAGTTCTAGTCATTCATAGGCACAAAATTCCAGCGGTGGGTTGATTTTCATAACACAAACCTAAATAATACGAGTTGTGGTTGACGTTAGCCTGCGGCGGGATGGACAGGACGTGGCTGTTGTCCGTAGACCCTGGGGTCACCACGATCACATACGTCATCAGCGACGGGTCCAAATTGTTCAGCTGGAACAAAGTAAATAGATATTTATTGACATAGTAATAATTGATTGAAACAGTGTGGATTTAAACGGCACGCACCTCGACCTCGTTGCCCCTGGCGTCCTGGCGCGCCCAGGCGTCGACGGCGCGCGTCAGGTTCTGCGAGTAGCGCACGCCGCGCGCGCCCGCGCCCGCCCAGCGCACCAGCACGCCGCCGCGCACGTACGAGAACTGCACGTCGCGGATCTCTGCCATAGTACATAATAGTAGTGATCAAGCGTGTCCAACAGTATCTTGCAGTGGACTTCTGTGGCTGAGATGATAATAATAAAATAAATAAATAAATAGGGACAATTTACACAGATTGAGCTGGCCCCAAAGTAAGTTCGAAACTTGTGTTACGGGATACTAACTCAACGATCTTTTTTTAATAACAAATACATATATAGATAAACATCCAGGACCCGAAGCCAATCAGAAAAAGTTCGTTTTTCATCATGACCCGACCGGGATTCGAACCCGGGACCTCCTGCGTGGCGGTCTGGCGTGGTAACCATTACGTCACGGAGGTCGTCAATACGATAATGAATCTACTCACCACTTTCGGAGAGAACAATAGGTTTGCTAGCCTCCATGGGATCATAAGCAGTCACTTGCAACACAGTTTTCTTTGTCCGGTCTATTCCATTTATCTAAAATTTAATTTACATTATTGTTATTTTTTTATAAATACGTTTATTTTTGACTGAACTATTTTTAACGTTATATACTAACCACCACACTTGTCTCTTTAGTGTCCACTCTGTTCCATTGCTCTATTGGTGTATAAAATTTGTCAGTGTAGTACACGGTGAACCGTGGTGAAGTAGCGCTCCAGGTCACCAGCAGCGTACTGGCGTTCAGGAATTTGTATGACAGGTCCTTGAAGCGGCCAGATGCTGGAAAGGTTAAAGGAGTTATTTCTGGTTGTTTAACGTTATACATAGAAAGAAAGAAATTTAGAAAATATAAACCGGATTGGGAAATCCGGTTTATATTTTCTAAATTTCTTTTTATTCAAAAACTCAATCAATCAATATCTCTTTATTGCTGAAAATAATAGGTTATAAAAATATATACAATTCCCATATATATTTTGCCTTTGGAAAAAGCTGACGTTCCGTGAAGTTGTTGATCAAAATTCTTAGAAGAAACTTTGATGTTTTCAAGTCGGATTTCCTAAAGAGCAAATCTTTAAATATCTCTGATAAGAATGCCAAGATTTATAATTAACAATACAGCAGGTGTTTAAAAAACGCTTTTTCGGGTGAGATCCTCTTAAGAATTTAAGTGCCAACTTTTGCGGACTAAATAAAAAAAATGAATTTTATTTTTAAAAAGAAATAACAAAACTTACAGCCTTCTTAACCTTCTAAAATTGACAAAAAAAAACATAACAAATATTACAAAAAATATTAAAACAACGTACCTGATGGTTGCGTCATGATATGCACCGGCTGGCTGAACTGCCGTTCCACTTGGTTGCCGGGGACCTGCAGTTGCACCCTTGCCTCGTACTCCGTCTCTGGATCCAAGTTGTCTATGGTTGCCCATTCGCGGTCACTGGAATAATTAAATAAATTACTATTAGTTGCACAAAAACATTCAATAGTTAACACACAAACATATGTCACTTTCAAACTAAATAAGAAAAAAGAGATAGCTTGTTAGTGAAATCGTAGTAGGAAAAAATTTATAGATAAAATATATGCTTTATTTGCAATTCACGACAGTAGGACACAGTAAACATAAATATCTTACACACTAGTGGAATCGCAACAAGGCGGCCTTAATGCTAAAAGCAACCTTTTCAAGGCAACCTTAGGGTAACGAATTATTGAGAAAATGAAACGATTCGAAAGTGTGTATTAGGCCTACTTGAATAAAAATACTTTGACTTTGAATTTTACCCACCTACTGACGCACTTCTTGTAACCATCATCGTTGGTGACGCAGACCAGGTAGCTATGGTCTTTGGAAGGTGCAGCGCAGCGCCAACTCAGCGTGAACTCGTGGGCACCAACATTGGACACCTTCAAGTAGACCGGCACTAGATTTTCTTTGCTGTTCACAAAATTAAAGCTATAATTTATTATTTTGAAATAATTCAAATAACTTTTTTCCAATAGTTGTTTTTATTCTTATTATGAAAATAATAATAAAATCACCTCTTGATGAAATGAAGTTCTTTATACATAAATTTAAAGTCAGACATATTTAACAGACTGCTGTGACGTACCATTGTAATGTAACATGAAGGGGGCAGTTCATACTCCATCGATCGCGGCGAACATGAGTTGAATGCTCGGTTCGCGCGCGCAAGTCGTCATCACTATGGGAATTCTGTTACAATACAAGTTACGTAAAAGCAGTCTGTACCAGGCATAAGTGGACAGAGAAAGGCTTTCTCATGCGTTATTAAACCAACGCATAACTAAAGAAAATAGTCAAATGGTAAAGTCTATTTGGAGACCAGACCCTCACCCGTGATCCAGGTCATTGGAGGAGATCCACGGCACCAGAGACAGGTTCTGTGGCAGCCAGTCCGCAAACCTTGAGCCTAATACTCTTAGCTGTAGTGGTTCAGAAGTAGTTGCTGTAAATAAATCGTCGTCATCAGAATTTATAGGTTCGAGATTCGCAAATACAAAACAAATTTACCAATGTTCGGTTTTTATTAATATTAATAAAAAGCTCGATAGCGTCGCTGTGTGTCGCACTCTTAAACGAACATGCAAGTTATGCAACATCGACCCTAGGCAGTATTTGGATGGGTTTCGAAATCAAAAAAATCTAAAATACTTTATTCTGTAGGGGCACTTAGACACGTCACTTACAATGAATTCAATTGTATTTTATTAATCTGTATTGAATAAATAAGCTACTCTATAAACTGCCACCATTTCGGAAACAAAGCAAAATGACCACTGGGAAAAGAAATGGCGAAAGAAACCCAGTTACTGCCTTTTTTGTCATTCAATTTTTTTTTTCAGTCTTTTTAATACATGTATGTATTAAAAAGACTGAAAATTAATAATAACATAAAAATACTGAAAAAAACAATTAAAAAACATGTGGCATTCGGGGACTGCCGCGGTAAAGCTATTGCATAGCATTTTTTATCAACTTATGCAATAAAATTGTTAAATATAACACTGGTTAACAGAGACCTCAATGCGGGAATAGTGGTAAATTTTATTATATTTTGTATGCATTAACTTGCGTATTAATGAGTCTTATTCTGTTTATTAATTTCATCGGTGTTATGTTAGGTTTATTTTCGTTATGGAATTTCTTGATTCGGTCGCCAGATTTTAAAATATATACACAATAAACAAAATACGCGGAATGCCATCAATTAAAAGTGGTTGTAGCACATTACTCATGTGGTTGAAAGACATTGCATAGCGATAAGGCCGCCTATTGCGTTCTCTTTTCATTGTTACTTTTGTTTTTATGAAATTTATTGGTGCAATAAAGAGTTTGTATTATAATGTATTGTATTGTATTGTTGTAGTATCTCGAGTTTTCTGCCCTGGCTGTTGTCGATGAATGACAGTCATTAAGCCAAGTCGGTTTGAAAACACTGGCCTCTGCCAATCCGCATTGGAGCAGCGTGGCAGAGTACGCTCTATTCCCTTTCGACTGAAAGGAGACCCGTATCCCTGCAGTGGGATGACGATGGGTTGAAATGATGAATCTATACTAATATTATAAAGAGGTAAAGTTTGTGTATTTGTTAAATTGTAAGGCGTAATCTCGGGATCTACTGAACCGATTTTAAAAATTCTTTCACCAATAGAAAGCCACATTATTGCTGAGTGTCATAGGCTATATAAAAAACCAAAAAATAAAAAGGCTTTTACATTATGCCCAACGAAGTGGGCACGGGTCAGCTAGTAAATAAATAAATTGAAATGAACAAAGTTTTGTAAAACTAACCGGGCAGTGAATAAGTAGTAACGTTTCCAGCAAGAGTGATGTTTCGTTCTGTGGTCTCATTACGCCTGTATTGTAGTATCCACTGCACGATACCGGGGTTCTCTTCACTGAACAGCTTCCATGACACCTCTACGTTGTGATCTCCGGCACGGGATAGTTGGATAGGAACTGAAACATAATATTATATAATGACAGGGTTAAGAATATTATTTCGAGAAAGACTAGCCTTTTATAGTGTGATTAAATTTTTGTAATTTTTTTATGTAGTTGATTTTTACAAAAATTCTACAAAAATCAACTTACCACCTTGTCCCTGGCAGATAACACTGTCCGTCCAAGTACTGGGTATACTTTTGGAAGAAGTCTTCACTATAGCGAGCACCTAAAACAAATTTTCTAACTCAATTATTTACCATCACCAATCTGATCATCACGACTGACCGAATTAATGATTTTCGATCTCCCTTTTATCCGCTTCCCTCTCCCTCACATAATATTGCTACACAGAGACACAGTTGTTATACCAAAAAATTCTAGACCAACGAATTGAGCAAACCACAGTTAACTGAAAGAATTCATACCTGAAAGCCATAAGGAGTAAGCGACTTGGCCACTGTGACATTCTCCTCGGTGTTGGTGTGAGGCTGCCCCGGAGACGATGTTAGATCTCCAGGAGAGGTGTTGCCTGTAAATAAAATTATTATTCATTAGTTAGAACGGACCTTCTCTCCATCTATCTAATAATCATTTTTTCATATAAGACACACATTAGTAAATAGCAAGTTGACAATAAAAAAATCAAAACTCACCAGGAAAAGACGTTTGGACAGTATAAGCGATGACATCCAATCTTTCAGGTGGTTCCCATTTGAAGAGTACCGATTTTGGTCCAGTGGGTAGGCAGGCTGCGTTGCGGGGTGGATCGGCTACTTCACCGGTCACTTTGAGGACCGCCCATGATGATGCTACTGACAGACCGTTGTCGGCGAAGCACTGGTATACTCCTGATTAAAAGAGCAAAGAGTAAAAATTATTAAGTTTCTCATTTTTATAATTTATCATCATCATTCCAGCCATAAATCTAACTGGTATAGTTGCAGGAAGCCGCTGGGTGCAGACCACTTCAAACTGGTGCGCTACTGTTTGTTTGTGGAGGCCTATGTCCAGCTGTGGACTTCTTTCTAAGAGAGGTAGGGCACAGCGGATAATCTGCTCAAATCGGAGCAGCCTGTCTGGGGAAGGACCTCCACCTTACAGAAGATCGTAGCCAAATAGCATTGATCTCGACCATGTTGTGTTCCTACGGTAAGTAAGGTCTCCAGAGCTCCCCTTGGGGGGTTGGGAGGGTTGGCAACGCGTGAGTGATACCCCCGGTATTGCAAGCGTCTATAAGCTACGGTGATGCTTACCATCAGGCGGGCCGTATGCTTGTTTGCCAACTTTGTAGTATAAAAATAAAAAATGTAGTATAAAATTGTGGCTGTGATTTTTGTAATTTAACGTGCCCTTAAAAGTACAGAGAAGTTCGAGATAACGAAACCCATCCAAACTACTGGCTAGTGTCGACGTTGCTTAACTTGTGTGTTTGTTTTAGAGTACGACCCAGCGACTCCATCGACGCATCTTCAATAAATATTTTGAATAATATTAAAATTACCTGCATCATCTGACATGACACCTCCGACGACCAACTCTTCGCGGTCCTCATGACTGTTGTCCTTTGGTGACTTTCTTAGGTTGTACTAAAAAAAAAACAATCACGTAACTGTGTTGGCCTTTAGAATCTCGCGAACGAGACAAGTAGCACCCTGTCACAGAATATCATCGTGAAGCTATTCATTTCATATATTATGATGAGTAAGAGATTCGGTAGTCCAACCCCTAGTGTGAGGCAGTGATAATCACTTTCCATCACGTGGCGTTTGCCTACCTTATGACATTAGAAAAACCAACATCTGTTAATTTATGACACACAATGTTCATAATAGTTTTTCCATACATTTTTTTTATTTTTATGTTTAGGACTAATCAGATCTTCACTGAAACCTTATAGAACAACATAAATATCTAATCTCTTTTGTTTTATTACCATTATGAACTAAAACTGGGGATGCTTTTGCCTAGCACCGTATACTTGAATTTCTAAATAAAAAATGAACTAAATATGAACCAACTCACCCTGCCGCCAAGTTGCAATAATTTCCCATCCTTGTACCATGAGATGGTGGGTTTGGGGTTCCCAGTGGCTGTGCAGTTAAATCGGACTGTCCGTGCTCTTAATTCCTCCTTGTAAGCTGGTGGTAACTTTATCATGACAGGTTCGAATACCGTCACGTTGAAAATCTGGTGGATAAAATTAAAAATACATTTATTAAAGAACTGTCAGATAGTATAAAAACCCCATACAAAATACTTATATGAAATGCGAACATCTATAAGGTAATTTAGGAAAAATTCACAATCGCCTTAAAAATTATAAAAATTTGCTACGTAATTTTGTTTTTATTATTAATTTTATTGAAAATGAACTGATCATTAAGTAATTGTACATAGTTTAATTACAAACACATTTTAATTTGAACAAAATTGTTTTTTTTTTTCTGTGACCAGACTGTCTGCGGCCTGTGGCAAAAGTCCATTTTTAAAGTGAAAACTTTTTTAGCGACACTTGGCACTTTTTTTAGATGGGTAAAAAATGTTAAACTCGCGTCAGATCCGTAGCCTGATCGAAAAAGCGTAAGATTCCCTCCCTAACCATTCCAAAATTTTCAAAATGCACAACTTTGATGTTTAAGTTTTCACTTCTGCCCGTTTACACCCGGAGTAAACCCATCTTTTTTTCCTTTTTTTCTATTATGTATTTACGGCCAGTGCCATAACACTATTTTTTTCTTTTTATTTCAAATTGCCAGCCAGTATCATATTATTATCACGCACTATTAGTAAGCACTTACATTAATTTGAGTAAATGATTAATAAGAAACCTTAGATGAAACCAAAATAGGGAAGATACGGTCTGGTCTTACATTGCGTAATCAAAAACTGTGCCCAGCACAACTACACTCAAACACACACCCTCACATCTGCAATATTAAAGTCATACAACATTATAATCAACAACAGAGACAGAGAGACGCACTTTAACTCTAGTGAAAAGGAGTTGAGAGTTCACTCGGTCATACTCGGTTTAAGTCGGTTTACAAGACGATTGTAACGTAACGCCAGCAAAAAAGTAAGGAATAAAATTTAAACTATTGAGTAACTCGCTGATTTGATTCAAAATCGTATTTTACTTTTGCAATTATTTTGATAAATAAATATCTATCACACATAAATTATAATAGAGTAATATTACTTGAGCATTTACGTATAACTGTGTAATCTAGTAGTTTTTTATGTTATGTACGAGGAGGGCCCGGTGTCAGTTTTTGTAAATACTAGATACTGAAATCTTTATAATAATAAAAAAATTTGCTAAGCGATTATATATTTATTTATTTTTAACGTTAAGACGCGATTGATACACAGCACAGCAATGCGACACTGTGTGATCCGAACGGGGCCGCAGAAAATAATGACGAAAATAAAAGACTTTTGGTTTTTCTTTGGTATATTATTATAAAAAAGGACTAAAACTAGCAATTTAAACAGGAAGAGTTATGAAAATAAGTCAAATTATTCCTATTAAATACCTACTACTAATGAATATAAAACACGAAAGACTCGAAATTGAGTTAACTAAAAAGCACTTTCAGAGAAAAATCATGTAAAGAATGAGTATGATATGCTAGGACAAAAATAGGTAAGAAATTACATTACTAAAAAAACCTTATAAGGTAATAGAATACTCGTTTTGATACGGAACCATAAAAAAGTAAATATTTACTTATACTTGTGATTACTACTTCTACTTCTGTGTAGTTATAAATTACTCAAAATGTATTTTAAAAAAATGTTCTTTGTTCCTTTTATCTCTCTCTTTTTAATAGTCCTTTGTCCGACTTCATCAATTATTCATTTTAGTGCTGTTGCTACTGAAATATACATACATACCTCATACTTATACAAATGTTAAAATTAAAAATAGTAAAGCGAATTTATTTCTAAGTTAAACTGAATATTCTTCTGTTGACGCTACCCACTCATCTGTTGTTACACTCACGCTCGTATGAATCCGCATATTCCGTCTCTTTCTGCAAATGGCCGTACAATAATGAAACAAACCACATAAAAATATTAAGTTTTGTGGTACTTACGTGTGAAAAGTGATGCCATCGGCTTTGTTTTTTGTTCGGGAACTATTTGTGCATCTAGTAAATGCACAGGAAGGCATTATTGTAAATTTTAAACAAACTTTAACAAAAAATATGGTGCTCGAACTCACGTGTAACGTGGATACTAGCCGGATTGCGACTGAGAGCAATTGTGTTCGTTGCACCTAATTTAAGCGGTCCACGCGGAAAAAGCTTATGCCGTATCTTCCCTATTTTGGTTTCATCTAAGTAAGAAACAAACAAAAGCAAACCAAACAGCCTTTCAATATTATTGAAATTATAAACGCTGTATTCGTAGACGCCTACGCCGTAGCACAAACCGTAGACCCCAAATAAACATAATAAAACTTCGAAATAGAAACTTTACACGTGTCTGAATAAAATTAATAGAAGTTTGTTATCGTTCAGATATGAGGTTCATTCACTTGAATTTCGATGGAAGCCTACGGAAAACATCTGTGTGGTCCAAAAATAAAGATAATTTTTTGGAGAAAACATGAGTATTTGTATAGGGTCACTTAAAATTCGACGTATATCCAGAACATGCGTATTGGGGTGCTCAAATGTAATAACATGAACTAACCCAATGTATCGGCGAAGACAATTTTTTCTCGAGTTTTTTGGGTTTTTAGGGTATTTGAAATTTACCCAGAATTGCGAACAATGGCGAAACAGTATTGTGGGGTACACCCGTGATAATTTGAACCCGCTCCTGGGATAGCCAGGATTACAAACAAATATACATACGCTAACCGCTTATACAATATACAGTTAAGTACGGCCTAAATAAATATCTAAGAAAATCGACTATTATTTTATGCATATCAAGGGACTTCTGTTCATTTTATGTGTACAGTCACTAACAGGAGTAGATCAACACTTTATTGCCATTCTAAAAGATGGTGCTTTTGCAAATATACAATAACTTATCTCACTCTGTCAATGTAGGAAATGTGCGAGGGACTCAGTACACGTTTGTTGAAAATAAACAGACTTTAAATACTACAAAACAAATAAACAAAGATTGACTGAAATCTGTTTTGTCAGTGTCATTCTTGAGGAGAATTTAATAAGTGCGAAAGTGACAAAAATTTTACAGATTTTTTATTATTTATTGGTAATAATTTATTTAATGCACACATACCCTTTTCAATTCTGTTTTGTCAACAGTACATGTGTAGATGCCCTCATCACGAGGCCGCACGTTCCCGATGACCAGCACCTCGTTTGTGGTCTCCAACATTGATGTTCGATCTCCTCGGCGTACAAGCCAGGATATCTGAAAGATAATATAAAATATTTTATTTTTTATATACGCTTTATGTGTCATATTTTTTCCTTGTCATACATTTTTCATCCGGTATTCACATTTCATGTAATTTACATAATACACCAATTTTTCTATTATATTATTTTCTTACATAACTCCCTCAATTTCCACCATCCGTAACAGTTAGTATAGAAGATTCCGTTTTTTTTTGTAATTTCGAGGGGTCCATTAAATTATTCATTACTTATTAAAATATTGATCAAGAAATACTGACAGATTCTAATAAACTACTACATAATAACATTAAAATTTAACTAAAAACTAAACTAACATAAAAAACTTAACCATGTTCAACTAACAGATTCTGAGTAGAGGAACTCTTTAAAGACTGTGCTATTTAATACACAGAGTTAAGTTTTAAATACTAATAATACGGTACCTTAGGTTTAGGTCTTCCGCTAACAGGACACGGCAGAATCACTCTGCTTCCTGGCACCACAACAATGTCTTCCTCATATTGTACAGGCAGTAAAGATGGAGGTATCGGCTCTGACTCCTCGCCCGTTCGTACGAAAGCCACATCTCTCGTCCTTGTTTTGTTTAGCATTAAATTGGTAGCTGAACATCTGGGATATAAAATTATCAAATCAAATCATCGTAAAGTATAAAAAGTCCGTTTGTTCGAACACTTAAACTCTAGAACGGCTGGAACGATTTTAATTTTTTGTATATGTCTCCGTTCAAAATAGCAGAATTAAAAATATTGGAAACTTAACGAAAAAATATATAATGAAAGTAAAATCATTTTTATTTGGACAACATTTGGAAACATTATATTTTAGATGGAAAAGAACGACGCAATGTTATTTGTTTCTCCATGATTTAGAATAAAATAAAAATGTAATAAATATTAAAACAATTTTCTGATTACCTGTACATCCCATCAGCTGCGCTGGTTGTGTCCATAATCACCAGCTGATTGGACAGAGTCAAGTATCTGAAAAATAACAACGTAACAAGGTAATATAACGTAGTTAATTTTCTTTATACATATATACAAATTGTAAATGACAAGAAGAAGTGCCTGTGAAGGTCTAATTTCTGAAATAAACGATTTCATTTCATTTCAATAAAATATTAACCATTAAATTTTATCTCACTCACTAATGTGCATTCGTATGCGTTTAAATATATGAAATACCCATATAACCACTATTTTATTTTCTACAGTGCACATTAAACTTACTTTGCATCATTTTTTCTACGTACCTACTTAAATAATGTTTTTTAAATGTAATAATTAACATGTTTTATGCGGTCCCTAGACGATCAAAAATGCTTGACAAGCAATTTTACGTGCTTGTCAAGCAATTTTGACCGTTTAGAAACGATGCTTGGTGCGCTTGACAAGCATTTACGTGCTTGACAATGCTTGATGAAAAGTTAATCCCCATAAATTTTTGCAATGCTTGTCAAGCATACTTGATCGTAGCTAGGGACCGCATTACGCTAATGCGCTGTAGTAAGTACCTATCCAGAAAAAGAAACAACATTGATAATTAAATTGATGTGCGATTGTTTTACGTTTCAACATTCTTTTCTTTTCTTTTTTTAATTTTGAATCAGTTCGCTGCCACCGTTGCGACGAACCTGCTTGGTGAAACTGACACCATATTTTTATATTTAATTAATTGTTCATTGGTGTGGTGTGCTAAATTACCAAAATTTTAATTTCCATTTTTAAATAGATTCGATATTAAACAATTTTTTTAAATTAATTTGTTTTAGTTTAATTTTTGGAGTGGGCGCAAGAGAGGCATTGTTTGCAGTGCAGGTTCTTGTCCAAAAAGGTCGAGACATGCGACAAGACGTCATTCTATAGACGCATGCTGGCAATATCTTAGACTCAGAGGGTTACCAACGAGGAAGTACTACGATGAGTGGGTATAAAACGCCAACTTTTGCAAACTATCAAACAACGAAAAGTGGCATATCTGGGACATGTGCTCAGACACAACATATTAATATATGAGTTGCTACAGCTGATAATTATGGGAAAAGTTGCTGGTAAACGGAAACTCGGTCGTAGTTTGAAATCGTGGTTGCGCAACATCAGGGAGTGGACCGGGACAGCGAGCGCCGCCGAACTGTTTCGCCTAGGATAAAGCGAAATATGCTAATCTGACAGCCGACCTTCACTAGTTGGAGAGGCACCGGAAGAAGAAGAACTTTAATTTTTAATGTTAATTTAGTTTTTAGTCAAATGTTATTTATTTTGCATGTTGTGAATAAAGAAAAATATTTTTACAAAAAACTGTTTTTTACCTGTCATCATCCGTAATGATCTCATCATCCTTCGTCCAGTATACATCAGCAGATGGTGCTGAGCTGACGCCGCAGGAGAGGACGACTGGCTGCTGCGGCCGGTCCACGTCTTGTCTTGTGTTTGCTGAGGACCTCTTGTCCAAGTCTGTGATCAAAAATTCAAATTAATAAATGAGATGATAATAAGTCATTATGTTTACTAAATATAATAGAATATAATGTAACAGAAAAACATTTATTTCTCGTAAACTTCAGCACACAAATTATATTTGAAATAAATAAAAACCTTATAACTAAACGCAAATTACAATTAAAATGTAAATCAAAGCCAGAGCCCCGTAACACAATCCTTCCACTACAAAAAGCCGCGAGATCTTGTGTAAAACATAAACTGATAAATTTCCAATATTTGTATCTACTCGAACTACAGGGAATTGGCAGAAGACAGAACTTTGTTCTATTCTTCATGATTTTAAATAAAAATATTGTTTAATGTCAAAATTATATTTCGAACAAACATTCAAACTCCAGTTTAGGATAAAAAGTTTCCGCGCAAAGTGGTTACTGAGCGGCGCTCGGCCATTTGCTAAATGGGAGTTCTTCGTGCTATTTAATAGGTGTTTGTTACAACCCTAATGTACTGCTATTTTGTACAAGTTATTATAGTTATTAAGTGATTAAATATCTATTTAATATAATAACTATTTAATTAGTTCTGTAGCATCAGCCTTCACAAACTTTTGTCTGTTTCATCATTTTGTTACACGTAGTTAGATATTTTATAAAGTTGTGAATGACCAGAAAAAGCCTGTGAAAGCCCAATTTCTGAAATAAACTTTTTCATATACCTAATGTTTGTGGAGGAAAAAGAGGAAAATACAGCAGATATTTTTAGTTCTACTACGTACAATTATTATATACTACGTACAATTATTTTTATTTTAACCAAAAAAGGTGATAATGTGCTGTGCTCCATAGGCGGCAGTGATTTTTACCATGACAAACTGATCCGCATGCTCGTTTGTCAATGTCTTCCATAAAAAAACTTTGGAATGTTCACTTCTTTTTCTCTACAAAGTGTTCCTACGGTAAGTAAGGTCTCCAGAGGTCCACTTTTTGGCAACGCGTGAGTGATATCCCGGTATTGCAAGCGTCTATAGGCTACGGTGATGTTTACTATCAGGCGGGCCGTATGCTTGTTTGCCAACTTTGTGGAATAAATTCGCAAGATTTTGAAAATTATTTTTCAATAGAAAGCCACTTTATTAAACGCTTTTTATTTTTTAGTGTCACATGCTATATTAACCCGTAAATTTGCGCCGCAGGCAAAGCTGCAAGCAAGAGTTAGTTGAGAAATAAAAAACATTATAAAAAGACGTTTCTAAGCGCACATGACGATATAATCAAAAGATCGATTTTTAACTCTGTCTACCATCTTCAACATTGAAGAGAAGAGATAAGGAATTGTGAACTTTTATTACAGACATTTGTGCTGAAATTCCATTAGGGCAGTCCAATTTTATCGCATGAAAGTAGGACTTAAAAGTGGCCTTTAAACCAGAGTCTTAGTGCGACCTAACGACCTAACTCTAGGAAATCCCTACGCCCTAGGCTAGCGACAATGACCGCGCATTTTATCTCGACAACCCTAGCTTAGTCTACATTAATTTTAAAGTACTGTAGTTATGTTTAGATTACAGTCAACAAATAAAAAAGACATGTAGGGACTAGGGATATTACTTAAGAGAGGTAGGGCGCAGCGGATAATCCGCTCAAATCAGAGCAACTCGTCTGGGGAAGGACCTCCACCACTGAAGATCATAGCCAAATAGCATTGGTCTCGGCCATGTTGTGTTCCTACGGTGACGGCATTCAAATATTCAAAATTTAATTTATCAAATCAATGTAGATGGACAAAAAATGCCGTAACCGTTTTTCTTTCGCCATTTCTTCTACCGATGGTCATTTTGCTTTGTTTTCGAAATGGTGGTAGTTTATAGAGAGCTTATCTGTTTTATAAATTATAATATGTTGTAAAAGACGTGTTATGTGAAAATATTTTTGACTTTAACTTTGACAACAGTATCCAAGCCACCTAGTCCCAAAGTAAGCCAGGCTCAACCTACTTGTGCTATGGGTCTAGTCCATATGATACTTCTATTCTAATACACAGAAAACACCCAGATTTGATAACAAACACAAATTTCATAGCATAAAATGTTTGCCCCGAGCGAGAATCAAACCCGCGCCCTCTGTTGCCGACGGCAGGATCACTACCAACACACCATCGGGCTGTCAAATATAAATTCTTATAAGTAAAAATAAAATGTTACCATTGGACACAATACAACGATATTACATAAAATAGCCCTGTTTGTGTTCCACAAATCACTTAAATTAACGAAAATACTCTGCCACAGTATCTACTCTGAAAGCTTATGTGCTTTAATAAATAATTCTAGACAAGACCGTGACATAATACCTAGAATATAAGGCGAATAATCAAGAGAACATTTCCAACGGCCTTTATTTATTTACGAATCACAATGAATTCTTGTGAAAAAAAACCTATTGAGGGTTAGAATGAAAAAGCAAAAATAAGTACAATACATACACCAAGTATATAAATAGACACGTCTCAAATAAGAATGGATATGTGCTATTTTAATAACATGAGGTTTATGGGAAATTAATTCGTAAGTAATTTCTCCGAATTTGAAAATTATTGTTCCAATAGAAGGCCACGTTATTAGTGAGTGTCATGGGCTTAAAGGCGCGGTCCCACTGCTGCGCACGCTGCGCACGAACACGTGGGCCACGTAGCACATTACAGCTGCGTGGATGACTATGTGGGTCTACGTTTCCACTGCAGTACAAGCTATACACGAATATAAAACCACGACTACGTACAGCTGTAGCGTGGCCCACCACGGCGCACGGAGAGGCTACGCATTGATTGTCATAGTTTTTGGTTGGTGTCGGAGCATTGAACCCTGTATTCCAAATTAAAACGTGCACAGCGTGCGCAGCGATTTGCACGCTTTGTGGAACAAGCTGTGTACCTCATTCACTGCGTGCATGGCGTTGACAGCGTTGAGCTATGATGAGCAAGCCACGCGTGTATCAATGACGTCACTTGATGGTTAACGTGTCCGTGGGTTGCAGTGGACACAATCACGTACATCCTCTTGCAAAGCAAAGCTTAACACACGGGCGTAGCCTCTTCGTGCGCAGCAGTGGGACAGCGCCTTTATATTAATAAAAAAACGCGTGCGGGCGTAGCCATTAATATAAATGAAATGACGACCTCCGTGGCGTAATGGTCACCATGCCGGCCCGCCACCTAGGAGGTCCCGGGTTCGAATGCCGGTCGTTTTTCTGATTGGCCTCGGGTCTTGGATGTTTATCTATATATTTGTAATTAAAAGTATCGTTGAATTACTATCCCATAACACAAGTTTCGAACTCACTTTGGGGCTAGCTCAATCTGTGTGATTTGTTCCTATATATTTATTTATTATTATTAATGTTATTGTTACTATCGTGTATCATTAAATAATGTTTTTTTCTCTCTTTTGTTCGTTCTATTCAATAATTCTTCAATTTCTTCTTTTATAAATTATCACTCTTCTTCGCTTGCTTATTTGCCTACTGTATAATTAAAAAAACCTTTATTAAAGCTATCACACATATCAATATAGTTGCTCTATGTTTCAACCATAGGGTCTTATCCTACTAGTTTATATTGATTAATTGTCGATGTATTTATAGCCATAAATAATACGATTAGAAACCTTTTGGGCTTTCCGTCTGTCTATTCTGTTCTTTATCTGTTTGGTCTTTTTTTTGTTAATATTTTTATAACGAATTAAGGTAGCAACTAAGCATTTAAATAAATTGATCAAAAATCAAATTTTATTTACAAATTGAAATATTTTTTTTTTCTTCAAAAAGTCAAGTTAACACATACTAAAACGCACGTATTTAAGTTTAATTAATTGATAAGTGTTAATTAAAACAAGAAATATCTTTGTGAAAACTATGATGATTATAAGATGCCGTTGTGTGAAACCTCCGCAATATTTATTATTACTTATTATTAAGTTAGTACAACTCGTGGATTTCATATTTCCTTACCTTATTAGTCTTTTAAAAAAAAAAATCCTACAGCGATAAATAGATCATCTTCTAATTCATTAAAATATTACTATACTAATAAAATAATGACGAGTGGCAATCTCTCGTCGTGAATCTTGTGAAATTCGTAACAGATCTTCATTATAAAGGTTGAATTGTCATAAGATCGCTGTAAAGCCTCCGAAATTACGCAGCGGATGACATCGCCGGGCTGGGGCAAGACTGACAGCGGAATCAGCTTAAATGTTAGCAAAACCCTCTATCGCTGAAGTTAGCATTATTTATTAAGTCCGCTCGGAAGCTTAAAATGAAATAGCTACTGTTAATTGTTATAACCTTCAGGCTGAGAACTACAAGTTCTTTAAATCTATTACGAAATAGACAATTTTCGAAAATGAGTAATTGCGACAATAATAATTATCGAAAAAACCAATTCCGTAAATGACACTTTCCGAAAATGACAAATTGACACAATGAAAAATTCTGAAAATGACAAGTTCGGAATTGACCACTTATGAAGGGCTGAGAACGACAACTGTTTTGAGATACTTTTGGGACGATTTTGGTATTGTTTTGGTAGGATTTTAGAAATTAGTTAATACCATTTTAAAAGTGCTAAGTTTCTTGCCAGTTCTTCTTAGCACAAATCTGCCGTCTGAATTGGTGGTAGGAAAAAATTGAGACGATTCGAAAGAGCGTATTTGAATAAAAATATTTTGAATTTGAGATGAGCACGTCCAGCGGCTAAATTTTCTTTAAAAAAATCTTGTGTCAATCTCATTTGCTATCCCGTTCAATTCCTATTTTGTATGAGTGAGACAGCGCATGAGATTGGCATGAGATTGTAACTGTTTTTGTTATAAGAATGAGGGGCTGGTCTAGTATCGTATCTAGAAAATCGCGCTAAACGTTTTCACAGACGTTAGTATAACCACAGCTTTACTTTGAAAGTACTTACGAAGTATAATATTTCATTGAACCACCCCAGAATGTAAATATCGCGAACGAAAAATGACGCCATTTTCATCAGTACTGAAAAAAGTGATCGCTCATGAAATATTATTACTAGCTGTGCCAGGCTCATTAAGTCTTTTTCCTAAACTTTTATTATTCTTACAGGAATTTCATGGAGGTTACGCCCGGCTGAAGTTCGGCTGTACGCGGTGCACTGAGGCGTAATTTCGGCAAAATGTGTCGCTACTCGCTAATTATTCAAATAGCTTTGTAGGTAATCACGCCAATTGCGGCCGCGTATTTTCGGTATAGTGAGATTAGACGCTCTAAGCGGCGTCTGCGCGGCTGCAACGTTCAAGCATTTTTTTTTATAAGAACATCATAATGAGACAACATATGAAGCATTACTGTAGGTTTGTACGAACGCTATTGAGTATGTATGGTTGTAAGTAAATTCTGAGAGACGATGACGTCGACACGTACACCTGTACCAAAGCGGAGGTTCTAGTAGAATCGTTTGGAAGCTTTATATTTAAATACAATATAATAGGTATGATAAAATTCATGAAATATATTGTTATTAATATTATATTCTTGATATTCTGTTTACCAGGCAGCCGGAGGCTTTATATATGTACTGTCTGTCCTCGTTATAATAAATAAATATTTGCCTTTCCCTTTGTGGCCGGCACGCAGTCGTAAATAGGCTGTGTAACAATATTTCACGATTCATATCTTTGATTTGTACTAAAAGGAATATTTTATGCCCTTAGGGTACTGTGGTGATATGTCCAGCGCTGTGACAAAATAATATCTGGAATTAGCCGTAAAACGTTTTTTTTATTTTTATATCATACCCCAGGCAAACAAGCTAGCACCTCAAGGAAAATAGGTTATCGCCGCCAATGAGCATCAAAATACAGGGACTACCAATGCGTCTACTACAAGGAAGGGAATAGAGAAAGGAACGGTAAGGAAAGTCAGAAAGGAAAGGAGTCGGGCTTCGTGATCTCTTGCTCAACGAACGAAATGCATTGCATATTGCTGTCAAAATTTGGAGAAAATATTTTTTATCTATCATCTATAAGTTTCGATAAGTTAACGTTTCTTCCGAAGCAAGGAATCCGAAAAAAAAATCTCAAAATCAGAAAAAAATAACTTCTATGATATTTCTGTATTTCCATGGCAATGAACTGAAGCTGAAAATATTCAAGTTTCTGTCATGTTCAGAGAGAACACGTTGGTAATATGACGAGCGATGTACCCCTTGTGACAGCCCCGAGGTATTTATCAAGCATTCAAACTAAACTAAATTGATTCCATGAAAACGTACAGGGCTGAGGCACAAATAAACCATAAATTTCCTTGATTATTATCATACTTAATAATAGTTCATTTCACATATTCTGTTAGAGGTACTGTCTTCCCAGATCGAGCGCCCACTTCATAAATGCTCTCATCATTTTTTTTTTCATCATATCAACCCATGATTAGCCGCCTGAAGGTCTGGATTAACGACTTTCATCTATTCATAACAGCCGAGACCGACGGCTTGACGTGCCCTCCAAAGAGCAAAAGCTCGAGATGTCGAATCAAAACCCATCCAAACTATGGCTAAGGTCAACGTTGCTTAACTTGTGTTTTCGTCATAGAGTGCGACACACAGCGACGCCATCTATCATCTTTCTATTCCGTGATTTAGGCGTATGAATAAACAGACAAACAGATTTGTAGACCAGTTGCTACATAGGCGAGCTACAACAAAGGCGAGTTACAAATGCACCCGATATGATACCAAATACTATAGAAGACTAATACGCACAGCTCTTGACGTTTCTCATACAATGACTTGGCAACCTCCGTTCACCTCATGCCGCTAGGGGCGCTATAACATTTTGCATACAAAACGCACAAAAGTTTTGAAATCGTGCACCTCATGGCGCCCTCATGCCGTAGGGGCGCTAGTGTCGCGTCTTGCCCGAATTCTTCCGAAGCTGTGCGTATTAGTCTTCTATAGTATTTGATGATACTAACTCAAACAAACAGATTATATTTTATGAGATGGGTACATCGCCCGATTTCTACTCCACTTCTCGTTTATCCCCAATAATAACAATCCTTACTCAATCAAGTGTTTTCGCTTCAACGGTTTTAACGTGAAATTATAAATCAATACCTACCTAGTTTAAATCTAATATTCGATCAGCGAGCAACCCAAAATACTTTAAAGTTTTGACAATTTTGCAATGCTTTTGGTATGGATTAGGATTGCCTTCATGATTATTTTGCAATGTTTTTAGGATGGATTAGGATTGCCTTTAGGATTATTAGTCCGAAATATTCTTATACGATATTGTAGTGACAGCCCTGATTACAGATTTCAATATGGCGAAGTACACAAACTAATTTCGAAATTCGTAACAGTATAGTTTGCGTCCATAGAAAAAGCTAATTAGGAGAGATCGGTGACGTCACTCATCCCACTGCAGGGTTATGAGTCTCCCTTCAGTCGAAAGGGAGCCTTGTTGCTTTAAGCCGATATTCTATGAGAGTATTCCAAGGTCAAGCCAGATTTTATAAACGCTCTACCACTGTTATTTTAGTCGCAAACGACTGAAATTTTCAGTCTTGGTAAACCACTTTCTTGTTTATATGTCATTATTTTCACCTTTTGCCTGTTATCAACGAGTTTTTGAATATTTATTTTACTTTTTTATAAATTTAATACTAAGTATTTCTCATAATGGTACTTCACTTTAAGGTGCTGATAGACTCGAGCATTCACTTGTAATGAGCATTCTTGGGAATGTTACATCACAGAAAAATTACGAGAACATTTTAGCGAGCATTCTATCGAGGGTTCTGGCGAGCATTCTACAGATTAGTTTGCCACCAACTTCTGTTCGCTAGAATGCTCATGATGTTCGTAGCAATATTTGGCTCTTTGCTCGGCTCGGCTCATGCGTGGCTCGGCTCGTTGTTCAGTTCGACAAATATAAAACGGCGAATGCTCGATGTTCTGTTACAAGTGAATGCTCAAGTCTATCAGCACCTTTAAAGAAAGAAAGGAAAAAACGATTTAAATACTTACAAACTTTCATGCAAAAAAAAATAACTTAAAAATAACTAAATAACTTTAAAATAACTAAATTAAAAATTAGATAGGACAACAAATTGGCGTACTCAGTACAAACTATGGGGTCGTCTGACTCCATGATGCTGGTCTTGAGCAGATACATAAAGTGATACAAGAAGATGGTTTATATGTATTATACATACAATAATTTTTCGAAATTGCCACGGGAAAGCGCAAGTGGACAATAAATAAATCTGTCCATAGACCGCGGTATAAATGTTATACTTCTACAGAATTAAAATGTAATATATTTTAGTAGAAAACCCCTTGCAATTGAAATCTAATGTTAGCTTAGAAGCTAATATTAAAAACGAAGTAATATTTTGTGGTTGCAAATATAGGTGAAAATACGATTTTATATGAAAAGTTTTATCTCGTAAACTTTGCTCCGTCTAGTTCGTATTTCGTATGTATTACAAAAGTTTGTATTTAAGGATCTTCCTCCTACCATAGGTATTAATCAATCCGATAGGTTTCCTGATATCACTAGATGACTTATAAATTATAATGAATTGCACAAACATTTGTTAAAGTTAACAACACATTAAATTATTGCTATCACTGTCAGTACTTCAGTGAACAGACAAAAAAGAACAATAAATAAAAATATTGCCATTATAAGGTTTAGACCTTAGAGTATAGATAGCAAGCAAGTTTAGACTAATAAAGATAAAAACAGAAATTACAAATTATAAATCATACTAAAATTATAAATGAGAAAGTGAGTTTGTTTGTTATTCCTTCACGACTTGACTAAGCAGCCGATCATTATCAAAATTTGTATACATATTGTCAGGAGTACAAAACCCAACATAGGCTACTTTTTATCCCGTGAAAGTATGTCATTTGGGAAAATATTTTTTCTACTAAATACGGTGCTGTATGGGATAGACTATCGGCCAACAGATGGCGCCACAAGTCACGCTATGGGTTGTTTTATTGTCAATCGAGATCTATGTCATAAAATTAACGCAAAACGAAAAGCTAGTTACTAATGATAAAGTCCTTGTGTGTCTATGGCAAAAAGAGTGTGCTCAGGAAGACTAAATACTGCGCAGACAAGGCTGGGCAGCATACCTTCTGCTTGAGTTCAGGTGGTAAGAACGAAGATGTTAAAATTCTACACAACTCAAACAGCGCCACCTGGTGTCACGAGTACCAGACAACAGACACTACCAACGCACGATTTGTGACAATGAAATAAATATTCTGGGTAAAAAACTAAGAATCAAGACATTGGCTGTAGGTGATTAAATTATATACCTATTAAGAATTTACGGAAACATTCTAAAATATGATAGTTGAAAGGGAATTATTTAATATAATATAAATAAAAGCTTAAGTATTCCGTGTCATGAATAGATGAATATTACAAGTAGATTTAAGTATATTTCTTGTATTATTAAAATTACAGAGAGAAAATAGGTCCAAACATCAAGTATGCTAATTAAATATCATGGAAGCATAGCCCGCTTTGAAAATTAGGAAAATTCATAAATTTTTAAGCATAAACAAGTTTTTCTTTCATCTACCCAGACGGGTGGAGTGGTAGCTTTTTTATGCCACAAAGGTGGCAAACAAGCATACGGCCTACCTGATGGTAAGCATCACCGTAGTATACTTGCAATACCGGGGGTATCACTCACGCGTTGCCAACAACAATCTTTTTGTTATAAATTATAAAAAACATATTTTTAAATAATTTTCATTGTTTTAGGTTAGGTTAGGTTAGGGTAGGTTAGGTTTAGGAGCGACTGCCACCTTAACGGGGGCTTCCGGGCGGCGGTTTGGGGAAACCGTCGCCCATCGGATCGGAAGTCCCCGAGCGGTGCGGCGCGCCAACTCTGTGCGCGCCGCCAATAGTGCCGAGCCCATGGAGACGGGTCTTCGGACAACCGCCGGCGGGGTCACGGAAGTATCGCAGTTCCCGTGGCCCCGCCTGTATAGGCGGATAAGGTGGCAGTGAGTGAGAGTTTTAGTCGGTATACCCTAAGTGGCTTTAGAGGGGGAGCCCGACATACCCCCGCCGCTTCCCCAAGCGGCGGGGCATGCAGTAATGCATTTCTCTCACTATAATAAAAAAAAAATAAAAAAAAATAAAAAAAAAAGGTTAGGTTTAGGAAGCGATCTGTCGCTGCCGGCCGTAGTGCGAAGGATGGTCGGTAGCGCAGAGTCGTGGGACGCGGTGGTGTCCTTCTGTGAGGACGTGATGTCGCAGAAGGAAACTGCGGAACGGGAGAGAGAGATCTTGACTCCCTTTCCCGGCCGCAGAAGGCGCACCGGGCGCAGGAGAAGGGCGGACAACGCCCTTTTCCGGCCCCCATGAATGGGTCCAGGGGCGATGGACTTGGGGAAGTCCCCGCCCCCTATTTGATGGACCAGAGTCGCAGGCGCGCGCGGGTGTCGGCGCGCGCCTCTGAGGCGATGCACGGGGCAGTTCAACACCTCACTACCCCGTGCAGGAGACGAGGCCCGGGCAGAACCGGCCAGCACTAGTGTGGGGCTGCGGAAGAATCTGGATTCCCGCGGCCCCGCGCGCACGTGCGAGGAGACACCGGGGTGGTTTTAGTCGGTAAGAGTCCGGCACGCAGTCCATGAGGATTTCCCCCCGTTAAAAAAATTTAAAAAAGGTTGGGTTAGGTTAGGGTAATAGGGTTGCCAAGCGTTCGAAAGCCGGAAATATTTTAGAGACTTTTTGAATGTCCGATAAAATTAAACGACGTCCGGCTTGTCCAGGTTTTTGTTAGGTGTTTTTACATGTTTTCCCTAGGGAAATAGGTACTATTTGTTTTAACACAAAGAGGGAATTTCAGTGTGAAAGTTTAATACACGCAAAAGTTGACAGATAGACAGTTAGTACGAGTTTTTTGTTCACGTTTGATCACGTCTACGTGTAACTAATTGACCAAATAGGGAAGAACTGTCATGTTGCGAATTTATAAGACGCGTATTATCAACCTTGAAGCGAATGTCGATTTTGACCGGGCATTATAAACAATTCAGTTTGGACAATTTATTGTTTCTTTCCTAACTTTCCGACATTTCTTTATTATATTAGATTTTCCGGTCGATTCCTCTCTAACTTTGTTATTTATTTGGCTTGCGTATTTTCGGAAACGAGGAAACCCTTCATTGTAATTATGGTAAAATGTAATAGATTCAGGCGTTATTTATGGTTCTGATATTATTGTATGTTTTATTTCTATGTACTATCAGTATACAACCTTTTCGAGTGGCTCCGTTATGTATGAAATAATAAATACTATTTTTCTTTTATGTTGTAACTAGTTTTTGGTAAACGATTGATATATGTAGATATCGTGTGAAAAGTAAATACCAAACCACATGATTTATGGCACCATCTATTAGCAGACATTCTGTCGACAATTGTTACGATTTGGCGATTGCAGTGATGCAACGCTATCTATCGTAAAAAAAGATGTTTTTCCGGGATGAAAATAGCTTGTGTGCTCACTATAATTATATTTGTATGGATTTTATTAGCTCCGAAACACGGAGACGTTTTTAATGTAAAATGTATATTTTCATATTGTACAAATATAATTAAAATGTAATGTGACATTCCTGTCCTGTTTAATCAAAAACATTTGGGAACCATTCAGAATACCTTAAAAAACAGGTAATAAGAGTTATTATGAAAATATTGTATACGGTACAACGTACGTTGAAAATTTATTATAGTGGCAAATAAAAGTTAACTGTAATAAAAAATAAAAAAAATAAAAATGGTTGGTTAGAAAAGTTAGAAAAATCATCATAAACATCGTATAAAGGCCATGTTTGTAATAGGTGTAAAAAGGTACTCACATGCAAATTTCAGGCGGACGGGGTAGCCAAGCACGAGGCCGCCCTGATGGCGCACCGCGCACTGGTACACGCCCTCGGCGCCGGGCTGCTTGCGGGACACCTCTAGGGTGCCGTTTGCTGACACCCTGCAATAAGAAAAGATTTCTTTAACTAAAATCCTAGAGATTAGGCCCTCACAGGCACTTTCTGTTGTCGAAGTGTACTAAAATAAAGCATCAGCCTTTTTTTCGGCTTAGAGAAGCAGTGAGATGCAGTTGCGATCAGTAAAATACACTGTACTAGATAGTATCTAGTGTCTACCTATCTAGTAAAGTATAGTCACTTTAGACTGAACTGTATCTGTACTTCAAATATCAATTTCACCTTACATTCGGCTTTCAGTAACGACGAAACGAAACATTGAATTATGATACTTTTTTATGACATTCGCCAGATAAAAAAAACAAGCGGACCACCTGACGGAAAGCGATCTCCGCCATGATATACCGCGAGAGGGTTGTATTTCTCCGGTCGAGCTAGCCCATTTCATAAAATGTTTTACCACTCCTAAGTATACACTACAATCTACATTAGAAACTCTACCGCGCTTTTTCCTCGACATCTAACTAAATCCAAAAAATACATGCATTTACACTAATATCTAAACATTACACTACCCCTCACCGTTTAGCGCTAAATTCGTCATTGCCCCGCCGCCACAGGTAGGGCCTCGGCCGCGCCTTGTCGTCGGCCTCCAGCGGCGGCGGAGGCCGACGTTGGAGCCGCTGCGCCTCCGGCAACACGCACGGCAGCCACGCGCGCGGCGACGAACTCCATGTTACTTGTACATCTGTAAGAAAAGAAAATACTAAGATAAGTAATTAGCTTTTAAATAAATATATTATTAAGCACTTAAAACATACAAATAGAGAATATTAATAGTAGTTATCTATTGACGAATATCGTGAACTATTCCATTATTTACTGATTGATATTTTCGATCTATTGGTGTTTTAAAAATCTAGACTGTCCCACTGATGTATGTCCTTAATCTAGAATTAATATAGTTAAATATTTATATATTCCGTTTTCATTACATATTCATATGCTCTCCACGTCCCATAATGATTCTTTATAAAACCTTATGTAATACTTAATATACATTTTATGAACAATAAAGATATTGAAGCAGGATTTTATTTGTTTTTTTATTTTATTGTTGCCATAATAAACTTCATTTGATAAACTTCACTTAAAGGGGTGTTCAGAGACTGTAACATACCATAACATACTTGAGTTATTTTTATTTGAAATTAAAAATAAAAGAGCAAACAGGAGTGGTATATATTATATGTACTATAGCATTTGTTTAATATGCTATTATTAATTTGTGAGAGGGTGGTACTTCGCCGGTCGAGCCAATCCATTTACAAAGCTACTACTCTGTAGAAAAACTGAAATTTAGACAAAAAAGCCCTTTGTCTAAACAGTTTTTCTACAAAATATCAGTAATGGTCCACGCAACACTTAAGATTCACAATACCTGGCTTTAGAATCAGGAGTGCTACTACGAAACGTAAATCCGATATTTCGGCCGAAGTATCGGAAGAATTTTAACCGTGAAATACAAGGTATTTCATGGTTATTTTAGTAATTCCTTGAATTCTATCCATGAAATACCTTGTACTTTATGGTTATTTTAGTAGTTCATTGAATTATAATCATGAAATAACTTGTATTTCACGGTTAAAATTCTTCCGATACTTCGGCCGAAGTATCGAATTTACGTTTCGTAGTAGCCCTCCAGGTTCGTCTACCACTGAAAAACTAGATAGAGTTATTTATCTATTTAATTTAATAATATAAGAAGAGCATACCTAAAGCAAAAAACAGAACGACAAAGATTTACGACAATGTAAAAATTGGTGTCTAAAAAAACAGTGATATTCAGCGGAAAACAGGAAAAATATTATTTGGTCGAACTTTTGTAAGTTACGTGGAGATTGATATTGTTTGCCTTGACGTCACAATACAGCGGTTGTTTTTTTTAAGGATTGATCAATAACAAACAGTTAGAACGGCCTCAATGACTTCACAAATAATAAAACGTAACAATGCTTTAATAAAAGATGAATTTCGGAGAACTTTATGTTGTTGTTGCGCTTATAAAACTTATAAAGTACTAACGGCCAGCTCATAATGATAGTTGTGACGTTTACTCTTAAGTCAGACGTCGCGTAAAGCGTCTAAAGACCTCAAACTCGTCCGCGACAAGCGACGCGACGTATTGTATGGTATGGTGTCGCAGTCACTGTCATATCTTGTCGCTTTCAGTTCACTTCATTATGAATCTATAAGTTATGTCGCGTCGCTGTCGCTTGTCGCGGACGTCAAGTTTAAGGCATAAAAGAGATCATAGCCTTAATATTACAAACTAAAAATAATTTAATAAAAAGTTATTGTAACATACCTTTTACAGAAACTGCCGACTGTTATAAATAAAAGATTTTTACCTTGTACTGGCGTCCCACGTCACATGGTCACCCTAATCGACCTAAGTGCATGTACGCAAAACTGCGATGCGTTTTCACGACGCAGAAAATTGCGAAACTTTGCGATGTGAATTTGTGCGACGAGACATCTTCCTTCCTTGGTTCGATTAACCAAAGTAAAAAAAAACTGGCCAAGTGCATGTCGGGCCACGCACAGTGTAGGGTTCCGTATTTGCTGTGCTTTGCTTGCTTGCAAATGAGTCCAATATCATATTTAATGACATTTGTAAGTTTTCATCAAAGAAATTTTATATTATCAGTTCGTCGACTATTACTCGGTAACTACTTAACCGTTATAGTTTTCCTTGTAGGCTTGTAGGTTCACTATATGGACTACTACCATGAATTTTTTCAAATTTCTAAACACAAGACTTTCGGAGGGGACCACCGTGCAAAACGAAAATTGACACGTTAAATGTAAATAATTCGCAAACGGATCGTTGTGTCGGAAAATGATCTTCCCACACCCTCAATGTTTTTAAGATACCTATCTAACGACACGAAAAAAAAACGGTGCGTAAAAGTTTTTCATTCTCAATTTACCTATATGTAGGAGAGGCAGCCCAAAAAATTTTTTTTCAAAATTTTGTTTTACCACTTTGTTAGAATTGTAAATATAAGTATATATACCAAATTACAGCTTTCTGGCATCAAGCGTCTAGGCGCTAGACCGCGGACGGACAGACGGACATGGCGAAACTATAAGGGTTCCTTGTAGTTTACTACGGAACCCTAAAAAGTCAACCAATGAAAAAGGTTAACTAGGCCATAAAATATGATATGTACAAGCTTTTCTAAACATTGTGTATTTTATTTACTGTATTTTATTTATTCTTATAAATGTACTTATACATTGTAACAAAAGAGTGAAAGAAAAAAATTGCTAAATGACAAAAAAGGCCGTAACCGGGTTTCTTTCGCCATTTCTTTTACCGGTGGCCATTTTGCTTGTGTCCGAAATGGTGGTAGTATATAATAACGTAGTTTATTTTCTTTATACATATATACAAATTGTAAATGACAAGAAAAAGTGCCTGTGAAGGTCTAATTTCTGAAATAAACGATTTCATTTCGACTTGATAAAATAACCTTCATGAAATCAGAAACTTCAATATAATTATAATATAAGAGACTATAAATATTGTCCTCATACAAGCTGATGCTTGCGATTTTATCCGCCAAATCTCGTGTTCCTGGACTGATGTCCGGAATAGAAACTATCCTTGTCAATAGGATATGAACGAAATTTCAATAAAATTTTCAAGCCGTTTTCGCGTGAAAGAATAACAAAGTATACTTGTTTGCCACTACGATAAGCGGATTACGACTGATTGAAAGTGATTCCTATTATACAGTCAACAAATGAAAGAGTTGACCAGGGTAGAGATCTAAGAACAAAGATCTTGACGCTAATAACTTAAGCATTATTATGAATTTTTGTAGTTACACAGTACAGTAAAACTAACTATTCGTGCACGCAATATTTAGAAATCTTAATTCATATTTATTTACGGTCCGTCTCGCTTCTTTCATTACCTGACTGTACTAATAAGATCTTGTCGATTCAATATCAAACTGATAACACCTCTCTTGGCTACCACTTTTATAATTGAAGACTATACAAAAATACATAAATAAATTCATCAAATCGTACTTTACTATAATAATATGTAATTATTTTACTGTCATAATAAAAACAAAAATGTACGAACTCATTTAGATTGTCTAATATAATTAAAATAACATGATAAAGGCCCGTGTAACCGTCAAAGATCCTTAAAATACAAAATAACCTAAAATGCTTTACAAAAACAGCCGCAAGGGGCCACGAGGAAATTCTGACAGTTACTGCGTAAGAAATATGGAATTATGAAGTATATTCACTTGTTCAAAAGAAAAAAAAGAAATTAACAGTAATTTCTCGGATGATGAATAAGTAGCAAACGAGAGCAGTTACGGCCTATTTATAACACGTATTATTACAAAAAAAGGCCATATCGTGGTTATTATATTTCAAGATGTTACTAAAATTAAACATCGAAACGCCCACTTGACAAGGAAAAAATTATTCTAATATTTTTCCAGTATTATTAAGGGCTTCTATCTCTTGAAAGTAAAATACAATTTTCTTGAAATCCAGTTGAGGCACGAATAATAAGTTTCTCGTTCTAGGAAATTAAAAATTCAATCTACCGGTTTACACAATGAGGCAGTGGCGCAGTTTTTAATTAGTACCAACTTTGTAAAAGGAGATTCTTTATCCGCAATGTACTTTGACACTTTATTGACTTGAAATGATCATGACTTTATTTTTGGAGTGATTTTTGTCTACGGGAGGCCTACGCCGCTGAGGCGACTACTACACCAGTACAAAACCAAAATGAATGAAAAGTTTAAAAGGAAGTACAACCCTCTCACACCATATCGGCATAAATAAATGTAAATGTATAGGGACAATTCATACAGATTGAGCTAGCCCCAAAGTAAGTTCGAAACTTGTGTTATGGGATACTAACTCAACGATATTATATTTTATAACAAATACATATATAGATAAACATCCATGACCCGAGGCCAATCAGAAAAAGTTCGTTTTTCATCATGACCCGACCGGGGATCGAACCCGGGACCTCCTGGGTGGCGGTCTGGCGTGGTAACCATTACGCCACGGAGGTCGTCAAATGAATCAGCAATGCATTTCCAGTATCCAAAACTCCTAATACTCTCTACCCTCCCTTTTTCCCTGTTGAGGATCTGCAACGACTCACGAGACTCCTGTGTCCCTTTTCTATGGGTGGCAGCGATTACATGCTAAGTGTTTGGATAACCTCTACCATAAATAAGGATTTTCTATATTCCCGTGGTTTCGGGAACAGCGAGATTACGCAGGCAGATTATTATAGAAGTCCGCAAGTTATTTTTAAGCATGAATTACTGTTGTTAAAATTACTTATAATTAAGATATCATGTTCAATCTTATATGTTTCGTTCGTAAACCGACCCCATGGCACATGAACTGTGCGGTGTTACCTTGGAATAATTAGGAATGGTTTCCTTATTGTTTAAATTGACACCCTGTGTATTACTATACTCTAAATGCCATACAGTAATAGCGAGGCCATGAACTCGCCGCTATCAGCGATTTAGCGCGGGGCGGCGAGCGATTTTAGAGGCGCGGCGCGGGGAGGGAACAAATGTATACGCAACCTAACGCGATGCCACGATCCACGATAGAGCGACGCGAGCCACAGCCGAGCGCCGGCGCTTACCAAAATAGGCCGTTGGAAATAGACAAAAAAGAGTCTAAACTCGGAAAGCGAAATGTATTCTACATTTTTGGTATGTTATATATATAGGTATGAGAGCGACAACCGATATAATATTGGTAAAGACAAATCGATACAAAAAAATAAGATGATAGATTTAAAAAAACTTAAAATCAGAGACAGATAACAATACTCTATTTGATAATCCATTCCTTCAGTTCCTAAAGTTCCCACAGGAATCTCAAATCGTAAACTTAGTGATCCACGTTTGTTGACGGCCCTGACTGTACGTGACATTGCTGACGTCACAGTTATTTGAGAGCCACAAATTGATGATACGTGTGACCTACTTCGCTCTCCATAATGTTATCCCGAAAGTAAATTGTTGTATACTAAAAGTAAGGAAATATCACTTAATGGCCAACACGATCGGGGTACTGTCTACAAATGAAAGAGTTATGGTTAGAGAAAGAACAAAGATCTTTATGCTAATATAATAATTATGAAACTTTGTAATTACAAGGAACAGTATTGATGAAAAATCAAATAAATCACTCTCTCACAGATATCACAAAATATCAAGTTTGGACGACCTCCGTGGCGTAATGGTTACCACGCCAGACCGCCACCCAGGAGGTCCCGGGTTCGATCCCCGGTCGGGTCATGATGAAGAACTAACTTTTTCTGATTGGCCTCGGGTCTTGGATGTTTATCTAAATATGTATTTGTTATAAAATATAATATCGTTGAGTTAGTATCCCATAACACAAGTTTCGAACTTACTTTGGGGCTAGCTCAATCTGTATGAATTGTCCCTATATATTTATTTATTTATTTATTTATCAAGTAAGAGATCCAAAAGCAAGAAGTAGGAAGCGGGACACAGCGACAGCGGCATGTCGCGCCGATATTCCGTGATGGGCTGATTCTTCCCCAGTCAAGCCAGCCCATTTACGAGGCACTACCCTTCTTCTGGTAACAAAAACAGTTTCAATATCATCTCAAACTCACACTCTATCTCGCTCAATTTCTATTTTGTATGAGTGAGACAACACTTGAGATTGACATGATAATGTTACTGCTTTTATTACGAGGATTGGAGGGCTCTTCAAAGCAAATCATTTATTTGTGATGTACAGGTGGAAATGAATTACAGATGTTACAATAAATTGCAATTACATTAGAACAAGCTGTGATCAGCCTCATACTAGCCGGCATACTTTGTTGCTAATTTAATACATAATATGTTTCGTAATCGGGCACTCAATCGGACATCAATATTGTCAAAATTTGAACTCCAGGAACATTTCATAGTAGTAACTAACTAGGATCTACTCAAATTAGAGGCTCGTGTATTCCCATGTATCAAGAACCTAATAATAATATTTCGAAGTTGTTGTATTATATCTGAGCTTGAAGATAATCTTAATTAATTTACACCGAGACGTTTCCTCCGTGGACCCTCCGTCAGAACATGTAATGTGTGAAAATCTCCGTTAACATTTCTTGTAAATTCAAACTTGGTGTCGTGTTCAAACTTGGTAACTAATTAAGCAATTTCAGAATATACCTACCTACAAAATTTATCTTTTTTTAGCCAATATGGAGCTAATATGGACCCAGGCTTCCTTCAAGTTAGAGTTCCTTCAACCCATAATCTCACTGCTCGGATATGGATCTTCCTTCAATCGATTAGAGCGTACTCTGGCATGCTGTTCCAATGGCTTGGCAGAGGTCAGTGTTTTCGAGCCGCCTGAATGCCACTGCTTAACAGCATAGCCACTTTTTTATGTCATACAGTAGACAAACCAGCAAGCGGGCCTCCTGATGGAAGGCGGTCAATGCGTTGTCCACCAAGGAGGTTGGAGGAAAGAAAGGAGGAAGGGAAGGGAAAGAAGGAGGGTGAAAGAGGGGATAGGAAAGGAGGTGGGCTTCCGGATCTCTCACTCACCGAACGAAACGCATTGCTGCTTCACGTCGATATTCTGTGAGTGGTACTTCCCCGGTCGAGCTAGCCCATTTCATAATAATTGCTCTGCCACTCCAAAAAAATACTTCCACTTCTTAATTCTCTACAATGATAACCTCTTTTATTTCTTGACTGTACTTAACCGGTCGAGCTAGCCTATTTCTACTACTCCAAAATATACTTAAGTAGGTATAACATATTTTTACGATCAAGTGTTAGCGTAAGCTTTATGATTACTGGTATTTAATTATAATGTAACAGCTTTTCCAAACAAATTATCTTCAGATGTTTACCGTTCAGGGAATAAATGAATAAACAATGTTTACGTGAACACCAACGAATAATTAATGAGTTAATTACTCGTATGTGGGTAGGAGTATGTTTTTGGAGGTCTCGGCCACGCGGTGACGTTCGCACGGGGTGAGAATCACTTTTATTTTACATACTACGAGAATTCTCATAAATTTTCTTACATGAAATGAAATGAAATCGTTTATTTCAGAAATTAGACCTTCACAGGCACTTTTTCTTGTCATTTACAACTTGTTTAAATAAAGAAAATAAACTACGTTATATACTACCACCATTTCGGACACAAGCAAAATGGCAACCGGTAAAAAGAAATGGCGAAAGAAAACCGGTTACGGCCTTTTTTGTCATTTTGTACTTTTTTTTCTCTCCTTTTTTTTTCACTCATTAGTTACGAACTTACGATGTAGGTAATATTATAAGTACATTAAAAATTATAAGAAGAATACGCGGAATGTTATACACAATGGTGTGGAATGAACAAGTCTTAAATCTACAATAAAATAAAAAAGTCAGTACTGACAAGAGTGAGCAGACCAGTCCGCCAGCACCCGTTCACGAGTTGACGCGACAACATCGTTCTCTAAACAAGAATAAGAAATTTTTATTGCTTAAAAAATGTAGGTTCCTTGTTTACATGCAAATCTATTGATAGAAAACTGAAACTATTGAAAGGGGAGAATATCACTCCATGTACCCACGGGAACATATATTCCCGGGCTAAAGTGGGAATGAAATTTTCATTTCGCACCGAGTCCCCATGTTGTGGGGTATCGTTAGATAGGTCTCTCAAAAACATCGAGTGTGGGATGATCATTTTCCGATACAATGATCTGTTTGTGTTTAGAAATTTGAAAAAAATCATGGTTACCGAGTTACCGAGTAATACCCGACGAACTTATGAAGTAAAATTTCTTTGACGAAAACGTACAAATGTCATAGAATATGGCATTGTACTCATCTCCAAGCAACACGGAACCCTACATTGTGTGTGGCCCGACACGTACTTGCCCGGTTTTTTAGATATTCCAATGGGAACGTGAATAATTAAAAATACCAGGTATTAGACTTTTCATGTGCCCTTTCCAAGTCTTTTGTATTTGGTGACTCCATCAATATTTAATATTTACGAGATCACGACAAAGTTTGAGTTTACATAAAGCTATTTCAAATAAAGCTCCAATTAAGTCGGTTGTCAAGCTCAATTTTCATCAGGCCAAAGTAATGTCTTAAAAGCTTCTGACTGATGTCTGTGAACCTTTTCCATGTCGATAACTTTAAAAATATACTCTATCTCTATATAAAATGTAATTCACATCCTGTCTCTTTGTCTGAAAGTGATAACCCAAAATACTAACTAATTTTTATTTAGTTTTCACTAATCAATGTTTCCGAAATGGTAATCGCTTGTTACACAAATAATATTATTATATATTTGTGTAACAAGCGAAGCGAGATATCGTCTGTGAGGACCTTCGCTCTAAATAAAGGTTTTGCTTCTTAGAAATGGCGAATAGTAGTTAGCGAATAGTATTTCCTAGAAACATAATGATGAAATCGTGGATGTAAATATTACATATTGAAAGTATCAGAGTTCAGATTCGAATGTAAACACACTCGTGCGTAAGTTATTGAGGTTATGTTTGTAAGGCACCATTTTGCGCGCCATTATTTTTAGTTCCCAAAAATGCCAACACCGGTTGTGGCGCTCTACACATCTACTGCGCAGGTCAAGGTTACGGCGTTCTATCTCTCTCACGCATTAGTACAAACATAATGCTGTTTCTTTTACACTCGTAGTAGCCCACGTGATGGCAGTGTTCGTTTTCCAGCAACAAAAGTTTACTACGCTGTGTATATGCGTGCGGCTTATTTAGGATACACAGTGACTTGTGTGTATCACTCTAATGTTACGAAATTCATAATAGTAATGGCCAATGGTCCTCAGTCCTGCCTAACGCACAAATAAATGTCATGGTTTTTTATATGGAGGACGATTCTATTATATAGGTAGTTGGGTCAGAGCAAACTAAACGGAATGTTTATCGATCCGAAAGGGTTAAAATACTTTGCTTTTGCAGCATGTTGTAATGACTTCTCTTTAGAAACTGCTAGTTAGTCGTAAACAGCATATTACAGGCATCTGCGGAAGACCAGCGTCATGAAGTTGACGATTTATGCTGAGTAGAACTTATTTGTTGTCTTAACAAATTTTTTTATAAGTTAGACAAAGTAGTCCACACTCTAGTCATCCATCAGTGTAGATCGCGAGTAATGCTGTTTATATGATTACTCAAGATCCATTTTCAGAAGTGAAAAAAGGTTTTATTTCGTAATGATAAAATTCCATGTAAAATTGAGTCGCATTACGCAAACAATACAATTTAGTTAATCCAGCGAGAGATAAGGAACATTCACAAAAGGCTTACATTTTTAAAATTTTCATATCGGCTGTTCCATTGCGGGTCATTAAATTCGTGCGAGTGCGAAAGAGATAAAATATTTATAGTCACCACGGGAAAACAGATACTGCAGTACTGGTTGATGAACTACTGAAAAATCATTTTGAATTTACATTTATGACGACTCGGAAAGCTACTAGATGCAGACCGCTTCGCATGGAAATATTAAAAACTTTGCTTTTAGGCCGTATGTATAATTATATCATACGGCCTAAAAACACAACTTTTTATAATTCTCTGTCTAATAGCTACTCGGAAATATATACACTAGATGCTGCCCGCGGTGTTACACGCCTTTAATTGTATGCACAGCCAGCGCCATCTATATCAGATTTTTTACCAAATCGCGAATATCCTATGTGTTAATCCAAGGTACGTACCTATCAGCTACCTACCTACGTACCAAATATCATAAATATTGGCCCAGCCATTTGAGCGTGAAGAAATAACAAACATACACATAACTTTCGCCTTTATAATATTAGTAGGATTGGAAGTTACTCGCGATAAATTGCACGACAATTCCTCAGAGCCCTTGCAAGATTAAATTGCAGGAATTTGTAGATAATGTAAACGATATTGCAATAAATTCCGCGAGTTCTTTCATGAGAAATTGCAAATTGTAATCGCCGCTATTCTTTGATTTAAACTAAAAATCCAGTATTTCAAAACTCACTGAAAGTACATGAAATATTAGAATATATCACGATATGTTTCTTTTCAAGTAGAGCTTTTCGCTGGGCTATCTGCGGCTTATCTTTATTCAAGTCATGTGTGCTTTGGTTGTAGTTTATTGTAACTTTTTTGGCATCATCCCAGATGAAAGCTCGCTCCGAACTTGCTCTTTGGCTAGCTTTTTCCATGAAAGCCTGTCAGCGATTCGTTTCATTTTTTTTTCTAAATGATATTAGCTTTTAGACATTCTACTATTTCGTACAGTCAACCAATTAAAGAGATGACCAGGTCTAAGAACGAACATTTTAACGCAAAATTTTGTAAGCATCGTTATGACACTTTGTAATTTGCAATGTACAATATGAATATTATTGATAAATGAAAATCCCTTCTTGCATTAATTAGATAATTATGTTTACCGTGATCACCCCTTTCATTGCCTAACTGTACTTCAAGCAATTAATGTCAATTGCTTATAAACTAATATCGATGTCACCTTGTCTTGGCTTAAGAGCCCTACAGCTGAACGTGTCCTGTGAATCATAGGCTCAAGTTTTAACCTATCCAAATACTGACTGTGGTTGTCGTTCCTTAACTTACGTGTTCATTAAACATAATTGTCCTACATTAACAGTGTTAATAGAGCTGGTTATACTAGGTAATTGTAACAGAACTACAAGTGTTTTAGTACATAATTATGTGCAGTTAGCATATATAGCTAAGATATAAACTGCGCACAAAGTGCCATAAATGTTAATGTATCCTAGGGTAGGAAATTTTATGTTTGTTTTTGTTTTAGCCTTGACAATAAACGATGCAAAGACAACAGCGAAAGTCGAGACAACATGTCCGCTGTGCGTAATTTTTGATAACAAAAGCACAGATTTTGATTTCCGTGTTGCACACACAAGTTCCCTTAACCCCGCCAATGTAAATTCGGAAAATGAGGCAGTCAGGTTTTGTGTCGGTATGCCTCTTATTGGCAAAAGAGGAGAGCCCGACAGATTCCTCTAGCTACCCAAAAGCTCCTGGTACTACATAACCGTGATAGTTTGCCTTGTAGGTTTACTACTACCATGATTGTTACCGAACTACAACAGTTCTTGACATAGAGGGTTACATCGTGTTTAACAAAAAAAAACACGTGAAATGTATATGAACGGAACTGTAAAAAAGATTTGATTTCCGCGTGGTGTTAACTTCTAAATTGTTGTTCATTTGCGTTTGCCTCAAACTTTTTAGGGCTTTCTAGAGTGGCGGAGTTATATCGACAAGAGTGTATTATAAGCTAAGCTACATAATCAACGGAATTAATAAATAACATCTATTATGAAAAGGTCGATTTACACCCTAATGTAAAAGTCACAATCAACAATGAGACAAAGATTATTGGGCATATCTCTTTGTGAAACGTATTGGCAGAAGTCGCAGTAATATTTCCCGGGATAATGGTCATCACATAATACAATAATCGTTTGCGTAATTCATACGACAGAAACTCATCTTTGGCTAATGTATTTCAACCATTGACAATAACAGTGGTTTCTGATATACTTGAATACGAAAGAGGCTCGATTACATAATCTAACAAGACAGTAACTTTTTTGGAATTTGGAGTCGAACAATTACTTGTGCTTCTACTCTTAGTCGAGGTGTCGAATATCGACACTCATAATATAATCACACAAAATAAATTTTAACTTTGTACCAATATCTCCTGAGATTAGAGCGTTCTACCAAACAAACAAACCAACAATCTCTAATTTCCCACGGGATAGATACACCTTGGGAATTTTGATATGTTTTATTTTGGATAGTGTTTTGTACGAAAAAATACTTTTAATTTTAAAATATTCCCAAAGAGTATCTATACCATTTACATTTAAAAAGAAAAATAATATTTTCCGTTAACTACACGACGTCAAAACATACGAAATTACATTTAAACATTAAGTTACAGAATAGTTCCCCTGAATTACTGTCCAGTTAATCTTTAACTCTAAACTATCTGATAGTTCAATAGATTAAGCGTAATTTACTAACTTTAACCTCAATTTAAACTGAAAACGTAGTTAGCAAACTGCAGTGAAGAGGCCGACTAGCTGTTCAATAAATTGTTGGGTGTGTGAGCGAGAGGTTCATGATAGAGCGAGAGAAAAGACTGACCTACATCAATACGCGGGAGGAATGCAGTGCATGGAATGTATACCCTGCCTGCATAGAGCTTTGTCGCATTTTGCCCGTGATGTCATGTTATGCTAGGGTTGACACTACACACTCTTTTTACACGCTTTTTTTGCAATGTAATACGGCAAACAAACAAGTAAGCGGGTGGAAATTGAAATTTATTACCATCTCCTACGAACATTAATAACATCAGGGGCGCTACCAATGCATGGCCCGATACAAGGAAGTGAATTAGTAAGAACATGTATGAGAAAGGAGTTGGGCATTCGGATTTCTCACTGGCCAAACAAAACGCATTGCTGCCTGATACCGATATTCTGTGTAGTACTTCCGTGGTCGAGTAAACCGGAGTCTTGCTTTGTCAGCCGTATGTCATAAAAATTGTGGTAAGGCGTGATGTTATATGTATTGAGACCACCATATTAGACATAATTGCTATCCAAACATTAGCTAGGGTCAACGTTGCTTAACTTGCGTATCCGTTATGAGTGTGCCACACAACGACACCACCAAGATAATCATGTTTTCTGAAATTCAAGAGCATGAAGTAGCACTTAGGCCGTGTAAAAGTTTAACAACTGATGTAAAAACAAAGGTAAAGCTACTTACACCCATATCAGACAATATAATGTGCTCGCGATGACTTCGTTCGAGTGGAAACACTATGATATGAACAATTTTCCCCGTTTTCGCAACATTTTTCACTGATGCTTCGCTCCTATTGGTCGCAACGTAATTTTATATAGCTTAAAGCCTTCCTCGACAAATGGACTATCCAACACAAATTTTTTTTTTCATTCGAACCAGTAGTTCCTGAGGTTAGCGCGTTCAAACAAACAAACCCTTCAGCTTTATAATATTATGGAATGAATATTATTTTATGGAATGGATATTAAAAAGCAAGAGACATCCCTATTGGTAGCGCTGTCCAGTAATGAAAGAATGTTGAATGAGTTTATGTCCAGTTACATTGGCGACTATTTCTATTAATTAACCTATTATATTGTGAGGTTATCATTGATGTTTCTAACATAAAAAACTAAAATGCAATCTATACCATAACAAAATGCTTAGTCCTGAATGACTCGACTGACTGTCGGATCACACAGCCTCAAACTGATCGTAGAGACACGAAACTTAGAAAATGTGTTTTTTGTATGACGTAGGCATCTGATATGAAAGGATTTTCTAAAATAGGATAGGACTGGGATTTTCTTTCTCTTTCCAGTGGGAAAGCGAAACAAAGTTACGCGGGTTTGGCTAGTACACTTTGTTAAAAACAAATCTATGTAACGTTTGTAAACATTTTCCTATGGAAAAGTTTATAACACAAAATGGCGGAGAAGACGTGAAAATATTTGTATATATTTTGTTTTTTTTATCCTTACTAATATTATGAACGCGAAAATTTCTGAGGGTGTTTGAGGATGTTTGTTTTCTTTCACGCAAAACGGTTAGACATCTTTGCTTGAATATAACTTGGATCAACATTTACGATAGTTGTTAAAACGGGTCGCAGGTAAAACCGTGGGCATCAGTTAGTTTTATTATAAGCATAAAAATGTTCAATAGACTGCCACAAAGTTTTATAGATTTGCCTCTACATAAATTTAAATCCACGATTAAAAGTTGCTTAATGAAAAAGGGTTATTATAAAGTGGAAGACTATTTTAAAGATAAAAATTTGTGGTCACTATAATTTTTCTTTTCTTATTAAATATTTTATTAAATGTATAAATAATAAAAAATAAAAAATGTTAAAATGGCTTTAAAAAAAAGGCTATAGTTGAGTTTCTTGCGGCACTTCTTCTCAACAGGCCATTCACGTCTGAAGTGCTAGTAGGGTAAAAAAAAAAAATTGACGTGTAAAAGTATTTCTTGTAAATCTACTTGCAAAATAAATGATTTATTTATTTTTATTTTTTTATTTAGCATCAACTGCTAGCCAAAGCCTATCCCTACCCTCATGAGTTTCCGTCTACTCCGCCATTTTTCTGTACCAATTCGATATCCTAAAGATTCCGACACGATAATTTGTCATGTGGAACCCAATATTAATCAATGTGAAAATAACCAACAATTGGAATCAGTGTCACTGGAAATTAAACTCAATCTGGTTGCGTGGGATAAGGAATAAATTTGCAATCATCCCAATGAGCATGACAGCGTCGGGTTGAGTATTTTGTGACGATGACGCCACAAGTATATCCATAATATTATTTTGTTCAAAATTTATTATGAGAAAGAAGCGATGCTGTGTGTCGCGCTCTAAGCGAACAGGCAAGTTAAGCAATATTGACCCTAGCCAGTGTTTGGATAGGTCTCGTTATCTAGCATCTCCGTGCGTCCATTCATAACACCTACTCTTCCGCCGTCACCCTAAGTTGGTCGTACACTGCCCTTGCACGAACTACCCAATTCAAGGTTCTAGTGACTAGTACGTCGATGGACTAGTGTAGTCAAATGGCCCTAGATTGACCATCACACCTCTTCCAAAAAAAAGGGCGACATTTTAACGCTATAATCGTTTGAAATAAATTAATATTTTCTGCACAAACTAAGCATTTCTTTACATTATATAAAACAACCCACTGCTGGGCTTTCCCCCTTGCTTACTGCACTCAATATAAAACCACATCAAAAACAAGAGATTGTGTGACAGTTTAACGTCATTATCTTTAAAAAAACGCAATTTTTTGCACAAACTAAGCATTTCTTTATTTTATATGAAAGAGCCCACTGCTGGGCTTACCTCCCCCCCCCCCCTTTCTTACTACACTCAACTAAAATAAAACCGCATCAAAAGCTATCCACGGTTCAGGATATAGGTAAACATTCGCCAAATGAAATCGAAAAGCAATTTTAAATGCCAACACGCAATATTTTAACGACATATCTGAACGTTGGCAACAGTGGGATGGGGCAGGACATTAATTGTATTCGTGACGTCACCGCGGGGATATTACGTCATTGCACTGATGAAAACGTTGAATAATTCATCAGCATATCCCACACAGGCATTGGCCTTCCGTTGATCATCAGGATGGCGTGGAGTGTCGTGATAGATTTCTAATAAAGATTTCATCCTTAATCATTTCGACAATTGGTCGTGTAGTTATTTTATTAATGAAAAATTTCTACACAACTCACACAGCAGCGCCATCTATTCTAAATCGTCCGCGTGAAGTTCCGGACCCGTTCCCGTAGGAACCACATTGAATTTCGGGAAAAGAATTTTTGAAATCGGTCCAGTATTATCGGAGCCTATTCAATGCAAACAAACAAACAAAGAAACAATCAAATCTTTCCTCTTTAAAATATTAGTATAGAAGTATAGATTAAATTGTCACTATCATTTCTGAACCAAGACCCACAAAACAAACCGACCGACCAATCACGATTATCCGTGCTTGATCAGACAATTGACAAAAACGCTGACAGGGAACCAATCATTAATCATCCAGCATTTGCTTCGTGAGATTGAGAATTTTTACCACCCCCAGGGTGGTTAAAATCGATATGAATTTTTTTACACTGAAGTGACAAACAATAGCCTGCAAAGCCAGCGTTATTTTCTGTTCCGTAGCAAGACTGGAACTAAAATTAAAATGCGTTTTAACGACTTAATGTTTTCTGTTACATAAATAACTTCGTTTGTGTGTATTCCGCTTTCCCGTGGGAATTTTGGAATGAATTGTACTTAAAAATCTTCCTCTCGAATCTTTGGTTGCGTAGTTTCGAAGATCTAAGCATACTTAAGTACAGACAGACAGACAACCATCAGGGAAGAGACTTAATTTTATGTAAAAATTGTAACTTTTATTAGTACCATTAAAAAAACAGGTACTAAGTTTCTTGATAGTTCTTCATAAACAAATCTGCCGTCTGAACTAGTGGTAGAAAAAACTTTTGACAATTCGAAAGTGCTTGCAACAGACCTTTTTGATTTTAATTTCATTTCAAATTAAAAAATACTGTGTTGCCTAATAAATATCTTGCACCATAAGTTAAGTAGACTGTCCTATCTTAAAAACACATTCAAGTCGTTATTCAATGAGGTATTCCTGTTTTAGAAATCACAGACTGACGTATGCTGTTGATCAATAATACATTATTAAATTCTGATATATTTCGAGTGTCCGTCAACAGACAAAAACATTCTGTTTTTTTACACCAAAACGGTGTTTAATTTCATATGAACTCACTGATAAAGAAATTATGACATTATTATATTTTATGAAAAGAAGAATGAAAATACAGAGCCCAACATAGGCTACTTTTTATCCCGTGAAAGTATGTCATTCCAATGGGAAAATATTTTTTCTACTATAGAGGGCGCTGTATCGGCCAACATATGGCGCCACAAGTCGCGCCGTGGGTTTTGTTGTCAAACGTGATCTATGTCATAAAATTAACCGCGAGCGAAGCCGCGCGGAAAAACTAGTCAATAATATAAAAAGAAAATGTGGACATAAGCTAGGTAGAATTGTCAGAATAATATAAGAAAATTAAAAACAAAAATTTGGTGAAACTCGATTGCGGCTCGCTTCATTAATCGTGGTGGTTATCAGGATAAATGACAGGAAAATGGAGTTTAATCTTTCAACATACTCTCCGTTTATTTTCTTTCTTATAAAATTAGTTGTGAGTTCCAAGACTTGTTGTAGTTTCTTACCCCGGGACGTCAATAAGATTTATTGCTTACTGCCAATCTGAGGTCGCCGTGTTGTTCCTGGGTATACAGGAGACAGCGGTGGGGATGTGTGGTGGGCTTGTCCCGAAACCTTCGTGAACCATTTAACGTCAACAATATTACATTTACATCAAAATTACCCATCGAAATGTTATAAAATGACATATATATTAGCATAACACTAAAATATGCTAATCGATAACTCCTAATTTTATTATTCTTTGACGTAATCGTCATAAAATCGCATACCGTTCACGGATTATGTTATTTAAACTATTATAATCTATTCAATAAGTATCGATTAGAAAATAGTGACGTAAAGAAAATATCGGCTAGTTGAATTGCAAGTCCACAGACAGCCTTGAAGTAGTTGGTTCGCTGACCTCTAATGCATGCGTCTGCTCCCTCTTGTTTTTGTATCCCGCCTACATTACGCAACCGGTGTCTCTCTCACACTATTTTGGTCACAACTAATTTTATTATTTAAAAAAATTACATAGTCAATTGTAGCCGCCATTTTCCACCATTTTCCCCTACTGTAGATGGGTATCATATCAACCCATAATGCAGGAATTCGGGTGTCTCTTGAATCGAAGGCGATTAAGCGTACTCTGCTTCTCTGCTCCTATGCAGATTGACTAAGACCAGTGTTTTTAAGCTGCCTGAATGCCGTGAACAGATAGGTCGCGAGTGATACTCCCGGTGTTACATGCGTCCATAGGCGTAGCCTACGCTTAAACCATCAGGCGGGCCGTATGCTTATTGGTCACGTTAGTAGTATAAAAATCTATACTAATATTATAAAGAAGTTTGTGTGTTTGTATATTTGTTAAATTGTAAGGGGTAATCTCGGGATCTACTGAACCGATTTAAAAAATTCTTTCACCAATAGAAAGCCACATTATTGCTGAGTGTCATAGGTTATACAAAAAATCGAAAAATAAAAAGGCTTTTACGTGGTAGTCGGTTTTGCAAAGTGAATCGGAGAAAAAACGGTCGAATGAAAGCGTTTCTTACGAAAGCCTGTACTAAAAAAGGATTATTAAAATTATGCCCAACGAAGTGGGCACAGGTCACCTAGTACATATATAATAAAATGAGAAATCAGTACCGGCAAAATTGAGCAGACCAGAAGTAATCAATAAAGATTTTCTACTTCCAATGATTAATGAATTGAACTTAAAATGATCTCTCCATACAAATACATTCCACACGAGCAATCAACTAGTCTTTAGTGGTAGCATTGCCGGATTGTCACAGTAATCCATTTATCGCGTATGTTCCAGAGGAACCATAGAGTTATTATAATTTAGTTTACTCTAACCTAAAAACAGTTCCTTTCAACGAACCGTGAAGGAGTACGTAACTGATTCAATTAACTTATCGTCTGATATTGGAAGTATTGTGCAAAAGACATCGGATAAAGTGCAAACAACATGAGTTAGTTTCAAATTGGTATCTCCCACGTTGCAAATATCATTTTAATTCTTAATACTCCATCTAATAGTATTCTAATTAGAATCTTTGTGTCTTCCCGCGAGTTTCCTTAGAACATCTGACTATCGCCTATTACCTTTATAAAATATTTTTGGTGCAATGAACCTACACATGAACCTGTACATTTTTATGAACCCTGACTCGTGAAGACAGTAGGCCTCCCCGCCTAAGCCCAGCAGTGGGACACAAACACAATAACTTCAGAACAGTTTTTTTTTTTTTTTTGACAAAGTTGAGATTTATTGTGCACCTAAGTGTTTTAGAAAGAGTTCTGGCTCTATTATGTAACTATAAGAATAAATCATATAGATTAGGTATCCCTGTTATCGTGAGCATTCAGTTCACGTGCTCTTCAACAAATATTAAAGGGCCAGAAATAAAAACGATGAAATACCTAAAAGTAAACCTAACTTTCTACTTTGTGAGTTTAGGCTAGTTCGACGTTTAGTTTGTACTAAGTGACATTGTAATGGGTTATTTCGAAAACTCTAAATTCACTATCATCTGCCTGTGACTTCACCTGCTTGTCATTATGTCCTTAATCACAGGAATAAATGGAAATATGATTTACTTTCGTTGATGCTAGTTTTACGTTTAAGCCATTTACGTCTGTCTGTCTGTCCGAGTCTCCGCGGTCTAGCGTCAACTTGAGACATGCCAAGTTGGCGCTAGACCAATGATAAGCAGGTGAAGTCACAGGCAGATGATAGTGAATTTAGAGTTTACTCTTCACATAAATTTTTCAAGGCCACCTCATTTTTTGGGATGACACTTTATTTGTGATCTGAGGATGTCACGAATGATTTTGTTCTGGAAAAATATCATGGTTAAAGCTCTACTAGTTACCGAGCCGAGTGTTCCCAAACAGAAAACGTTTTTCATAACTTCTGTTATAACACAAAATACTATTATGTAAATTGTTCTGTTAGACCGTCACGTCGCAACTACGCGTCCCGGGATGAGAACAGATAGCGATTGTCATAGAAACATGCCGGGATAATTTATATCCCGGGAAATACGAGTTCCCGGGGCAAATAAGCATTAATATGGAACGAAGAGTACGCATGTGTCGTAGCCGTGATATCATCATCATATCACGAAGTATTTGCTGAGCTGCAGTTGTGTTTGTGTTAAGTTTAAATTTATTATTCTGTGGCTTAAACCAAAATTAATTAAATGTGTTCATTAACAGTGCAGTGTTCTCTATTGTCAAAACTATAAGTTCGGTACGCTGAATACCCGTGGTTCCGAACCTGGGGGTAATTATCCCCACAGGGGTAAATCTGCTTTTTTGTGGGGGTAACGAAGAACCTAATTTAGACATAATATCTAGAAATTATAGTACGCCACACAGCATTTCTTTCTAGCTGCCGACACGCCATCACGATTAGTTGTTTAAATATAAAAATTTACTTTAAAATTGTCAGACTGATGTCCAATTTGTGATTAATAAGATATTTGTATTTGCTTGTATTGTTTGTAATGATAACATTGTAAAGTCGGTGTGAAATCGGTCCTCCTAATAGGTCATAGGGGTAACAATATTGAAAGGTTAGGAACCACTGCACTAAACATTATGTATGACATACAACATTAATTTTCTGATGTAAGTGAATTTATGTGTTCTTTTGAGAAATAAATACCAACCTATCTAAAACCAGACATAAATGCTCTTTGATTTAAAATACTCTGTGTTTCCTACAATAATGCATTATACCTAATGTAAAGTTCTACAACTCAAAACAAAATAAGGGTAACTCGCAATTTCTTTATAACAAACACAACCTTTATTTTAAACGTTTACTTTAAATTTATATTATAATAAAAATCGTTTCAGGAAAAATAAAATCTTAAAAACTGTCAGTAAACAAAGCGTTTGCCTTTTAGGATATTGTCTCCAGGGAACTCGGGACAGGACAACCGACAACATTGAGATTTTTTGGTAGGTTCCTAGATTTTTTCTTTTAAACGACAAATTTCATATCGTTGAAGGCTTTGTTGAGTTTCTACAGAATCAAATACAAGCTCGAGATAACAAAACTTATCCAAACACTGGCTCGAGTCGATGTTGCTTAACTTGTGCGTTCGTTTATAGCGCGACACACAGCGACAAAACCAACCTCCTCATCGAAGGAACACTTTTTACTGGAATTTTATTTATCTTAACATCAAAATTTCTACATAGCACAGAAAAATACTACCTAAAATAAATTCAATAATATTTGTAGTATGAGGTACATTTTCTAGTACAAAAACAGACAAGATCCAACAGAACTGACACAAAAGGTCAAAGACATACGTTGGCATTTCAAGTTTTCTGTTAATTTCCAACTTACTTTCGAACTCTTGACTTTTTTTTGTCACAAAAGTTCCAGATAGCTTCACGGACCAATAGATGTATTTGCAAACCATATTAGGCTTGGCGGGGAGAGAGATGGCGTTGCCACATGAGTAAATAAACTGACGGACAGAGGCTTCACTTCCATACAACGGCGCGCGCCGAGGACACGCACACAAGCATGAGGCGCGTGTATTGCGTGACCTCAAAGCGCTCGTCACGTACACATGCTTGTGTGCGTGTCCTCAGCGCGCGCTATTGTATGGAAGTGAAGTCTCTGTTCCGTCAGTTTATTTACTCATGTGGCGTTGCTGTCTGTCGCACTATAAACTACGACTACTACAATGTCGACCCTAGTCAGTGTTTGGATGGGTTTCCTTATCTCAGAAGGCGCAGAGTTTAAGTTACAATTCTTGTGTTTTGCTAATACATTTAAGTAATCGGGAATAACATAGTTTATTTTCAAGTTCCATAGAATATGATATTAGGTTTTAAATAGACACGGGAAATGCTGTTTAGTTCTTAGAACTAGACTCAGGCCAAACGGCCCGCGTCTGGAATTTTAAGGTAGGTATCTACAGTCTAACTTATTAATTAGCTTATGAAAGAACAAAATATAAAAGCATTAATGAACTCTTTTCTATATTTCTGTCGTTTTCGATTACTGTCAATTGTACATTACAGACAAATTATCCCCCCCCCCCTCCTCCCCCCATTCTGGTACAAGCAAGATAAACCTAGCTTACTTCGGGACCAGGTGCCAAACCCCACCACTCTGTTAAGGCGGAGAAGATGGCAGACAAGTCAGGTTAAAGAGGAGAGCCCGACAGACCCCTGAAGCTTCCCCAAATGGCGGGACATTTTGCATTTTCCTTTCATTATAAACAAAAAAAGGGTGCCGCTGTGAATTGTATAGAATTTATATTTATTTATTTACACAAAATGGCGTACGATGCGTATGGCAATAAAATTTAAACAGCCCTCGTCGTTCGACGCAAGTAATGTACATTTGATTTGCATTTACGGCCCACGGACGCACGGTCGATTGAAATGCTTGTAATTCTTATATGGATATAAACAATGTTATACAACAATAACGTAGATAGGTTCATTTAACTTCATACGGATAGATAGATAGGTTATGCTTTATTTGCATTACAATCAGGAAAAAAAATGCTTTAAATACAATCTCACCCCTCGTTTTCACTAAGGTATAATACATGTATTATACAAATCATACGCAATGTTTAATACATGTATAGTATAACATGTTCAATACACAATATGTATGAAACTATCTGCATGTATAAAACTTGTTATATGCATACAAAACACTGTCTAAATGTTTAAACTTGATGTTTTGTATTCCAAACTTGTTGGTTGAAACTTCTAACTTGTATGAAACTTGTTGGTTGAAACTTCTAACTTGAATGAAACTTGTTGGTTGAAACTTCTAACTTGTATGAAACTTTATCCAACGAGCATGGATAATGTTTAAAACTTGTTTGTGATTATATTATACAGAAATTGCAAAAAAATAAACAATACTTGTCTAAAACATGACTGTGTTTCGGTAGGTGGAAACGCTATCGCTGTATCAGACAAGTTTTAAACATTCGATTTCTTCTTCTTCTTCAATGTAAACGCAAATGTGTTTTATACTTGTATACATACTAGTTGGCTACACAGTGTGAACGAAACAATGTTTGAGACAGTCTCAATACAAGTCTACAACAAATTGTAAAGTTTCTACAGGTTTTGTATCAAATTTGTTTCTTGGTGAAAACGACTACAGACTAGTGTATGTCCTAATTGCTGAAAGCAATCTTTTCAAGGCAACCTTATGGTAACGGATTTCTGTATGGAGTGGGCAGGGCTAGCAAGACTCAATACTAAATAAGAAAGTAATAGACGCTACACTTAGGTACAACCAATGAAAGAGCTGAGCAAGGTAGAGTACTAGGAACAAAGATTTTTATGGGAATAATGTGAGCATCGTAATGAAACTGTAATTACATAGTACAGTCAAGAGCAGGACGACCTTTTACATATTGGACTTTGTACTGATCTTAAGTTCTATGTCTTAAGAGCCAAAATTGTACTGCAAGTGTAAAGCTTGACGTGCACCTGACTGTACAATACGAACACTAGCTAATACATAAAATTCAAAGTCCTGAATGATTTAACTATATATCAACGCACAGCCCAAACCGCTGGGTCTAGAGAATCCAAATTTGGAATGTAGGTTCCTTACGACGACGTCTAGGAAAGGATTTTTCAAAATTCCCACGGGAAAGCGAGATATACGCAAACAAAGTTGCTAGCATTTTCTTAGTTGATAAATAAAAATTCGAGTAAATTCATTCATGTAATAATTAGTAAACTTGTGTCGTATTTACAGCCCTGCTCAACTCTTTCATTTTCCGACTGTACTAGCTGATAAAAATAATATCAAGTGCGAAAGAAGAAAAGTATATTTCAAGTAGGAAAATTAGCAGTTTCATGTTTTAGTTTGATGTATTTGATAAAGCTAGCCTAGGACAGATTCAAAACATATATTAGCCCAAAGACGCCTTTTTAAAAAACCTCCGCAACTTCGTTAGCGTATATCCCGTATTCGCGTGGAAATTTCAGAAAATTCTTGTATGTATCAAATCAAATCAAATTATTTATTTGCTGTAAATAGGGTTTACATAGGGTCATGGTAAGATATACAAATTAAGCGCTCCTATCTAGCCATAATCTATAGCATGCAAAATTCACATAAAAATTAAATTTTTAATACATTATTATTTTTTTTTCTAAACTACAGTCAATTGAGTAGAAACACTTTTGAACTAGCCAATTTTTTAATTTGTTTTTAAATGAATTTAAAGACAGAGACTTAAAATCGTCGCTAAGCATATAAATATATCCGGTGAGTAAGGTCTCCAGAACTCCACTTTTTACAGGGTCGGCAACGCGCGAGCGATTCCCTCGGTGTTCTCGGTGTTGCAAGCGTCCATAGCCTACGGTGACTACTTACCATTAGGCGGCCCGTATGCTTGTTTGCCACCTTAGAAGTATAAAAATAAAAATGTATTACAAATATATAAACCTTCTTGACTCAATCTATTGCTGAAAAATTGCGTTATACTCCGTAGTTTAAAAGGGGACATACAGCGGAACGGACTTCATTTACGTAAAGGAGTTTCTCATAAATTGACGCAACATAATGTGATTTTGTGACTGTGAATTCGTGAAATCGGCCTTAAACCGAATTTGACTTATCTACATATTTTGTTGTATATCGTTCGTATATATAGGTTCTATTGCTTGTTGTATGTCAACATGTTTATGTAATATGTGTTCTGGGACTGGGACTGATATTGAAAACCGATATGAATCATATTTATGTTTTGCTCACGATAAAATTGAAGTTAAAATTCTATACGACAGGGCTGCTCGAAGGCGTAAAAGAGAGGCTTTTGCCCAGAAGTAGGATAGAAACAGCTAAATAAAAAAAATACGTCACAAACTCTGGCCGATCATGATTTGTCTACATATTGTCAGAGATGTACAGTCAAGAGCAGGTTGACCTTTACATATTGGACTTTGTACTTTTTTAGGGTTCCGTAGTAAACTACAACTATAAGGGTTCCAGTTTCGCCATGACCGTCTGTCAGTCTGTCTGTCTGTCCGTCCGCAGTCTAGCGCCTAGACGCTTAATGCTAGAAAGCTGTAATTTGGTATGTATACACATATTATCAATGCTAACAAAGTGCTGGAACAAAATTTAAAAAATATATTTTTTAAGGGTGCCTCCCCTACATGTAAAGTGGAAATGAATTTTTTTCCAAAACATTGAGGGTGTGGGCAGATCATTTTCCGATACAACGATCCGTTTGCGAATTATTTACATTTAACGTGTGAATTTTCGTTTTGCACGGTGGTCCCCTCCCCTCTATCTCGGAAAGTCTTGTGTTTAGAAATTTGAAAAAATTCATGGTAGTAGTCCATATGGTGAACCTACTAGGAAAACTATAATGTTAAGTAAGCACTAATAGTTACAGAGTAATAGCCGACGAACTTATGAAGTAAAATTTCTTTAACGAAAACGCACAAATGTATATCATAGAATATAGCATTGTACTCATCTGCAAGCACGAAATGCGTAGCCAATACGGAACCCTACATTGTGCGTGGCCCGACACGTACTTGCCCGGTTTTTATTCTTAAGTTATATGTCATAAGAGTCAAAATTGTACCGCAAGTGTAGTGAATAGTGTAAGTAAAGGTCGACGTGCACCTGACTGTACATACATTATGTACATAATAAGTTTACCATGAAATAGAATGCATACGCAAATCGAGATCCGTTAACCATGCGGGAGAAGCCGCGAGTGACAACCAGTATGTTTATAAGTCCAAAAATAAATTAATTTAATTTTATCCCACGAAAATATCAAGTTACTTGCGGGTAAATATTTTTAAAGATTCTCAGAAGCGAGCTTTTACGACAGACCTTCAAAGTTGTAAGCTGTTTGCTAACTGTAATATAATTAACTAGTTCGTTTACTGGACAAATTGTTCCTAAAATTGTTCTGTTATTAACTTTTAAGATTATTTACAGAAATCATTTTATAAGACTTAAAATATATCTTTTATAATATTATTATTAGATTAAAAAGTTCCTGTAATTGTATGGAATTTCTTTTTAGGGTTTCGTAGTAAACAAGGAACCCGTTACGCCATGTTCGTCTGTCCGTCCGTCCGCGGTTTAGCGACTAAACTCTTAATACAGAAAGCATTTTTTTTTTTAAACAATTTTTAGGGGTGCCTTTTCTACATGTAAAGTAGGAATACTTTTTTCCTGTCCACCTCATTATTTGGGGTGTCGATAGGTCTTTTGAAAACATTGAGGGTGTGGGAAGACCATTTTTGGTAGTATCCATAGCATAGTTAACGCAGCGTATGGTGTGATGCTGTTAGGCCGGGCTAAACGGAGCGAAGATGTGGAAATAAAGAAATCTAAGAGAGGTAGGGCACAGCGGATAATCTGGGGAAGGACCTCCACCTTACAGAAGATCGTAGCCAAATAGCATTGGTCTCAGCCATGTTGTGTTCCTACGGCGAGTAAGGTCTCCAGAGCTCCACTTAGTCCACTTATACTCTCGTCTACTCCTCTCCGCTTTGGCGGATACCGGGTGTTATGATGGCGTTGATAGGAAGCTCAAAATAAATTAAGTTTTTTATTATTCTTTCATAAAACTTCTACTGCGTTATTATTGACAATTACTCTAAACAATTTATGGTATACGGTGTCTTCAAAGGGCTCATGAAATATTCAGGGCGGAAACTTGAGCTGCAGAGGGGTGAGGGGCGACGGCGGGGGAGGCTCTCTTCCGGTGGAGTTTTGCACGAAATCGCGTTATCCGCCCTGAACTTATGTAATATACTTTTAGGGTTCCACTGAATAAACAATCATTCATTCTTTATCAGGTGGTTTAACCATTAAATAACTTCCACGAATTAAAACCATTACTCCCAAATGTTTCAAACTATGAAAAGTTATTGATATCTGTTACATAAAATGAAGACAAGACCTCACCGCTTTCATTGGCCGACTGTACAGTCAGCGGCATAAATATGTTGTCACTTTACCTTGTCACTTAGTAATAATTTAATGACTGAAAACTTTTCAGTGAACATGTCAGCAATTTTATAAGGACAGATTATTAAACTAACAACATTTTTTTTTTTGCCGCTATCTGTTCCGGAGTCAGGATGGACCAAAAACCTAAGGTTATATTTTCTGTGCCTCTGACATTTATAACTGTACATTATTAGTAAATAAATAGTACCATAGTACACAGACAACGCGAACGAATTCGTAGGTAGGGTTTTGTGTGCAGTAAACTATGTAGTTAAGTTTAATAGACGCGAGTTCATTGACCAACAATAAAAGATTCAGAATGATGGCAATAAAGAAGAACAAATCATAATAAAACAAATAATTATTGGTGCAATAAAAATATCCAAACTATATTATATGGCGACTACAATGTTCCAGCGGTTAGACAGAGACTTCAAAGCAGAGACGAAAGAAGAATGTGAAAACGTTTATTTCAGAAATGGGACCTTCACAGGAATTTTTCTTGTAAAAGAAAATATACTACGTCATACGTTTTAAGAGAGGTAGGGCACAGCGGACAATCTGCTCAAATCGGAGCAGCCCGTCTTGGGAAGGGCCTCCACTTTACAGAAGATCGTAGCCAAATAACATTGGTCTCGGTCATGTTGTGTTCCTACGGTCAGTAAGGTCTTCAGAGCTCCAGTTGGGGTTGGGGGGGGGGTTGAGAGGGTCGACAACACGTGAGTGATGCCCCTGGAATTGCAAGCGTCTATACTGATGATATGTGATGCTTACCATCAGGCGGTCCGTATGCTTGTTTGCAGCTTTGTGGTATTAAAAAAAAAGCGCAAACGAAGTTGCGCGCGTTTCTGTAGTATAGGTATTATGAGTTTTCTATTATATTTCGTGCAGGGATCTAAACGAATTTTTATTTATCAGTATCATTAAATAGTACAATTTAGTTACAAGTTTAACGATGCTTTATTTATTATTAGCATAAAAATCATTTGTTTTAGTTTTACATGCTCACCTGTATGAGGGGTTTCATTTGTTGACTGTACAATAATTGTAAGTAAACAATTTGGTGACGTGATTGTACCTTCAATTAGCTCAAATCAAATATCAACATAATACGTTAACAAACCCATTTACCGTAATGGCTCATTATTTTACAACTTACTGAGTGTATGGTTAAAAGTATGAAACAGTAACTCAACTTTCTTGTATCGCATTTCATATTACCCAGGGTCGTACGTAACCTCCACGAATCATTTTTCGAACGATCGCTCTTCTTTTCGTTTGATTCCGCATGGCTTCCGCAGTCTTTTCTCTTAGATCTTTAAAACTCAACGGATTTTAATACAGTCAGAAATAAATAGATTCTGGTCTTACAACTTGAACTATTTACTACAAAAAACGTAACTATTTTCAAAAAATCAAAATCAAAATAGTTTATTTTAACAAGGCTTACAAAAACAAAGAACACGATGACATCTGTAGGAGTATTAAACTGTGACACAGAATTGTGTGTATTGTACACCATTAATAATAGAGTGATTTAAGAGAAATGTATAATACATACAAGGATTTTCCGAAATAAAATTGACGGAAAAATGCGACGGACCACGCAAAGTTGCACCGGTTCGGGGTTCGGGGGTTCGCTTGTTATTGTTAAAATATTTCGTTTAATCACTATTATCAAAGTACTTGAGATACTATTACATATTTATTGTATTAGGGTGGTCACGGGCCGGGCATCGAACTCACACCTTTTAACCACCCCACCGGCACGGCGTGCAAAGCTTGAACGTATTTTTAACGCCCTACCTCAAAATGTCAATAGGCAGGCACCTGTTTCACGTTTCTACAAACTTAATCCACAAAACCACCCGCGCGGAATAAAAACTACTTCTACATAACTATAAAAACACGTTATTTTATTAAGGAGTCCGATGGCGTCATTAAAGTTAAGCAACAAGGTCTCTAACCATTATATGGATGGGTTTAAATAAATCTCGAGCTTTTAAAACATACGCTTTTTTCGAAAAGATGATAGTCTTACGCAAGTGTCACCAGATATGAGAAGACAAAGTTTAGTTTGGTTATCTCTGTCTGTCTGTTATGACGATAAAACTGCTGAACCGATAGACATAAAATTTGGTATAGGTGTAGTTGGAGACCCGAGAAAGGACATGGGATATTTTTATCTCGGAAGTCACACAATAAAGGCGTCGAAATTGTGGTAGAGTTTGTATTTTTCATTTTTGTTTGGTTTTGCTTGAAACTTAGTTATGATGTTCCGGTGCTGCACTGGCCTCTGCCAATCCGCATTGGAGCAGCGTGGCAGAGTACGCTGTAATCCCCTTCGAATGAAGGGAGACCCGTATACCCGCAGTAGATGATTATGTGTTGATATGGAGTCATCTACGACTTGTTGGTGGAAATTCGTTGTGAGTTCCAAGACAGCTGTAGTTTTCTTCCCCGGGACTTCAATAAGCTTCATTGCTTATTGTCTATCTGAGGTCGCCGTTGTTGATCCTGGCTACACAGGAGACACAGTGGTGGGAATGTGTGGTGGGCTTGTCCCGATTGTTGGTGGAATAATATTTTGCTGTTTTCAAAGCAGATGGCGAAATACATCCATTTTATTTTTATAAATAACGCTAATATAAAATCAAACGGTTGAATCAAGTATTTATTATATATCGGTGGCAGGTGGAAACACACCTGTCATATAGTTTGTTAGTTCTTATGTCGGAAACCTCGCTATTAAGTTAATTGTAAACGGTCAAAAAGTCTTAATTAATCTACGCTTTTAGAAATATATATACTTTTTTTTATATAAATTCAACGTTCAGTGAATTCTTGATCAGAAATAGCAAGCGGACTTCGCCTCTACCTGCGCAACGCAAAAAATTCTGACTTTAAAGACTTAATCTTTGTTTGAATCTCAAAGTCCAAAATCCAAATTGTCGTAGATAAAGGATAAATAATTCCCAGGTCGTCCCCAACAATATGGCCTATGGCCTCGTTCGTACCAAAATATAAATTATTATTTTTATTCACGGTGTGTACCATTTTGTATTCCTTCTACGTCTCTCATTTTATTTGTATGAGAAATATTACTCTTAGGATTATTTACATGAGAGAACTCGGATTAACTCACGTTTTCTATACTAATATTATAAAGAGTTGATTTTTTGTTTGTTTGCATTGAATAGGCTCCGAAACTACTGGACCTATTTCAAAAATTCTTTCACCAGTAGAAAGCTACATTATCAGGGAATGACTTAGGCTATAGCTTTTCCCGAAATTCAAATTTGGTTCCCACGGGAACGGGTCTGGAACTTCACGCGGACGAAGTCATGGACAAAAAAGTTAGTCTAATACTAAACTAATATTATAAAGAGGATTATTTTTGTTCGTAACGAATAAACACATAAACTCGGGGACCGATTTCAAAAATTCTTATACGTATACGAAGGTACATTACCCCTGGGTAACATAGGTTATATATTTTTTATTTATTTTTTAATAGGGTTCCTTACAAAAACCAGTTCGAAGCCGAGGCGGGTCCACAAGTTATTAATATTATTATTTAAAAAAACTATTAACAAACTAAACTATTATATAAAATAGAACATTTTAACTATAAATAGAGGCACAAGGTGTAAAGAATGTGAAAATATTCCAACAAACAGGTACCATTCATTTTGTGACTCATAGTAATCCCTGTCACACGTTGACCACTATTGTTTACGTGCTAAAATAGGCTTTAAACTAGTATAAATAAGGTTACAATTTATCTGCTGGATATTCCGCATGCTAAATGCAAGGACGTACCCCGTTACATACACGCTTCGGCCGGCATTCCTAACTCGCGGCTCTCCCACGATACGGTGCTAGGGTGTCTGTGTTTTAAGGATAACACTGGATAAACATTTCAAAGTTTACAAAATAGGGTAAATTAACTCAATGATGAGTGAATAAGGGCCACAAGTAATACAGTAGACTTTTTTTATGTAGATAACGATGATCTACAAACAAAGAATTGACGATTGATGAAAACGTATTGTAAAAAAAACTCTTTGGAAAATTGTACAAATTTCATATTCATTGTTGCTTTTAAAATGTGTACATAGATCATAAAACATTTGAAACAGTACATCATAATTAACAGGATTTTTCATACAAAAAAGAGAATTACATTTTATTAGCGCACAAAATATGCGCCAAAAATGCGCACTTTAAAAAAAAATCTTACAAGAGATTACAAGAAATGCTACACAACTTTTATTAAAAGAAATAAAAATCATCGTAAATATTACAAAGAAAAAATTGTGATCTAATTTCTTTCAAAATTGAAACTTATGGTCGCCCTACACCACCCCCCTGACCTCGCCTCCCCTCCGGAAATACCTGCGCTTGCGCCGCGACATGCAAAGCCTAGGGTGAACGAACGCTGACCGCTAGCTTGCACTGCACAGCTCAACGATTAAGCTTGTGAAAGCTCGACTAGAACCTTGCTTTAATCCGAAACTATTTGTGATTAATAATAGCTTTTCCGAGCTTAATAAGCTTTTTAAGATGCAGCACTAATTTATTACAAAATTGTCTACTTTTATTAATTTCTTCAGATAGAATTTAATTTATCTGCAATATACGAGGCGACTTACAAATGCACCGATATGATACCAACTCGATTTTTCGAGTGGCATTATAAACAGGTAGTCCCTCATATAGGCTGGCTCGACCGGGGCAGTATCACCCTCTCACAGATTATCAACATGAAATAGAGATTATTATTATTATATATTATAGCGTTGATAGCGGCTGTGTTTCGTACGTTGAGAGAGTAGAACTAGCCACTCTACCACCGGCGGCCATGTTAATAATATAACGCTGAACTAATCTATACGAAATGTCGCGGACGCTCACTTTTAAAAAACGTCATACAACTATGAAAAATAAAACTTAGTTACTATTTTACATTTCTACTTCCTTACAGGTTAATCATCGTTAACTATCAACTTTCATATCAACCCAACATCGAGCTCCTCATGCTCATCAACCATCAATTGTACTCAATCAATGTAATTACGAAATAAATCCATAGGAACCTGTCCAATGCCGCGTTAAAATTTAATTAGAACACGAGGGGTCCCTTTGATCAGTCGTTGAACATATATTTTAAATAACGAGCAATAAGTACTAATTGTATACCAAACAACATTACGAACTGTGCTTTTAACCTGCGTACTTTTACGAAGGCGTTTCTCAAATTTTTGAGGGGGTGGGTCATTCGCTCGTTTGCTTGTTTGTCTGTCGTATTATTACAGCCTGGGGTGATTCTACTTTCGCCACCAGAGAACGCGGGTTCGATTCGAGGTCCGCTCGGGGTAAAAACTTATGTGATAGTATTTATTGTTCTCGATTGTGAGTATTTTCTATGTATAAAATTCCTGACTGACTTATTTAACTATATATCAAAGCACAGCCCAAACCACTGGATCTAGAGATTCCAAATTTGAAATGTAGGTTCCTTACGACGTCTAAGGGTGTACTAAGAATGGATTTTTCGAAATTCCCACGGGAAAGCATGATATACGCAAGCGGAGTTGCGAATATTTTACTAGTAAGAACATATTTACAATAATTTATCCGTTGTCTTTGTCTGGCACCCATAACACAAGCATCCTAGCTTACTTTGGGACTAGATGGCGCTGTGTGAATTGTGTAAGAGTATATTTTGTACAGAAAAACACATTAAACTGGGTACTGACCAACAACGTTGCGAGGTATAATGTAACATGTTACACAGCGAGCATTTACGCAGTCAGTACGTTGTGTTACGGGGAAAACAGCGTACAGACTGCATGAACGTTCGCTGTGTAAAATGTTACATTACACCAGCTTTACAAGTTAGCGATATTCATATTGAAGCGAAGCAGCAGCCATAAATATTAACAATATAAAATAATAACAATAAAATATTTTATTGTTTGTTCGCAAGAGTTTCATTCATTCACTATTCATTCATTCGGTCACGCATAGAAACCTTTGTCGTAATAGCCGGCCACCCACGAACAACAATTACTGATGTTGTCGACACGATAATAAAGCATCATGTTATTTGAGTGAGTTGTAACTTGTTATAAGTACAAGGGAATGAGTTCCCTTCCTGTACACTCACAGTTAGTTTCTGAAAAGTTAATGACACATTAAATAAAATTATAGCTGTCACTGTCAGACTAAAGAAGAAAAGAAGAGATAGCTTGAGATTTACAGCAAGTTTCTGAAAAACATTTTAAATAAATAAAAATTACACATTTAATTTGTAGTTTGTGAGATTGTAGGGGATAATTTCGGATCTACTATTAACCGATTTTGAAAATTCTTTTACCGATAGAAAGTTATTTGTGGCATTGGTAACCCCAAGAAGCGGGTGAAACCGCGGACAAAAACTAGTAAATAATACACGAACTGTAGTAATTTCCTGCTTTTATTAATTTTAACTACATTTACTTCAAATTTTTAATTAAGCATCCCTCGCGTGGGGTGTAGTGTGAAAAGATAATGTCATGAGTTGCAATAGCCTCTCCAACCTAGGTTTATGATCATAGACCAAAGTTAGAAGCTAAGAATGGACGGGAGCAACTGAAAGTTGGCACAATAGAGACAAGTCTACTTCTGTTTGTATTCTTAAAAATATTGAAATATATAGAAATCGTCAAATACTTTTATGTTATAAAAGGATTTAAAAAAACTGTCGAGCTTCTTACAAAATACAAATATTTTAATTCAAATAGGCCTATTATACGCTCTTTCGAATCGTCTCTTCCTATCCTATCAGTTTAGACGGCAGATTTGTATTAAGAAGAACTGGTATGTAACTTAGTGCTTACAAAAAGAGCTAGCACTAAGTTACTTAACTTAACTAAGTTCTTCTTAAAACGCCATCGAGCTCATCACATTTTGTCAACTAGACATAATTTTCAATGTTCGTAAACGCTGTAACGGTGACATTCACGACCCCAAAGTCGACAACAGCCGGGATAAATATCTTACAGATATAAACTAAAGTGATTGACGTAAAACAAATTAAAATGCCAACAACTAATGAAAATCAAACTATGTTTCAATTTTAAAACCGGAACACTGAGTTTTATCACTTTTTTATTACCCTAATAGTAGAATTACAACTAACACATAATGTTACGTCTACGTTGATAGTTGCACTATGCGTCATGCACTTGGGTGGCGCATCGCGAGGTGAATGAACTCGCAGTACGAAGAGTGTGCTATGGAAAAAAGATTATACTTTTTGCATTACTATTTCCTGAATAAACTCAACCGGCTCGAAGAATTCAAAAAATATTACATCAAAGAACAGGTTTTCATTTAAAAATGTTATTCTTTACATGTTTCACGGCCCGGTGGTGCGTTGGTAGTGATCCTACCAGCACCAGAGCGGGTTTGATTCCCGCTCGAGGCAAATATTTATATGATGGCATTTTTGTTTGTTCTTCAGTCAGTGTTTTCTATTGTATTATAAGTAATATATATTTACAATAATACAGTTTGTCTGGTATTCATAACACAAGTAGCCTTACTTTAGAACCTTAGAACCTTACTTTGGAACCAGGCGCTGTGTGAATTATGTAAAGAATTATTTAATAAACAATCAAAACAACACTTGAGGTCGGTATCACAAGTTCCTAAAAAGTCAAAGCAAAATCTGATAGATAAGCTAACTGGAAGTTATTAGGCACTTGTATAACCCTTAGAACTAAACGGACAAGTACCTACTAACTATAGATAGAGTATACCTAATGCCGTGCCACACCACCGTAAAAGGTACCATTGACTCATCGCGAAGTCATGCGAGCTACCTCCACCATTTTCCTGCTATACTTCCGGTACATTAGTTTAATTTTAAATCAAATACCAACATACACACTCGATTAATTTTTATTATATTTTTATATCATAGGACAGGAAAATAAGCGAACGAACGGGCAGATTATAAATAAATAAATGTATAAGGACAATTCATACAGATTGAGCTAGCCCCAAAGTAAGTTCGAAACTTGTGTTATGGGATACTAACTCAACGATATTATGAACAGTAACACAATTATTATTCAGCATTTACAGTCAGCCAATGAAAGAGGTGAGCAGGGCCGTATTTAATGCAAACCTACGCTACTTAATTTGCGTCCCACTTTCTCGCGAGAAATCCGGAAATCCTTGGCAAAGTAATTTTTTATTCAAATAGGGCTAATACAAGCTCTTTCAAATCGAAAAATGTTTGTATTATTACTAGCTGCTGCCCGCGGTGTTGCTCGCGATTAATTTTATACTCAGCAGCGCCATAATATCAGATTTGTGTCCAAATCCTACGGGAATCGCGTACTTTTCGGGATAAAAAGTTAATCCAAGGAATCAGCTACCTACATACATACCATAAAAAATGGTCCAGCCATTTACAACCATGTACAAACATGTAGATACAAACTTTCGCCTTTATAATATTCAACAAGCTGTTACAAGCGGGTTCGTAAAAATAAGTGCGTAATAATTTGCTTATGTTGGGCTCTGTACCCCTGACAATATATAATTTTTTTTATGTCATACAGCAGACAAACAAGCAAGCGGGCCACCTGATGGAAAGCGGTCACCGCCGCCTATGGACATCAGTAACACCAGGGGCGCTACCAATGCGTTGTCCACCAAGTGGGTTGGATGAAAGGAAGGAAGAAGGGAAGGGAAAGAAGACGGGGGAAAGAGGGGATAGGGAAGGAGTTGGGCTTCCGGATCTCTCACTCACCGAACGAAACGCATTGCTGCTTCACGTAGATATTCTGTGAGAGGGTGGTACCCGGTCGAGCAAGCCCATTTCATAATAATTTCTCTACCACTCCAAATAAATATAAATATAAGTATACAAATTTTCATAATGATCCGCTGCTTAGTCAAGCCATGAAGGAATAACAAACAAACTCACTTTCTCATTTATAATATTTTATTAGTATTACAAGTAGGATGAAACCTCTTGAATCTATAATAATAATAATAATAAATACTCTTTATTGCACCAAAATATACATAAAATACAAAAGAAAATAAACATTAACAAAAGTACAATAGGCGGCCTTATCGCTAGGCAATTTCTTCCAGGCAACCAGTTAGAAAAAGAACAAAGATAAAGAATAGGTAGGTGGCGCAGCAGTACTCAGAATTATATAGGCGAATGTGAAATTGAATATACATAAAATATATACATGTATAACAACTACATTTGTGGAATATATAAGAGGATAGAAGGATAGAGATGAAAAATAAAATATAAAAAAGAGAACCTGTAGGAGAAAGATCAAACAGTGGAAATAATATAGTGTTCCTTAACCATCTTTTTAAACGAATTCAACGATTGAGCTTGACGTATAACGACAGGTAAGGAGTTCCAGAGACGTACAGCTTGCACAGTAAAAGACTTTATATATAATCTATCTATAAAGATCTAAGCGAACAGACATCGGACGCGACTTCATTTTATTCTATGTAAAGTTATATACTAAATATAAATAAAGCTATGAGTTTAATAACGTCCAAATTAAAAGATAATAGAACCGGGGGATGTTCACAAAATAATTTGTCAGTTTGTTTATTTGTTCAAAGGCGGAATGACTTATTTTGTTGAGTACCTATGTAGGTATATTTTCCTTTGTTTGTGCTTGACGGGAGCTTTTGATAGCGCCAACATGTATTATTATTTTAAGTTCAATGGAAAATAAATATATGACGAATTGGACGTGTGTCCTTTATTTATTTCAGGAAAATATTACAAATTTACAGCATGTTGATAATATAAGTTTTTTTTTGTATCACATTAAAAAAACGTTTCATCACATCAACCTATATTCATACCACTGGCAGGGATACGGATCTCCTTTCAATCGGGCATTACAGCGCTGCCGTGCCAAACATATGTCATGTAATGTAACTCGAGAAACATAGTTTTGAGTAATCGCCGTTTAAAGTTTTTAACAGATTTTTGTCATTCGTGAAAAAGTGTTAAAATATGATTGAGACAATTTTTCATGAGACAACTGTAGGAAATCTTAGGTTTTTTTGTTTTTAATATTGAAATTTTTAATATTCTTTAAATTATTCACGATAACTGAGGCGTGACAAGATTTTCATACAACGCTTGTTTTACGCGCGTAGATACATGAGAAGGCAAGAGGTGATCTATTCGAAGACGACACACAACAATACAAGAATTAGCCGTGATGGGTAAGTCTATCACGGCTAACTCTTGTATATTAACTCCTTGTATTGTGGAGCCGCGTTGAGCGTCCGTCGCGCCTAATTCATGTAACATTACAATTACCTGAGATTGGGTGACAGACAAGCGATTTAAATTGCAATATTTAAAAAATGTGTCTAATTGAATGACCTAATAAGGTCATTTAATTACGATTTAGATCTGTTACCCGTAACTCGTGTAACTTAAGTTACATGACATGTATGTCACACGGCAGATCGTACTCTGCCCGGCTACTAGTAGCAGCAGCCAGTATTTTCAAGCCTGAAGTCCACCGACTTGGCTTAACGACCGTCATCCATCGACAACAGCCGATACCGACAGCTTAAAATGCCCTCCGAAGCAGAGATGGTCGAGATAACGAAACCCATCCAAACACTGGCTAAGGACGTATGCGTGATCGCTTAGAGTGCCACAATAAACGACGCCATTGAGCTTCTAAAAAAAATTGAGTCTCGCTAAAACCTGGCCGGAACTTGATTAGTTGAAGAGAGAGGCTTATTACCTACTTATAACAGATATAATGCCTACATTCTTAAAATCAGTAGGTACTGATACCTAGCAGATAGTGAAAGTTCGGTCAACGACCTAGGTGTTTGCAAAATGGCTGAATGCAATTGCAGTTTTGTTAATTTACTAACAACATTTTCCTTGTTAAAACTCAAACTCAATCATTTATTGCTTCTCATGTGTTTACATAGCATGTACATAAGGTGTAGGATTTACATTAAGTTCAGACATGAATCCTGCGAGCGCACAGCAAAATATATAAATTTGACATCCTTAAGTTTAATTTGAGTATTTTAGTTATCCATTCTCTAGATGCTGTAAAGTGATAACTTGGTGAATCTTAGAAGGTGGGGAAAGAAGCGGAAGTCAAAACTACAGATGATTAACTAGATTTTTTTTTTAATGTCATACAATAGATAAACAAGCAAGCGGGCCACCTGATGGAAAGCGGTCACCGCCGTCTATGGACATCAGTAACACCAGGGGCGCTACCAATGCGTTGTCCACCAAGGAGGTTGGAGGAAAGGAAGGAGGGGGAAAGAGGGGATAGGGAAGGAGTTGGGCTCACTCACCGAACGAAACGCATTGCTGAGAGGGTGGTACTTCCCCGGTCGAGCTAGCCCATTTCATAATAAGAAAGAATTTACTAGAGTAAGTGAAAAGAGAACTTTGATGAAAGAAATAGACATTAGAATGGACTACACAACGAGTTTGTCAGAAACATCTTAGAAGCAAAGATGGAAGGTAGAAGAAGTCCGAGAAGAACTTACATGGATCAAGTGAAGGAAGAAGAAGGAAGAAAAGTAAAAGAGCTGACAAGATGGAGGCTGCTACATAGCCAAGAGCGCGGCTCTTTTTAGAAGGAAGGATTCATTGCTGCTTCACGTCGATATTCTATGAGAAAATGGTACTCCTGATCGCATTATTTCATAAAGCTCTACCACTCCATAACCTCCTTAAAATGTCAACAAACTTTAGAAATCGTAAATCCATTTTTCTACACTGTCATTGTACTACTACACTACATAGATCGAACACACGCTCTTAATCACCGTTTGTAGGGTCACTAATCTATCAAATTTTCTCCACATATATTTATTTTATTTTTAGAGGAGGTTAATTTTTGATTCTATAAATACGAGAAACAGTTCTCCCTCATGGTTCTACTAATAGGACAAAAAGTAGAACCACGGAAAAACGGGAAACATCCTACAAAATTACATGTCATTGTCATTGCAAACTATGCTTAGAGAATTGTAAGTAATAAAATAATAGAACCGCAGTGGTTTTTTTTTAACTCAAGAAGCAATCGAAATAAGTGCTCTTGGGTTTCCCGCGGCCATCCTCAGTCATGGCGTCACGTCAAAAGGTCGATGAACCCCAGAGGCTGCGGAAAAAACTTCCATTCATATCAGAAAAATTGTAAGTGTTCCGCAGAGCTGCTCGCAACCCACAAAGACACTTTCGCTTAGTTATAGAAATAATTTTATTATAAAAATAAATGTAATTCATATTAATCAGTTTCCGTGCTTCGGAGGGTACGTTAACCCGTCGGCCACCAGTGGATTGAAGTAGAATTAAAAGTCGAAAAATTAATATCGGTACAAGTACAAGCCCACCACACATTCCCACCGATGTTTCCTGTGTAGCCAGGATCAACAACGGCGACCTCAGATTGACAATAAGCGATGAAGCATATTGATGTCTCGGGAGAGAAATTACAGCTGTCTTGGAAGTCACAACGATCAACGAATTTAATCAGAAAGAAGATAGTCGGAGTAGGAAGTATTGAAAGGACTGCGAAAAATTAATATATCCAGTCTTCAGCTATCTTTAGGTACATTTACTGTGTCTCTAGGATTAGTACATGTACAGATGTAGACAAATATTTTTAAAGAAGTCGCTCAAATCTACCACGACTGGGAACTTACTCCTACTTAAAGAAACAGAAAAAATCCAGAGCAAGATAAACATAACATGTTCGTGCAAACAAATGTTTGTCTCGAGCGAAGTTCGAACCCGCGGTCCTTGGAATAAAGTAGCCACTACTAACCACTCGACCACTGGGCTGTCAATGTGTCGTATTTCTAAATTATAGGATTTAAAAGAGTTGACAACCCTGCACTGCAACATAATGTAATAACACGATATTAGTCATGATTGTGGGGTTTCATAAAATTGTAATTAATTATTCATTCACAAATAATTGTAGGTTGCATTTCGGCATGAACGTTGGTGAACTGATTCATATTTTACGATTATAAATAAACTAGCTTTTCCTCACGGCTTCGCTCGCGTTAATTTTATGACTGTATAGATCTCGTTTGACAACAAAACATCCCATAACGCGACTTGTAGCGCCATCTGTTGACCGATACAGCGCCCTCTATAGTAGAAAAAATATTTTCCCATTGGAACGACATACTTTCACGGGAAAAAATTAGCCTATGTTGGGCTCTGTACCCCTAACAATATGTATGCAAATTTTCATAATGATCAGCTGCTTAGTCAAGCCGTGAAGGAATAACAAACAAACAAACAAACTCACTTTCTCATTTATAATATTAGTAAATAAGTAAATATTAGTAAGGATACTACCCAATTCACAGAGCGCCCTCTAGTCCCAAAGTAACCTGTTTGTGTTATGGGTACCAGACTACGGATATATTATTGTAAATATACCTATACATACTTATAATACATAGAAAACACCCAGAGATAACAAACACAAATGCCATCACAAATATGTTTGCTTCGAGCGGGAATCGAAATCTCTGGTGCCGTAGGTATGTATGCTAGCGTGAGGCCCCATTCACACGTAGTACACGCTCAGCACTCGCATCGCGATCGCTAAGTGCCCGTGTGCGTTTGCTTTTGATCGATATAAAATGTACATTATATACTTCTATACTAATATTATAAAGAGGTAAAGTTTGTGTATTTGTTAAATTGTAAGGGGTAATCTCGGGATCTACTGAACCGATTTTAAAAATTCTTTCACCAATAGAAAGCCACGTTATTGCTGAGTGTCATCTATATATATAAAATTCAAAGTCCTGACTGACTTAACTATATATCAACGCACAGCCCAAACCGGTGGGTCTAGAGATTCCAAATTTGGACTGTAGGTTCCTTACGACGTCTAGGGGTGTACTAAGAAAGGTTTTTTCAAAATTCCTACGGGAAACTGAGATATGCGCAAACGAAGTTGCGAGGGTATATCAACGCACAGCCCAAACCGCTGGGTCTAGAGATTCCAAATTTGGCATGTAGGTTCCTTACGACGTCTAGGGATGTACTAAGAAAGGATTTTTCAAAATTCCTACGGGAAAGCGAGATATACGCATACGAAGTTGCGAGGGGGCGCACAGCCCAAACCGCTGGGTCTAGAGATGCCAAATTTGACATGTAGGGTCCTTATAAGGTCCAGACCGACCGGACCGGACCGGACCGGAACGGACCGGACCGGACCGGAACGGATCAGACCTGATCGGTCTGGAAGGAACCGCACCGTACCGGGCCGTGCCGGACCGGATCGCACCGGACCGGACCGGATTTTTTTTCATAGATAAAATTCAAAGTCCCTGACTGACTGACTGACTGACTGACTTAACTATATATCAACGCACAGCCCAAACTAATGGGTCTAGAGATTCCAAATTTAGACTGCAGGTTCCTTACGATGTCTAGGGGTGTACTAAGAAAGGATTTTTCTAAATTCCTACGGGAAACCGAGATATATGCAAACGAAGTTGCGAGGGTATATCAACGCACAGCCCAAACCGCTGGGTCTAGAGATTCCAAATTTGGCATGTAGGTTCCTCACGACGTCTAGGGATGTACTAAGAAAGGATTTTTCAAAATTCCTACTGGAAAGCGAGATATACGCATACGAAGTTACGAGGGGACGCACAGCCCAAACCGCTGGGTCTAGAGATGCCAAATTTGACATGTAGGGTCCTTATAAGGTCCAGACCGACCGGACCGGACCGGACCGGAACGGACCGGACCGGACCGGAACGGATCAGACCTGATCGGTCTGGAAGGAACCGCACCGTACTGGGCCGTGCCGGACCGGATCGAACCTGACCGGACCGGATTTTTTTTCATAGATAAAATTCAAAGTCCTGACTTAACTATATATCAACGCACAGCCCAAACTAATGGGTCCAGAGATTCCAAATAATAAATATAGACTGTAGTTTCCTTACGACGTCTAGGGGTGTACTAATGTGGCGACACCTATCGCCATACAGAAGAACTACAGAGTGAAGAAAAAGTTCACAATGCGAACACATGACGTCATATACGACGACACTTAGAAATCCTGAATCGCGCTATCGAAGTTTCTACGATATGGAGATATATATACAACCTCCGACACATACATTGTCGGAGCCGCGGTTGCCCAGGCATGACACCCAGCCTGGCCGGAAGATCTTCCCTTTGTGGCGGTCGAGCACATCGCCATCGCTCCCGCTACAGTGGTGACCCCGACGTGATTGGAAGCAGCCTTCTCCATCATATCTCCTCATCAGCTCTGACGTCATCACATTCTTCACTCCTCAACTTGAAGCCTCATCATCAGCAGTCTCACAGCACTCCAGCTACGGGGAAAATCAGGTTCATCGCAGCCGACTCACCGAGCTACCTGTTCCTGCGCCCCTTATCCCGACTCACTGGGATAACCCTTATCCCGACTCACTGGGATAACCCTCATCCCGACTCACTGGGATATTCCTCATCCAGACTCACTTGGATAATCCTCATCCCGACTCACTGGGATATTCCTCATCCAGACTCACTTGGATATTCTGCATCCCGACTCACTGGGACATGCATCATCCCGACTCACTGGGACATCACTCATCCCGATTCACTGGGATACACCAAGCACGCACGCTCACGCCCGACTCACTGGGACACTTGGAGCACGCACACTCAAGCCCGACTCACTGGGCAAGCTAACGAGAAGCACAGACTGCTGATCATCATCTCATCGGACCTTCGATCCTGGAGGGGAGTACTGTGGCGACACCTATCGCCATACAGAAGAACTACAGAGTGAAGAAAAAGTTCACAATGCGAACACATGACGTCATATACGACGACACTTAGAAATCCTGAATCGCGCTATCGAAGTTTCTACGATATGGAGATATATATACAACCTCCGACACATACATTGTCGGAGCCGCGGTTCCCCAGGCATAACACCCAGCCTGGCCGGAAGATCTTCCCTTTGTGGCGGTCGAGCACATCGCCATCGCTCCCGCTACACTAAGAAAGGATTTTTCTAAATTCCTACGGGAAACCGAGATATACGCAAACGAAGTTGCGAGGGTATATCAACGCACAGCCCAAACCGCTGGGTCTAGAGATTCCAAATTTGGCACGTAGGTTCCTTACGACGTCTAGGGATGTACTAAGAAAGGATTTTTCAATATTCCCACGGGAAAGCGAGATATACGCATAAGAAGTTGCGAGGGGACGCACAGCCCATACCGCTGGGTCTAGAGATGCCAAATTTGACATGTAGGGTCCATATAAGGTCCAGACCGACCGGACCGGACCGGACCGGAATGGATCAGACCTGATCGGTCTGGAAGGAACCGCACCGTACTGGGCCGTGCCGGACTGGATCGAACCGGACCAGACCGGATTTTTTTTCATAGATAAAATTCAAAGTCCTGACTGACTTAACTATATATCAACGCACAGCCCAAACCAATAGGTCTAGAGATTCCAAATTTGTACTGTAGGTTCCTTACGACGTCTAGGGGCGTACTAAGAAAGGATTTTTGAAAATTCCCACGGGAAACCGATATAAGCAAACGAAGTTGCGAGGGTATATCAAATTTGGCATGTGGGTTCCTTACGACGTCTAGGACTAAGAAAGGTACTAGGCCACGCGGGCGAAGCCGCGGGCGGAAGCTAGTAGGTTATATAAAAAACCAAAAAATAAAAAGGCTTATAACATTATGCCCAACGAAGTGGGCACGGGTCAGCTAGTAAAAAATAATTAAAGTTCAAATTTCTATAAGCCCCTACAAAGAGTTCTGTTTCTACGCGATGCTTACGCAACGCTCGCACGTAAAAATTCGCAACATATATGAACGCGCCCTGATGATGTTTTCGATTCGAAATTCGCGACCGCATCGCTACTAGCGCCCAGGCTATGCGTCGATTCGTCAGTCATTCAGGACATAGCATTTTATATGTATTTTTCCCAAGTAAACAGAAGGATAAATAATCGCAATATATAAAGGTGATGCTATCTTTGATAAAAGATAAGTCTAATTCAAACATATTTTTGCTTGCGAGGGGAGAATTACGTACTTTTATTACGATTTGTCAGATGTAGAAGCCTAAAAGCCCTATATAATGTTATTTTGCTTTCGCGATTCCATTTTTATACATTTTCTTACATAAATTACATAAGTCTGACAGGCCCACTACACATTCCCACCGCTGTGTCTGTATAGCCAGGATCAACAACGGCGACCTCAGATTGGCAATAAGCAATAAAGCTTATTGACGTCCCGGGGGAGGCACTACAGCCTGTGCTACAGCTGTCTTCGAACTCACAAAGAATTCAATCAGAAAAAAAAAACGGAGCAGGAAGTATTAAAAGGACTTCTGCGAACAATCAAAGTTTTGGTATAACATCTGTGTCGTCAAGAAATATTCAATCAGAATAGTTAACTTTAATATTGTATTTATTTATTTATTGCATTACATGTGACACATACATTATTATTTTACATAATACATAGCAGTTACCTACATACACTATTAAATTAAGGCATAGCAAATTGTGAAGATTATCAAGATTTTTCCGGGCCCTAGATTAAAATTTAACTATACCTACTGTCTTTTTTCTTCTGGTTCTCTTTGAGCGTTATATTTTTATGATATCACGCAGGCAGACAAGCAAACGTTGGGCGTCCGGATCTGTCACACATCGAACTAAACGCATTGCTTGCATTACGTCGATATTCTGTACGAGGGAAGTACTTCCCCGATCGGACTAGCCATTTCATAAAAACCTACCTCTCTACCACAGCGATATTACGTGTTAAGTATTTGTGAGTTCACAAGTTTGATTCCCAAAAGAGTCGTAAACTAAGTAATTATACAAGAGTGTGTTAGGGTTAACGGTTGCAGGATCTAGATATTATCACGGTAGAATTGTTTGAATGGATGTGTGGACGTTACTTTTTTCACGCAACAACTACTTTCAACTTATAACCAATCATTATTGATTTGTTTGATGGATTTGCTTGAATTTTAATGAAATGAAATGAAATCGTTTATTTCAGAAATTAGACCTTTACAGGCACTTTTTCTTGTCACTTCACTTGTTTAAATAAAAAAAATAAACTACGTTATATACTACCACCATTTCGGACACAAGCAAAATGGCAACCGGTACAAAGAAATGGCGAAAGAAAACCGGTTACGGCCTTTTTTGTCATTTTGTTTTTTTATTTTTTTATAGTATACATAATAGTTTATATCCTGAATTCATCATACCATATCAACACAAAATTATACCACTGCAGGGATACAAAGAGGGTCTCTCTTCAATCGAAGATGATTAGAGCGCGCTCTGACTTAACGACTTTCATCCTCTACAACAGCCGGGACCGCTGACTTAACGTGCCCTCCAAAGCACGGAAAAGCTCGAGATAACAAAACCAATCCAAGTACTGGCAATGGTCAAGTCTGGACGTTGTCTAAGTCAAGACGTCGCTTAACTTAAGAGAGGTAGGGCACAGCGGATAATCCGCTCAAATCGGGGCAGCCCGTCTGCGGAAGGACCTCCACCTTACAGAAGATCGTAGCCAAATAGCATTGGTCTCGGCCATGCTGTGTTCCTACGGTGGGTAAGGTCTCCAGAGCTCCACTTGGGGGGGTTGGGAGACAACACGTGATTGATACCCCCGGTATTGCAAGCGTCTATAGGCCAAGGTGATGCTTACCATCAGGCGGGCCGTATGCTTGTTTACCACCTTTGTAGCATTCAAATAAAAAAACTTGCGTGTTTGTTTTAGACTGAAACACAGCGACGCCATCGAGCTCTTCATTTAAAGGTCCCTATCATTTAAAATGATTAAAATTAGATGAGTGTTAAAAGGATCAATTACATTTATAATTGGCGTTTAATGAGGCTGCGGCAGACTTGGGTTTAAATTGAATATTATAATAGCTACCTATTTTAAGTTGAAGCTACGATAATCTGACTGTGGCGTAGTAATAGCCGACGAACTTATAAAATTAAATTTATTTTTATATCAGAAGAGGAAAAACGAGCTAGTGGGTCAACTGATGGTAAGCAATCGCTGCCCATGATCATCTACGACTACAAGATCTTGGCTTCGTTGTCCACATATGAAGGAATGAAAAAGTAAGGACGGGGGAAGGAAAATGAAAAAGGGGCTACGAAGCAGGAGGGGTATTAGGCTTCCGGTGCTCTCACTCATCGTACCAAACACAGCGACATATCACCACTATTACACGTCGATATTCTGTGAGAGTATCAACATAATAGTGGCTGGGCTCACCATTCTGAAAATGAAGACGTACAAATGTCATGGAATACGACATTATACTCATTTGGAAGTAAGCAAAGCGTAGCAAATACGGAACCCTACACTGTACGTGTCCCGACACGCACTTCGCCGGTTTTCTAAATGTTTTACGACATCAATGAGTTTCTTGTGAACCCTTTTCTATGATATTACCTACTTACTATATTATAAAGGAATTACGAAAGAGGTCGCGAACATGATTGCGTATAACTGCTCCGGCTCGCCCGTAAAACCCAAAGGGAATGAATCTCTGATTTTACGACCCTAATGGGGTACTAAAGAACGCCCTAGTACCTACAACAACTTGTTTGTACGAACGGTAAGGGATGTAATCAAAGGATTTAAGAGAATTCCAGATTATTTGTTATAAACCGCGCAAGTTCTTTTGCACACAATAACAATTTCAGGTCTCTACGATCAGCGGTCTACGTGCGTTGGTCAGTCAATCAGTCAGTACAAAGCGTTTTACAAGATGATAATCTATAAAAAAAAAGACATAAGAAAAACAAGCGGTCCACCTAATGGCAAGTTACCACTGCATGCCAACTAACCGCTGACTGGCTAAGTTATTTTTTATTACCTTGTATCATATTTAAAGTGATTATTATGATTTTTTATATTAGATCTTTTACCGCCTGAAACACAGGATTTTCCTAGCTCAGGCACATAATGTTATACTTTTACCTTAATTGTCTTTATACTGTTAATTAATGTAACACTAGCCGTAAGTTTTATGAATAAAGATTTATTTATTTATTTATTTTTATTTTATTTATTTTAACATTATTGGCCACAATATTAATGTAGTATGGATAAATAGATTGCCTTCACTACCAGTCAACCATTGGGATGTGCACATATTTAGTTAACATAGGTATTATGTGTAGAAAAGTTTATGAAGTAAACTAGGTCACTTAAAATTGATTCAGCACTCGGGTCAGGCATGTTGTGTTCATACGTTTATGTGTAGAGGGCAGCACAATAGCTTTGAGCTATAAACTGGCCATTCGGGACTAATGACCAACACGATATCCCATTTCGATCACGTGCGCCATAACTCACAGGGGATGTTTTTACGGAAAAGGGAAACAAATATTTTTATTACTGTAACGACTTAGTGTTCAGTTAGGTCTTCTTGGTTTCTTGTAATCTGCTACCATGGAACGAAATTCCGAAAATAGGGACTGGCGTTTCGTTGAATTTTAACAAGTTTTAAACCTTATTCTAACTAGTATTGTTTGAATGAACCACGTGTTTCGTTGTTTCGAATGTACACTTTCGGTTGCCCCCCAGATTAGAATCGTCGTCAATTTCATTTCATTTCAGATATTTTCGCGTTCACATTGCGAGGAATTCCCACGGGAATGTGTGATACATGCAAACGAACTGGGTTTCGCGAATAGGTGCTAAAAAATTCACACACGTGTAACATCAGCCATAAACGGGCTTTACTATAAAAAATATTTTCAGATCGATCAAGTTGTTTTGAAATTTCTACCAATTGCAGCTTCAGCTTTATAATGTTAGTAGAAATTTTAATAAATCAAACAAATTTTCGATACATTTGTAACCAAGTTGTATATTAATATTGTAACAGCAAAAATTTTACTTGTTATACTTCAAATAATTATCAAAGTAACATGCTACTTTGTGTTTCGTTATAATTGGCTTAAGTGGGCAAATTTTCCGAAAAACTTTCGATTAAAAGTCACAAATTATAAATTGGCAAAAAACAGATTGTTAAGGAAATTGTTGAAATACTTTTTGAGAATACGTAGACGGTCGTCTAAACTTTGTTTCTTACTTGTACCAATTTGTAATCAAGAATCAAATATTTTATTTAGAGCCATCACAGGCACTTTCGTCATAAACATCTTTAACATTAAAAAAAATTCTAATTGAATATATATAAATACATTAATATATAAACTATCATTTCGGACACAAAGCAACATTACCATCGATATAAACAATGGCGAAAAAAAAATTTCGCCTTCGGGCAAACATTATATGTGGCATTTATGTTTGTTCACGAGACTGGGTGATTTCTATGTATATATAAGTATATTTTAACAATATCTCGTCTGGTACTCATAACACTGCTGCTAAATGCTCTATAATATAAATTTTACAGGAAAACTATAATAGAAACTAGTATATTTAAACTAAATATGATTAGGCATTTGGTTTTCCTGGAACAAGCTATTCAAAACATGATTAAAGTATGACCTTGTATCTAATTTAACTGACTAATATAATTAAAATAGTACATTACTTCAGTCTATTCGTCGATAGCTGATGAACTTATAAAATAAAATTTATTTCATGAAAACGTATATATCACTCATCTGGGGCCCGATTACTACAAATGCACCAATGGACTCTCAATGGTATCTTAATCGTGTCTCAAAAGAATACAGATAGTGTATCAGTGGAATAGTTTTTGATATTTGTTATGGACTCAAACAATAAGTTAAACTATGTTATTGTATTGCAAGCAAGCAAAGCGTAGATAATTAGAGATAACTTAGAAGATGTGCGCGTTCAAACAGACAGACAAAAAATTCAAAAAACAAATTTCGCTTTTATTACCTTTCTCTAACTGTTCCCTCTCCATTTTTGCCAAATATGTTCAAAGTACAGACATATCGGGGTCTACTGTTTTATTATATGTATAGATATAGATAGATTATAACTGTTTGGCCTGTACCCAAAACATTTACAAAATGATTGATTAAAAACCATTGGTTACGTCCTATAGATAACAAACGTCACCAAATCAATCATGACCTCGGCCTTGGCCTCAGCCCACGAGGAAACATTTAAACCGCCCCAACTATCGATTGCTCTCATAGCCTACCAGCACGCAACACTAAAAATAACAAACTTAGTTCATGACATGTTTCATGTAAAAGTTATTATCATCATATCATATTTTTTTATACCACTAAAGTGGTAAACAAGCATACGACCCGCCTGATGGTAAGCGGTCACCATAGCCTATGGACGCTTGCAACACCAGGGGATATCATTCGCGCGTTGCCGACCGAAAAATCTCATATTTTTTATTATAATCATGCCAAAAATGCAGAACTACATCACGCTTTGCGAATTTTATGTCTATTTCTAACGACATAATAATATGTCCTTATTGTCCAGATAAATTGTCAAAAACACATTTACAGAAAACTGTAATTTCAGCTGAAAAATAAGTGAACTGAAACCCGCGGTCATAATTATTCAAATTACTTTCACATCATATCAACATTATCACCCCATAATCATCCCCAGCAGATCGATACGCGTCTCTCAATCGAAGGGGATTAGAGCGTACTCTGCCACGCTGCTCTAATGCGGGTTGGCAGAGGCCAGTGTTTTCAAGCCATCTAAAGACCACCGACTTGGTTTAACGACTGTCATCCATCGACAACACCCGGGAACCACGGCTTAACGTGCCCTCCGAAGTACGGCAAACAATGACTAGGGTCAACGTTCCTTAACTTGTGTGTTCGTTTTAGAGCGCCATTGAGCTCCTCGATATGAAAATATTATGTAATAAATAGGATGTATATATATATATAAGAGCGAAATGTAGTTTGTTCATAGAAGACTGTGAGACCTAATACATCAAAATATATTGAATCTACAATATGAAACTTTCACGGACGGGATAGCCTTAAAAGTTTTTTATCACATAATTCTATAGATTAAATAAAAAACTTTCAGCTTACGCAAAGCTCCAAAAAGCCTACAATGTAAGCTCTATTGCTTGTTCAGTTATATTTTTATCTTAAATTTTTTATATTATACAGAGGAAGAATGATAAATAAATAAATATATTGGAACAATTCATACAGATTGAGCTAGCCCCAAAGTAAGTTCGAAACTTGTGTTATGGAATACTAACTCAACGAATGATAGCGTGGATGTTATAAAAATGTCTAATATCTCATTGTAAAATGTACTATTTGTAAGTTTGTATCCTTTCTTAGATACTAATATTTAAAAACGAGAAAGTTTTCGAGGATGTATGGATGTAAGTTACTCTTCCACGCAAAAACGGCTGGACAGATTTGCTTGTTTGGTTTACATGGATAGTTAATAATTGAGAGCAATGGTTTAAACATAACCCGATTGCTTGTTTGTCTACTTTACAACTAAAAATAATAATTTCTTTAATTTTTGTATTATAGAATACATTGAACTCAAACACATATTGCGTTTGTGCGTTGTAGAAAACACGATTGGGGAGCGTATGGTGGCCTCAGTCCGCGCGCGGGCCTCACTATGACGCATGCGCAAAACAGAGTACGAGTATGTTTGGTTACATTACTCATTCGCTATCTTTTTCTATTTTTAGGGGTGTTTTACAATAACACATGAACCATATATGTATATGTTGATTCATAAGGTTTTAAAAAAAAAGATGCTCGGTGGTGTCCTGCGATACCATGTGTCGCACTCTAAAACGAACACGCAAGTGGCCTCTGCCAATCCGCATTGGAGCTACGTGGCAGAGTACGCTCTAATCCCCTTCCCTCAATGGGATGATCATGGGATAAGGAAGAAAAATAGAGATGGTTTGAGTCTTAATGTCCATAACAAAGGTCCACGCGAACGGAGTCACAGGCGCAGCTGGTAAAAATCAAATATGAGTGTAAACAATTACCAAAAGTGTTTTTATCATTGGCAAGCTTAGTATTAGAATGGGACATCCAATATGTAACTGTTTTTTTGCATATAATTTTTACTCGTATTTTAACAGAACATTATTTAATTACAATTCTTTAAAAAAAACTAAAACAAAACTAATATTAAAAATTAAAAAGAATTATTTTTTTTTTAAGAGAGGTAGGACACAGCGGATAATCCGCTCAAATCGGAGCAGCCCGTCTGGGGAAGGACCTCCACCTTACAGAAGATCGTAGCCAAATAGCATTGGTCTCGGCCATGCTGTGTTCCTACGGTGAGTAAGGTCTCCAGAGCTCCACTTTTGGCAACGCGTGAGTGATACCCCCGGTATTGCAAACGTCTATAGGCTACGGTGACGGCTTACCATCAGGTCGACCGTATGCTTGTTTGCCACCTGTGTTGTATAAAAAAAAAATAAAAAATAAAAATAAAAAAAAAAAAAAAAAAAAAATAAAAAAAAAAAAAAAAAAAAAAAAGTGTTTAGGGTACCCTGCCACAGGGAGAGTCCCTGTGGCAGGGTACCCAAATCTTGCAGCGGTACCTCGTTGAATGACAATAGCGCGTTGAGCGAAGTAACTGCCAGCCTTTGGGTCACCTATGATTTTACGCAGGCGTTTGGCGATGTCCTTGTTTTGAAATACAGAAATTTTATTTTGTCGGTTAAATTATATTTTACGGATGTCAACGTTGAAATAAAAGCCTCATTATTAATGAAATAACGAGTGTATTGCGTGTAAACTGCCTCTTGGGACTAAATAGAGTTAATTATGTAGTTATTGTCTATATAACATTTTATTAATTCTCTCAATTAGAGCCACCTTGTGTTGAGGATCGCAGGTTCAATTCCAGTAAAGGACAAACATTTATTTAGTAAACCGTCCATTACAGTATATCTTACGGAAATATGGTTACTTCAATTACATTAAAGCTTGCGGGAGATAGCTTAATTTACAAAATTAAATGTAAAGCTTGTTTGATGTGTCGACTTCGTTCATATTTTGAACAAAACTATTCATATTTCCACTAATTTTAAAAAGCTTTATGAAAGCTTAAGCGTATTGAAAATGAGTTACTAGACGGGTCTAGTCTCATTAACATTAAAATAAAAAGTAAATAATAAACTAGGGTCCTGTAACACAGGTTTTTGTTCCAAAACCCACAGTCACTTCTCACTTTGAATAGTTTAAAAAGAAAATGTTAAATAAGATTAGTTCACAAACCTTTTTTTTGTGAGAGATATTAAAGAAAAATAAAGATATTTATTTATATTATGATAATACAAGTATTAAAAAGAAAACGCTTTGTAAATTGACGCGTAGTTTCCAGCTGCGCATTAAAGGGGCCCTTTCTCCCTTCAGTGGCCCCAAACACGGCCAAATTTAAAACACACCAGTCGCGTATTACACCACCAGTTGTTTTGCAACAACTAAATTCATCTAGGCTGCCACGTTGTACAAGGCCACTCGTCTAATACGATTGTGCGTAAGACACCGGAAAAAAATTCTTCATTAACGACTACTGCCGTGACGTACGGCCATAGATCAGATAGATTATAGACATTATAAAACCCTGCCCTATAAGGTTTGTAGTAGTCATCCTGCTAATGTACAAAATGAGAAAATAATGGTATGTTAGTGTTTTACAAAAACTGTTATTTTAAAGAAAAAAAGACACTACTCACGTTAAATCACGGAAAATGTAATGGCTCTAAATTGGAATGTCATATTAACAAGTATCGGGACAAGCCCACCACACATTCCCACCAATGTGTCTCCTGTGTAGCAAGGATCAACAACGGCAACCTCGGAAAGACAATATGCAATGACGTCCCGGGGGAGAAAACTACAGTTGTCTTGGAACTCACAACGAATTTAATCAGAAAGAAGATAGTCGGAGTAGGAAGTATTGAAAGGAACATATTAACGAGTATTGAACTTGATTTAAAAAAAAGTTGTTTGTATATTTTCGTAAAACAAAATATATTTTATATGTTCGACGTAAAATAGACTGATAGTATTCATATAAGCCGAAGACATGTTTATGTGAAATTATTTTTGAGTTATGAGGAAGTGAAAAGTGCCTCCAAATGGTTCATATCACGGTATTGCTCTGTTAGCTTAAACTTGACTTGACACGCTATATGCGTGTATAAATAAAAGGTACAACGTTCACAAAGATAAAATAAATTAGTTCTCAAGCAAGACACACAAATAAATCACCGATCGATTCCCAACTAAAATTAGAACGCCCCCAAGTTGACGCAATCCCATTTTGGTATTTGGATTTGTTATCACTCAAATACTTACGCGTGATGCCAGTAAAAGCTTCTGATATTTGTCTTTTGTCTGAATAAAACTCTTTTACATATTCAATGTAAGCAAAGAAACAATGAGATCTTTCCGAAGATAAAACCGGTGATAAGGTATACTATGGGCGTACTCATATTATGTCAGATTTTAATGGGATCTTGACCAGCGAATATCCGTTTTGGAACAAGTTTCGCACATGTAAATCGGGACAAGCCTACCACACATTCTCACCATTGTATCCTGTAGACCCAAGGACAACAACGGTGAACTCAGATTGACAATAAGCATTGAAACTTATTGACGTCCCAGGGTAACTACAGAGGTCTTGGAACTCACAACGAATTTAATCAGAGAGATATTACGGAGTAGGAACTAGGAGCTATTCTAAAGTAAAGACTGTGCTCAACATTAAAAATACAGGCCAAGGGAAGAGGCAGGCCACCTGTCACGGTGGTAGTCAACTGTTGAGAAGAATGTTAAGGCCCAAGACATTTCGCCAATGACAAGCCGGGACAGAAGGTCCTGCCGCCGCTGCACAAAGAGGCCCAACCCCAAACGAAATGGGATATAGGCAAGGACAAGAAGGAGTAGATGAGTTAAATATAGTCACGGCTAAACGTCTTTAAATTCCGATAATTTAACCTCCATGTATCTACAGTTGCCCATAAATTGACAATTCTATTTTTTATCCTTCCAGACGTCAACACGTGGTAATGTTGAGTAAAACGAAACGAATAAAGTTTACACTCAATCGCCGTATTGTTTTTGCCGAAATTTACCTATTTGCATGTATTATATATTTGTAGTCTATGGCGATGGGTCAACGGCCGGGGCCGCGCGGCAAGGCGGGTTCCCAAACACTGGCAAGTAACGACGTTTATATGAAAAAAAAACGCTTGTAAACTGATGAAAACCTGAGAAAACATATAACAACGAATGTTGTATGTTCTAATTATTATGTATATCCATCTGTATGGTTTTTTTTTGGATTCGTAGTAGGAACCTTATAGTTTTGACATGTCAGTCTATTCGCAATCTAGCTCAGAGACGCATAATACTATATAGATGTAGTTTGGCCTGTTTACACATATTATCTATGCTGACAATGTAGTAGAAGAAAATTTTGAAAAATAAATTAAATAGTTTTCTAGAATAGGAATGTTTTTTCGTGCCGGCAACTTACGCACACCCGTCTCTACTACGTTTTTTCTATAGGTTTTCAGCGAGGCATGGCGAGGAAATTTACTAGCATTTTGAGTACACTGCCATAGGAACCCACTCAAATTTTTAATATTTAGTTTTTTTTTTAATTTAGTTTTTTTTTAATGTTTGTTATGTTTCTTTAAGTTCTAACAGGTAAAGGCAACATAGTGTTTCTTATGGATCCTTTTGTGATTTTTTATTTTATTTATTTTTCAACTTTTACACTATTTTCGTAATGACTGGCATACAATGGCCATTTTATGTGTATTTATCATTCTATCTATTAACCAGACTTGTAATAATTTCATCTACATTTTGTTTAATTTGTCAATTATCAGCAGTAGCAACTATAAAAATTATTATTGAAATAGCAAAAAAAAACAATTTTTTATCGCTGAAGCTGGAACACTGCTTTGGTGCCTTTCACCCTATCTACCCTTAATGTTAGAGGGATGATTGACGCCGAATTAAAGTTGAATTGAGGAAATCGACAGCTGCCATGCGCAGACCGTTAAAATACAAGTTTTCGGACAAAAAGTCTGGGCCTTTTCCAGGAGATTTCGCGGGTGATTTTCCATATTTTTTTTTTGGATTCTATTAAGTTTTTATTATGTATTTGGTAATAAGGGCGGGCGTTTCTGTCGTGAAATAGTGTTGTTATGTGAAATCCGGTATAAAAAATCCTATGTGTTGCAGGTTGTACAGTCCGAGACTGCGGACAACCTCAATTATTTATTAAATCTTTGAAATGATATGAATGATAATATTCGAAGGCTAATAATTATGGACATTTATAATAATTATGGATGAATATTATAAATGAGAAAGTGAGTTTGTTTGTTTGTTATTCCTTCACGGCTTGACTAAGCAGCCGATCATTATGAAAATTTGCATACATATTGTTAGGGGTACAGAGCCTGACATAGGTTAATTTTTATACCGTGAAAGTATGTCGTTCCAATGGGAAAATATTTTTTCTACTATAGATGGCGCTGTATCGGCCAACAGATGGCGCCACAAGTCGCGCTATGGGTTGTTTTGTTGTAAAACGAAATCTATGTCATAAAATTAACGCGAGCGAAGCCGCGGGGAAAAGCTAGTTTTTAATAAATATGCAATAATGAATTTGCCAAGTATGCAACGTACAGGTTATAAACTAACCGTATTTTGAATTTCAAGCAAAATTTGTTGTTAGAGCTTGAGCATTTTATGAAATGAGCTTGTCACACCTTATTGTGGTAACATATAAATGTTTTATCGAAATAAAGTGATATGTGATCGATTCATGTTTATTTCTTATTGATTTATATTTTAAGCTGCTGTGCCTGCGACTTCGTTCGCGTGGTTGTTGAAAACACTGTCGCGCTATGAATTATTTTTTTCCCGTTTTTGCAACATTTTTCACTGATGCTTCGCTCCTATTGGTCGCATCGTAATGTTACATAGCTTAAAGCCTTCCTCGATAAATGGACTATGCAACACAAAAATAATGTTTCAATTCGAACCAGTAGTTCTTGAGATTAGCGCGTTCATACAAACAAACTCTTCAGCTGTATATATTAAGTATAGATCAGACGATTGTTTTGAGCTTTTGTGAGGTTTTGTGGGATGGAATATAGGTAATATAACATTTGAAAAAAAATGAGAACAGGTTTACGAATCTCATCACCATTCGCAAGTGGGCCATTGCGCCATTGGTGTATTTTTAAAGTAATTTGACTTGCCAAGTGCGTACCACTTAATGTTATATTACTATGGTTATTTATGTTTGTTAAGCAGGCAAACAAGCATGCAGTAAGAGGGTAAATTATTTCGCTGCTAATTGGTTTCTACTAACCGACATAATTGTTTTTCATTCATAAACGCATCTGAATTTATATAGCTTCAGATTTAATGCGAAGCAATCTTTTTCAACTTATTTTTTTATTTTTTTTATACCAAAGTTGGCAAACAAGCATACGGCCCGCCTGATAAGCGCCTGGTAAGCATCACCGTAGCCTATAGACGCTTGCAATACCGGGGGTATCACTCACGCGTTGCCAACCCTCCCAACCCCCCCAAGAGGAGCTCTGGAGACCTTACTCACCGTAGGAACACAACATGGCCGAGACCAATGCTATTTGGCTACGATCTTCTGTAAGGTGGAGGTCCTTCCCCAGACGGGCTGCTCCGATTTGAGCGGATTATCCGCTGTGCCCTATCTCTCTATAATTTGACAACAGCCATAATTTAATGTGTCATTAACTTTGAATATGGATTTGAGCAATTCACCGTAATAAAGTTAAGTGAACCTTAATAAAACATGTTCTTCAAAGTTTCCATTGGACAATTTTGTCTGTTACGGGCGAGATGACGAATGATAGGGCGAAATGTAAACGATTAACACGCTGTACCGACCCCACGTAAAGTAGAATAAGGGTAGGAAGAAGAAGAAGAAGGTCAATTTTGTCTGTTCCGTTCCGACAGCTTCTACTGACTAACAGTTCCCCGATGAGTTTCCTGTAATCTCGACTTAAAAACACGCCATCACACGAGAACTACGGTCAAAGGAGATCTATATAATATACATGTAGTTAATGCGTTATATATGCAATAATAAACCGACGAATAGCCATTATTATGCGGCGTGAATGAGTTTTTTATGACCACGTTCTTTCATAGAAGTATTTTTTATTTTCTAATATAACTTTAATTTAATGTGTTTTTTTATATTATCATAATCGTGTATTCTTTTGTTGTTTTTTTATTATATAGTCATAATTTGCCTTCGTTTGTATATCATTCGTTTTCGCGTGGGAATTTCGAAAAAATAATTTCTTGTCTACATCACATACAGTTTCTGGGAAGAATTTTAATTTCACATCAAGTCTTATGCTATCTCTTTTTTTATTCTTTAGTTTGACAGTGACAGCCATAACTTATTAAGTCATTAACTTTTAAAAAAAGTTTCCAGTGGGAATTTCCGAAAATCTTTGTTTGTATTTTACATACAACTTTCCTCTTATATCACTGTTTCTGTAGCTGAAAACTGCATAAAATCCATTGAGGGCGGATTCGACCAAACACAAAGTTACACGAGTGGTACTATTCCGGGAATAATTTTACTCCTTGAATTTACCCTTGGATATCTTCGTTCACGTTTTTCCAATGTACTCAAGGACTACGTTAAACTCGGTATTGTTATTCTGCGGAGTAAAAAGATTGATGAATGAATGTATAAACCGACAAAAATCATTGTATTTGTTTCTTCTAGCTTGCCTTGGAATGACGCAACAATTAAATTTTGTAGGATAATACAGTGAAATTACAAATGTTGACAGCTTATTTTGACAAGTGACACCTCTGCTCTGACAATTGTTATTCTCAGATTAAACCTTCCGCCAAAATTGCCCGTGTAAATATTACTCGCGTATAATTATCTTATTCTTTGATTAGTAGTTAGTAGAATGCAAAATCAGTTTACTCTAAAGGCGTGTACGCACGACCGAACACCAACATGGTGAACATCGAACACGAACACGGAACATGTGGTTCGCACGACGTAAATTAGCAAAGCGAACATGAACACCTACAAACATAGTTCTACTTGTGTTCGCGCGCAACCACTCACGACCGAACAAGAACATGGTGTCAACAATAACAAAAGAGGCTACCAAGCCTTACTCTTTTGGTTCGATGTTCGTGTTAACAATGTTCTTGCTCGGTCGTGCTGAGAACATCGTCCACACAGAACAACTAAATTGTATCGACACGAACACTTTTGACGAACAAATTGTATGATGTTCGTTAGTGCACGTGCACACGCACGTGCGAACAAAGTGTTCGTGTTCGATGTTCACCATGTTCGTGTACGGTCGTGCGTACACGCCTTTAGATTAAGCAGTAGTTACACTCGAGTAAAGACTTACTCAAGTTTGGTCGAATCCGGCCTGAGTAATTTAAAATTTCTAAGCGAACTGACAGCGGAGGCAATTTTTTTATAAGTATGTAGGTACTATGTAAAGATAGTTTAGACGGTAACACTAGCCAGACCAAAATTAAATGTTAGTTAACATGGTATAAAATTAAGTCAGTCTGTCTGTCTGTCCCTCCCTATTTATGCTTATATCTTTAAAACTGCGCAACAGATTTTGATGCGTTTTTTTAATAGGTTTCATAAATAAAAAAAAATAAAAAAAATAGAGTGCGTCAAGAGGACGGTCATTTTTTGAGCAGAGACTAAGAATTAGGAGCTTTTAATCGATTGGCGTAAAAACCATTTTTTTTTTAATGGCAACCCTTTGAAAAGTCACCCTGTATGTATAATTTATCCCAAAATTCCCACGGGAAAGCGGGATACACGCACACGAAGTTGCGCGGGTTTCGCTAGTTTATAAATAAATGCAATTCGTCAGAATTAAAACGAGTTTCTTTAAAAGCCACCATGAATCACGCGACATTATAAATCATTAATTTAATCTGCAATAAAGTATAATTTATTGTTTATATTTTTTTAATTTAAATAAAAATATTAGTATAATAACTGATTGCGCAGAAATATAATATCTTAAGTTGCAAAAATATATATATTTTGTGTTTTTTTTTAATGTAAAGCAAACATGCAAACGGACCACCTATGGAAAGTGGTTTTAAATTTTCCAGTACCTCTAATAGAAGCGTTTTGGAGACTTTCCGTTTCCCGTAAATTTATTACATTTTAAACAAAAATAATTTTAAATATAAAATTAAATTTTTTATTTTATTTAATAACTAGCGAAACCCGTACAACTTCGTTTGCGTGTATCCCGCATTCCCGTGGGATTTTTCCGGAATGTATAATACTTAAAAACTTTCCTCTTGAATCCCTCTATCTATTAAAAAAAACCGCATCAAAATCTGTTACGTAGTTTTAAAGAACGAAGCATACAGGGACAGACAGACATTCATTTTCTACCATGTTTAATATAATCAATCTCATTTCCCTACTTGAATTCAACATGGTGAACTTCGAGAGTAGTCGCTTAATCTTTTGTCTCTTTTCGTCCTTCAAAGAAATTGTCGCGCATATTTTTGTCTCTCTTCAATCGCCCTTTGCATTGTTACAAAACCACAAAGACCTAAACAGCTGCAAAATCTTAGTGTTAGAGTTAATTAGCATGAACAAGTTAGATTCCCATGAAGCTACAATTTCCTAATTCTGAATAACTTTGAATAGCAGACATTGAACTGGTTGAACCTGATTCAAGGACCAGTCGTTGTAACCCGGCTCATTAGTGATGCACGTTTGTTTTATCGATATTTTTTTAAATATAATTGTTGTAACAAAAATATATTTGGTAATATACATGGCGGTGTGGTGACAACAGATTAGAATATTACCACGCCTTCTCCTCCCATATGAAGTAAGAAGTGGAGAAGCAACAGCGTTGATATATTCAAACCTTCAACCAACCCAACTGCGTCCGTCAATCCAAACTGCACTCGCCAAGTGTGGCGAGAGAAACCTCTCAACAACTGCTACTATTTTTACTAGTATTAAACCAGAAAATGTAATATGTTTGTTACAAGAGTAACACACAAAAACGGATGGACGATTTACTAGAAATTTGGTTTACAGGTAACTTATATATAATACGGTTTATATTCCGTATATCATTCCGAGAACGGAAGCAATGAGACTTCGCAATTGGAAAGTCGATTTATTTAATTAATTTTAAAGTTACATAATGAATATGCATGAAATCTCGTAATCGTAAGTATATATTTTTCGTCTTGTAAACGAAAAAGACCTTTTCTTATTAAGTATGAATTTTAGTATTCCTGAACGGTACTCATTGTTAATTTTATTAAATTACCCTTATTACACAATTAGCACGTTAAAGTGCTGATGAAAAGTAACTTAATGACCTAAAGAGGACGGCCCTAATGGAGATATACCTAATTTTTATCTCAAAGATCTATGTTTATACTAATTTTAATTACACTTCAAAAAGTTAGATTAGTAGATATTTTTTACAAATCTCATAATTATCAAATCAGTACAAAAATAAATGCTGTAATGTCACTTGCAGTCGAAGTTTAGTTCTGCCTACCAAGTGGACTGCGCAGTCTGTATTCAGTTTCGATGCAGTCACAAAAAAAACAAAGCAGTCTAAACTGCAATATTGAATTTCAGATCAAATGCTTTCAGTCTATGTATGCCCGACCCGACCGAGCAATGTTTATCGTTATCTCACATCTCTACGCCACGGATTTTTATTGAATGGAAGTGTGCCACAAACGTTCTTGGACTATTCACTATTATTCAACGTTTGTTTGTCTATCCAGCGAGACTAGATCTTGATTAATGTCTTGACGAACTCTTTTGATAGTTCAAATTGAGGGAGGGGAATTTCTATTCAGCGGTAATTCCGATAAAAATGGTAGTATATTTGAACGTTTTAGATGCTAATTTGTAATTTAAAACGTTTTTTATACATAATAATTAAATATATAGGGACAATTCATACAGATTGAGCTAGCCCCAAGGTAAGTTTGAAACTTGTGTTATGGGATACTAACTCAACGATATTATATTTTATAACAAATACATATATAGAGACACATCCAAGACCCGAGGCCAATCAGAAAAAGTTCGTTTTTTCATCATGACCGACCGGGGATCGAACCCGGGACCTCCTGGGTGGCGGTCTGGCGTGGTAACCATTACCACGGAGGTCGCCAATTTTCTTTCTATTCGCCTACTTATTTCCCATAAATATTGTTATTTGTATTACAGCCATTTTAAAAGATTTATAATATTTTTTTTACAATTTGTATGATTATAATGTATGTATTTACTTACATGAATCTACACTAATATTGTAAAGAGGAAATATTTGTATTTTTCCGTGTGTGTACGAATTAACTCAAAAACTATTCAAAATTTTCATCGTTGTTGGGAAGCTACACTATCCCCGGGTGATATAGGCCATATATTTTTTTATTTATTTGGGATCCCTGCAAAGCCGGGGCGGGGCGCTATTATACTATAAAGAGCTGATCAATCTTTATAAATAAATAATTTATAAATATTCTTGGACGAATCACGCAACGCCATGTACTCCCAAACTAAGCAACTAAGCTTGTGCTATGGGTACTAGATTGCTGATAAATATACTTAAATACTTTTTTTTGTAAATAATAAATACTTATTATACATAGAAAACACCCAGACCAAGGCAAACAGACATGTTCATGCACACAAATGTTTGCCTTGCGCAGGATTCGAACCCGCGGCCCTTGGGATAAAGTGACTATTGCTAGCCACTCGACCACCGGGCCTGTCGAATCTTTGGTATCGAAATAGCAGAAATTTAAAAATGATTTGCGTAATTATCCATACATTTAAAACGAAAACTATCACGGTTAAGTAGGCCTAATAGTTACTAAATAATAGCCGACGAACTTTTATAAAGTTAATGAAAATGTGAATGCACATTGAATGCCATTGAAAATCACTTGTCCGGTTTTTTTCTACCTTGATTTTGAAAATAACAGAATGATTTATTGTGTCATTAAGTTTAAAATGTATTCCTGCAACTCACAGGAAAAGGATAATATTATTATACGATTTAACGTCTCTTGAATTAATTGTAATTCTTGAGGAAGGTTAGAATTCAATAGCCTATTCAACACCGCCCTTAGAGGCTGAACCAAGGACGAGTGAAGCTGTGGGAAATAGTTAGTTAAATATAATATCACTGTGTCATAAATCAGGAACTAACAAACAAATATTTTTTTATACCACTAAGGTGGCAAACATACTACCCGCCTGATGGTAAGCGCCTGATGGTAAGAAGTATCACAAGCGCGTCGCCGACCCTGTAAAAAGTGGAGCTCTGGAGACCTTACGGCGTTTTTCCACTACTCCGGCATCCGATTTTTATCGGTCCGGTAATTGCCGGTCCGATGTAGAAATTCATACTTTAGTATACGCGCTTCTCCACTACTCCGGCATCCGGTTTTATGTCTAAAGTCTGAATTTCTACATCGGACCGGCAATTACCGGACCGATAAAAATCGGATGCCGGAGTAGTGGAAAAACTCCCTCTCCGTACGTAGGAACACAGCATGACCGAGACCAATGCTATTTGGCTACGGTCTTCTGTAAGGTGGAGGTAGGTCCTTCCCCAAACGGGCTTCTCCGATACGGAGCGGATTATCCGCTGTGCCCATATTTTAACTATAGATTTTAACTGTGACAAAGTGAATGACTTTTTAATTATTATGTTAATATTTGTTAAATTACCTAACACTAGTGTTATGTTAAGTATGTAATATATTCTCATACAAAAAACAAAATGAAATATGCATTGGACACATCCTGTATCATGTAGATAAATAAATATAATAGGCGTTATTTATTTTTAGTTATTATACTTTACATAGTTTAAAATGGAGTCGTTTCCGCTGTTCGCTTAGATCTTATAAACTATCCAATATATAGAGAGATACAAATGGTTTATTATGTTTAATAAAAGCAAGGATATCCCGAAAATCCCATGGGAAAGCGGGATGCACGCATACGAAGTTCCGTGGGTTGGTATAGTTATTTTTTTTTATTAATCCAAAAAATTTAAAAACTACTAATTTTACATAATAATTTATATTTATTTAAATAAACAATAAAATTTAATGTGATCTTATGTACATGTTTCCTTTTGAGGTACGGAACCCTAAAAACTGACAGATTTGGGAATCTTCCACTTTAGAGTTCCACACCGTTAACAAAGAGCACTAATTAATACAATAAAAATAAATGAGAACAAAAAACTTTGTTTTCGTAATTTAATAATTTACTTTTAATCCTACATTAAATATATCAGCGCGAACCAGTAGGTATTTGCGTTTCGTTATAAGAATCTGACAAAGTAAAAAAATAAGGTTGCTTAACTTCTTCACAGGTCTGCTCTGACCCATCTCGAAGATCAGTGTGTACTGAAATATTGTAACATGTTTTTCTATACTAATATTATAAAGAGGAAAGATTTGATTGATTGTTGGTTTGTTTGTTTGAATTGAATAGGCTACGAAACTACTGGACCGATTTAAAAATTTCTTTCACCAGTACAAAGCTACATTATCAGGGAATGACATAGGCTATAGCGTTTCCCGAAATTCAATGTCGTTCCCACAGAATTGGGTCCGGAACTTCACGCGGATGAAGTCGCGGGCAAAAAAGATAGTCTGAAAATAAAGGTACCTATATTTATTTTTTTTAAACTTGCGTGCTCAAATTTATTATGCAACACACAGCAACGTCATTGGTCTCCTCGTAAAATAATCAAATTTGGACTTGTACTTTCATGTTGTGTCAATTAAAAATAGGATTAGGGAATTATGTACTACTAACCCAGTTGGTCGAAATAAACATAAGATTACCTATATCATTATTATTATTATTATTATAAGTAATATAATAAAATCACTAAACATAATAACTGTTTACAACCGAAACTCGTTCAACTTGATACATCCCTAGCATGTCTTTCATTTAAAAAAACCTATTATTCGTATCAACAAATGCGTATTTAGAATTTACAAAAAATCTTTTGAAAAGTCTGTGGGGTTGCCTTGAGAGGGCTGTTACAAGGGCAGGTTGGGGAAGGTCAGTTCTGTAGCCAGGGGACGGGACAAAGGCAATAGTGGACAAGTCATAAATGGTAATCTAATCTCGTCAGATGAAGAGGAAACTCCAAGATAAATAAGCAATAGTCTAAAGTATTGATAATATTTACATAGGTAGTATAGCGGGTGGAACAAAACGACCGATACTGCCGAAATTTCTTAAGAGGTCTATACATCTACTTCATGCTGGTAACTCAGACCAAATAAGAAGTCAAGACGGAGCGCTGCGAACAATGATGTGAAGCCGGTTTTGTAAACATGTGTGCATTTAGGGAGTGTTGCCGTGCAGTAAAAAATTATTACCCTAATTTTTTATTTTTTATAGGTAAAAAAGTTTTTTTTTAAATTGGATACCTCACTTTTATGAGATGTTTTGAGTATTCAGACGAGATAGGGGAATAAAATAAAACAATAGTAATATCAAACATTGGTTTTAATGGCCTTTATGTTGGGTCAATTTTTTAAAATATTGCCTTTTACTGTCCACCATTTTAGCAATTGTTTCCAATTTAGAAATTCACTTCTATCCACTTCTCTCTGATATCTTTATTTCGGTTCGGGAATCTTAAAAATAAATATTTTTGAAGTGATGATAAAACATGGAAAAACAAAAAAAACAAAATAACGCCTATTTACACTTACAATAATTTTATGAAAACTAACAGTAAAAATAGAAATAAGTAAAAGAAAGTGACGTTACGTTTCGCGGCACATTAATAACTACCCCAATAAACTGGGACTATTGTGACGCTTATTAGCGGCAACACTTGTGGAGTTTTTTTATTCCAAGCTGTCATAATAATTATTAAAATTGATTTGTTAAAAATATGTATTTTTATGTTTACTTACGTATGAAATGTGATTCCATCTTGCTTTTTATTCTTTGAGGAATTGTTTTTGCAGCCTTTCACCACACAATTCGGCATTTTTGATTATTAATTAATTAAATTGTTTGGATGTCATACGTCAATGACGAACTAGCTCAAACTAATCGGCGAGGCATAGTTTGGTTATAAATGTGTGCGTTAGGGGCGTATATGGACAGGGCGAGGCATAGTTTTGCCTGCTTCACATCATTGTTCGCAGCGCTCCGTCTTGACTTCTTATTTGGTCTGAGGCTGGTAAAATATTTTTTCTAAAAGTCTAATAGTTTTGGAGTAATTTGACAAACATTAGTTTGTATTTTCATCCCTAAAAATCAGCCGTATTAAGGACGTATTTTAAAATCGGTCATTGATCTCGATTATTTTTAAGCTCTGTGTTGTTTAGTGTATATATACGCTCACAGACCGAAAACGCTCAATGAACGGAAAAATAGCTCACAACGCGAAATCGTAAGAAAAATTCGAGCCTCACTCGCTCGGCGGTGTTATGATCACAAGCTAACCCTATCCTAACCGACCAATGTCTGTCTGAATACCAACAGACATTGGTGGGTTAGGTTAGGGTTATCTTGTGATCATAACACCACACAAAAATTTTCTTACGGTTCAATCAACGCGTTGTGAGCTATTTTTTCGCTTACTGAGTGTTTTCGGTCTATAAGTGTAACATATACAGGGTGACAGGTAATATCTCATCTCGGTAACCGGTCACTTTCGACCCCCTATTGATGGGGGCTAATTTGTTGCAAATGACCTCTAGTTTAACCAGTTTTAAGGAATAGGACCTGTCACCCTGTATACACTATATAAAAATAATTTATTGTAAATTAAAAGAACCCGCCCTTTAGTGCCTACCATCATACGAATATTATAAAAATAAAGAAAGAGAGTTTGTTTGTTTGTTATTCCTTCACGGCTTGTCTAATCAGCCGATCACTATGAAAATTTATATATACATTGTATTTATATATACAATATAATTACGTAGGAGTTCTCAAATTTCAATCTTTATAGCACTTTTTACTCCAAACATTCAGTTCGAATGTTCTTCAATGAACATCGAAACCAGTTTGTGAGCGAAGGGAGACTAAGCTTGTAAAGTTAGCTTCACACGATGCGTTATTCTGCGAATTGTGTAGATGCGACTGCAAGCCACTCCGTCTAGATTTTTATGAGTTCCAATATAGTGTTTTTTCATTGTGAAGACTTCACTACTTACTGTTAACTTAGTTGTCGCTATTAATCCTGGCCACACAGTACACAATGGTGAGTAATAAAACGTTAAATTATAACTGCCACTGGTGCTAATTCTGTTTTACATTTAACTAGACTAAACTAATTTTGACAGGACCAAAGGTGTTGTTGTCCTTCCTTGGTTTAAAATTAGTGACAAGGATAGCAACACTTCTAGTCCTGTCAAAATTGGTTGTCTAGTTAAATGTACAACAGAATTAACATTGTCAGACTAAAGAGCGAAAAAATGGTTTTGACTAAATGTGGAAATAAAATTTAAAAGCATTCATATTATTAATTAACAAAAATCTGCCAAAGTTTCACGCTGCCGCACTGTCACTTCGACAACTCAGCCCAGCAGTGGGAATAGGGGGTGGTATTTAATTTCACGCACCGTGGGAAGATGCCTTAACATAACACAACCACTCTGACGCATTATTGAATTCTCAAAATGCTCGCCCCACAATAAATTCATAAAGATTCCGATAAATATCTTAAAACCCGCTTTAAATTCATATTCAATTAAAAGAGATACCTTTTGTACATAAATATGGTCGAGTGACCATCAATGGCAAATTTTAAACCAAGGGTCGCCGGTTCGAATTCCGCACAAGACAAACAAATTAAAGAAACATTGAACATTTTATTCTAGATGTCCGATGTATTAGTATGTGACATTTGGTAAGTTGCAGAAATACATTTTTAAGTTAATCGTTTTAACGTTAATGATACCTAAAATGTGATTTTGATGAATTGTATAAAGAAATTATAACTTCCGACTTTTTTTATACTACTAAGATAGCAAACAAGCATACGACCGACTCCACATGTCATTAACTTAAACATAATATAATATTGTGCTACTGGCTAACTGTGTAATGTGTTGCAGTCTTGCAGTAGAAAAAAACACAGGTAAAAAATACATGAATGAATATATCCTTATGTAAATAAAGTAGACTTTACTGGCATTTTTTTCTATTAAAATTGCCGGCATACCCAAATATGTTAATTTAATACTATCGTATTTCCAAGGGGGTTTTGGTGAAAAACATGAAAAAGGAGCGAACATAACAGACAAAACTAATAATTACATAATGAATATTTAAACAATACAATTGAAATGCGTTTCTGAATCTGGCTGTATGTAACCCTCTTTAATAATAAACAAAACTCATGGAAATTTAATTTTAACTATAACATATTATCTTGCCCACTCCGACAGCGCGGCCCAGCAGTGAATATACGTGGTGGGCTAATCCCGAAACATCATTATAATATGAATTAGGTACTACATGATCTAGAATAATCTAGATCTTTGACTATCAATTCTAGGTTAACTATAATTGGAAAAATATCAGAAATGCTTTTTGCAAGTAAATAGTTATTGATATAAAATTAGGTACTTAAATTATATAATATTTTTTATAAAAGTTTCTATAGATAATATATTACTAGTCAGAATAAAATCAAGGCTAGAAACACTTAGCTTATATATAGCTGCTCCCCTTACACATATAGCAAATCTAATGCTTGAAACAGGTACTTTCCCAGAAAAACTTAAGCATAGCCTAATAATACCGATTTATAAAAAAGGTACTAAAGAAAATCCTGATAACTACAGACCCATAGCTCTACTTTCAGGTGTATCAAAAATATTTGAAACTATAATTTATACAAGAATAGTTGACTTTCTTGATAAAAATAAAAGATTTAATAAATTTCAATTTGGGTTTCGTAAAAACAACTCCACGACAATGGCTATATATTCATTCCTGATAAAGCTATGGCAGGGACTTGATAATAACAATGAGTGTACGGCGCTATTTCTGGACATGTCTAAGGCCTTTGATTGTGTAATACATCAAATTTTATTGAGACAACTGGATCGCATTGGTATTCGTGGTATAGCGAATGACCTATTGCGATCTTATCTTTCAAGTAGACCACAAGCAGTGGTCCTTAATAGCTATAATAGTGTTGATAACTCTATGGAATTGCTAAGCTCTAATGATAGAATGTCGGCTCTGGGCGTGCCACAGGGAAGTGTGCTAGGGCCACTCCTCTTTCTAATATATGTTAATGAAGTTCCTGACCTAACTAACCATTTATGTGTGATGTTCGCAGACGACGCTACAGTTCTCTTTGTGAACGATAAAAATGACATAATTTATCACAAAAATGAGATTACCCATACTACCAAAAACTTAATGAATTGGTTAAGCAACATAAATTTAAATGTAAATTTAGACAAGACGAAATTAATGTCATTTTGTAAGTACAACAAAAAAACTGTAAAGCTAAATATCAAAATTAACAATTATGTCATAGAAGAAGTAGACAATACCAAGTTCCTAGGTGTGACCATGGACACGAATTTAAATTGGAAAAGTCATATAGTAAAGCTAAATAATAAATTACGAAGCTACTGTTTTGCATTATCTGTGCTAGTTGATGTGAGCTCTGTCCAAGTTGCTGTCACTGCCTACTACGGGAATGTTTATCCATTGCTTCTATATGGTATAATATTTTGGGGAAACTCTGTAGATGCATCCAAAACATTCATCTTACAAAAAAGGTGTCTTAGGATTATGTACGGTATGCGCAGTGACGAATCACTTAGAACAGTCTTTAAAGACAAAGGTTTCCTGACACTCACTGGTCTGTACATTCTGGAGATCTGTGTCTTTGTGAGGACCCATATGACAGAATTCATAAAGGTGTCAGATGTTCACTCCAGAAATGTTAGAGATAAAAACCGTCTTGTTCTACCCAACATACACTGCCGAATATATGATAAGAGTACATATGTGAGTGCCATTCGTATTTATAATAGAATCCCTAATTCAATAAAAATAGTTAATAATAATAAATTTAAAATTGTATTAAAAAAATGGCTAATTAATAATGTATTTTATGATCTTAAGGAATTTTTTAATGAAAACTGATAAAATTGAATGAAATGAAATGTGATGAGCTTTGAAATTTAATTTATGTGTGTAAATAAGTATTGATCCACCTAATTATTATAATTATTTAATACTCAATTATGTTAAGATAGATTTTAAGGTTTTATTGTATGCCTGACTATAAGGTACAAACTGTTCATATTTCCCAATGTTTACCATCTTGTGATTCCAGTTTGACAATAAATAATTCTGATTCTGATTAGTTGTATTTTAATTATTTATATAACTATTCCTAAATTATGTACATTTACAGAGTGGTAAGGAGTTTATGAACATCACAAAAACTTATTGAGGTAGATTTAAAAAAAAAATGTAATGGCAGACAAACAGGCAAGCGGGCTACCTGATGGTAAGTGGTCACCGCCGCCTATCGACATCAGCAACACCAGGGGCGCTACCAATACCTCGCCCACCTCTGACGAGACCTCTAATCTACCTCTTAAATAGTCAGTTATTTTGAGTGGTAGAACTACTATTCTCTATTCTCTTCTCGTTGATATGCTACTGAATCTTACTTCTTGATCACGAAATTGATGACTCAACAATAAAATATGCATCAAATGCCGGTTTTAAGGAATTTCCAATTCGAAACTCCCAATAAAAGTTTTTACAATCGATATGGCGTGAGAATAGAGTCATTTGAGATAATCTTAACGCATAACTAAAGGCATAGTTTAATAGCCAAATAGTAAAGACTAGCACACCGCCCGGCTTCTCTCGGGTTTTGAAAATAAAAATGTTTATTCCAGAAATTACACCTTCACAGGCACTTTTTCTTGACATTTACAACTTGTTTAAATGGTGTTGATTTAGACAGTTGCAATATTTAAATAGAAAATTGTAAGAGGCGTAAATAATTCGTCGGTTCTATTTTAAAAGCCGTAAACAGATTCCGTATTTTTATTACTTACAAAGATTTCAGGGGTTTTTGAATAACCCTCTATCTGTGCGCAGAATGGACCTCGACAATATTCATGTATTTATGAGCAAACAGTTTGTTATGAGTCGCACCACTTTTATGAAACTTTTATGAGGCTTGACGCGAATCTGCCATCAGTAGTGTCAGTTAATAAATGGAATCTGGACATATGTTGTGTTTTTACAGAAAATTACAATTTACCATTGTGATCGAAGAATTTTCTGCGGAGTTTCTTTGAAGCGACAGTGACCACCGCATACTTGTCGGAAACAAGCAAAATGACAATCAAACTATACTAATATAATAAAAAGGTTAACTTTGTGAGGTTGTATGGGTTAATACTCAAGCAATAAATAACACTCACCATAATGTCCACTTTAGCGTAAAGTAGAAAATATGATTCAAAAATAATTTTTAAAAAAAGTTTTTCTGTACAACAAAGGGTTAAATGGTCGTCAAATTACAAAAATTTTGACATGTGTCATGTCAATGTCAAATTTATTAGGAATAAAAGAAAAATAACGAAATTCTAACTTTTTCTAAATATGACCTATGGTTAGATAATTGTTAATTTACATAAACTGTTTTTTTTTTCCAACGAAACGAATGCCTACTGAGTATGTCACACGCATATATCCTATATTGACAGAGTGAGATGGTACTATCGCCAGTGAAATTAGGCTAAACCCTGACAAAAAGATAACTGCAATATTCTTTTTCCGTAGCCTAAATTGTCTAAAACAAATATATCCAAATTTTTGAGTGTTAAAGTCAAATATATCCGTTTAATAGATTCAAAGATGCAAAAAGTTTATTAAGAGTAGGTCTCCATGACACTTTCTCTCGTCAAAGATTACAGTAATAAATGATTTATGTAATAAATCTGCTCTATAAATTACTACCCTTGTATCATTTCGGAAAGAAAAGCAAAATCAATGGTTAGAAATGGCGAAAATAAACACAGAAAAAATAAAAAAGATATAAAAGTCTTCCGGAATCATAAAGGTCTCAATCCAAACCAATTAAATTGTGGGAAATGTAAGTGATAGTAAATGGCCGAATTAGTCTGTTTGCGAACTTGAGACAATTTGTGGGTCAAATGCGTAGCCTTTGAATTCATTTAGAATTTGTACCGAAGTTGGAGAAGGGTTGACGTGTTGACAGTAGGTCTGAAAAATAGTGGTAGGTATTAAAAGGTAACATAGAAAAGGTAACATCAATCACGACCTTTCAAAGTGTCCAATTTGAAACAATTTAACATTAAAATAGAAAGTTGTCATTATAAATTATGTCATGATCGTTGTTTGACATTTCCTAAAAATTCTTCCATAAGTTCGGGTTATTTCTAAAGAGTGGGTTGGGAGAGAAATGGCTAGGTTTGATGTGTTCTCATTAATATTTTTATAACACACCACAGGCTCTAGTTGGCGCTGTGTGATTTGTGTAAAAAAGTTTCACATTTTGTTTTACATTTTAAATCGTAACGTTTGAATTTTAGTACGTGAAAAGTACGTTTTTAATATCAATTAAAAATATACGTGTCGTACGTGTTAGGACGAAACGTGTTTCAAGGCACCCCTTTTGAAAGTTGAGGACATAGCTGAGGGCCAAATTCATACACAATTCAAATATGATTTCCATAAAATGTGTCAATAGATTGTTGTTTTTGTGTGTTTTTGTGTTGTTTATCTTCAAGAATCCCTAGGTAGTTGGGAAAATCTGAAGTCAATAAAATGGCGTTACAATTAGATTCAATCCTAAGCTGTTTATAATTCAGGACAAGACGACATTTGCCACTCAAAGAAGGCTTTTTTAAGATTTTATAGATTTTCACATCGTGAAACCAGGGCAGATTATTTATTACTACCACACATGATAATTATCTAATCCAGCTAACTTATTCCATAAGAAAGTTATTATGGACTTTAACAAAAAAAACTGAAGTTTTTCAATTTCAATTATTTCACGAACAATTCTGGGTCAAAGGAGATAATAAGTTACGTGGGATGAGTAAATCATGCACTTTGATCAATGAAACAACAACGCAATTTATCGAATATTACAAAATTATTTTTTTATTGTTAAGAGGCACAGTATTTTATTCGCGCAGAGGACGCGCGTTTCGTGCTACATTGATTTCTTTATATGTTAGACATCACGATGGAATGATTGCAACACCGCCTTGGATAACGATAAGCGCGTCATCTGCGCGTTTAAAATACGCCGTGTGCTGTGGCTCTTAATGTTTTGCATAAGTTGCTACTAGGGCTTCTGCTTAACTTCTTCGAATAGACCTCCTCCAATTTCCAATCAATCAATCAATTGCGGGAATTGACTTGAACAAAAAAAAATGAAACTAAAAACTTTATTAGCGTAATTTTACTCTTTGCGAGTATATCTCATATCAACTCGTCATCATCTCACTGGGATACGGGTCTCCATTCAATCGAAGGGAATTAGAGTGTACTCTGCCACTGCTCCAATGCAGATTGGCGTAGGTCAGTGTTTCCAAGCCGCCTGAAGACCACCAACTAGGCTTGAATTCAAGTTCCCTAAATATTGCTGAAAGGGATTTATTAGATTTTTTTTTGTTAATTTTAGTTTTTATTGTTAGTTTAGTTTTTATTTAGTTTTAAATTTTTATTGTTAGTTTAGTTTTAATTCATTTTATATAAGATTGTATCAATATTTAATTAATTATATAATACCTAATAAAATCTATACATTCGAATTTTTATTACTTACTATGTAATTTCATAACAATGCTTATATTCAGGCGGACCGTAAGCTTATTTGCCACCTTTGTGGTATAAAAAAAATATTATTAGCATAAAAATCTTTGTTCTCTACCCTGGTTACCTCTTTCATAGGTTGACTGTACTTGCTATTGCTATACCCGTACCACGACGTCTTATAGCAATCAAAAAACGAGTGAGTAAGCGAGATGGCGCAAAACATGATGTAAGGCGACATCTCGATAAATTGTTGTAAGACCTGATTTAACTACATGGAACTTCGCTTCTAAGATACAAAGATTGTACTGCGATACACACGATCCCCTTCTCTCGTCCATTATCACCTAAACGTCTGCAATCTGGATAAGTAGAACTGTTTACACCCGTTGCTTTCAAACGTCAACATTTTAACCAACATTAGGGTTGTCGACATAATCACTAATATCTATACTTATAATAACCTTTTGTAAGTTTATTTTTGATTTAGATGCTCTGAAGTAAAAAATTAATTTATTGATGATAAAGAGAGTGGCAAAGCTATCGAAAACATAAACTTCCGAGAGCTTTTTCAGCATAATAAAACAAAATCAAAACATGACGTAATCTTTTTCAATATTCATAACATACGGTTGTTGCCAACCCTATTCATATTCACAAAAAACATAAAAGGAACCCCAGCTGCCGCGTTTTACAGTCGAACATCCAAAGAGCCTTTAAAAATATGGAAAAATCTCGGAAAAAAACATTTGGCCTTGTTTCCTTTAGGCTAAACATTTACATAACATTATTGCCACGTGCTATCAGGATTCCCACGAAACGTTTCTGTGTAACCATGCTATCGTTTAAAGATGTTGTAATATAAATATATCATTTTTTAAGAAAAGTACCTATAAGAAGCGATTTTCTCAGAATCGAAATGTTAAAAAAACTAGCCGCTGCTTGCGGTGTTACCCGCGTTTAATTTTATGCACAGCAGCGCACTCTATGTCAGATTTTTGACAAAATCCAACGGGAATCGTGTACTTTTCGGGATAAAAAGTATTCATAAAAATTGACCTAACCATTTGAGCGTGAAGAGGTAACAAACATACACAAACTATCACCTTTATATTACTAGGATGTATTATTGCCTCAAAGATAGATTACATACATAAATAGAACTTTTGTGATGTATTTGTGGTGGCATAAAAAGGGAATTTGTAAAGAATATTTAATAATACATGTCTGCGTCTACGTGTCAGAGCAAATGATATAACGATCACATTGCCAATTCATCTTGAGATGAAGGAGCTTATGTTTACAATTGTATTTCACATCAAACACGTTTTTTGATTGGAGGAAGTCATTATCTATATTATTTTTATAAAGAGGTAATATTTGTAATTTTTTTTTGTAACGAATTATCACAAAAAGTTCTGGACCGATTTCAAAATTCTTTCGCCTTTGGAAAGGTAATATAGTAAGTTGTTAGTAACCCTAAGTTGCATAGGCTTTAATATATATTTTTTAAATTGGGTAACTCGTGCCATTCCGGGGTCGGTCCTGTATCCTGTATATGGAACCAGACAGTTTTATTTATTAAAGAAATCGACGATATTCTGAGACAGAGTTTTCAATTTTGAGAGGTTATTGGAGATATGCCTGGTCTAAGAAAGGTTTAAATTCCTCACTGAGTTGTCTGAGGTCTGATGGTTACGTATTAGAGGAATATTTTAGCGAAATCCTTAGCCTTAGGTACCAAAGCATGCCATGCTCGGGATAACGTAAGGTTAGATTGGACTGGATTGGAGTTATGACATGTACAAGAAGTACGGTGCCCTCGAAGATAGGAGGATCGTTTAAAAAAAATCGCTTGCACATCTTGTAAGTGGAATTTTTGTCAGCTCCACCCTTTTCTTTGTTACCAAAGTACCAAACAGGGTTTTTGTTTATTAGAGCCACATGTTGCAACCAAAAGTCGTCCTAACGATGGTCCTGCTATCCTCGAGCTGACTGTACCTAAGTAATTTTGCTATTTAGATTTATTCCAAAACTAGACCATCTATGAATGTCTGGCCATTTACTTTGCTGTTAGGATAAAAAAAAAATACGTGCGAAAGTATTTCCTGTACAAATCTACTTACAAAATAAATGATTTTATTTTTATGTTTCATCTCCGGTCTCATGCACAGTAGTGCTATTTTCAAAGACGCATCTTCGGAAGTCCATGGAGTCAGACGATCCCATAGTTTATGCTGAATAGGTGCGGATTTGTTTTCTTCTACATTTTTTAATTTTACGTCAGTTATTTTTTAAGGTTTTGCAAGACCATAATTAAATTCTGGTAGACCTGCGAACATTTTCTATTGACACCTTTTTCAACCTCATAAATGCAATGGTCGTCACTCGTATCGCGCCATGCATATTTAGAGCTTTCACCTAATTAGTTATTTCTGGTCGCTTATCCAAGTTTTCCACATAAAGCTTTCACAATCATGACTTTTCTGCGAATTGTTCTGTCTAGGAATAGAATTATTCTATTAGCTGTGATTTCTGGATGTATCGTACGAGCATTCTAGGGTCCAAATTTGAATGAGCAGCTCAATATCCGGATCCATCCACACCAGACGGTTGATGATGGTTGCATCTTGCAGACCACGATTCTTACCTAACTATAGCGTTGTATTTGTGTATATTCCACGTAGTGATTTACTCACAAGTATGACCTCATCGGTATATAATATCCTAAACTACATAGCCTAGCTCCTGGTTTGTTAACGGGATTAACGTTTTGAGTTTAATAAATTATGCCTGAAAGACCGCAAGGTTCCGATCGATCACATAAGGATCTAAATGCCGTTTGAAATGCGGGTAATATTTAACTGTCTGCCTAACATTTATCACAAAGTCTTCGGGTATGTTTCTCTATAATTTTGCCTATTTCTCTACTATTATTATGAATTGCGACAGCGTCTATGAACAGAACATCACTTTATTTTACAGTCCATTTACAAGTCCATTATTCCGAAACTATAACTTTTTGGTTTGTTTGATAAAACACCAGGAAAAGGAGTAGTTTGTAAAAATTGTACGCATGGACAAAGCCATATTTAATTATTATTTGTGCAATACCGCAGACTATGTTCCTTCTCCTATCCTATCCTATTCTAGCTGTACCTTAACAGATTTGTGGAAATCTGTGAGAATTTGATCTAACTCAGATCATTGAAGAAGAAGAATATATTGTAACAAATTATGTACCACTAGAGAAAGTATCTGAAGAAATTCTTTCTAAACAAACAAATTCGTACCATTTCAAATGTTTACTAACCATGAAAAGCAAAAAGCATTAATTGTACATCTTTACACATTATTTCATATGTAAGATTAAATTAAGCCTATTTTTTGTATTGTATATTTTCTATTTTTTTCCTGTTAAGTACTATAATATTATTAGAATGTCATCAAAACTTATGCTTGGATAGCTCCATTCTGGATAAATGAAAGATTGAACACACACAATAGCGAGACGTGTAGAGTGAACATGTCAGAAATATAATCTTTAATATTCATTGTAGCATAATCATCTTGAATTTGTATCTGGAGTATAAGTAGTTATAATTTTCTTTATTTATTTATTTTAACGCTCACGCTTGTTGATAATATTTTTTTTTTCTTTTTTGGATGCTCGATTCATAAAGCATTATTAAATTCTTCCTTGGTCCCAATAGTCCAATCGGAACCGATCAATTAAACTATCAATAAGGAAATAATTCTAACAAAAGGTTTTAGTGTTTTAATGGCTTGACCAATGTGATTGTCTTAAAAAATTCACCTCCCCACCCCAGGGATTCAATTAATTTTTTCTTTCAAAAATATTACCAAAAAATAACTAAGTATTGGATTTTGGAGGAAAAAAATGTTTTTAAAGAAATACAACTACAATTTTGTGATGATCAATACTTTCAAGACCACAATGAATATAAATTGCATTTAAGTTGACATGCAAATGTGCGTGGCCACGCGTTTAGTGCGGACTCTCAATTTGATGCACGTAACTCCAAATGTGCAGTAAATTTTTTATGGCCATAATATTATCCTAACATCAATTTATCGTCAGAGACACAGTTGGGTGTTACTCATGCAAAAATCTTATCGTTCACATCTCAAATCTTTGTCTGATCATAATAGTTGTAAACATTGTTCGGTTTGTCTAGTCTAAACCAGACAAGATCTAGACGAAAATGTATACAAGATGAGAAATAAATCTGAATGCCTCAACCACAATCACGTTACAGACATGTTTGCAAATATCAATTAAACAAAGTTCGCACGCTGCCTATAACATTTCATCATCCAATCGATTTTTTTATGTTTTTTTTACCGCCGACCCAACTAGACGTGCTGGAATCAGAATCATTTTTTGCCGCCACACTTGAGATCTGTACCTGTTCCTCACGTGTTTGTAATCTTTTAATATCAAAACTAACAGGTGGTTTGGCCAATTTGTAATGTCTAAATATCGAAATAAAATTTTTGGCACATTTTTGTCACGTCTAAAAAATATTTTGGAATCACGCACAATAGACACAGTACATAAACACCTGTACGCAGGTAACACACATTCGAGCAAGAAAAACACATAAGAGGCCCTAATCCGTCAGTGGAACGGAAAATCGACAGGCCGGAGGACGATAAAGTCGCAAAAAAGGAAGTAAAAACTCGCGTTAGCGGAGATGGATTGGTCGGGCCCGGTACGTGGCCGGGTAGCGTGTTCTGTGACAAGGTGAGAGCGAATAAACTAATCCGTTACACTAGTAGCACTTTTGGTCAATAAGGAGCGGGCGGTCGGTGCGCGCTACAGCCAGAGGGGCCCCTGACCTTGGTCGAGCGCGCGCTGCCGCCGCGGCCGTCCCCCACTCGCAAACACTTTGATTTACACAAACTTATTTAATCTTAGTTACATGTTTTGACTGAGGATTTTGACCTTATCGATGAGGATGCCAGTACATGTCCCGATGAAAGTAACATATTTAGAAAAGTCAAACGCAGACGCGTCTCTAAGGTACCGAACCGACAGGACGCTATTACGATGTAATGACAGACTGTTACAGAAATAGCAGTGTTGCTAATTAAGTTATACTTATAAATAAGTAGGTAGCAAATCTCGTTACGTTTAGATTTGAAATCAAGAGCAAGTCGTGCGTCGCTCATATATTAAAAGCAATAATAATCTTGTTTGCTCCGAACAACACTTAACTAACAAATCAATGGAAGTGTGAAATAGATCTCGGAAACGTCGAAGTCAAGTTCCTTTGAAATGTTTTATTATCATCAGAATTTATTGATAAATGTTATAACTTAATTCAATTTTGATTCTACAGTCAGCTAAAAAAGGATATGAGCTGGGCCATTAATATGATTCAAGTTTTTTTAAATATTGCGTAAAGAGATTTCATAACTTACATTATTAGCGTCAAAATCTTTGTCCTTAATTCTTTACGCTCACCCCTCATTGGTTGACAGGTTGACACCCCTCATTGGACGTAGATAAACTTTTGCTGTTCAGTTCAGAAAAGCGTTTGCCATCTCTGCAGTTTGTCATTCTTTGTTTCCCCAAGAACAAAGTTAATTTAGATATTACTCGTTGTCCAGTCCAAAAAGCAAACCATAATTAACAGATACACCCAGACATATTGGAGTTGATCCGGGCGCTGTTCTCTCCTTGTAATTACCATGTTGGCACAACGCCCAGTGTTTCGGAATCGAAAGCCTCACGCCATAACTTTGCCCGCAAATCGTAATGCTGACTCATTATATCTGTATACATACAGAATTAAAAACATTGGATGAAGATTCTTCTGTTATATTGGTAGATATGGCCAATATAAGACCCAAGTATGTACATAATTATTAATTGAAGTAATTTTTTTAGATACGTTGCTGATTGATATAAATCTCTCTATAATCTCTCAATTGATTAAAAGTGGTGGCTGAAAATCAGTGAAATGAAATGAAATGAAATCGTTTATTTCAGAAATTAGACAGGCACTTTTTCTTGTCATTTACAATTTGTATATATGTATAAAGAAAATAAACTACGTTATATACTACCACCATTACGGACACAAGCAAAATGGCCACCGGTAAAAGAAATGGCGAAAGAAGTGGTTACGGCCTTTTTTGTCATTTAGCAATTTTTTTCTTACACTCTTTTGTTACAATGTATAAGTACATTTATAAGAATAAATAAAATACAGATCCAGGTACATACAGAAATCAAGCTCTAAACGCGGGATGTCGATCCAAATAGCGCTATGGTCAAATCCTAAATATGTCGAATATGTAGATGTTAATAAAGCGAGCAGACCAGTCCCCCAAGATGACAACCACAACTGAGAGTCGGCCCGCCAGCCTCCATCACTGAGCTCACCATCAACAATATTATGAACAATATTGGAGGGAACACAACGACCCGACTCCCGATGCGACCGTGATTTTGATCCCCGAGCAAGTAATGCACTGAGCTGCCGCCTCTTTGTATCACTACGGTACACATTCCCACTACTACCTTTAAATTTAATTCTGTCTTTTGTGTACCTTGGAGATTCAAATATATGTTTTATCAATCTATCTATTGATGAAGCTATTTCTTTAAACACGTTGCTGATTGCTATAATCTTGTCAATATTATTTAGGTAATGGAACTTTCCACCTTTGAAATTACAAGCCACGTTAGACCTACGTTTGAAATACATCTCAATTATTCTCAATTCACCCTTAATTGGATGAGCACGATGTGTGGGCATAACGAAAGTACTTAGAAAATAACATTTACCGTAGAAAATTGGAAAGCGGAGACAAAGCAATAAAATTTATTTTCGTGGACTTGATTAAACTCATCACTACAGTTAAATTAGATTATTCCTTTTTACAATCATTACATCTAATCTGAGTTGAAATGAAAACTAATAAAGATTAACACGAGAATGTCCGCAAAAGCATTTTCAAAGATCCTCTGACAATATCACCAGTGAACATTCTCTGATGGCCTTAATTAAGGACAATCGGAAAAGGCAGCGGCCCCGCCTCGGAAATGGGGCCATCAAATAATAAGCATCCGAGCTCAATACAACAGAAATGTTACCAAATCTTCAACAATTTATTAGGTAAGACAGTTGACCTTCGCTGTGCCTTGTACAACCACGTAACTGTAATTTTTTAGCAAAACTTGTGTAACGAATATTTGAGGGCCCCTTTTGGGCATAACGACTGATTGACTGTATTTTGGTAGGATTCAATTCAATCGTTTAGATTACTTTAGATTAAAGTGTATAATATAGGTCTTAAATTAAAGATGCACTTTTAACTTAATTACCCTTTCCATGTATTGCTAAAATTTGGGCGCATTTCATAAAATTCTGCTGGTTTTATGCCATTTCATTATATGGTTTATTATTGACAATTGACGAATTCGTATCAATGGCATATTCTTCGCACGCACCGTCCATTATAACATCGGTTTCCTGATTATACAGTCGTGCTTCGTAATATTTCCGCTGGTCAATATATTTGGGCCTCGCGCCATGAGTCATTCATTAGTTTTCTCACCTACGTTTTATGATGCACGATGTTTGCAAATACAAAAACACTTTTCCGCTTTCTATTGTCCTCAACAAGGTTTGCATCACACATGTATTGAACTAGTCGTCCGGGAAGTAAACACTTTATTATATGATATGATTTTTTCAATGTTTTTTTTTTACTTTTGGTAATTGTCTTTGTCTAGTATTTTGTTTCATTGCTATCGACTTCCTCTCTTGCGTCTGTGTTACTTTATTTTTCATTATATTTTCTTTTATTTTGAGCCCTGTTTTTCTTCCACTACTCTCGTTTACCTTCAACCTGTACATGTACACATCAAAATAAAATTGAATAATCCAAAATGTAATATATTAATAACATTAATTGTGTTGCAGATTAGTTTATGTATACAATTCCTTTTATCTGCCTACTTTATCTAATTCATATTTACCTCATACTCATATTCTTTTCATCTGTCCCTTTAACCGGGCCAGACGCAAATTACCGCCATTTCTAGTAAATACTTGTATGGTTATTGCGACCTTGCCGAGATAATTTTGATGTTTATGCGTACAGCTGATTCTCGATTGCTACTCCTCGTTATATTTATTGCGAACCATTCAGAGGCCCTTCAATGTCACATCGATTGCAAGATTGTATGGTTTGATTTGCTTAAGCAGATTCACGTGATTGAATATCGGAGGAACATTAGTGTGATTGAAAAATGAATAATGCTGGTTCAAACAGTATAGTTAATGACATTAAATTAAGGTTCACAAAAGGATACAGCTTGAGACTTGAGACCGAGAGAGTAAATTTGTTTGCGTAAAATAAAATATAGACGCTCTAGCTAGCTGATTCTGGTCAGTCACTCTAGAATTGCTTAGCAAATCTAGACAGAACAAGATAATCACTTTGTCCATCCCTTCCTTTTCTAATTACAAGAAAATTCTAATATTTACATTGATTGATCAGAAAGTCTTTTTTAATGAGTAGTTGTTATTTGTTCGTCTATTTCTCACTCTAGAATTTGAGATAGACAAAACAAACTATTAACTGTGTCATTATCACGGCCACCTGTTTGTAATAGTAACGATATTTTGGTTTTAAAAGTAATCCATAAAATAATAAGGCACTGTTACCACTCGACCGGATGCTTAAAGTTATAAAGTCTAGATGTAAATCATAACAGTCTCTGGGAAAATACCTTGTGCTTCGTCATTTGTCTGGCTATTAACACAATATAAGGTTCTTTCATAGCATTTTATTATAACTGTTTCTTTTGTGTTGGCTGAAATTACATTTTCCTTCTAATTCATTTTTAGCTTTCTTTACATCCGTTGCAAATTGTAGGCAATTTAATGCTTAATCTTCTTTAAAATTACATTTTTTCCCACAGTAAGAATAAGGTGCTTTAGCTTCTTTTTAGTTAATTACGTATTATAGGTTTATTTGAATAATCAATAACTTATTTTTTTTAAAAGTATTTCAAGACGTTGAACACGATAATTTCGTATACAATATAAATGATTATTATGTTAAATAAGTTGGTACATAAGGTAAGGTATATTAAAAGACAACACTGACTTGTTTGCACAGCAGTTTCCACGATATAACACAGTCTAACGGCAAAGTACAGATATCTGAGAACCCCCTTTGATTATCTACTTATTGACTATAAATATTAATGAAAATTGTGGAGGTACTTATGAAAATCATTCAATGAATATGATCAGCAGTTCCCTATTGACCAATGTAACAATTCATCAATATGTATTAAATTCTTCAAGACATCCTAATGCTTTATTCATTCTTGTACACTTCCGAACGACGAGTAAACGTAATATGAAAGGATTGACTTTCATTGCCAAATGTTATTTTACTATTTTTATTGTAATATAGTTCCAGAAGCCTATGTCTCAGCAGTAGACTTCATGTGGCTAAGATGATGATAGTGCCAGACGACACATTATGATTTTGGGCAGGCTGTTGTTGATAGACGACAGTCATTAACTGATGTAATTGATGAATACCCTGACCGCCAAAACAGTGTAGCAAAGATGCTCTAATCTAAACCCTCAAAAGAGAAACTAATCTCCGAACAGTACGGTAACAGGAATTTTAAGCTGATTTTGTTACATCTTTTTAATCTTCATGGTATAATGATACTATGGAATACTATTTTTCCTATGGCTCAGCAGTAAATCGTTGTGTCAATTTAGATCAGCCTGAGCTTAACAATACTGGTTTGAATCCTCGATGTTCCTGCCGAGACGAGAAACAGAAACAGTTCGGACCTCTAAAATCTCCCAGTTTCCCCCCGGCTAAACCGATTCCCTTAAATCCCACAATTGTGTCATTTTGGAATTTTAATAATTTACTTATGAGCTAAAACAATAGCACGTTTTGTCCGGGCGGATGTATCAAGTTACAAAAGGCCGGTCGAGTACGACCAGCACTGGCTGTCAATAGCCCGAATTTGTCCCAAAGCGAAGCCTTTACAGCGACACGACCTTAGTGATCCGGGGGTGAATGTCAAGGGTGCTGTATTGATGTATGGTACTAACTATTAGTAATATAATAAAACAGTATTACAATAAATATGAAAAAATATTAAAAAAAACAGTAGCTTGCGCAAAGAGAATACAATATATAAATAAAATCAAAAAATCTAAAAATAAGGTAAAAACAATGTGGCATATAATAAATGAAAGAACAAATAAAAAACCTAAAAATGAAAAACAAAATATAACTTTAAACATAGACAATTCGTTATGTAAACAACCAAAACTAATTGCTGATTTTTTCAACAATCACTTTGCATCCATTGGTGAAAGTCAGACAGCAGCGGCAAGAAGCCGGCCCCACGGTCGTCCAGTGCTACACCCCACAGAAAATACCATGTTTCTACATCAAGTAGATTCCAACGAAATTTGTAAAATCGTTAAAAGCTTAAAAAACAAAAGAAGCCATGGAATAGACGAACTAACACCAATGATATTAAAACAGTGCGCAGATGAATTGTCATTACCTTTATCACTATTAATAAATCAGTCTTTCGAACAAGGTGATTTTCCAATACTTCTAAAAAAAACTATAATAAAGCCGATTCATAAGAAAAAAGACAAAACAAATGTAAATAATTATAGACCCATAGCCCTTCTTCCCTCAATTTCGAAAGTCTTCGAAAAGGCATTCTATAAACGCGTCTATAACTTTTGCGAAAAATTCGAGATTTTAGACAAGCATCAAAATGGTTTTCGCAAAAATAAATCCACAACTCTAGCTGTATACAACTTTATACAACAAGCAATTAATATCATTGACAGTAAAAAATATCCTGTAGGAATTCTCCTGGACATGACCAAAGCTTACGATAAAGTCCAACATAAGATGCTTCTCAATAAGCTTTATGGAATAGGAATTCGTGGTAGGGCCTATGACTGGATTTCATCATACCTAAAGGATAGAGAACAATATGTAGATGTCGAATTTTTTGATAATGACTCTAAAATTATAAAAACCATCCGTTCGAATAGTAAAATCATTCATGCATCAATACCACAGGGGAGTGTCATTGGATGTTTGTTATTTTTAATATACATCAATGACTTACCTAAATGCATTAATGAAACATGTGTCTTATTTGCGGATGATATTTCAATATTAACTTCATGTAAAGATAACACTACAATAAATGAACAGTTAAATAAAATTTTTACAAAAACATTAAATTGGCTAAACGAACATAATATGGAAATAAACTACTCAAAAACTAAAATCATGGCTTTCTATCCACATCAAAAACCTCCTCTCGATTTAAATTTTTCTCTTAATAATACAAAACTGGAAACAGTTAACGAATTTACACTGCTCGGACTGAACATAGATACACACATATCTTGGAAAATACATATAAAAAAGCTTAAATCTAAAATATCCAGTTTTAAATACGCGCTCCGTGAGGTCAAAATAACTACCAGCATGGAAACCGCATTAACCACATACTACGCATATGCGTACGCCTGGTTGAGTTACGGCATTATTCTGTGGGGAAACAGCACAGACGCACCTACACTTTTTATATTACAAAAGGCCCTAATCCGAATAATATTTAATATCCAACAGACCGACAGTTGTAGACCATACTTTCAAACATATAACATACTCACTCTCCCTTGCATATACATCTTGGAGATATGTAAATTTGTGCGCAAATACCCCGAGTACTACACAAAACGAGAGGACGTGCCTACAAAATACAGCTTAAGGCCAAAGAAAATGCTTATGCCAGCGACATCCCGACTTAAAATCCACTCATCAAGCACATTTGCAATGTCGATAAATATCTATAACAAATTACCAAAAACACTAATAAACGAAACCAGTGAAAAAAGATTTAAAAAAGAATTAAAAAAATTATTATATAAAAAGTCATATTATAGTATACAGGAATATTTAGAGGATAAGGATTTAAAAAAATAAAATAAAATAGTATGCAATACACAATAATATAATGAAATAAACAAATATTAAAATTTAAAATCTCTATTTAATTTAAATCGCCTTCCTCTCTCCTAATTGCTATGCCCGACAAGGGCCCATAATGTGTACTTTTAAATCATTTCTGTAACAACTTACATACTGTATGGAACGCAATAAATATTGAAATTGAAATTGAAATGGTGTTGCTACATGGGGTCGTGACCACGTCCAGACGTAGTATACTTGTCTCCAAAACTTTATTGAGTTTATACAGCTTCAGCGGCACAAAAGTTGCGTAAATTATGGCTTATACAAATTAGATCTTGATTTCCAAATCGTAGGCATGAATTCGAAGGATCCATATTTAATTTGTTTGTCTACAGTACAGAATATCGAAACTTTCAGCTTCTTTTCACAAAGTTTAACAACGCTAACTTGTTGAACCACTTCGAACTGCAAACCGAAGGGGGATTTCAGGTGGCTTAACTTAAACCCAACAATCTTTTTCTCAATCTTTTTAGAATTCATTCATTTTTAGATGATTGGTGATAAATATAATGATTAAGAGCAATATCTATTTACGTATGTATTTTTCATCATCATGCATGGAAAATATAATGTCAGCCGTAATTACTGGAACTACTGGAAGCGTTTCGCAGTGTACTTCTTGCAGCAGCTGATGAAGCAAATTATTCTGACATTGCTACCATAGATTGTATATAATGATTGCTACAATGCAATTACAAGTTAGGTCGACTTGGTGACATATGTCAAGCTGTTGGTACTCGTATTACTACAAGTCACGTAGATTCATTGATTTATTGGTGACTACCGAAACCCGTGCAACTTCCCGCGCTTTCCCGTGGGAAATTTTAAAATTTTCTTTCCGTAAGAACCATCCTCATACTTCAAGGAATATTCTGAAAAAAGAATTAGCGAAATCGGTTCGGCTGTTCTCGAGATTTGCACTTGCATTTAGCGATTCATTTTTATACTATAGATAGAAGTAATGAATTCTCTTTACTTCTTTGTGCTAAATTGCTTCTGTATAACAGAATCAATTTGGAAAAAAATACACAGTTTATTATTGAAATAAATTTAATAAACATTACAGCTATCTGGTTTTGCGTATACAATATTTTAACGGCGTCCTTCTACGTTACAATTTAACTTAAAACAATCCTTGTTTTTTTCTACAAATTCATTATTTTCTGTAAAAATTATAAGAACAATTTTCAATTCGGTTTAGTCCTACGCAGAGAACCTACACAAGATGAAATACTAGATTGAATACGCAGTTTCTTAAACTTGATAAATATGATGTTAGAATGTTTGTTTGATGTTGATTATTCTGTCATAATTAGATTAACTCTACCTACTCAATATTTACCTATAAATAGAATGCGACTACAATCTTCTTGCTAGAGTGGTTATACATTAGCAGCAAGATCCACTACCTCAAGCCTTAATTAAGAGATTAGATAAGATTTTTGTCGTAGTGACCGTTACCGTTTTCGGGAAGCCTATGCCCATCAGTTGCTCTTCTTGTGGCTGATGATGATAAAGATGACTAATATCACTACTACAACCAAGAGGCGAAACCAAACCTGTATTACATGTTCTTCAAAATATAATTTCTTGGACATGCAGATTTACTCACGATGGTTTTCTTTCAGCAAGTGATAATTAGTAAAGTACATGAATTCGAAAACTCAATTTAGTGGTACACGCCCACAAAAACCAGGAACCAGTTGGTTAATAAACTAGATCCTTAGCTAGGCTTATTTCCTAGCCAAAAGGAACTAGGTTTATTTACTCAATAATATTTCCCTTCTCAGGCATCTTAGGGAATTCTAAGACCTGAGGCTATCCAGTTAGCGAGATCGTGATGACAAAGCAAACATAATATCTGTATTGTTATAGACCTGCGAAGATTCACAGTCATCCAAATAGGTAAACACAATTTGTTTGAACAATACAAATGGGTTCTAACATCTAGATATTAATTCGGATGTATCAATATTACTAGATATTTTTATACAGATTTTGTATAAGTAGACAAAACACTATTGATAAATTATACTGAAGTCATTATTACTGAGGGAATAGACAGCAAAAGAAACACTGGGACAAGTCCAACACACATTCCAGGATCAACAACGGAGACCTCAGATCGACAATAAGCAATGAAGCTTATTGACGTCCTAGGGGAGAACCTACAGCCTAATCTTAGAACTCACAACAAAAAAATGATGAAGTAGGAAGAATATAACTTTTAGCAAGAGAAACAGTATAATAAACAGAGATATAGATGAGAAATTGTGAAAGTAATGATAGATAGGATTATAATATGCAAAACAAACATAAATATTCCTCTTTTTGTTAGAAGTTACATTACACAAGCAGAGAAGGTTTTTGTTTGAACTCAACTACACACTACCTACTAATTAGATTTGAAGATCTATAAGCAAATTGATAGTAAAATTCTGTAGTCATTTTCGTCTATCACCGTATGATTCTTAGCAGAGCAAATTAATTGAATCTACACAGCATCTTTATTATAGCCATAAGTAGCCTATGACCCTGCTAGGGTCAAGGAGTTTAGGTTTAGGTCCATTCAATAATCGATAAACGGACTCAAACTAAGATGCTGAACAGATGAAGAAAGTTAGGATAAGATAGTGGCTATAGTATTTTTTAACAAACGAGTATCGAAATTGTTTACTGAGTTGCTATTGGTCCATATAGGTTCAAGTAATCATTGTTATTGGTTGCGCTGCGATGGCAAGCGTCGCTATTGGTTGAAACTATGACCCATCTCATTTTGTCAATATTAAAAATCTGCGAGGGATATACTCAATACTAGTTTATTAAAAAAACAGACCAATAAAGGTATTGTTTCGTTTTAATCAACGTCATTAATATGCTATGCTTAAGTTCTATGCAACGTGAACACAGGTAGACATATTCCTCCATAGGAATATCATTTATCACCTACCTATGAACAAAGATCATCCAAGATTTAGCTAAAACTTGTTTTATCACTTTCGCTCTTTATTTACTCTTCAAGAATGACAGTGACATGGTTTTCGTTACAGTCTGCATTATCATTGTTGGGCTAGGGTTTACGGTGGTTTGACAGTATCCGAAAGTTCCGGATAGTCATCAAATTAAATAGAATAAATTAGCAGTTCTGGCAGATAAATTGAACTTTTCAGAAGCTTGTGTGGCCCTGAACATAATTGACACACTTTTTTTTTATACCACAAAGTTGGCAAATAAGGGAATTAAGGGCTCCAAGCCTAAATAATTGCATTGGTTCGATTTGAGTATTTATGGTCTAAATGCTTTATTCTAGCTGTATTTTGCTGAGTTTAATAATATTGAAATTGATAGATGTTTTAGTGGCCTTTCTATTTTTTTTCTCCATTCATCAAGTAGTTCGTGTGTAAGTTTGTACAAAGTTTTTTTTTACTTTCTAACTTGAATCTCATTGATTTTGTCTACCTGACTCCAATTGCTAAATTTCGAGGATATTTGAGATCAAAAGTAACTTAATTTAAAATATCTTGCAAGAAAGCTTGCTTGCAAAATATTTCTAAGTAAAGAAATAAGTCTGTTACTATCTTAATATATGATGGCCTAATTAGAATAAACTTAAAGGAAATAAATTCAAGTTTGTTTTGGCTAATTAATGGCCTAGTAGAGGCAAAAGCAGGTAGCTAATATCTAAACATGAGTGATACATATGTTGTTTTTATCACTATAACGCTACTATTAAGTGGGTACGTAGTACGGGGAAGCATTGGGAACGGAAAGAACAGTTGATAACAACGTAAATAAATTACAAATAGTTACAAAATTGTTCACATTTAACGACAAATTGCCTCCGCCAATATCGAAGGTAACGATAATTTATTCAACGAAAACATACCAGGAACTATAATAGAACCATTCGTCAACAAGATAAGCGGGCATGAGGACGAAGTTCCACACTCGGAACAACGATTTCGGGGGAGGGCCAAACTTGTTTTGATTCAGGAACCGGCCCAGTTCAGTTCGGTCGGGCTCGCAGTGTGCCCGCTGCCGGATCGATCCCTCGCCGCACTCGTTTGCACCCGGCAGCATCACTCCTGATCTATATTCTAGACTTACTTGATGGACCACTGGGTACGTATATGTAGGCTTTCGTAGGTTAGACCGGTGTTTGACCCGTGCACGACGCAAACAAGCCGCGCGCATGCGCACGCCGCCGTAAACAGTGCTCTCTCCCGGGCGAGAGCACGTGGGCCCCGGGCACTCAAACATAACACTGAACAAACAAACCGTCGGCAGCTGCCGCGATCACTCCCAGCACCAACAGTCGCAGTAATATGAACGCCATAAAAACACAATCATTTGCATCACACTCGGAATTCGCGATTGGCGGGCTGCGTAAGGAGCGACAGCGCAGCCCGCTGCCTCCGGCGCACTGACGCGCGGCGCGCGGGACAAGCGCGGCCCCCGCCCGCGCCCCCGGCCCCGCCACCTCTCCATCCTTGTTCATTCAACGCATTTCTCGTCATAAGCAAATCGATAATCGCATTATACTTCCGTTTGGAGGCACGCGCGTTGCATGCAAAGTATGTCACCAGGGTCGGCTGCATGTGCATGCCGCGCCCGCAGTGCGCTGGACACGTGGAGCCCAGCATGGGACGCCGGCGCGCCGCCAGTCGCACCTCAGGAAGCGTACTCACGAGGAAGTACCTACATAAACGAGGGTAGCTCCTTAGGGTAGGTCATGTTTTACGCACTCTATCGAGAGTGCCTAACTGTATGTACTTATAGGTACGTAAAAATTACGGTAGAGTTTATGAGTAGGAATAAATTCACTTACATAACAGTGAAATATGTTTTCGTTACCGCACTGGTCATTTATGAATGTTTCTTTCGGAAGGAACCTGTCTTTTATACAACTTACATTGTTTTGTGGTAATTAGATTACATTCTTTACACAAATGCAGTTACATACATTCTTTTCTTTTTTATGTCACGTGGCAAACAATCAAGTCACCTGATGCCCCTGATGGAAGGTGCTATGCTTACCACCAGTAGTAGAATAATGAACTATGAACACCAGTATAACACTGGGTTACCAACTACTATTACTTACTTTACTCTTTGTTTTGGTTACCAATGAGTTCCCGCTACAAGCAAGGTTTGAGAAAAGCAATAGGAAAGAAGTTGGGATACCGGATCGGATCGTGAAGAGTATGCCATTAGAAATAGTTTAGTGACTAAACTTTAGTCAATAAAACGTATCACAAGAAATTCCGCCTTCAATCTTTAATGACAATGAAGTTGAAAGATCAGAGATGGAAGGACTAATAATGCTCGACTTGGCATGGACACTTCCATGCCCCCAAATGTTAAAAGACGAGAATCCAATTAATAAATGGATCATGTTTCATGAAATAATTACAATCAATATGTTTATGAATATAAATATAATACATTTATATAATACTAGCTTCTGCCCGCGGCTTCGCCCGCGTGGCCTAGTAACAATTAGCATATTTTTCTTCAGAAACCAATTCCGGTCCTGCACGGCCCGGTACGGTACGGTTCCATCCGGTCCGGTCGGTCCGGTCAGTCCGGGCCGGTCCGGTCGGTCCGGTCCTGATATGGAACCTACGTGCCAATTAGCATATTTTTCTACAGAAAAAAAAACCGGTCCGGTCCGGCACGGCCCGGTACGGTGCGGTTCCTTCCGGCGGACCGATCAGGTCTGATCCGTTCCGGTCCGGTCCGGTCCTTATATGGACCCTACATGACAAATTTGGCATCTCTAGACCCAGCGGTTTGGGCTGTGCGTCCTCTCGCAACTACGTTTGCGCATATCTCGCTTTCCCGTGGTATTTTGAAAAATCCTTTCTTAGTACATCCCTAGACGTCGTAACGAACCTACATACCAAATTTGATATAGCCTCGCAACCTCGTTTGCGTATATCTCGGTTTCCCGTGGGAATTTCGAAAAATCCTTTCTTTGTACACCCCTAGACGTCGCCGTCGTAAGGAACCTACAGTCTAAATTTGGAATCTCTAGACCCACCGGTTTGGGCTGTGCGTTGATATATGTATAGTTAAGGCAGTCAGGACTTTGAATTTTATATATATACAATACATACATATATAGTCCGGTCCGATCAGGTCCAGTCGGTCCGCTCCGGTCCGGTCGGTCCGGTCCTGATAAGGTACTTACATACCAATTAACATATATTTCTTCAGAAAAAAAAACCGGGCCGATCCGGTTCGGCCCGGTCCGGCACGGACTCGGTACGGTGCCGTTCCTTCCGGACCGATCAGGTCTGATTCGTTCCGGTCCGGTCCGGTCCGGTCCGATCCGGTCCGGTCGGTCCGGACCTTATAATGACCCTACATGCCAAATTTGGCATCTCTAGACCCAACGGTTTGGGCTGTGCGTCCTCTCGCAACTTCGTTTGCATATATCTCGCTTTCCCGTGGGAATTTTGAAAAATCCTTTCTCATCCCAAGACGTCGTAAGGAACCTACATGCCAAATTTGAAATCTCTAGACCCAGCGGTTTGGGCTGTGCGTTGATATACCCTCGCAACTTCGTTATCTCGGATTCCCGTGGGAATTTTGAAAAGAAACACACTAAATGTTAAGTTGAGCAAATCGCCACATATTAGTGAAAACCGCATCCAAATCGGTTCAGCCGTTTCTGAGATTAGCGTGTGCAAACATACATACAAACAGACGGACAAAAAAAAACGGTCTGATCCGGCACGGACTCGGTACGGTGCGGTTCCTTCCGGACCGATCAGGTCTGATCCGTTCCGGTCCGTTCCGGTCCGGTCCGGTCCGGTCGGTCCGGACCATATAAGGACCCTACATGCCAAATTTGGCATCTCTAGACCCAACGGTTTGATCTGTGCGTCCTCTTGCAACTTCGTTTGCGTATATCTCGTTTTCCCGTGGGAATTTTGAAAAATCCTTTCTTTGTCGTCGTCGTAGACGTCGTAAGTAACCTACATGCCAAATTTGGAATCTCTAGACCCAGCGGTTTGGGCTGTGCGTTGATATACCCTCGCAATTTCGTTTGCGTATATCTCGGATTCCCGTGGGAATTTTGAAAAGAAACATACACTAAATGTTAAGTTGAGCAAATCGCCACATATTAGTGAAAACCGCATCCAAATCGGTTCAGCCGTTTCTGAGATTAGCGTGTACAAACATACATACAAACATACA